>CM067844.1:119210614-119810614 GCA_034509565.1 Triticum monococcum
CATAGCAAGCATCATCAAAAAGGGATATTTCAAGAGAATCAACGGGATCATAACAATCATCCTTCGGTAAGCACGAAGGGAAATTAAACAATGTATGAGTTGAAGAGTTACTCTCATTAGAAGGTGGGCACGGGTAGCTAATCCACTCTTCCTCCTTTTGTTCTTCGCTCTCCTCATCATCTTTTTCATCCAATGAGCCCACAGTTTCATCAACTCCTTCGTCCATACACTCCTGCAAAATATTAGTCTCTTCTTGGACAGTGGAGGAGTCCTCAATATATGGTTTAACATAGGCATTAGAAGCATAATTATCATAACAATATTTAAGTATGGCAAAATTTTCAGATTTGTAAAGAGTAGCATCATACTTTCCAATTGAAGAAGCAATTTCATAAGCACCCTTAAAAGCAACAAATTCTTCAATTTGTTGAACATGATAATAATTATAAACACCCTTAGCATACAAAGATATGATTCCATTATCACTAAACTCACATTGGTAGGGAATGTGTTTCTTAGGGTCTTCAGAACAACAAGTAAAATCATATATTTCACATTTATTCCAAGCATAGCATTGCAAATGATGAATTTGATCTAGTAAAAGTTTCCCTTTTGGACATAAGCGGTGTCGCACATAACAAGCATGCTCATCTAAAGATTTTCCCTCAACTAAGCTAGTTGGGGTTTCGGCACGAGCACATAGGGATCGAAGATGATCCAAGTAAAAAGCTTCAGGAGTGTGATAGATTTGGAGTGGTTCTTAACCATTGGTGTAGTAGGTACAACTAAATTTTTTGGTATTTTGCGTTTCCTACCAATAACTAAAGATAGAAAACAAGAGCACAAAGTAAAAACTACTTAGTGATAAAGCAAACAAGCACACATGAGAATATTCACCCCACGCTATAACTCCCGGGCAATGGCGCCAGAAAGAGGTCTCGATAACCCACAAGTATAGGGGATCAATTGTAGCCTCTTCCGATAAGTAAGAGTGTCGAACTCAACGAATAGCTAAAGGTAGAACAAATATTCCCTCAATTTTTATTGACCAACGATACAACTCTACGCATGCTTGATGTTCGCTTTACCAAGAACAAGTATAAAACTAGAAGTACTTTGTAGGTGTAACAGGATAGGTTTGCAAGAATATAAAGAGAACGTAAATAAAAACTAGGGGCTGTTTTAGGTAACTAAGCAATAAAGTTAGTATAGCGAGTGTGGAAAAGTGGTGGTAGGAGTTGCGAAATTGTCCCCAAGCAATTGACTATGTTACTAGACCGATAGCAAGTTTTATGTGGGAGAGGCCACTGCTAGCATATCATCCCTGACTTGGAATTCTATGCACTTATGATTGGAACTATTAGCAAGGATCTGCAACTACTGACGTTCATTAAGGTAAAACCCAACCATAGAATTAAGATATATTGGTCCCCCTTCAACCCCGTATGCATCAATTTCTATGCTAGGTTGAAGCTTCTGTCACTCTTGCCCTCTGATTCATAGTCCTATCAACATACAACTAACCCTATGGTGTTATCCACGCGCACGCTCATATGATGGGCACCAAAGGACAGCAACATAAGCACAAGCAAATTAAACCAATCATAGCAATTCACCAATTACCGATAGAACAACGAAAATCTACTCACACGTCATAGGATGGCAACACATCATTGGATAATAATATGAAGCATAAAGCACCATGTTCAAGTAGAGGGTACAACGGGTTGAGAGAGAGTGCACCGCTGTAGATAGTTGGGGGGAGGTGATGAAGATGTTGGTGAAGATGACGGAGGTGTTGGTGTAGATCACCGTCACACGATGATGGCCCCGGTGGCGTTCCGGCGCCACCGGAAGAGAGGGGAAGAGAGCCCCCTCCTTCTTTTTATTCCTTGACCTTCTACCTAGATGGTAGAAGGGTTTACCCTCTGGTCTGTGGCCTCCATGGCGGCGGAGGGGCGAGAGCCCCTCCGAGATTGGATCTGTCTCTCTCTCTCTCTCTTTCTACGTTCCAGATTCTGCCCTTTCACCGTTTCTTATATTCCTAGAGATCCGTAACTCCGATTGGGCTGAAATTTGGACACAGTTTTTATCTGATATTGGCTTTCTTGTGGCGAAAGAAGGGCACCGACCACCTAACGGGGTGGCCATGAGGGCCCAGGGCACGCTTGACCCCCTAGGGCGCGCCCCCTGCCTACTGGCCCCCTCGGGCATCCTCTCACGTTGATTCTTCTTCCCAAAAATCACATATATTCCAAAAACAATCTTCGTAAGTTTTTATCCCGTTTGGACTCCGTTTGATATGGATTATCTACGAAACAAAAAACATGCAACAAAGAGGAACTGGCACTGGGCACTGGATCAATATGTTAGTCCCAAAAATAGTATAAAAAGTTTCCAAAAGTATGTAAAAGTTGTATAATATTGGCATGGAACAATCAAAAAATATAGATACGACGGAGACGTATCAATTAACCGGAAACTTAGTACATGTGTGTATACATAGACAAACAGAGTGTCACTAGTATGCCTCTACTTGACTAGCTCGTTAATCAAAAATGGTTAAGTTTCCTAGCCATAGACATGAGTTGTCATTTGATGAACGGGAGCACATCATTACAGAATGATGTGATTGACTTGACCCATCTGTTAGCTTACTACTATGATCGTCTAGTTTATTGCTATTGCTTTCTCCATAACTTATACATGTTCCTATGACTATGAGATTATGCAACTCCCGAATACCGGAGGAACACTTAGTGTGCTATCAAACGTCACAACATAACTGGGTGATTATAAAGATGCTCTACAGGTGTCTCCGATGGTGTTTATTGAGTTGGCATAAATCGAGATTAGGATTTGTCACTCCGATTGTCGGAGAGGTATCTCTGGGGCCTCTCGGTAATGCACATCACTATAAGCCTTGCAAGCAATGTGACTAATGAGTTAGTGTCAGGATGTTGCATTACGGAATGAGTAAAGAGTCTTGCTGGTAACGAGATTGAACTAGGTATGATCATACCGACGATCGAATCTTGGGCAAGTAACATACCGATGACAAAGGTTACAAGATATGTTGTTATGCGGTTTGACCGATAAAGATCTTCGTAGAATATGTAGGAACCAATATGAGCATCCAGGTTCCGCTATTGGTTATTGAACGGAGATGAGCCTCGGTCATGTCTACATAGTTCTCGAACCCGTAAGGTCCGCACGCTTAACGTTCGATGACGACCGGTATTACGAGTTTATGTGTTTTGATGTACAGAAGGTAGTTCAGAGTCCCGGATATGATCACAGACATGATGAGGAGTCTTGAAATGGTTGAGACATAAAGATTGATATATTGGAAGGTTATGTTTGGACACCGGAATGGTTTCGGATGAGTTCGGGGCATATACCGGAGTACCGGGGGGTTATCGGGACCCCCCGGGGGCATAATGAGCCTACATGGGCTTTACTGGAAGAGAGAGGACGTGGCCAAGAGGTGGGGGCGCCCCCCCAAGTCCAATCCGAATTAGGAGGGGGGCCGACCCCCCTTCCCTTCTTCTTCTCTTCCCCTTCCTTCTCCCTCTTATTAGGACTAGGAAAGGGGGGAAACCTACTCCTAGTAGGAGTAGGAATCCCCCCTTGGGGCACACCATGAGGGCCGGCCAGCCCCCTCCTCCCCTCCTTTATATACGGGGGAGGGGGGCACCCGATAGACACACAAGTTGACAATTGTTTTAGCCGTGTGTGGTGCCCCCTCCACAGATACACACCTCGATCATATCGTCATAGTGCTTAGGCGAAGCCCTGCGCCGGTAACTTCATCATCACCGTCAACACGTCGTCTTGCTGACGAAACTCTCCCTCAGCCTCAACTAAATCAAGAGTACGAGGGACGTCACCGAGCTGAACGTGTGCAGATCATGGAGGTGTCGTACGTTCGGTAATTGATCGGTTGGATCGTGAAGATGTTCGACTACATCAACTGCGTTTCTTAACGCTTCGCTTTCGGTCTACGAGGGTATGTAGACATACTCTCCCCTCTCGTTGGTATGCATCCCTAGATTGATCTTGCGTGATCATAGGATTTTTTTTGAAATACTACATTCCCCAACAGTGGTATCAGAGCTAGGTCTATGCATATATGTTATATGCACGAGTAGAACACAAAGGAGTTGTGGGCGTGGGTATATACATATTGTTTGTCGTCACTAGTTGTTTCTTAATTCGGCAGTATTGTTGGATGAAGCGGCCCAGACCGACATTACATGACCGCATTCATGAGACTCATTCTACCGAGGTGCTTTGCACATAGGTGGCTGGCGGGTGTCAGTTCGTCCAACTATAGTCGAATCGGATTCAATGAACATGGTTCTTTCTGAAGATCAAAAAGCAATCATTATACTGTGTTGTGGTTTTTGATGCGTAGGTAAGAATGGTTCTTGCTAAACCCGTAGCAGCCACGTAAAACTTGCAACAACAAAGTAGAGGACGTCTAACTTGTTTTTGCAGGGCATGTTGTGATGTGATATGGTCAAGACGTGATTATATAAATTGTTGCATAAGATGATCATGTTTTGTAACACAGTTATCGGCAACTGGCAGGAGCCATATGGTTGTCGTTTTTTTGTATGAAATGCAATCGCCATGCAATTGCTTTACTTTATCACTATGCGGTAGCGATAGTCGTAGAAGCAATAGTTGGCGTGACGACAACGATGCTATGATGGAGATCAAGGTGTCAAGACAGTGACGATGGTGATCATGACGGTACTTTGGAGATGGAGATCAAAGACACAATATGATGATGGTCATATCATATATATCACTTATAATGATTGCATGTGATGTTTATCCTTTATGCATCTTATTTTGCTTAGTACGGCAGTAGAATATAAGATGATCTCTCACTAAATTTCAAGGTATAAGTGTTCTCCCCGAGTATGCACCGTTGCTACACTTCGTCGTGCCGAGACACCACGTGATGATCGGGTGTGATAAGCTCTACGTTCACATACAACGGGTGCAAGCCAGTTTTGCACAAGCAGAATACTCGGGTTAAACTTGACGAGCCTAGCATATGCAGTTATGGCCTCGGAACACTGAGACCGAAAGGTCGAGCGTGAATCATGTAGTAGATATGATCAACATAGTGATGTTCACCATTGAAAACTACTCCATCTAACGTGACGATCGGACATGGTTTAGTTGATATGGATCACGTGATCACTTAGATGATTAGAGGGATGTCTATCTAAGTGGGATTTCTTAAGTAATATGATTAATTGAACTTTAATTTATCATGAACTTAGTACCTGATAGTATTTTGCATGTCTATGTTGTTGTAGATAAATGGCCCGTGCTGTTGTTCCGTTGAATTTTAATGCGTTCCTAGAGAAAGCTAAGTTGAAAGATGACTGTAGCAACTACACAGACTGGGTCCGTAACTTGAGGATTATCCTCATTGCTGCATAGAAGAATTGCGTCCTGGAAGCACCGCTAGGTGCCAAACCCGCTGCAGGAGCAACTCCAGATGTTATGAACACCTGGCAGAGCAAAGCTAATGACTACTCGATAGTTTAGTGTGCCATGCTTTACGACTTAGAACCAGGACTTCAAAGACGTTTTGAACGTCATGGACCATATGAGATCTTCCATGAGTTGAAGTTAATATTTCAAGCAAATGCCCGGAGTGAGAGATATGAAGTCTCCAATAAGTGCTACAGCTACAAAATGGAGGAGAATAGTTCTGTCAGTGAACACATACTCGAAATGTCTGGGTACCACAATCACTTGACTCAGCTGGGAGTTAATCTTCTGATTGATAGTGTCATTGACAGAGTTCTTCAATCACTGCCACCAAGCTACAAAAGCTTCGTGATGAACTATAATATGCAAGGGATGGAAAATACAATTCCCAAGCTCTTCGCGATGCTAAAGGCTGTGGAGGTAGAAATCAAGAAGGATCATCAAGTGTTGATGGTCAACAAGACCACCAGTTTCAAGAAGAAGGGCAAAGGGAAGAAGGGGAACTTCAAGAAGAACGACAAGCAAGTTGCTGCTCAAGTGAAGAGGCCCAAGTCTGGACCTAAGCCTAAGACTGAGTGCTTCTACTACAAAGGGACTGGTCACTGGAAGTGGAACTACCCCAAGTATTTGGTGGGTAAGAAGGATGGAAAAGTGAAAGGTATATTTGATATACATGTTATTGATGTGTACCTTACTAATGCTCGCAGTAGTGCCTGGGTATTTGATACTGGTTCTGTTGCTAATATTTGCAACACGAAACAGGGGCTATGGATTAAGCGAAGATTGGGTAAGGACGAGGTAACGATACGCGTGGGAAATGGTTCCAAAGTCGATGTGATCACCGCCGGCACGCTACCTCTACATCTACCTTCGAGATTAGTTTTAGATCTTAATAATTTTTTATTTGGTGCCAGCGTTAGGCATGAAGATTATATCTATATCTTGTTTGATGCGAGACGGTTATTCATTTAAATTGGAGAATAATGGATGTTCTATTTATATGATTAATATCTCTAATGGTCATGCACCCTTGATGAGTGGTCTATTTTTACTAAATCTTGATAGCAGTGATACCCATATTCATAATATTGAAGCCAAAAGATATAAGTTTAATAATGATAGTGCAACTTATTTGTGGCACTGCCGTTTAGATCATATAGGTATAAAGCGCATGAAGAGACTCCATGCAGATGGACTTTTGGAATCACTTGATTATGAATCACTTGATGCTTGAGAACCATGCCTCATGGGCAAGATGACTAAGACTCCGTTCTCCGGAACAATGGAACAAGCAACAGACTTATTGGAAATAATAATGTATGCGGACCGATGAGTGTTGATGCTCGTGGCGGGTATCGTTATTTTCTGACCTTCATAGATGATTTGAGAAGATATGGGTATGTCTACTTGATGAAACATAAGTCTGAAACATTTGAAAAGTTCAAAGAATTTTAGAGTGAAGTGGAAAATCATCATAACAAGAAAATTAAGTTTCTACGATCTGACTGTGGAGGAGAATATTTCAGTTACGAGTTTGGTCTTCAGTTGAAACAATGCGGAATAGTTTCGCAACTCACGCCACCTGGAACACCACGGCGTAATGGTGTGTCCGAACATCATAACCGCACTTTATTAGATATGGTGCTATGTATGATGTCTCTTACTGATTTACCAATATCATTTTGGGGTTATGTTTTAGAGACGACTGCATTCACGTTAAATAGGGCATCACCGAAATCCGTTGAGACGACACCATATGAACCGTGGTTTGGCAGGAAACCCAAGTTGTCGTTTCTTAAAGTTTGGGGCTGTGATGCTTATGTGAAAAATCTTCAACCTAATAAGCTCGAACCCAAATCGGAGAAATGTATCTTCATAGGATACCCAAAGGAGACTGTTGGGTACACCTTCTATCACAGATCCGAAGGCAAGATATTCGTTGCTAAGAATGGATCCTTTCTAGAGAAGGAGTTTCTCTCGAAAGAAGTGAGTGGGAGGAAAGTAGAACTTGACGAGGTAATTGTACCTACTCCCTTATTGGAAAGTAGTTCACCACTGAAATTAGTTCTAGTGATTCCTACACCAGTAAGTGAGGAAGCTAATGATGATGATCATGAAACTTCTGATCAAGTTACTATCGAACCTCGTAGGTCAACCAGAGTAAGATCCGCACCAGAGTCGTACAGTAATCAAATTCTAGAGGTCATGTTACTTGACCATGACAAACCTACGAACTATGAGGAAGCGATGATGATCGCAGATTCCGTAAAATGGCTTGAGGCCATGAAATCTGAGATGGGATCCATGTATGAGAACAAAGTGTGGACTTTGGTTGACTTGCCCGGTGATTGGCAAGCCATAGAGAATAAATGGATCTTCAAGAAGAAGACTGACGCTGACGATAATATTACTGTCTATAAAGCTCGACTTGTTGCGAAAGGTTTTCGACAAGTTCAAGGAGTTGACTACGATGAGACCTTCTCACTGTAGCGATGCTTAAGTCCGTCTGAATCATGTTAGCAATTGTCGCATTTTATGATTATGAAATTTGGCAAATGGATGTCAAAACTGCATTCCTTAATGGATATCTTAAAGAAGAGTTGTATCCAAAAGGTGCTAACAAAGTGTGCAAGCTCCACCGATCCATTTATGGACTGGTGCAAGCCTCTCGGAGTTGGAATATACACTTTGATAGTCTGATCAAAGCATATGGTTTTATACAGACTTTTGGAGAAGCCTGTATTTATAAGAAAGTGAGTGGGAGCTCTGTAGCATTTCTGATATTATATGTGGATGACATATTGTTGATTGGAAATGATACTGAATTTCTGAATAGCATAAAAGGATACTTGAATAAGAATTTTTCAATGAAAGACCTCGCTGAAGCTGCTTATATATTGGGCATCAAGATCTATAGAGATAGATCAAGATGCTTAATTGGACTTTCACAAAGCACATACCTTGATAAAGTTTTGAAGAAGTTCAAAATGGATCAAGTGAAGAAAGGGTTCTTGCCTGTGTTACAAGGTGTGAAGTTGAGTCGGACTCAATGCCCGACCACTGCAAAAGATAGAGAGAAAATGAAAGTCATTCCCTATGCTTCAGCCATAGGTTCTATCATGTATGCAATGCTGCGTACCAGACCTGATGTGTGCCTTGCTATTAGTTTAGCAGGGAGGTACCAAAGTAATCCAGGAGTGGATCACTGGACAACGGTCAAGAACATCCTAAAATTGAGGTGAAAAAGAGCTAAGGACATGTTCTCGTTTATGGAGGTGAAAAAGAGCTCGTCGTAAACGGTTACGTCGATGTAAGCTTGGACACTGATCCGGATGACTGTAAGTCGCAAACCTGATACGTCTCCGTCGTATCTATAATTTTTGTTTGTTCCATGCCAATATTCTACAACTTTCATATACTTTTGGCAACTTTTTATACTATTTTTGGGACTAACATATTGATCCAGTGCCCAGTGACAGTTCCTGTTTGTTGCATGTTTTTTGTTTTGCAGAATATCCATATCAAACGGAGTCCAAACGGGACAAAAAGTGACGGAGATTTTTTTCGGAATATATATGATTTTTGTGAAGAAAAATCCACGCGAGACGGTGCCTGAGGGAGGCACGAGGCTGGGGGGCGCGCCCCCACCCCCTGGGCACGCCCTTGACCCTCGTGGCCACCCCGTAAGGAGGTTGATGCCCTTCTTTTGCCACAAGAAAGCTAATATCCACATAGAGATCGTGTTAAAATTTCAGCCCAATCGGAGTTACGGATCTCCGGTAATATAAGAAATGGTGAAAGGGTAGAATCTGAGAACGCATAAACAGAGAGAGAAAGAGAGACATGTCCAATTTCGGAGGGGCTCTCGCCCCTCCCACGCCATGGAGGCCATGGACCAGAGGGGAACCCTTATCTCATCTAGGGAGGAGGTCAAGGAAGAAGAAGAAGGAGGGGGGCCCTCTCCCCCTCGCTTCCGGTGGCACCGGAGTGCCACCGGGGGCCATCATCATCACCGCAATCTTCACCAACAAATTCACTGCCATCATCACCAACTCTTCCCCCCTCTATGCAGCGGTGTAACCTCTCTCTTACGCGCTGTAATCTCTACTTAAACATGGTGCTCAACGCTATATATTATTTCCCAATGATGTATGGCTATCCTATGATGTTTGAGTAGATCCGTTTTGTCCTATGGGTTATTTGATGATCGTGATTGGTTTGAGTTGCATGTTTTATTATTGGTGCTGTCCTATGGTGCTCTCCGTGTCGCGCAAGCATGAGGGATTCCCGCTGTAGGGTGTTGCAATACGTTTATGATTCGCTTATAGTGGGTTGCGTGAGTGACTGAAACACAAACTCGAGTAAGGGGGTTGCTGCGTATGGGATAAAGAGGACTTGATACTTTAATGCTATGGTTGGGTTTTACCTTAATGATCTTTAGTAGTTGCCGATGCTTGCTAGAGTTACAATCATAAGTGCATATGATCCAAGTAGAGAAAGTATGTTAGCTTATGCCTCTCCCTCATATAAAATTGCAATAATGATTACCGGTCTAGTTATCGATTGCCTAGGGACAAATAACTTTATCATAACAAAAAGCTATTTACTAAAACTAACTTAGTTTTGTCTTTATCTAAAAAGCCCCTACTTTTTATTTACTTGCTCTTTATTATCTTGCAAACCTATCGAAAAACACCTACAAAGTACTTCTAGTTTCATACTTGTTCTAGGTAAAGCGAACGTCAAGCGTGCGTAGAGTTGTATTGGTGGTCAATAGAACTTGAGGGAATATTTGTTCTGCCTTTAGCTCCTCGTTGGGTTCGACACTCTTACTTATCAAAAAATTTGCGATCTCCTATACTTGTGGGTTATCAAGACCTTTTTCTGCCGCTGTTGCCGGGGAGCAATAGCGTGGGGTGAATATTCTCGTGTTTGCTTGTTTGCTTTAACACGAAGTAATTTTTGTTTGCTGTTCTTAGTTGTTCTTTATCTTTAGTTATGGATATGGAACACTAAATACCAAAACAATTAGGTGTACTTGCTGCTCATGGAGATGAGGAACCTCCTAAAACCCTCGATGCTCGTTATGTACTACTTTGATATTATGTACTACTTTGATAATCCAGAGAAAACCCCATTCAATTTGGTAATGGGGGACACGTTGGATCAACGTGAATACTTTAGGGATTATCGCTT
Source organism: Triticum monococcum (assembly GCA_034509565.1). Lineage (NCBI taxonomy): Eukaryota > Viridiplantae > Streptophyta > Magnoliopsida > Poales > Poaceae > Triticum > Triticum monococcum. The sequence continues at coordinate 119,221,328 of CM067844.1, forward strand.
GACTCAAAAAGGGAAACTATTATGGGATCAAATTTATATGTTGTATTGGTATGCTAGGCAACTATGCTTGAGATATGATTATACTTGTTGCTCTAGGATGAAGGCTCCACATGTGACGCCCCCGATTTGACCGTACACTAATCATACACGCAAACATGTATGATCAAGATCAGGGACTCACGGGAAGATATCACAACACAACTCTACAAGTAAAATAAGTCATACAAGCATCATATTACAAGCCAGGGGCCTCGAGGGCTCAAATACAAGAGCTCGATCATAGACGAGTCAACGGAAGCAACAATATCTGAGTACAGACATAAGTTAAACAAGTCTGCCTTAAGAAGGCTAGCACAAACTGGGATATAGGTCGAAAGAGGCGCAGGCCTCCTGCCTGGGATCCTCCTAACTACTCCTGGTCGCCGTCAGCGGGCAGCACGTAGTAGTAGGCACCTCCGGTGTAGTAGGAGTCGTCGTCGATGGTGGCGTCTGGATCCTAGGCTCCAACATCTGGTTGCGACAACCAGGTAGAAGGGATAGGGAGAAAAGAGGGAGAAAGCAACCGTGAGTACTCATCCAAAGTACTCGCAAGAAAGGAGCTACACTACTTATGCATGGGTAAATGTGTAAAGGGCCATATCGGTGGACTGAACTGCAGAAAGCCAGAATAAGAGGGGGATAGCTAGTCCTGTCGAAGACTACGCTTCTGGCAGCCCCCGTCTTGCAGCATGTAGAAGAGAGTAGACTGAAGTCCTCCAAGTAGCATCGCATAGCATAATCCTAACCGATGATCCTCCCCTTGTCGCCCTGTGAGAGAGCGATCACCGGTTGTATCTGGCACTTGGAAGGGTGTGTTTTATTAAGTATCCGGTTCTAGTTGTCATAAGGTCAAGGTACAACTCCAAGTCGTCCTATTACCGAAGATCACGGCTATTCGAATAGTTAACTTCCCTGCAGGGGTGGACCACATAACCCAACACGCTCGATCCCATTTGGCCGGACACACTTTCCTGGGTCATGCCCCACCTCGGAAGATCAACATGTCGCAGCCCTACCTAGGCACAACAGAGAGGTCAGCACGCCGGTCTAAATCCTATGGCGCAGGGGTCTGGGCCCATCGCCCATTGCACACCTGCACGTTGCGTATGCGGCCGGAGAGCAGACCTAGCAACCTCCATTACAAAGGAAGTTGCGTTACGCGGTCCAACCCGGCGCGCGCCACTCAGTCGCTGACGTCACGAAGGCTTCGGCTAATACCACGACGTCGAGTGCCCATAACTGTCCCCGCGTAGATGGTTGGTGCGTATAGGCCAGTAGCCAGACTCGGATCAAATACCAAGATCTTGTTAAGCGTGTTAAGTATCCGCGAACACCGACCAGGGCCAGGCCCACCTCTCTCCTAGGTGGTCTGAACCTGCCCTGTCGCTCCGCCACAAAGTAACAGTCGGGGGCCGTCGGGAACCCAGGCCCACCACTACCTGGGTGGAACCACCTGCCCCTTCAGCCCCCATCTCCAAACAGTATCACAGGTAATGTAACAGTGTAAAGTATATAGTATATGCCCGTGATCACCTCCCGAAGTGATCACGGCCCAGTAGTAAAGCATGGCAGACGGACAAGAGCGTAGGGCCACTGATGGAACACTAGCATCCTATACTAAGCAGTAGGATAGCAGGTAAATGTAACAACTGTAGCAACAAAGACAGGCTATGCAACAGAATAGGATAAACCGAAAGCAGTAACATGCTACACTACTCTAATGCAAGCAGTATAGAGAAGAATAGGCGATATCTGGTGATCAAGGGGGGGGGGGCTTGCCTGGTTGCTCTGGCAAGAGAGAGAGGGGTCATCAACTCCGTAGTCGTACTGGGTAGCCGCGGCGTCGGTCTCGGTGTCTAGCGGGAGAAGAGGGGGGGAAGAAACAATAAATATTTAAGCAAACAGATGCATAGCGATGCATGACATGACAAGTATCGATGCTAGGGGTGCCCTAACGCGGTATGAGGTGATACCGGTGAAGGGGGGAAACATCCGGGAAAGTATTCCCGAAGTTTCGCGTTTTCGTACCAGTGAACCGGAGGGGGAAAGTTGTGTGTTCGGTATGCTAGGGAGGTGTGGCGGACGAACGGGCTGCGTATCCGGGTTTGTCTCGTCATTCTGAGCAACTTTCGTGTAGAAAGTATTTTCATCTGAGCTACAGTTTATTTTATATGATTTTCTAAAGTTTTAAATCATTTTTAGAATTTATTTAATTAACTTAATTCAACATTATCCAGAACAGTGCATGCTGACATCAGCATGACATCAGCAGTCAACAGAGGTGTTGACTAGTCAAACTGATGTGTGGGTCCCGTTCGTCATTGACTGATTAGGCTAATTAGAGGTTAATTAAGTTAACTAGTAATTAGGTTAATCTAATCAAGATTAATTAAGTTAATCAATTAATTAATTAATATTTCAATTCTTTTAATTATTATTTATTTATTTATTTTAATTCCCTCTTTTTTAACATTCTGGGGCCGGGCGCCACATGTCAATGGCCCATAGGCCTATCGGGACGGGCGTGCAGGCGACGGGCGCCACCCGAATGGGCGCACGCCCTTGGGCGGGCAGATCCGGCGTAGCGCCGGAGCAGGGGGAGGCCGGTGGCCACGGCCTCGGCCAGGGAAGGCGCGGGCCTGGCGTGGGGAGCGGCACAACAGCGGTAACCGAGCGGCCTGCGGCAGCGGGAGGCCGCGGCAGAGCGGGACGAGGGGAGAAGGGGGCGCTGGCACTCGGCCAGGCCGCGGTGCGGCTATGCGACGAGGCGGGCGCGTGCAGGGGAAGGTGAGGCGAGCGACGGGCATGCGCGAACATCAACGGGCGCTCGCGGGGCAAGGGTATGGCGAGCAGGGGCGAGCGCGGCCGGACGCTAGCGGGCGACGAGGAGCCGAGGAAGAACGCGGGTGGCGACAGCGTGCGGGCGGCGTGGGTGGCAATAGTAGGCGAGGCTGGCGCGTGGGCGCGCGGGCGGCGGTACTGGCCGTGGTGACCGAACAAGAAAAGAGGGGCAGGGGAGGACGGGGCTCACCGAGCCCTGTAGTTGAGCAAAGCGGACTCGAGGAGATGTCGGGGAGGTCCGGCGCGACAAGGCGGAGGAACTCCAGTCATGGAGGACGACGAAGACGGGCGGCGAGGTGGTACGGGTCCGTCGACGAAGCTCGGCGGCGGGGTAGCGCAGGCGAGGCGGCGCCTGGCACCGGCGATGACGACGGGCGGTGTCGGGCTAGGTGAGGCATCGGCGGGGGAGGGTTCTGGCGCGGGAGTGGCGACGGGGAGGTCCAGTGGCGCCGGTCTCAAACGCCCCCGATCCCGATCTGGATTGGGGAGGGAGGCAGAGAGGGAGTGGGAGCGAGTGGGGGGCCTGTCGGTTAGGGTTTGACCAGGGTGGGGGATAAGGGAGGGGAGTGGGGCGCAACTGGTTGGGCCTTCGCCCAGTGGGGCTGGCCAGCTAGGCCACGGTTGGCCCAGTGGGGGGGGGGGTGGCTTTGCTTTTTATTTTGTTAGTTTCGTTTTCTTTCTACTTTTCTTTTCTATTTTCATTTCATTTTGATTCATTACAGTTTTATAAAACCTAAAAGCAAGTCCCAATTTAGCAATAATAATTATGCTACTGACCTATTAATTTCAGGCAACTAAATAAGATATTCTGATATTTTATAAATAGAAAGGCATTTATATAATTGTTTTACCTACTACTTTAATTACCTAAGTGCATTTAAACCTTTTACAATAAATGTGTTTTCTCCACCATAATTTCCTATGAATTAATTGGTTCACTCCGAACATTTTAGTTTTAAAATTTGAAAAGTTTTATTGTTTGCCTGATTTTGAATTCGAATTTGAATCGGTCTTGAACTAACTCGAGATTAGCAACTATAATCGAGGTGACGTGGCATCATTAGCAGAGGATCACTGTAGCTTAATTACCCAGGCGTCACAATTCTCCTGCACTACAAGAAATCTCGTCCCGAGATTTAAGAGGGAAGTAAAGGGGGAAGGTTCGGGTTACAAAATTCTAGGGAGTGTTCTTGGTCTTGGTTGTTCTTCTCGAAGAGGTTGATCCATTACATTGATGTCTTCATTCTGCTGTTTCAGGTCATCATGGTGAAGTTGTCTTCCTTTCTTCGGGAACTCCATCGTACTTACGAATAGGTAAGGGGCAGCTTTAGAACAATTGAATGTTATAAGGGAAATTCATTTGGGGGGTATCCCAAGAGTGATCATAAGAGTATCTCTCGAGTTGAACAAATAAAACACATCAAGAGCAAAGTAAGAAGGTACCATAAGAAGTTTGAAACGGATAGACAATCGTCGTTGCCTGAAACAAGGCAACGGGTATAGGTATTGTGTTTAATACCAGAATCGATGATTCCCCGAAAGGTGGCTCGTGAATTACATACGAAGCCAAGTGTGAGGAATAACTTTGGAAACAGGGTTGTACATGAGAGTCAGGTTTCGATCCTGGGACCTGTGGGTTATGGGTCCACCATGTGGTTAAAAGTAGGAAGGGCGATGACATCTTGCATGATCATGTAAGGAAGGTATGTTAGAGGATAGCCTATCAGTTATGTCGGCAACAATATCAGTACCAAGGGCGAGGGACGATGAGAACCATTTTCCTGCTCGTTGAAACGAGGCGGACCTATAGGCAAAGTTCTCGTCCATTGGTGGTTACCGGAATGTCATCAACAAAGTAACAGGGTCTTACTGATAGAATAGTACACGAGGGGTCTACATAAGCAGGGAATTAATACTGCTTAGACCATAATGATCACCAGAAAGGGTAAACCAAGTAATGGAAAGGAAAATATGATTATTAGATATTTCAGGGGTATATCCTTCCCAAGGACAAGCAGAGCATGATAACCATGACATGATATTAAGTAGAAAAGCCTCTAGGTGAGGGGAGAGAAATTTTCATGACATTATCCATACAACGGTGTTTGGATAGTTGAGCAAGAAACAATTAGCATTGGGCTTCAAATGTTCTTGTTGAAGAACGGAGTACCATAGACATGCTTCGAGATAGCATTGACATGGTCAATAGGTGAAAATCAGACTTTGGAAACAAAAAGGATCCATCAGGAACAACTTATAGAATAAGTCTTACCATTTCCCCATGGACGAATGGCTAACCTTGTAAAAGGATACTATAGCAATAGGTCCTCCGACCAGGTGGGCTTGGCATGATATCACCTTACTGGGTTATATAAGGACCAATGTTATGACTCTTGGAAAACGTTCCAACCATCATATCTGGCCGAGATTCAGATCTGATTGGTGTCAGGATAACTCAGACTCATGATGCCCGAGAAGGAAAGGGGGCAACACAATTAGATGAGATGGAGTTGCAAAATTCTCGGGAAATGTACTATGGAAGCAAGTTCCGAATCATGAGTTCATCATTTAACCAAGGAGAGGATGAGGAGGTGGTTGATGAACTCAACGATTATTCATTGAAATTTTCAAAAGATGGATTTCCACACTTATGTGAACAAGGAGATAACATTTGTCAGATCAAATGATGTAATGAGGTATGCTCGAGGAAAACCTACACAATTAAACATTGGTTGAAATGTGCACCTGAAATATGGGCTGGGTTGCACGACCAATGTCGGAATGGTGATTCAATAATCAATAGTCTAAGAATGAACGGCCGTCCATTAACTTCAAAGCAATAGGATTGCTAGAAGGGCAGAATCCAAACAGCACCGTCCACTTGTTGGTACCCCGTTTGGAATCAACTCGAGGACCAAGAAAGAATGATGATGGGGAGAAGTATCACTATATCAAGAATTCTTCAGAGGTGGAGCAATCCTCACAACATCCTTGACATAAAAGACAGTACTACTTCAAGGTAGAACAAAATACAAGCTGGAAAGCAAATTGCATCCATAACATGAACAAGTTTGTGATGAAAGGGATTAAGGATGTTGTCGGTGGCAACTCAAATTACCAAGGGACGAGGATGGTACTTATCATCATGAATTCGATTGATATCCTGAAAGGAGTCAAATGTTGATGATGATCACGACAAATTTTGTTGAGAGATTTCATGAGGATGTAATCGATCAGCGATGACATCAAGTCAAAGGAATGATGAAGCAAGAGGTCAATGGAAGCACAGATACGACACAAACTCGAAATCAAGCTTGCTTTTCAAGGTGAATTGATATGACAAGGAAAATCGACGTAAGCTTAGCTCATCGTCGAAGTGGTGCTCCGAGAATAAGGTCCAGGTAGCACAGTTAAAATCACCATGACAATGATATAGCCATACAGGCCAGGAATGGTGTGGTCGGGTACAAACTCGTACTTAAAGAAGATTATCAAGTGTCGTTGAACCGTAATACAGACTCGGTTCAGTTATCGGTGTTTTTGAGTGTTTAATGACTTAGAGCCCATGGAAAATTGGATCAGTGCGAATGTAGCACTTGATGAAGAACTCATAAGAAGTTATGTAGTTCCATGATAATCTCGAGATACCAGGGGGTAATACTCGACGATAGATCAAGGTAGAGGTTGGACTAGGGTATTGCTCTGCAGAAGACAAGTGCTTTACCTGGTCCGAGAAATAGAATCAAAGGAGAACAATCATGGTCGGAACCACGTCCATGGATACCAGATGAACTTATAACAAGGGGATAATTATTTTAAGAGAAGCTTCCATGATAAGGTATACATCGTGTCCATGGGCATGAACACAGGGTTCAAGGTCGACTCCCACTTGTTCAACGCATAACCTTTCATTCACCTCTCATATTTCGAAAATGACATTTGTTGTTGAAAGTTTTTACCTGGTGCAATACCAGATAAGTATGACCCGTGTAATATTTCGGGTTCACGCGGATTAGGGAAGGCGTAGGTTCAACCCATCAGGGCATCTTAGGAACATATACCACAAACTTCGGAGTAAATAATACAAGCTCGAAAGTAGAGCATTGTTCAAAAGCAGATGATACAATTTACCAAAGGCATTATATACCCATGGAAAGGCTCACAAGGTTATTCAATATGAAGCACACTGTCGGATAAAATCCAACAAAGGAACCGATGGTCCACAAGGGATATGATGTGAGCATTGGTACTCAACCAGAGGAAGAAGAATGCAAGGAGATCTGATTATAGAAACACCTGACTAATTCAAAGTTAAAATGCAAAAGGATTATGATTTCCGATCAAGGGATCAGAAGCAAACGCTCTGATTAAGGATGAATAAGTTGCATAGACTTAGGGGTACAATCGATGGCAATCCGACTGGTCGGGAACCAGCTCATGTTTAAAAGGATGTCTGAGCCGGAAAGATAATTTAGAAGGGTTGATAGATGATTGTGTGCATTCGCACACATGTTGAATCAATAGGATCAAAATGACGGTGTCAAAAAATACTAGTGAATATTGCTAGTGATATGGGAGCACCCATAATGTAAGCATACAAGTATTTGCAGAGCATTAGTTGCTAAGGATTTTCAGAGGATTGAATAGTATTTCAAAGACTTTTGTGAAACACCTAAACAACTGGGGATGAGCGAATACTCGGAAAGTGCGAGAAATTATTCTTAGGGGTATTCAGGTGGCAAAGAACTGCAGGGCAGTAGGCACAAAATATTCTCGGGGTATCTTGTAATAACAAGATCGACTGGGAATAAAAGTAAGCACGACAGGTGTAAGTATTTATCCATAGGGATATTTTGGTGGAAGGGAATTGCAAAAGCAACGGGCACAAGGTCTCGAGAGAATATCGGAGAGTATCTTCGAAATCTTCTGGTGCAGCCGGCGATCATCTGGACTGAAGGGGCTCTCCGGGAGAAAGTATTTTCGAGAACCTAAAGTTAGATTTTAGTAAAAATCGTTTAACCCGAATAGAAGAGAGTTCAGAATCTCGGAGTAAGGATCGAGGAGTAAAAGATCCTAATACCACCCGATGGCGACGTGTGCCCGTAAGACACACAGCCATGTTAGTAAAAGTTTTGCAATGTCTAGACTCGACTTCGGCCAAAGAGTTGGAAGGGGGATTCCTACAGGCAGTCGGCTCTGATACCAACTTGTGACGCCCCCGATTTGACCGTATACTAATCATACACGCAAACGTGTACGATCAAGATCAGGGACTCACGGGAAGATATCACAACACAACTCTACAAATAAAATAAGTCATACAAGCATCATATTACAAGCCAGGGGCCTCGAGGGATCGAATACAAGAGCTCGATCATAGACGAGTCAGCGGAAGCAACAATATCTGAGTACATACATAAGTTAAACAAGTCTGCCTTAAGAAGGCTAGCACAAACTGGGATACATGTCGAAAGAGGCGCATGCCTCCTGCCTGGGACCTCCTAACTACTCCTGGTCGCCGTCAGTAGGCAGCACGTAGTAGTAGGCACCTTCGGTGTAGTAGGAGTCGTCGTCGACGGTGGCGTCTGGATCCTGGGCTCCAACATCTGGTTGCGACAACCAGGTAGAAGGGATAGGGAGAAAAGAGGGAGAAAGCAACCGTGAGTACTCATCCAAAGTACTCGCAAGCAAGGAGCTACACTACTTATGCATGGGTAAATGTGTAAACGGCCATATCGGTGGACTGAACTGCAGAAAGCCAGAATAAGAGGGGGATAGCTAGTCCTATCGAAGACTACGCTTCTGGCCACCCCCCCTCTTGCAGCATGTAGAAGAGAGTAGACTGAAGTCCTCCAAGTAGCATCGCATAGCATAATCCTAACCGATGATCCTCCCCTCGTCGCCCTGTGAGAGAGCGATCACCGGTTGTATCTGGCACTTGGAAGGGTGTGTTTTATTAAGTATCCGGTTCTAGCTGTCATAAGGTCAAGGTACAACTCCAAGTCGTCCTGTTACCGAAGATCACGGCTATTCGAATAGATTAACTTCCCTGCAGGGGTGCACCACATAACCCAACACGCTCGATCCCATTTGGCCGGACACACTTTCCTGGGTCATGCCCGGCCTGGGAAGATCAACACGTCGCAGCCCTACCTAGACACAACAGAGAGGTCAGCACGCCGGTCTAAATCCTATGGCGCAGGGGTCTGGGCCCATCTCCCATTGCACACCTGCACGTTGCGTACGCGGCCGGAGAGCAGACCTAGCAACCTCCATTACAAAGGAAGTTGCGTTACGCAGTCCAACCCGGCGCGCGCCACTCAGTCGCTGATGTCACGAAGGCTTCGGCTGATACCACGACGTCGAGTGCCCATAATTGTCCCCGCGTAGATGGTTAGTGCGTATAGGCCAGTAGCCAAACTCAGATCAAATACCAAGATCTCGTTAAGCGTGTTAAGTATCCGTGAACGCCGACCAGGGCCAGGCCCACCTCTCTCCTAGGTGGTCTGAACCTGCCCTGTCGCTCCGCCACAAAGTAACAGTCGGGGGCCGTCGGGAACCCAGGCCCACCACTACCTGGGTGGAACCACCTGCCCCTTCAGCCCCATCTCCGAACAGTATCACAGGTAATGTAACAGTGTAAAGTATATAGTATATGCCCGTGATCACCTCCCAAAGTGATCACGGCCCAGTAGTAAAGCATGGCAGACGGACAAGAGTGTAGGGCCACTGGTGGAACACTAGCATCCAATACTAAGTAGTAGGATAGCAGGTAAAGGTAACAACTGTAGCAACAATGACAGGCTATGCAACAGAATAGGATAAACCGAAAGCAGTAACATGCTACACTACTCTAATGCAAGCAGTATAGAGAAGAATAGGCGATATCTGGTGATCAAGGGGGGGCTTGCCTGGTTGCTCTGGCAAGAGAGAGAGAGGGGTCGTCAACTCCGTAGTCGTACTGGGTAGCCGCGGCGTCGGTCTCGGTGTCTAGCGAGAGAAGAGGGGGGAAGAAAAAATAAATATTTAAGCAAACAGATGCATAGCGATGCATGACATGACAAGTATCGGTGCTAGGGGTGCCCTAATGCGGTATGAGGTGATACCGGTGAAGGGGGGAAACATCCGGGAAAGTATTCCCGAAGTTTCGCGTTATCGGACCGGTGAACCGGAGGGGGAAAGTTGTGTGTTCCCTATGCTAGGGAGGCGTGGCGGACGAACGGGCTGCGTATCCGGGTTCGTCTCATTGTTCTGAGCAACTTTCATGTAGAAAGTATTTTCATCTTAGCTACAGTTTATTTTATATGATTTTCTAAAGTTTTAAATCATTTTATAGATTTTATTTAATTAACTTAATTCAACATTATCCAGAACAGTGCATGCTGACGTTAGCATGACATCAGCAGTCAACAGGGGTGTTGACTAGTCAAACTGACGTGTGGGTCCTGTTCGCCATTGACTGATTAGGCTAATTAGAGGTTAATTAAGTTAACTAGTAATTAGGTTAATCTAATCAAGATTAATTAAGTTTATCAATTAATTAATTAATTAATATTTTAATTCTTTTATTTATTTATTTATTTATTTATTTATTTTAATTCTCTCTTTTTTAACGTTCTGGGCCGGGCCCCACATGTCAATGGCCCATAGGCCTATCGGGTCGGGCGTGCAGGCGACGGGCGCCACCCGAATGGGTGTACGCCCATGGGCGGGCAGATCCGGCGCAGCGCCGGACCAGGTGGAGGCCGGTGGCCACGGCCTCGGCCAGGGAAGGCGCGCGCCTGGCGTGGGGAGCGGCACAGCAGCGGTAACCGGGCGGCCTACAACAGCGGGAGGTCGCGGCAGAGCGGGACAAGGGGAGAAGGGGGCACTGGCACTCGGCCAGGCCGTGGTGCGGCTATGCGACGAGGCGGGCGCGTGCAGGGGAAGGTGAGGCGAGCGACAGGCATGCGCCAGCGTCAACGGGCGCTCGCGGGGCAAGGGTATGGCGAGCAGGGGCGAGCGCGGCCAGACGCTAGCGGGCGACGAGGAGCCGAGGCAGAACGTGGGTGGCGACAGCGTGCGGGCGGTGTGGGTGGCGACAGTAGGCGAGGCCGGCGCGTGGGTGCGCGGGCAGCGGTACTGGCCGTGGTGACCGAACAAGAAAAGAGGAGCAGGGGAGGACGGGGCTCACCGAGCCCTGTAGTTGAGCAAAGCGGGCTCGAGGAGGAGTCGGGGAGGTCCGGCGCGACAAGGCGGAGGAACTCTAGTCGTGGAGGAGGACGAAGACGGGCGGCAAGGTGGTGCGGGTCCGGCGACGGAGCTCGGCGGCGGGGCAGTGGAGGCGAGGCGGCGCGTGGCGCCGGCGATGACGACGGGCGGCGTCGGGCTAGGTGAGGCGTCGGCGGGGGAGGGTTCTGGCGCGGGAGTGGCGATGGGGAGGTCCAGTGGCGCCGGGCTCGAACGCCCCCGATCCCGATCTGGATCGGGGAGGGAGGCAGAGAGGGAGTGGGAGCGAGTGGGGGGGCCTGTCGGTTAGGGTTTGACCAGGGTGGGGGATAAGGGAGGGGAGTGGGGCGCAACTGGTTGGGCCTTCGCCCAGTGGGGCTGGCCAGCTGGGCCACGGTTGGCCCAGTGGGGGGGGGGGGTTGCTTTGCTTTTTATTTTGTTAGTTTAGTTTTCTTTCTACTTTTCTTTTCTATTTTCATTTCATTTTGATTCATTACAGTTTTATAAAACCTAAAAGCAAGTCCCAATTTAGCAATAATAATTATGCTACTGACCTATTAATTTCAGGCAACTAAATAAGATATCCTGATATTTTATAAATAGAAAGGCATTTATATAATTGTTTTACCTACTGCTTTAATTACCTAAGTGGATTTAAACCTTTTACAATAAATGTGTTTTCTCCACCATAATCTCCTATGAATTAATTGGTTCACTCCGAACATTTTAGTTTTAAAATTTGAAAAGTTTTATTGTTTGCCTGATTTTGATTTTGAATTTGAATCGGTCTCGAACTAACTCGAGATTAGCAACTATAATCGAGGTGATGTGGCATCATTAGCAGAGGATCACTGTAGCTTAATTACCCAGGCGTCACACCACACCTTCCCTTTTCATGTGAATTTAATGATAATGAAACTTTGGCTTCTTACGCTAGAGGTATATATGACTACTATGACGTGGAACAAATAGAAGAATTTGTTGCTTTTATGGGTGCTTATGAAATTGAATCTATGTTCAAAGAATATGAAATTCTTTATGATGCTGTCTACAGACCTGAAAATTTAGCTATCCTTAAATATTGTTATGAGAATTATGAATACAATTCTGATATTGATGCGTTTATTGAGAAAGTCTCTGCTGTCCTAGAAGAGACTAATATTTTGCAGGAATCTATGGAAGAAGAAATTGATGAAACTGTGAGCTCATTGGATGAAAAAGATGAGGAGGAGAGCGAAGAACAAAAGGAGGAAGAGCGGATTGATCACCAATGCCCACCTTCTAATGAGAGTAACTCTTCAACTCATACATTTTTTAATTTCCCTTCGTGCTTACCAAAGGATGAATGCTATGATAATTGCTATGGTCCCGTTGATTCTTTTCAAATATCCCTTTTTGATGATGCTTGCTATGCTTGTGGCCAAGATGCCAATATGAATTATGCTTATGGAGATGAAATTTCTATAGTTACTTATGTTAAACATGAAATTGTTGCTATTGCACCCACACATGATAGTCCTATTATATTTTTGAATTCCCCAAACTACACTATATCTGAGAAGTTTGTGCTTATTAAGGATTATATTGATGGGTTGCCTTTTACTACTACACATGATGATTTTGATAGATATAATATGCATGTGCTTGCTGCTCCTACTTGCAATTATTATGAGAGAGGAACTATATCTCCACCTCTCTATGTTTCCCACACGATAAAATTGCAAGAAACTGTTTATACTATGCATTGGCCTTTACTTTGTGTGCATGAATTGTTCTTTTATGACATGTCGATGCATAGGAAGAGAGTTAGACTTCGTTTTTGCATGATATATGTTACTTTGTGCTCACTACTAAATTACAAATCATTGTTAATTAAAATTGGCTTTGATATACCTTGGGATCCGGATGGATTCATTACTTGAGCACTATATACCTAGCTTAATGACTTTAAAGAAAGCGCTGCCAGGGAGACAACCCAGAAGTTTTAGAGAGTCATTTATTTTTGTTGAGTGCTTTCATATAGTTTAAACACAACAAAAATAAATAGGGGAACCCAAAACTTTTTCAAAAAGGAAATCGAAAGTGAGAAAGACGAGCATTGTTGAAGTGGGAGCTAGCCTTGAACTTTGTTCATGCTCACAGAAACTTTGTGAATCTTGATTACACGAACTTCTCAACAAAAATAATTATTCCCTGGTACAATTCCATTGTATTATAAAAATAATGTGCCAAGGTTTGCCTTTAGGATGTTTACTTTGCTTGTTGGTTTGTATGGTGCAGGACAGAAACTTTGGCTGTAGTGCGCGATTTTACATTTTTTTACTTGAACGTCAAATGGTTCTGATTCTTTTTTAACTGTCTTTCTATACAAATTTTTTATTTTTCCTATTTTTTGCAGAATTTTTCAAGTATCATAAGTATGGTGAATGTTCAGATTGTTACAGATTGTTCCGTTTTAGACAGATTCTGTTTTTGATGCATAGTTTCCTTGTTTTGATGAAACTAACGATTTATATCAATGGGTTAAGCCATGGAAAAGTTATATTAAAGTAGACACAATGAAAAAACAAAATATGAATTTGTTTGCAATATTACTTAGAGTAGTGATTTGCTTTATTATACTAACGGATCTTACCGAGTTTTCTGTTGAAGTTTTGTGTGGATGAAGTGTTCGATGATCGAGAAGGTCTCGATGTGAGAAGAAGGAAGGGAGGCAAGAGCTCAAACTTGGGGATGCCCGATGCACCCCAAGTAAATATTCAAGGAGACTCAAGCATCTAAGATTGGGGATGCCCCAAAAGGCATCCCCTCTTTCTTCAACAAGTATCGGTATGTTTTCAGATTCGTTTCGTTCATGTGATATGTGCAATCTTGGAGCGTCTTTTGCATTTACTTTTAATTTTTCTTTTATGCACCATGCTGGTATGAGATACTCCTTGGTTGATTTATAGAATGATCTATGCACTTCACTTATATCTTTTGAGTATGGCTTTATAGTATGCTTCATGTGCTTCACTTATATCATTTGAAGTTTGGATTGCCTGTTTCTCTTTACATTGAAAACCGCCATTTATAGAATGCTCTTTTGCTTCACTTATATTTGTTAGAGTGTGGGCATATCTTTTGTAGAAAGAATTAAACTCTCGCGCTTCACTTATGTCTATTTAGAGAGATGACAGGAACTGGTCAATCACATGGTTAGTCATAAAATCCTACACAAAACTTGTAGATCACTGAATATGATGTGTTTGATTCCTTGCAATAGTTTTGCGATATAAAAATGCTGATATTAGAGTCATGCTAGTGCGTAGTTGTGGATAAGTAGAAATACTTGTGTTGAGGTTTGTGATTCCCGTAGCATGCACGTATGGTGAACCGTTATGTAATGAAGTCGGAGCATGAGGTATTTATTGATTGTCTTCCTTATGAGTGGCGGTCGGGGACGAGCGATGGTCTTTTCCTACCAATCTATCCCCCTAGGGGCATGCATAGTAGTACTTTGCTTCGAGGGCTGATAAACTTTTGCAATAAGTATGTGAGTTGTTTATGACTAATGTTGAGTCCATGGATTATACGCACTCTCACCCTTCCATCATTGCTAGCCTCTTCGGTACCGTGCATTTCCCTTTCTCACCTCGAGAGTTGGTGCAAACTTCGCCGGTGCATCCAAACCCCGTGATATGATACACTCTGTCACACATAAGACTCCTTATATCTTTCTCAAAACAGCCACCATACCTACCTATTATGGCATTTCCATAGCCATTCCGAGATATATTGCCATGCAACTTCCATCATCATCATCATATACATGACTTGAGCATTCATTGTCATATTGCTTTGCATGATCATAAGATAGCTAGCATGATGTTTTCATGGCTTGTCCGTTTTTTATGTCATTGCTACGCTAGATCATTGCACATCCCGGTACACCACCGGATGCATTCATATAGTCATATTTTTGTTCTAGTATTGAGTTGTAATATTGAGTTGTAAGTAAATAAAAGTGTGATGATCATCATTATTAGAGCACTGCCTGCCAAAAAAAGAGAGGCCAAAGAAGCCAAAATAAAAAAGGGGGCCAAAGATGCCCGCAAAAAAGAGAAAAAAGGGGGCAATGTTACTATCCTTTTGCCTCACTTGTGCTTCAAAGTAGCACCATGTTCTTCATATAGAGAGTCTCTTGAGTTATCACTTTCATATACTAGTGGGAATTTTCATTATAGAACTTGGCTTGTATATTCCGATGATGGGCTTCCTCAAATGCCCGAGGTCTTCATGAGCAAGCAAGTTGGATTCACGCCCACTTAGTTTCAGTTTGAGCTTTCATACACTTATAGCTCTAGTGCATCCGTTGCATGGCAATCCCTACTCCTCACATTGACATCAATTGATGGGCATCTCCATAGCCCGTTGATTAGCCGCGTCGATGTGAGTCTTTCTCCCTTTTTGTCTTCTCCACACAACCTCCACCATCATATTCTAATCCACCTATAGTGCTATGTCCATGGCTCACGCTCATGTATTGCGTGAGGGTTGAAAAAGCTGAAGCGTGTTAAAAAGTATGAACCAATTACTCGGCTTGTCATCGGGGTTGTGCATGATGTGAATATTTTGTGTGGTGAAGATGGAGCATAGCCAGACTATATGATTTTGTAGGGATAACTTTCTTTGGCCTTGTTATTTTGAAAAGACATGATAGCTTTATTAGTAGGCTTGAAGTATTATTGTTTTTATGTCAAATGATAGACTATTGCTTTGAATCACTCGTATCGTAATATTCATGCCATGATTAGATATGTGATCAAAATTATGCTAGGTAGCATTCCACATCAAAAATATCTTTTTTATCATTTACCTACTCGAGGACGAGCAGGAATTAAGCTTGGGGATGCTGATACGTCTCCGTCGTATCTATAATTTTTGATTGTTCCATGCCAATATTATACAACTTTCATATACTTTTGGCAACTTTTTATACTATTTTTGGGACTAACATATTGATCCAGTGCCCAGTGCCAGTTCCTGTTTGTTGCATGTTTTTTGTTTCGCAGAATGTCCATATCAAACGGAGTCCAAACGGGATAAAAACTGACGGAGATTTTTTTTGGAATATATATGATTTTTGGGAAGAAAAATCCACGCGAGATGGTGCCCGAGGGAGGCACGAGGCAGGGGGCGCCCCACCCCTAGGCACGCCCCTGACCCTCGTGGCCACCCCGTAAGGCGGTTGATGCCCTTCTTTCACTACAAGAAATATAATATCCGGATAGAGATCGTGTTAAAATTTCAGCCCAATCAGAGTTACGGATCTCCGGGAATATAAGAAACGGTGAAAGTGCAGAATCTGAGAACGCAGAAACAGAGAGAGACAGATCCAATCTCGGAGGGGCTCTCTCCCCTCCCACGCCATGGAGGCCATGGACCAGAGGGGAAACCCTTCTCCCATCTAGGGAGGAGGTCAAGGAAGAAGAAAGAGGGGGCCCTCTCCCCCTCGCTTCCGGTAGCATCGGAGAGCCACCGAGGGCCATCATTATCACCGCAATCTTCACCAACAGCTTCACCGCCATCATCACCATCTCTTCCCCCCTCTATGCAGCGGTGTAACCTCTCTCTTACCCGCTGTAATCTCTACTTAAACATGGTGCTCAACACTATATATTATTTCCCAATGATGTATGGCTATCCTATGATGTTTGAGTAGACCCATTTTGTCCTATGGGTTATTTGATGATCGTGATTGGTTTGAGTTGCATGTTTTATTATTGGTGTTGTCCTATGGTGCTCTCTGTGTAGCGAAAGCGTGAGGGATACCCGCTGTAGGGTGTTGCAATACGTTTATGATTCACTTATAGTGGGTTGCGTGAGTGACTGAAACACAAACCCGAGTAAGGGGGTTGTTGCGTATGGGATAAAGAGGACTTGATACTTTAATGCTATGGTTGGGTTTTACCTTAATGATCTTTAGTAGTTGCGGATGTGTAGCGACCCAACCCGAATGGATCAAGTCTCTGTGCTTCAGTGTCATCCCTGGATCGGTATGCTGACACATAGAGTACTTGAGGATTTATAACAGAGGTAAATCACATGTATAAAGTAACATAAATACTATTACCTCAATCCAAAATAGCAAAAGTAACAAGGTTGTGGATTCCCATCAACACCAACGGCAAAGTTGAGTGTAGAAATCGTAACCCAAATGTATCACTTACTCGTCGTAATATAATCCTGCAACATGAGACGTTGCAGCCACAAAGGGTCAGTACATTGAATGTACTGGCAAATTCACACCATAGAGAAAAATGATGAACAATGGCTATAACTACATGAATATTTGGCTGGTGGAAAAGCTCTATGGTTATAATGTTTTTGCGAAAAGCAAATTTTTCCCTACGGCAAAGGAATAAATTTTATTTAACTATCATGGTGGTTGTTAAACATCGAGAATGGTTGACAGCATTCTCAATCCCAATTAAGTAACATCATTAAACCCAACAAAATTAATTTAAAGTAACGTGATGAGATTCACATGATAATCCAAGTGCTAGATACTCAAGATGTCCATAACCGGGGACACGGCTAATCATGATTAGTTTATACACTCTGCAGAGGTTTGCGCACTTTTCCCCACAAGACTCGATCTCCTTCTTTGGGATTCTCACACTACATGGTGTTTGAGAAACGGATGACCGAGACATAGTCTTTTAGAAGCGCTAGCACCTTATGATTGGGTAGACCGTTACACCTACTTTCCCCTACATCTGCTGGTCTACCACTCTAACAGTTCGCAGAACTTAGTCAACTATGCTACAGCCCATAGTAGCTTGTGGCTGCACACGGATGTTTCTAGTATGAATAATCTCATGATCCCTTTGAGCCTGGGTGGCGGTCCATAAAAAAACAGGCAATCCTGGAATACCCAGGTGCCTAGACAGGCAATCGCTGGAATACCCAGGTGCCTTAATCCACCCAGATATGTGTTAAAGTTGCCACCTTAAGTAAACCGTTAATTAACAATCTCACATCTGTCATGAAATACACTCGAACCCAATCCACGTCTACGAGCATAGCATGGCAATACAAGCATAACGTAATAGTAACTCCCAAGGTTTGAATGCAGGGCAATAGGTTCCTACCTCATCAACTACTGCCCAATACCCACATGTTATCAATCCGACTCATGCAATGTTTGAGGTTGAAACTATTGCATAAAAACTGGGTATGAAAGGGATATGATCAAAGTGTGAACTTGCCTGCAATGTTGATGAAGATGATGCACACTCAAAACTCTTGATAGTTCTACTCGTCACACTCCGGTCAACCTATCATAAGCAAGCAATAGTAACCACACATAAGCAATCGCTAAAAAGATCAGAAAGAACGAGGAAGACAATTTGGAAAACATCAAAAACAAGAAAATAACTCTTGCTACATAAAACAATTTCCAACAGTACCAAAATTATGTGAATTTGGCCTTATCAGAAAGTTTAGGTCAAGAGCTTCGATTTGCAAAAAGAATCAACTCAAACGGAGTTATGAAACTCAAGTTATGATCAAACAAAGTTTGAATCTAAATCTGATCTAATTCAAATTTTAAAATTTCAAAAACATGTTTGAGTTGGATTACTGGATAGAGGAGATTGTAACGAAGACGTGAGCGTTGGTTTCGTTGGATTTGGATAAGCAAGTAAAAAGTTGTGATAGATTGAAGATCATGGACTAAACTGTGAAGAAACTAATTACCTATGGGTCCCTGGCCGAAATTAAATATAAAAAGAAAAAATCCTATTGAACGAACGTTCGCTACAGAACCCTACAGAACGGAATCGTTCGCTACCGAATACCAACGGACAAACGTCCACTAAATTTAATCTAACTAAAATATAAAACCGTCTTTAAAAGAAAAACTGGAGGAAAACTAAAGAAATAAACTGGACCGGGGAGGTTTATACCAGTTCGGTAGATTAAACCAGCGGCAGGGGTGTTACTCCGGCGAGATGGCGCGGGGCTCCGGCGAGGGCAGCGCGCTCCGGCGCGGCGGCGGCAGCGGCGCAGGAGAGCAAGTGGCGGCGCGGGGCGATGCGACGCGGGGCGGCGGGGCGGAGTGCAGCGCGGGCAGCATCAGCGGACGGCGGCGCGGCGGCGTTGCGCTACTGCGGCGGCGGCGGGTCTAGGGCGCGGCGGCGAGATGCGGTGATGGCGGCGCGGGGCGAGGAGAGAGAGGGGCCCGGGGCCGGGCTCCGGTATTTATGGAGGGGCGGAGAGGGCAGCGTGGAGGAGGGGGCAAGGGAGGCAGCGGCGGTGTCCATGGCGACCACAGCGGCGGCGCTGGCGGAACCGCTCGGGACTCTGTCCCGAGCTCGAAGACGGGCGTAGCGCTAGCTGGGCTGGCTAGGCCGCGGCCTGGCTGGGTGCTAGGCCGGCCCAGTCGGCAAAGTTTTTTTTAAAAAAAAACAATATTTTCCAAAGAAATAAAATAATAAAAACAAAATTGCTAAAATTATTATATAGGCATATAATATATCAAAATTTGCAAAAAAAAGATTTTATACAACATGGACATTTTTATAATGCCAAATAAAATCCACACAAATTCAGATAATTCAAAGAGTGCTACTGCTAAAACATTTTAAAGATACCAAAATTAATTCAAATTTATTTCTCTCCAATTTTCTGATGTAGGGAATCATGTTACCCTATTTTCCATATATTTTATTTTTGGAGAAAAATAATTTGAATAGAAACTCAAATAACCCAAATTGAAAAATAATAATTTCAAATGGATTTTAAATTTGAGTTTCTTTGAAACTCCCAACTCATATTTCATTTGTTTTGAAGAAGTCATTTTATCTCCTCTCATGAAAATCATTGAGTTGCTTAAAGTTTCAGAACTGGAAATATTTTCAGATGAAATTCAAATATTTTCGACACCCCTTTTCATTTAAATAAATGGAAGAAGTCATGTTATCTTCTCTCTAGGGTTTCGTGGTGAAAAGAATTTGAATTCACAGAGATCAAAATGCAAAAGGTGAAAGTTTGGGAAAGTCCTTTTATTCCCTCTTATTTAACTTTCAAAAAGTTCGAATTCACTCACTCAATCACACAATAATCAACAATCAATATATCTATCTATTTATTATAACATTCCAAAATTTAGAATTTTGGGATGTTACAAACCTACAACCCTTAAAAGGAATCTCGTCCTCGAGATTCGGAGAGGCTAGAAAGAAATAGGTTAGGTTTGGGGTCTCTTCAAAATTTCATCAATCGTCTCCAGGGTCTGGGGTGCTACCACCCTTAGAAGCATGGTTACGGTTCCATCAAAACTCAGGGAAATTCCTTCTCTGAGCTCTTCCGGTAGTGGCATAACCTTTACCGCAATTCTTCTGTCATTTCCTCTTGGCAAGGTTATTCCGAGATTGGGTCCTCTTAGCTGACGGGTCTAGCGCCAATACTAAACAACTATCGATATCTCATGGTGGTCAACAATTTATGGTTTCTCCTGCAGGAAATGAGTCTGGGCTGATCCTCACCGTATAACCTACAATTGGCAGCAGCTGCCTTGTATAAGGGAAAAATACCTATACCATTCTAAGGCTTAAACACGGTTTTCCTATCGTCGTCTCTCTACTATAGGTAAGTCACTCAGATTTACCATCCCATATAGCAAGGCGAATAATAAGAGTAAGTCGGTAGGTGATCAATCCACCCCGCACCCAAATCATTACCATGTATACAGTTTAGCGAATCTCACATACTAACACTCAGTCATCCTCACAAGCATTGCAGAATTTCTCTTGTCTACGAACAAAGTTCGGGTATATCCATAGATTCTGCAAGCCAGACAAACATCTACCATTTCTTCACAACTCTCAGGTTTTTGCGTTACTCCTATAAGATCGTCTATCGATAAAATCGTAACTTCTTCCAGGGTCTTTCCTTCAGCAAGAGTGTGCTTGCTTCTTGGCAGGTCCTGGGGCCTGTGGGTTATGGCCCATCTCATCACTTGAAATCCTTGAACTCATCCTCGGGGCAACTAGTCATTATTCCAACATCCAGCTTCCAGCTTCCTAGCATACTTGAATCCATCCAATTGTACTGTCTTCATTCCTTCTATTGGCACCAAACTAGGACATGATTACTCAGACTCATCATGGAGTTTCCATTGATCCATATTTCCGACATCATACCTCCTTTATATCCAATAGTAATTTATCTCTTCACCCTCGTGGGATATCCCACATACCGAGATAAAAAAACTTATACTTATGAAGTCCATATTCCACTTCGTGGAACATCATTATCCTTTCCAGGGTCAAGCGTCCTTACAGGGGAATATTGGCCATCTCTGCATGGCACTTCTTCAATTGGGAAACGTGAAACACATCATGAACTCCTGACAGTCCTTCGGGTGACTTCAACTTGTTGGCCACTTCTCCCATACGCTCCAAAACTCGGTATGGTCCTACAAATCTCGGGGCTAACTTTCCCTTAACTCCAATTCGTTTAACTCCTCGCAGAGGGGGCACACGAAGACATGCTCTATCTCTATTTCATAGACTACCTCCTTGCGTTTTTTTAGTCTGCATAACTCTTCTGCCTGGACTGAGCTACCTTCAGCCTATCTCGAATCAACTTAACATTCTCTTCTGACTCCTTGATCACATTTGGTCCAAACAACTGACGGTCTCCAACTTCATCCCACATACTCTTGGGGCATCACACATATCGAGAAAAAACTCATATTCACTTTGTCCGAAATCCACTCAGTGGAGTATCCATATCTTTTCCAGGGGTCAAGGGTTCTTACAGGGTACTACCACCCTTAAAATGCACAAATCTTCCATAGACCATATTTCTCATATCCTCGAAATGGCCAAAATTCTTCTTCATAGAGTACAACTCATAAAATCCATATCAGTACCAACGATGCTAAC
Organism: Triticum monococcum; assembly: GCA_034509565.1. Taxonomy (NCBI): domain Eukaryota; kingdom Viridiplantae; phylum Streptophyta; class Magnoliopsida; order Poales; family Poaceae; genus Triticum; species Triticum monococcum. The sequence goes on from CM067844.1 coordinate 119,243,353, forward strand.
TTTATTCACTCTCAATTGATTACAATCTCAACTCAACACCTCGGTATAAAAGAAAATGTTCTAACTTCTACTACTCCATTTCTTTTGTTGCAAACTCAACTATCTAGCACAAGTTTCCTTCTCCTTGGGGCATTCTCTGGCAAAGTGCCCTGCTCCATTACAACTAAAACATATTACTTCTGACAAGTATCGAGGTTTCCTTTTTGGGCAACTATTGAGGTAGTGCACTGTCTCCTTGCACCTGTAACAGGTGATATGACTCGGGTCTCTCCTGGGCTCCAATCGGTTTCTCTTCCTGGACTTTTCCATTCTAATCAGGGCTTCTATTTCCTGTGGGTCATATCCTACTTCCTCTGTCGGGAATTCTACTAGATCCCTATTCAAACAATTTTGGGAGATGTGTCCTTCTTCTCCACATGAATAGCAAGTCTTAGTGCAGGGTTTACTCGGGTCTTCTTTAGGTGTGTCCTCCATCACGGGTTCTTCTATAATTTCCATAAGGGCTCCTTTCTTTACTTCTTTCTTCTGCTGTATGGTTCTTCGTACCATAGGGTAAATGTGACACTGAGTAGGATAGTGGGTAGTCCCTTCACACAAGAAACAAGTAATCTGCCTAGTTGGGCATTCTTCAACTGGGTGACTTCCTTCACAATTATGGCATTCATCCTTGTGTTCTTTATGGGTGTGTCCTATTTCTCCACAAATCTTGCATGCACAAGGTTTCGTCGTATCCTTTCCATAAGGCTTCAACTTCTGGGACACAAGGTGAGATCTCTGCAGAGTCAACTTTAATTCTTTCCAAGTGGTTACTCCTTGCCATCCATTGATGGTTTGGTACATCCTCCACCAAGTAGCAGCACCTCTTTCAAAGCACTGAAGATCATGCCGGGTCATATTCTTTCCGACTATAGGGTTATTCTTCATGTGATCCTCCATGTTCTGAATCCATTGGTCCATCTCCAATTGACTTATCGGTCCAGAAAATATAAGCTCGTCTTCATTCATCCTCTATTGGGTCCAAGGTTTTGGGGCGAGATAAGAGAGATGGAGAGGGATACACACAATACAAACAAAAGTTTTGAAAAGATAGATTTTTGTTATGGCTGTCGAAAAACATCAAACAAATGAAAGCTCACAACCATCACATCTAACGTAGGTATATAACAGGGGTTTGGTCTTCTAAAGGTCAATAAATCTTCAAAGTCATCAAGCTCTACGAGTCTTGTTCATGTCTCCGATGGCTTCTTTCGATCGTGCTTGTCCTTCTCAAGTTCTTTTGCCAGATCATCTCTGTTGACACAAAGTCTATCATGACTTCCTTCAATATTTTTGGAGTGCGTTCCAAACTTCCGGGTTTCAACACCCTTGATATGAACCATGGTCCTACTGTCCTTCAGTTCCTGACGAATCTCCGGTATCTCGAGGTTTTGCTCCTCCAGCTTGGCTACTTCAGCTTCTTGGACCTAAGTTCTTCACGAAATGCTTCCTTGTCAAATATGACTTCCTACAAGTCCATCTTAAACTTCTTGATGTAACACTCCAGATCCTGGTGATACACCAGCTAAGGTTAAAACTTCATATTGCTGATAGGTGCTCCATCAGCCTTCTTCCATCCAATCCATTCTGAAGAAATGCATCCTTAACTCAGCACGGTGACAATAGTATCAGCGGGCGATGACATCACGGATAACCGTGTTTATGCTCTTGTCATTTCCATGAGTTATCTCTCCATAGTTTATATCTCCTACCTTAGGGTTTTCCGTGACAAAACTTCGAGTTCTAATGCTCCATGTTCCGGTCTTTCTCCGATACACCTTGATCTCAGGTATTGACAGCTTCCATATTTTGCCAAGTTCCATAAGGGTAGCCTTCCTAGGTCATACAAATCTGGAAATGCTTCATAGCCTCCAAATTCTACTAGTCTTCAGAGTCTTCAACAGTTGTAGGTTCCATTATCATAATGTATGGTAAAATCCTCTTCATTCCGTAGTGGTCATGGTTGTCCGATATCTTGTACTTCGTGGGGTGGTCTCATCCGTCGAATCTTCGAGTGGTCAAAAGGGAAAAGGTCTCACTAAAAGGGAATATTTGAATAAGCTCAGAAGAGAAGAGAGGTAAAAGGTCTTTTTGAAAGGGAAAGTTGTAGAGAAAAATCTTTGCTATGGGCTTGCCAGTTTCTAGGGTCACGTCCTATAGTCAACATGTGCTCTGATACCATCTTGTAGCGACCCGGCCCGAATGGATCAAGTCTCTGTGCTTAAGTGTCATCCCTGGATCGGTATGCTGACACACACAGTACTCGAGGATTTATAACAGAGGTAAATCACATGTATAAAGTAACGTAAATACTGTTACCTCAATCCAAAATAGCGGAAGTAACAAGGTTGTGGATTCCCATCAACACCAACGGCAAAGTTGAGTGTAGAAATCGTAGCCCTAACATATCACTTACTTGTTGTAAGATAATCCTGCAACATGAGACGTTGCAGCCACAAAGGGTCAGTACATTGAATGTACTAGCAAATTCACACCATAGAGAAAAATGATGAACAATGGCTATCACTACATGCATATTTGCCTGGTGGAAAAGCTCTATGGTTATAATGTTTTTGCGAAAAGCAAATTTTTCCCTACGGCGAAGGAATACATTTTATTTAACTATCATGGTGGTTGTTAAACATCAAGAATGGTTGACAGCTTTCTCAATCCCAATTAAGTAACATCATTAAACCCAACAAAATTAATTTAAAGTAACGTGATGAGATTCACATGATAATCCAAGTACTAGATACTCAAGATGTCCATAACCGGGGACACGGCTAATCATGATTAGTTTATACACTCTGCAGAGGTTTGCGCACTTTTCCCCACAAGACTCGATCTCCTCCGTTGGGATTCTCGCACTACGTGGTGTTTGAGAAACGGATGTCCGAGACATAGTCTTTCAGAAGTGCTAGCACCTTACGATCGGGTAGACCGTTACACCTACTTTCCCCTACATCTGCTGGTCTACCACTATAAGAGTTCGCACAACTTAGTCAATTATGCTAGAGCCCATAGTAGCTTGTGGCTGCACACGGAAGTTTCTAGTATGAATAATCTCATGATCCCTTTGAGCCTGGGTGGCGGTCCATAAAAAACAGGCAATCCTGGAATACCCAGGTGCCTAGACAGACAATCGCTGGAATACCCAGGTGCCTCAATCCACCCAGATGTGTGTTAAAGTTGCCACCTTTAGTAAACCATTAATTAACAATCTCACATCTGTCATGAAATACTCTCAAACCCAATCCACGTCTACGAGCATAGCATGGCAATATAAGTATAACGTAATAGTAACTCCCAAGGTTTGAATGCAGGGCAATAGGTTCCTACCTCATCAACTACTTCCCAATACCCACATGTTATCAATCCTACTCATGCAATGTTTGAGGTTGAAACTAATGCATAAAAACTACGTATAAAAGGGATATGATCAAAGTGCGAACTTGCCTGCAATATTGATGAAGATGATGCGCACTCAAAACTCTTGATAGTTCTACTCGTCACACTTCGGTCAATCTATCGTAAGCAAGCAATAGTAACCACACATAAGCAATCACTCAAAAGATCAGAAAGAACGAGGAAGACGATTCGGAAAACCTCAAAAACAAGAAAATAACTCTTGCTACATAAAACAATTTCTAACATTACCAAAATTATGTGAATTTGGCCTTATCAGAAAGTTTAGGTCAAGAGCTTCAATTTGCAAAAAGAATCAACTCAAACGGAGTTACGAAACTCAAGTTATGATCAAAGAAAGTTTGAATCTAAATCTGATCTAATTCAAATTTTAAATTTTCAAAAACATGTTTGAGTTGGATTACTGGATAGAGGAGGTTGTAACGAAGACGTGAGCATTGGTTTCGTTGGATTTGGATAAACGAGTAAAAAGTTGTGATAGATTGAAGATCGGGGACTAAAGTGTGAAGAAACTAATTACCTACGGGTCCCTGGCCGAAATTAAATATAAAAAGAAAAAATCCTATCGAACGAACGTTCGCTACAGAACCCTACAGAATGGAATCGTTCGCTACCGAATACCAACGGACGAACGTCCTCTAATTTAATCTAACTAAAATATAAAACCGACTTTAAAAGAAAAATCGGAGGAAAACTAAAGAAATAAACCGGACCGGGGGAGGTTTATACCGGTTTGATAGATTAAACCGGCGGCAGCGGCGGTTACTCCAGCGAGATGGCGCGGGGCTCCGGCGAGGGCAGCGTGCTCCGACGCGGCGGCGGCGGCAGCGCAGGAGATTAAGCGGGGGCGCGGGACGGCGGGGCGGAGTGCGGCGCGGGGCGGCGGGGCGGAGTGCGGCGCAGGCAGCAGCAGCGGGCGATGGCGGCGAGTCTAGGGCGCGGCGGCGAGATGCGGTGATGGCGGCGCGGGGCGAGGAGAGAGAGGGGCCCGGGGCCGGGTTCCGGTATTTATGGAGGGGCGGAGAGGGCAGCGTGGTGGAGGGGGCAAGGGAGGCAGCGGCAGTGTCCATGGCAACCACGACGGCGGCGCTGGCGGAACCGCTCGGGACTCTGTCCCAAGCTCGAAGACGGGCGCAACGCTAGGTGGGCTTACTGGGCCACGGCCTGGCTGGGTGCTGGGCCGGCCCAGTCGGCGAAGTTTTTCTTAATTTTTTTTCCAGAGAACTAAAATAATAAAAACAAAATAACTAAAAATATTATATAGGCATATAATATATGAAAATTTGTAGAAAAAGATTTTCTACAACATGGACATTTTTATAATGCCAAATAAATCCACAAAAATTCAGATAATACAAAGAGTGCTACTGCCTATTAAAATCGAATAAAACCATTTTAAAGATACCAAAATTAATTCAAATTTATTTCTCTCCAATTTTCTCATGTAGGGAATCATGTTACCCTATTTTCCATATATTTTATTTTGGAGAAAAATAATTTGAATAAAAACTCAAATAACCCACATTGAAAAATAATAATTTCAAATGGATTTTAAATTTGAGTTTCTTTGAAACTCCCAACTCATATTTCATTTGTTTTGAAGAAAGTCATTTTATCTTCTCTCATGAAAATCATTGAGTTGCTTAAAGTTTCAGAACTGGAAATATTTTCAGATGAAATTCAAATATTTTCAACACCCCTTTTCATTTAAATAAATGGAAGAACTCATGTTATCTTCTCTCTAGGGTTTCGTGGTGAAAAGAATTTGAATTCACAGAGATCAAAATGCAAAAGGTGAAAGTTTGCGAAAGTCCTTTTATTCCCTCTCATTTAACTTTCAAAAAGTTCGAATTCACTCACTCAATCACACAATAATCAACAATCAATCAATCTATCTATTTATTATAACATTCCAAAATTTAGAATTTTGGGATGTTACAGGATGCTTGCTAGAATTCCAATCATAAGTGCATATGATCCAAGTAGAGAAAGTATGTTAGCTTATGCCTCTCCCTCATATAAAATTGCAATAATGATTACCGGTCTAGTTATCGATTGCCTAGGGACAAATAACTTTCTCGTAATAAAAAACTCTTTAATAAAACTAACTTAGTTGTGTCTTTATCTAAACAGCCCCTACTTTTTATTTACTTGCTCTTTATTATCTTGCAAACCTATCCAAAAACACCTACAAAGTACTTCAAGTTTCATACTTGTTCTAGGTAAAGCGAACGTCAAGCGTGCGTAGAGTTGCATTGGTGGTCGATAGAACTTGAGGGAATATTTGTTCTGCCTTTAGCTCCTCGTTGGGTTCGACACTCTTACTTATCGAAAACTGTTGCGATCCCCTATACTTGTGGGTTATCAAGACCGGATACGTATTTTTATTGAATGATGGAGCTGTCAGTTGGTGCAGTTCTAAGCAAAGTGTCATGGTGGGATCTACGTGTGAAGCGGAATACATAGCTGCTTCGGAAGCAGCAAATGAAGGAGTCTGGATGAAGGAGTTCATATCCAATCTAGGTGTCATACCTAGTGCATCGGGTCTAATGAAAATCTTTTGTGACAATACTGGTGCAATTGCCTTGGCAAAGGAATCCAGATTTCACAAGAGAACCAAACACATCAAGTGACGCTTCAATTCCATCTGTGGGCAAGTCAAGGAGGAAGACATAGAGATTTTGAATATACATACGGATCTGAATGTTGTAGACCCGTTGACTAAGCCTTTCTCACGAGCAAAACATGATCAGCACCAAGACTACATGGGTGTTAGAATCATTACAATGTAACCTAGATTATTGACTCTAGTGCAAGTGGGAGACTCAAGGAAATATGCCCTAGAGGCAATAATAAAGTTGTTATTTATACTTCCTTATATCATGATAAATGTTTATTATTGATGCTAGAATTGTATTAACCGGAAACTTAGTACATGTGTGAATACATAGACAAACAGAGTGTCACTACTATGCCTCTACTTGACTAGATCGTTAATCAAAGATGGTTAAGTTTCTTAGCCATAGACATGAGTTGTCATGTGATGAATGGGATCACATCATTATAGAATGATGTGATTGACTTGACCCATCTGTTAGCTTAGCACTATGATCGTTTAGTTTATTGCTATTGCTTTCTCCATAACTTATACATGTTCCTATGAGTATGAGATTATGCAACTCCCGAATACCGGAGGAACACCTAGTATGTTATAAAACGTCACAACGTAACTAGGTGATTATAAAGATGCTCTACAGGTGTCTCCGATGGTATTTGTTTAGTTGGCATAGACCGAGATTAGGATTTGTCACTCCGATTGTCGGAGAGGTATCTCTGGGCCCTCTCGGTAATGCACATCACTATAAGACTTGCAAGCAATGTGACTAATGAGTTAGTTGCGGGATGTTGCATTATGGAACGAGTAAAGAGACTTCCGGTAATAAGATTGAACTAGGTATGATGATACCGACGATCGAATCTCGGGCAAGTAACAAACTGATGACAAAGGGAACAACGTATGTTGTTATGCGGTTTGACCGATAAAGATCTTCGTAGAATATGTAGGAACCAATATGAGCATCCAGGTTCCGCTATTGGTTATTGACCAGAGATGAGTCTCGGTCATGTCTACATAGTTCTCGAACCCGTAGGGTCCGCACGCTTAACGTTCGATGACGACCGGTATTATGAGTTTATTTGTTTTGATGTACCGAAGGTAGTTTGGAGTCCCTGATATGGTCACAGGCATGACGAGGAGTCTTGAAATGGTCGATACATGAAGATTGATATATTGGAAGGTTATGTTTGGACACCAGAATGGTTTCAGATGAGTTCGGGAATATAACGGAGTATCGGGGGGTTACCGGAACCCCTTGGGGGCTTAACGGGCCTACATGGGCTTTAGTGGAAGAGAGAGGAGGCGGCCAATAGGTGGGGGTGCGCCCCCCAAGTCCAATCTGAATTGGGAGGTGGTCGGCCCCACTTTCCTTCTTCATCTCTAACCCTTCCTTCTGCCTCCTATTAGGACTAGGAAAGGGGGGAAACCTACTCCTAGTAGGAGTAGGAATCCCCCCTTGGGGGCACACCATGAGGGCCGGCCGGCCCCCTCCTCCCCTCCTTTATATACGGGGGAGGGGGGCACCCCATAGACACACAAGTTGACAATTGTATTAGCCATGTGCGGTGCCCCCCTCCACAGATACACACCTCAGTCATATCGTCGTGGTGCTTAGGCGAAGCCCTGCTCCGGTAACTTCATCATCACCATCAACACGCTGTTGTGCTGACGAAACTCTCCCTCAGCCTCAACTGGATCACGAGTACGAGGGATGTCACCGACATGAACGTGTGCAGATCGTGGAGGCGTCGTGCGTTTGGTACTTGATCGGTTGGATCTGGAAGACGTTCGACTACATCAACCGTGTTTCTTAACGCTTCCACTTTCGGTCTACGAGGGTACATAGACATACTATCTCCTCTCGTTGCTATACATCCCTAGATAGATCTTGCATGATCGTAGGATTTTTTTTGAAATACTACGTTTCCCAACAATTATGTCATTGATATGAGTAAACGTGATACCTAAATGTTATTGTGAATATGGTTAGTTCATAATCTTTGCTGAAAACTTGAATGCTGGCTTTACATATTTACAACAGCAAGATCAAACAAAGTTTGTAAAAAAATTTCTTTATCACTTTCAGTTTGTCAACTGAATTGCTTGAGGACAAGCAATGGGTTAAGCTTGGGGGAGTTGATACGTCTCTGTCTTGTCTACTTTTCCAAACTCTTTTGCCCTTGTTTTGGACTTTAACTTGCATGATTTGAATGGAACTAACATGGACTCATGATGTTTTCAGCAGAATTGCCATGGTGTTATTTTTGTGAAGAATAAGAAGTTCTCGGAATGACCTGAAACTTCATAGAGCCATGTTTTGGAATTAATAAAAAATATTAGCGAAAGAATCAACAACAAGGGGCCACACCCTAGCCACAAGGGTGGGGGCGCGCCCACCCCCTGGGGCGCACCCTCCGACCTTGTGGGCCTATAGACCTCCACCGACCACAACTCCAGCTCCATATATTCTCTTTCGGGGAGAAAAAATTAGAGAGAAGGATTCAACGTGTTTTACGATACGGAGCCGCCGCCAAGCCCTGTTCTTCCTCGAGAGGGCAGATCTGGGGTCCATTTTAGGCTCCAAAGAGGGGAATTCGTTGCCATCGTCATAATCAACCATCCTCCATCACCAATTTCATGATTCTCACCGCCATGCGTGAGTAATTCCATCGTAAGCTTGCTGGACCGTGATGGGTTGGATGAGATTTACCATGTAATTGAGTTAGTGTTGTTAAGGGTTTGATCCCCAGTATCCATTATGTTCTAAGAGTGACGTTGCTATGACTTTGCTATGCCTAATGCTTGTCACTAGGGCCTGAGTGCCATGATTTCAAATCTGAACCTATTATGTTTTCATGAATATATTTGGGTTCTTGATCCGATATTGCAAGTTATAGTCACCTACTACATGTTATGATCCGGCAACCCCGGAGTGACAATAGTCGGGACCACTCCCGGTGATGACCATAGTTTAAGGAGTTCATATATTCACTAAGTGCTAATGCTTTGGAACGGTACTCTGTTAAAAGGAGGCCTTAATATCCCTTAGTTTCCAATAGGACCCTGCTTCCATGCGAGGGTAGGACAAAAGATGTCATGCAAGTTCTTTTCCATAAGCACGTATGACTATATTCGGAATACATGCCTACATTATATTGATGAACTGGAGCTAGTTCTATGTCACCCTATGTTATAACCGTTGCATGATGAATGCCATCCGACATAATTATCCATCATGAATCCATTGCCTACAAGCTTTTCACATATTGATCTTTGCTTAGTTACTTTTCCGTTGCCACTGTTACGATTGCTACAAAACTGCTACTGTTACTTTTGCCACCGTTACCGCTACTTCCATACTACTTTGCTACTGAATACTTTGTTGCAAATATTAAGTCTTTCGGGTGTGGTTGAATTGACAACTCAGCTGCTAATACTCGAGAATATTCTTTGGCTCCCCTTGTGTCAAATCAATAAATTTGGGTTGAATACTCTACCCTTGAAAACTGTTGCGATCCCCTATACTTGTGGGTTATCAAGGCTAGGGGTATGTACAAGTAGCTGCTCTCTCGCATTCTTGATTTGGCACGATCTTGATGTACCACGAGCTTTGTCAATATAGTTGGATTATATGGTGTTTTGCCCTCTCTATCTTGTTGTGATGAATTGAGTTTTTCCCTTTGAGGTTTCACTATTATCGGATCAAACACTTGTTGGATTTGAGAACACTTATTGTAAGTCTTTCATATGAATACCCATGGTGACAATGGGGTATTATATCGATTCACTTGATGTATGTTTTGGCACTCAACTCGCGGATTCCTGAGGTGACATTGGGGTAATCTATGCATAGGGGTTGATGCACGTTTTTGTCCTACTTTCTTTGGTAGAAATCTTGGGACACTCTTTGAAGTTCTTTGTGTTGGATTGAATATTAGGAATCTGAAGTTGTTTGATGTGTATCGTATAATTGACTCACAGATACTTGTGGTGACATTGGAGCAGCTAGGTGACATTAGAGTTGGTTGATGCGTATCATATGGTGTTATTTTAGTATGAACTCTAGGGCTGTTCGTGACACTTATATGAATAGCTCAATAAATTGATCAGAAAGGAGAACTTTGAGGTGGCTTCATACTGTACAAACAATTTCATCTTATGTTCTCCGCTAGATAAGAACTGTGGAGTGATTATTTGTCGCACGTTGAGGGATTGTTGAGAGATTGCATTAGCGAAAGTATGAACCCATGCCTTGTTTCAAGCATTGCAATACCATTTGTGCTCCATTTTATCACTTGCTACCTTGCTTTTTTTATTTCCATATTATGAAAGCCTATATCTACTATCCATACTACACTTGTATCACCATCTCTACGCCAAACTAGTGCACCTATACAATCTACGATTCTATTTGGTGTGTTGGGGACACAAGAGATTTCTTGTATTTGATTGCAGGGTTGTTTGAGAGAGACCATCTTCATCCTACACCTCCCATGGATTGATAAACCTTAGGTCATCCACTTGAGGGAAAATTGCTACTGTCCTAAAAAACTATGCCCTTGGAGGCCCAACACGAGTTTGAAAGAATAAGTTGTGTAGTAGATGATTGCTCTCTGACTATAGCGCCAAAAGAGCTCCTGTCTGCAAGGACTACGTCCGTATTTCCTCAAAGAGGAAGGGATGATGCAGCATAATGACGGTAGGTATTTCCCTTAGTGAAGAAGCCAAGGTTATCGAACCAGTAGGAGAACCAAGCAACACAACCTAAACAACACCTGCACACAGATAACACACCTCGCAACCCGACGTGTTAAAGGGGTTGTCAATCCCTTTCGGGTAACGATCACAGAGATTGTAATAGATTGAAATAATAGATCAAAAATAAAATAAAGTGCAGCAAAGTATTTTTGTATTTTTGGTTTAATAGATCTGAATAAAAATGCAAAGGAAAAGTAGATCGCAAGCAAATATATGAGAAAGAAGACCCGGGGCCTGTAGGTTTCACTAGTGGCTTCTCTCGAGAAATATAGCAAACGGTGGGTAAACAAATTACTGTTGGGCAATTGATAGAACCTCAAATAATTATGACAGTATCCAGGCAATGATCATTACATAGGTGTCACGTCCAATATTAGTAGACCGACTCCTGCCAGCATCTACTACTATTACTCCACACATCGACTGTTATCCAGCATGCATCTAGTGTATTAAGTTCATGGAAAAATGGAGTAATGCAATAAGAACGATGACATAATGTAGACAAGATATGTTAATCTATTGCGTAGATATAGATCCCATCTGTTTATCCTTAGTAGGAATGATACATACGTGTCGGTTCCCTTTTTGTCACTGGGATCAAGCACCGTAAGATAGAACTCACTACCGGGCACCTCTTCCCATTGCAAGATAAATAGATCAATTTGGCCAGACAAAACCCAAATATCGGAGAATAAATACGAGGCTATAAGAGATCATGCATATAAGAGATCAAAGAAACACAAATTACTTTCATGGATATAAAAAGATATGACTGATCATAAACTCAAAGTTCATCAGATCCCAACAAACACACAGCAAAAAGAGTTACATCATATGGATCTTCAAGAGACTATTGTATTGAGAATCAAGAGAGAGAGATAGAGAGAGAGAGAGAGAGAGATGAAGCCATCTAGCTACTAACTACGGAACTGAAGGTCTACAAAGAACTACTCACATCATCGGAGAGGCACCAATGGAGGCGGTGAACCCCATCTGAGATGGTGTCTAGATTGGATCTGGTGGTTCTGGACTCTGCGGCGGCTGGATGAATATTTCGTCAACTCCCCTAGGGTTCTGGTATTTTGGGGCATTTATAGAGCAAAGAGGCTGTCTAGGGGGCACCCGAGGTGGGCACAACTCACCAGGGTGCGCCTGGGCCTCATGGCGCACCTTGGTGGGTTGTCCTCTCCTCGAGACTCCCCCAAGTGCAACCAGGGCCCAATATGTTCCTTCTGGTCCATAAAAAATCTCCATAAAGTTTCGTGGCATTTGGACTCCGTCTGATATTGATTTTCTGCGACGTAAAAAACACGGAAAAAACAGGAACTAGCACTTGGCACTATGTCAATAGGTTAGTACAAAAAATGACTATAAAATGATTATAAAACATCCAAGATTGATAATAAAACATCATGGAACAATCAAAAATTATAGATACGTGGGAGACATATCAGCATCCCCAAGCTTAACTCCTACTCGTACTCGAGTAGGTAAGTGATAAAAACAGAATTTTTGATGTGGAGTGTTGTTTGACATGTCATATCATATTCTTTTCTTTATAGCATGGACATTTGGACTTTTTACGTGATTCAAAGCAATAGTCTAGTGTTGACATAATAATTTAGATACTCAAGCATAGCAACAAGCAACCATGTCTTTCAAAATATCAATGCTAAACTAAGTTATCCCTACAAAATCATAGTCTTGTCACGCTCTGTCTTCTTAACACAAAGTATTTATCATGCACAACCCTGATGACAAGCTGAGCAATAGGTTCATACTTTTTAACGTGCTTCAGCTTTTTCAACTCTTACGCAATACATGAGTGCAAGCCATGGATATAGCACTACCGGTGGAATAGAGTATGATAATAGGGGTAAATATAGAGAAGACAAAAAAGTAAGAAAGTCTCACATCGATGCGGCTAACCAACGGGCTATGGAGAAGCCCATCAATATATATCAACATGAGGAGTAGGGATTGTCATGCAACGAATGCATTAAGAGCTATAAGTGTATGAAAGCTCAATATGAAAACTAAGTGGGTGGGCATCTAATCCTATAAAATTCCCACTAGTATATGAAAGTGACAACATAGGAGACTCTCCATATGAAAAATGTGGTGCTACTTTGAAGCACAAGTGTGGTAAAGGATACTAATAATGCCCCTTCTCTCTTTGTTTATTTATTTATTTTTCTTTTTTTTCCTTTTTTCCCTTTTCTCTTTTTTTCTCTTATTGTCCAGAGCCTCATCCCGACTTGTGGGGGAATCATAGTCTCCATCATCCTTTCCTCACTGGAGCACTGATCTAAAAATGAATAATGATGATCATCACACTTCTATTAACTTATAACTCAAAAGAAATAAAAATCACAACTCGATACCTATGACAAAGTATGACTCTATATGAATGCCTCTGACATGTACCAGGATGTGTAATGATCTAGCCTAACATCTATGAAAAAAGATGAACGGTGGCTGAGCCACAACTACTATGTCAGCTATATGATCATGCAAAGCAGTATGGCAGTGAATGCTCAAGTCATCAAACAGAAACGGTGAAAGTTGAATGGCAATATATCTCGGAATGGCCATGGAAAAGGCATAATAGGTATGTATGGTGGCTATTTTGAGGAAGATATAATAAGGCTTATGTGTGATAGAGCGTACCATATCACGGGGTTTGGATGCATCTGCGAAGTTTGCACCATGTCTCGATGTGAGAAATGGCAATGCACGGTACCGTAGAGGCTAGCAAATTGTGAAAAGGTAAGAGTGCGTTTAATCCATGGACTCACATTACTCATAAAGAACTCATATACTCACTACAAAAAAAGACACATCCATGACATTTTGGGCCGAACGAATTTTTTTTCTGTCATACATATGACACTTCTATGACGATAATTGTGACAAAACCCGGTATCATCATAGATGTGGTGGGGTCCTACTTCTATGACAAAAAATCATGACAGAAAATGGGCTTTTCGTCCTGGGCGGGACGGAGACGCAGCTGCATGACATTCTTTGGGCCGTCCATGACGGAAAAAACCGTGATAGAAGCGAGGGCGAGGAAAATTTCGGGGAGTTCCCGGTTATGGTGGGAGGTCGGGGGCCGAGCGATGCGCGTTTCTCTCGTACACGTACACGCGTGTGTGCGAGGCGTTGGCTCTAACTAAACCCGAGCGAGGCGTTGGGCTCTAACTGAACCCGAGCGATTGCACTGCAGGCTACGCGTTACTGAACCCGAGCGATCGATCGATGGCTGTTAACTGAACCCGATCGAGCGATTCCTTCGCTACTGCTGCTAACTGAAGCCGATCGATGCTGCCTCTGGGATGAACAGTGAGTGTTGCGGGGGGTTTTGGATGAACAGTGAGAGGTGGCGTTGCCTCTGGATGAGCAGGACCCCGTGGTGTGGAGGGCTGGATGAACAGTAGACGGTGGAGGGGTGGTTGAACAGGCCCCCGTGGTGTGGAGGGCTGGATGAACAGTAGACAGTGGAGGGGTGCCCGTGGAGGGGTGGTTGAACAGTAGCCGGTGGAGTAGCACGCGGTGGAGGCTGGATGAACAGGAGCCCATGGAGGCTGGAGGAGGTCGACGGTAGCCCGTGGAGGCTGGAGGAGGACGACGATGGAGATGAACAGTATCCCGTGGAGTGCCGTTTTGCAGTACGCCACACCCTTCCCGATCAACAGGATCCCCGTTTTGACCGTAGGAGGTCCGTTTCGTCCGTTTTGCGGTACGTCATACCCCTCTTGATCAACAAGACCCCTGTTTCGACCGTAGGAGGTTCGTTTCCTCTGTTTTATGGTACGCCACACCCCTCCCGATCAACAGGACCCCCGTTTCGACCGTAGGAGGTCCATTTCCTCCGTTCTGCGGTACGCCAGGCCTCGTTTCCATCGCCTATTCCTTCCAAGCCCTCCCGATGAACACGACCACGCATCCCGTTCCGACCCAGCCGGTTGGCTCCCACACGTTCTGTTGCCTCCCGATGAACACGGCGCATTCCGCTGCCTCCCGATGAACACGATGCATTTCGTTGCCTCCCCATGAACACGCCACATTCTGTTGCCTCCCCATGAACATGACGATGACGTTGTTTCTCCATTCTGACCCAGCCATGTACACGAGCCCTGGCCGTACGTATGCGCGAGTAGGCGTTCGAGACCCCGCCCATATGTACACATACGTGGCCATATTTTCTTTCTTGCACCCTGGCCGCTGTACGTACGTGTACATGCTACGTGCGCGCCTCTACTGCGACACGTGTGCGCCTCTACTACGACACGTGCGCGCCTCTACATCGACCAGTATGTACGTACACGTTCGCGACCAGAATGACAACGCTACGTACGCTTCGACCAGGTGGGTCCCGACTGTCATGCACTTCCTTGTGTGCGAAGATGTAGCTGGTGGGTCCCAGCAGTCAGGGGGGCGAATCGTTTTTTTTGCCCGGACGCACTTCCTTGCGTGCGAAGGTGTAGCTGGTGGGTCCCAGCAGTCAGGGGGAAATGTTTTTTTCGCGAAATATGATGGCCCGTATGGTGGGTCCCCGCTGTCAGGTAGAGGAATAATTATTTTGCACGTAATAAGGAGGCACTTCCTTGCTGCGGCCGTGGATCCAGCTGTCAGCCTCTCCACGTACAGTCCATGTCCAATGGAAGCCGTTCCTTGACCACGTTGACCACGCCGCGCCAAGAGCACCAGGGCGGTGGACGACGGTGAGGCGTAGGAAGGGGACGACGCGGAGCCGGGGAAGAGGCGGCAGTGGATGCCCACGCGTAGAGGAGTACGAGGGTTCACTGGTTCGCTGCGGTGTGAGGCTGCCGTCACCACAGAATAACAGGGGGTGTGGGTGAGTAGAGGGATGGCCTGGCCAGCGGTGGGAGTAGTAGGGGGCGGTGAGGCCTCCGCCGCATCGCAGCCGTCCATGGAAGGCAGGAGCACGAGGCACGCCGGCGCTGGTTTGGGCGGCTGGAGCAAGAAGACCAGAGGTTGAAGAAGCACTACGGCCGTTGGATGGACATCGTACGGTCACTGGAGCTAGAATCATGCATATTGACTAAGTTGACAAAGCCCTCCGTCCCCATCAACTTAGTAGGCCCACAAGTCAGCCTGCCACTATACTGGGTCCCAGCTAACAGGGGGAGTATTCATTTTTTTGTGCGTAATAAGGAGGCACTTCCTTGCATGTGAAGATATAGCTGGTGGGTCCGAGCTGTCAGCGGAGGTAACGTTTTTTCACGAAATACAGAGGCCCTTTTGGTTGGTCCCTGATGTCAGGTGGAGGAATCATTATTTTGCGCGTAATAAGGAGGCATTTCCTTGCATGCGGTCATGGACCTAGCTGTCGGCCTCTCCACGTACAGTACACTTCAGATTCATGTTGGTCATTGACCACGTTGACCAGGCCGCGCCGAGAGCACCAGGGCGGTGGATAACGGCGAGGCCTAGGAAGGGAACGACACGGAGGAAGGGAAGACTCGGCAGTTGTTTCCCATGCGGAGGGGAGTACAACTGTACGAGGTTTTACGGGTTCATCTGCCGTCGCCGGAGAATAACAGCAGGTGTGGGTGAGTAGAGGGATGTCTAGGCCAGTGATGGGAGTATGGTGGGGCGGTGAGGCCTGCGCGGCAGCAGAACTGGCCGCGGGGAGGAGGGAGCGGGCAGTCCCGCCGACGCTTGTTTGAGCGGCTGGAGCAGGAAGAGCAGAGATTGAAGAAGCACGACGGCCGTTGGATGGACATCGTACGGTCACTGGAGCTAGAATCGTTCATATTGACTAAGTTGACGAAGCCCTCCGTCCCTGTCAACTTAGTAGGCCCACAAGTCAGCCTCCCACCGTGGTGGGTCCCAGCTAGCAGGGGAAGAATTCATTTTTCTGTGCATAATAAGGAGGCACTTCCGGTGGGTCCGAGCTGACAGCGGGAGGAACGTTTTTTTTTCAAGAAATACGGTGGTCCGTCCGGTGGGTCCCAGCAGTCATGGGCAAACATTTTTTTGCGAAATACGGTGGCCCGTCCAGTGGGTCCCAGCAGTCAGGGGGGAAACGTTTTTTCCGCGAAATACTGGTGGCCCGTCCGGTGGGTCCCTGCTGTTAGGTGGAGAAATAATTATTTTGCGCGTAATAAGGAGGCACTTCCTTGCGGCTGCCGTGGACCCAGCTGTCAGCCTCTCCACGTACAGTACTCTTCCGATGGAAGTCGGTCGTTGACCATATTGACCACGCCGCGCCGAGAGCATCACGGCGGTGGACGACGGTGAGGCCTAGGAAGGGGACGACACAGAGCCGGGGAAGACGCGACAGTGGATGCCCACGCGGAGAGGAGTACGGGGGTTCACTGGTTCGGCTGCGGTGTGAGGCTGCCGTCGCCGCAGAATAACAGGGGGAGTGGGTGAGTGGATGGATGGCCTGTCCAGCGGTGGGAGTAGTATGGGTACGGTGAGGCCTTCACGGCAGCATAGCCGGCCACGGGAGGCAGGAGCATGCGGCACGACCAGCGCTGCTTTGGGCAGCTGGGGCAAGAAGACCAGAGGTTGAAGAAGCACTACGGCCGTTGGATGGACATCGTTGACCACGCCGCACTGAGAACACCAGGGCGGTGGACGACGGCGAGGCCTACGAAGGGAACGACACGAAGCCGGGGAAGACACGGAAGTGGCTGCCCATGCGGTGGAGAGTACGAGGGTTGACTGGTTCGGCTGCCGTCGTTGGAAAATAACAGGAGGTGTGGGTGAGTAGAGGGATAGACAGGCCAGGGATGCGAGTATGATGGGGCCGTGAGGCCTGCCCGGCAACACTGCCGGCCACGGGAGGCGGGAGCAGGCGGTTCCGACGGCGCTGGTTTGGGCGGCTCGGGCAGGAAGATCAGAGACTGAAGAAGCACGATTGCCGTTAGATTGACATATAACGGTCTGACGCTGGTAGAGTCAATTGTTGACTAAGTTTCTTTTTTGAGAAACCTTGTGTACGCATGAACATAGTAGACCCACAAGTCAGCCTCCAAATCTGTGGCAGACAACATAAAGTCCATTTGCTATTTTTTATAATTTGCAGTCCATTTGCTAATTTTTAAGTAATTTATTATAGCCCAGTTTCTGCCCAGGACCATGGTCAAAAAGTTCAACCTTATTTTGCATATTTCGGTGGAGTCCGAACTGTTGTAATCCCGAAATGATAAACATTTTTTAAGAGCTTATTTATTTGCCAAAAAATCGTTTTGTTTTTGTAAGCAAATAAGACGTGGGACAATTGAGTTGGTTTAAGGGAAAACCAGTGGTAAAAAAATCAGCGCTGGGTGGGAATAAACATCAAAAATAAGGATGTAAATATGAAAAGGGCATTTTATGTGTTTTCAATATAATGATACGTGTATATGAACTAGTAAAATTATAGGTAGAGATTAGAAAATGGATGTAGTACATGCGTTTCAAGAGGAAAATAGAACTGGGTTGTGTGTTTGATTCAGTAAAAAAACTGCATGCGGGTGTTGTAAGACAAAATATAACTAACGCTGGTGGGCCAGAAGCCAGTAGATACCTACTGGATCTTTGTGCCCCGTTGTCGTCATAGGCTGGGCATGTTAAAAACAACACCAACCCTGGGCAGTCTACAGCCCAGTTGAAACTTGGTCGACCTGAAAAGACAATATACGTGCTCAATAAACGAGAGAATTCTGCAAGTACAGACTGATAACTGGGATGCAGCACGGATATTTTTTTATCGTGATAATAAGTGCATGCACTTGTTTCGAAAAAATTGGAGAACCAGGAATTCGAACAGCGGGTGCTTATGCTACCCATCAAATAAAAATCAGGTGCCTGAAAATTCGTTTCGAAACAAATGATTCAGCTTTATATTCACGTCTACCCTCAGCATGATGATTGGAAGCAAATGCAAGTTCATATCAAAATATCGTTAACAATAATACCAACTTGCGGACGACAAGGTAGTACAAATACCAATACCAAACTAACTTATAATCTTTTTACTCCTGGCCCTAGTGTTCGTCTGGTAGAAAATCTTGTAGAGGACCAGCTCCGGCTCCTTCTCTTGCTCCAGGTCCCCGAGGTGGTACTGGTGCATCACCCAGTTGGTCCACTGCTAGTTGAAGTTCGTGTTGGTGTCCAGCACCAGAACCTTTTTTGTTGCCCGTCTGCCGGCCGTTGACCCTCACCGGCAAGGTATTGCCAGTCTTGTGCCACATAGCGTGCATGCCGCACTTCGACTGTATCATGCGACGCATTCACGTTCCCCTTTTGAACGCCCTGGAATTGCGCTGGAAGAAATGCTTTCTTAGGCCACTCAGTGTGATACCTGCAGTATTGTGGAATACAGGTTTTAGTGTACCTAGTTGGCATTTTCATAACATCTTTGGCATGTTGCAGTCACTTGTTTCACTTTTTATTAACTGTCAAATTGTAATTGCTTCACCAGGTCTGCGTCTAAAAAGAAAAATAGAGCTATAAACAAAGGAATATGTTTGCGCAAGTAGACGGCCGATCGGTGTCTTACCTGAAAGTTTCTCGGGTTGGGTGTAGCATATGACGTGCTCGCTGTCGATGGTTGGTATGAACAAATCAATGAGAGACTGAAATCTCGCGCTGTCAGCACTCACTTTGGCCTCAAGGTGCTCGATTAGCTCCTGATCCGTGGGATCGAACTTGACGCCAGCCGGCAGCACCGGCCAATCCTTCTTCGACTTGCATCGGTAATTCCAGTTATATGGTACTCAATATATGATCAATCGACTGTTTTAAGTGAATGATGAAAGATTTCGACAGATAAGTGGTACTCCAAATCTGAAGTCCAGAATACCCGAACATGCTGCCGGGATTCTTGTGTCACCTCACGCGCAGCATGTTGTCACGTCAATTCAATGTGTGGACATGATGAATAATTTAACCGATGTATACTGATACTGCTACTGTACTACTTACTATTCGTATTTAGTGTCACGATTTATACATAGGTTTAACTAACAAGTACGCACTTGAAGCCTAACTGATATATATAGGGTGGCATTACTCTAATTCTGGAATCATAATAACTATTTGGATCACAGCTCCCCCTATATAGGTGGCAATGGGATGCTCCGGAACTAAAAAAAACATATCTCACCCCTGATCCCCACGTTCCCCACCTCTCCCTCGCTCTCTCCCTGATCCCCGCCGCCGCCATCCTCGCTGTCGCGCACCTCCTCCCTCACAGATCCTCCCCTCCACCCCGGCCGGCGCGGCTCCTCTCACATGGTCGGGTCCAGGCGGGATCCCACGCACCGCTGCCCCACCACATGGCTCACCGCCTCCCCACCTCCCTGCGCGCCGCCGGCCTGGCCTGCGGCTCACCGTTGCCCCGCCTTCCAGCTCGCCGCCGGCCTGACCCAAGGCTCACCGCCACCCCGCCTCCCTGCGCATCAAGGCATCGCCCCACGACGAACTACCATCCCCACCTCTCCCGGCCACCACCGCCTGCGTCGCGCTCCCCACCGTATCGCCCCCACCGACGCACCCTATCGCCGTCCACCATGCCTACCTGCCATCCAACATCACCTCGAGGAGGGCTCGACCTGCAGCAAGAGGCGGCTCGACCTGCAGCAAGAGGAGGGCTCGACCTGCAGCTGGAGGAGGCCCCGACCTGCAACTAGTCGTGCGCGCCACTGCGACACCCAGGCCATCCAACTTCACCAATCTCAGGCAGTTCAACCCCATCGTGCTCCTCATGGATGACCCCCGCCATCATCGACTGCACGTCGTGCCCATGTGCTCATGCCCCCTATCTTTTCCCTCGCTGCCTTCCTCTCCGTCTGCAGCGATGAGCTCTTGCGAGCTATAATTTGTCGTCCATGACATCCTCATCCACCATCAAACTTACAGGATGGGTCACTGGCAACACATGGAACGAGCCTATTGGCGAAAGTCCTTCATTGGCACGAGCCTGTGCGATGATTCGTAGCTGCCCTGAGCATCGGGGTCACTGTTGAAAGTCCTGGCCATGTTCTTCCTTGATTGAATGGGCTTTGCCTCGCTCAGCTGTCACTAAATTGGGTGCATTTAGCACCATTAAAGAGAAGTTCATGCATTAGTGTTGATGAAGGTCAGGACAAAGGTACTCAACCCAGTCTGGCGTCTCACATCAACTATACATGTGGCGTCCCACTGGGCCCTCCCGTCTGTGCTTCCTCCCAGCTACAACAACAAACCACCACCACTGC
Organism: Triticum monococcum; assembly: GCA_034509565.1. Lineage (NCBI taxonomy): Eukaryota > Viridiplantae > Streptophyta > Magnoliopsida > Poales > Poaceae > Triticum > Triticum monococcum. Next base: position 119,264,410 of record CM067844.1, read on the forward strand.
CAGGGGCTCATTATGATGTTGTATGAATATATTACTCCACGTTGTTCTTTCATTCTGTGATTTCCTAGAGTTTGTAATGCATATGATTGTTGAATAGATTTTGCAGCAAAATGTCGCACTGAAAGCTTCTCCGGTGTATGTGTAACGTAGAACAGAGATGGTGAGAGTACAAAGGAAAAAAGACACACCTACTGCTGTAGAAAAACCACCGAATACTTGTTTGATTATGTTTGGTAGTACGTGATAGAAACAGTAGTTCACACTTCAAACTTGAGCATTTTATTTGGCTAGTTCACATGTATATGACCTTTGTGGTTGTACATGTTTTTTTCCTTCGTTTGTTAGAAAACTGATGTACTACTATCTCATATGTGAATGAAGATCTCATCTCAAGATGGATACTGATTCCTCCGTTGTTTTGCTTATAGTACTGTACATTTTTTGTATTTTGAATCAAAATCAAAAGGTTCAAATTAAAAATAGCAGAGCAATTCAATTTTTTAGAAAATATTGAATTTCCCCGTTTAAAATTATATAACCAAAAAGTTGAAATTAAAATAACATAACCATTTATATTAAAATGAAAGCCAGCAAATTCAAAATAATACTCCTCTGCTTAAGAGCAGTTTGATGTTTGTAAAAAAAATCATATTGCTCAGCAATATGTAGCATTCATGTCGGTAGCGCTACACACACACCGCTCCCTATGCACGCACGCGTGGCTTTTCTCTCTTGTAACTAGCATGTTTGGTGAATGTGTGTGAAGTCCTGCTAGTACCAACAAAGAAGGAAAATCGCCATTTAACCTCATTTTGAGATTTAAAATGGAACCAATTTAGTAAACTTGGGAAGCCCACAGTGTGTCGCCGCCCATTTATTTTATAAGATGGTCGTGTGTGTGCGTGCGTGCGTGTGGTGTTCGTGTGTGCGCGCGTTCAGTGTGCTCATGCTATGGGTATGTTTTTCCTTTATTTATTTTTTGTATAAATCAAAAGTTCATAAATACAAAAAGCATAAGTCGGAATATCTTATAAAATAAATGTTTGTATGCAAAATTCACATGCGAAAAATGAATATTGTGCGTGGGTGTGTGCCAACACGACAAGTTCGGATGAGGAAAAAGTAATAAAATAAAACCTACAATTTTTTCCTTTATTTTAAGTATAAATCAGAAGTTCATAAATACAAAAAACAGAAGTTCAAATAACTTATAAAAGAAATGTTTGTATGCAAAATCCACATTGGAAAAATGTGTTTTGTGCGTGGGTGTGTGCCAACACCACAAGTTTTCAATTATTAAAATGAAATCTAAAAAATGTTCAAATTAAAAGACTTAGTAGTTCAAAAAATTATTTAAAGAAAGCATTTTCCATGTTTCCAAAAGAAATTAGAGGTTCAAATTTCACAAACATAGTTCAATGTTTATTACAAAACCAAGAAAGTCAAATTAAAAATACAAAGAAGTTCAACTTTTTAATAATAAAGGGTTATATAAAAACCTAGAGGTTCAAATTTAAATAACCGAGAAGTTCAATTTTTAGTACAAAAACCAAGATGATCAAGTTAAAAGAAATCTAAAATAAGAAGTTCAAATTAAAAAGACGAAGAAGTTCAATGATTGTTACAAACCCAAAGAAGATCATTAAAAAAAGCATCTCAAACAATGTTACAAAAAAGATTTTTTCTGTTAAAATAAACCTAGAAGCTCAAATTTGAAAATGGAGCGGCTCGATGTCTATCAGAAAGTAGGATTTTTTTCGTTACTAAAATAAATAAAACCAGGAAGTCCAAATTAAAAATATGGAGAAGTTCGATAATTATAGAAAACTCAGATTTCCTCGTTATTAAAGGATGGAAACAAGAAGTTCAAAAATTAAATAACAAGAAGTTCAACTTTTAATAATAGAGCGCTTCAAAATTTCATAAAAAAAGATTAAGAAATAGAACCACGAAGTCCATATTAAAAAGATGGAGAAGTTTGGTGATTATAGAAACTCGGATTTTCCTCGTTATTATAAAATGGAAACAAGAGGTTCAAAAATAAAATAAAAAGAAGTTCAACTTTTAAAAATGGAGCACAAAATTCATGAAATAAAGATTAAGAAATTAAGATTGATATTCATAAAAAAACTTAGATATTTTTAGAGAAGTTTGGATTGATAAGTGCGATAAGTTCGCGTACTAAACGGTGTGCATTTTGTATTTAAAAATAATAAAAAACAAATACTAAATTTTTTGTTGTTATAAGTTCAAGTCCTCGGTCGGAGAAAGTTAAAAAAATTATTGTGAGAGAGGTTTGTACAGAAGGAATATCTTTGTGTAACACTAACGAATAAATGAGAAATTATAAACGAAAATACGTCACAGAAGTTCAACGTGAAAATAGCAGGAAGTTCAACTACTACACTGAATGAATTTCACATGAAAAACTTTCAAAATCGTCGTGACTATGAAAAGATGATCAACACGGGAAATTTGCGTGTTTACATCAACTTTCTATCGATATATCACCTGCTCAATTCCGGTGAATAGATGGAGAGCTACTTGTAGTGGATGGACATCTACGAGAAAAAACACGTGAAAAATAGAGTGAAGTTCAAGCACACACGCTGAGAAGTTCAAGTTCTTCACCTAGTGCATATTTGAAGAATCTGTTTCGCGATAACAGAATGCATGATCTCGCTGTTTTCGAAATTAGTTGAAAACGGTCAGGATTCAGAGAAAACCATCAACATGAAAAAGTTTCAAATTTTCCGTATCTTTTCAGCGGTATATTATTTGCCCCATTCCGATAAAGTTGGTAGAAATTACGACAAAAATACGTTTTTAGCCATTTTCAAAACTGACATAAAACCGTAATGAATTAGGAGAAACAATATATACAAAAAAGTTTTGCATTTCTTCAAGCTTTCCAACGCCATATCATTTGCTGCATTTGGATGTACGGTTAAAAAATTAGCTCAAAAATACGAACTCCATGGTACTTGTACTGTTTTCTAAATTACTTTTAAACCGTTCAAAATTAAAAAAACTTTTAATATTAAAAAGTTGCGCATTTTCATAAGCTTTCCAACGCCATATTATTTGCCTCAATTGGAGTAGCCGTTTAGAAATAGCATCGAAAATACAAACTCGGGTGTTCTGTTTGCGAAATTCTATGATTTTCCGAATTACTCTTTAACCGTAGGGAATTAGTGAAAACTTTCAAACATGTGGAAGGAGCGGTTTTGCAGCAGCTTTCCAACGCCATATTATTTGCCTCATTCCGATAAACGGTTTAAAAATGCGATCAAAAATACGATTCACGTTTTTTGTATGAAGACAAAACGGTTTTCAAAACTGCTCTTAAACCGCTTACATTTTGCCAAAAATTTAACTTGGGTCATGATACTGATGTCCATAGCTTTCCAACGGTATATCGCAAGCCCAGTTTGGACACCTTTAGCTGAAGTTCAACCTAGTACTCGGGGAAGGTCAGGCGCGTTACTCGGGAAGTTCATGTTGTGATCAGAATATTATCCTGCTCCCGTGATCAGAATAGTGTTTATATATAGCAATGATTTGGTTATAGACATGCTATGCATTCTAAATTTGTAACAAATGAACAGGTAGTCGTATTCATAAGGTAAAGATGAGATGAGATAGAACAATTACACGACGATAGATTCCACCAGTATAGGCAGCCAATCTGTGCGTCGACCGCGTAAACGATGCCATCGTGCACTATAACATCAGACAGAAATGTTGCCTCAACAGGATTGATGATGAGCCATAACCATGTATGGCGACCGGATTCTAGATAGACTAATCCCATGTTGAACAAGGCAATGAGCTTGTAATCCATATAGTCTTCTGATGGTGTGGGCACTTCGCAGATTACAACTTTCTGCAAACAGAGGTTGATCCAAAAGCTTGACGCGTCTCGTGCGTAGTAGGCAGGAGTGTACAGCGGGCCGCGAGGCTCGATGGCGGTGGTATCCAATGATGGAAGGGTGATCTCTCGCTGGGTGTAGATATCCACGAGACGCCACGGACTAGCGGTGTGGTGGATGAGGACGATCCAGTTGGCCTTCATGCCCGCCCAGTAGTGGTCGCGCATGAAGGACAGCTGGACGGGTAGTGGTAGCATGTCGAGGGGCACCACGGCAACCTCCGTAGGATCATCAAGTCGGTGTCTGGGCCACCTGCGAGGATCGGGCATCGGCAAGCAGGGTGTCTTGAAAAGAGCCGGCCGGTTGCAGACGAGTAGACGGTACAAAGACACCGAGCATGCGGCCAGACGGACGGTGCTGAGTAGGTCCATACGACTACAGATCTGCCCCAAGAGAACATCGGGGAGGGAATTCCAATCGCGGCTCTGCGTGTCAGTCGGTTCTGCCATTGGGGTTTTCGGTGCCTGCGAGCCAGCGGGGAAGTGGATTCGGGAGGGCGAGCGAAGAAGCTTCTCCTCATGTGGCCAAGCAGTCAGCAGGGGGATATGGTACGCGTGAGCTACCAAGGAAGATGGCGCGGGCGGGCGAGCAGTGAGTGGGGGTAAATGGTGTGCGGCCGACGATGGAGAAGAGAGGAGGAAGAAGAAGAGAGGAGGAAGAAGAGTGGAAGACGGGGAAGAAAGTCCATTCAATCTCAATTCTACTAGTACTACTACCAGGATATACCGTCCTTCGGAGTGTAAATAGTTACACCGATGACATGTGGGTCTACCACAACAGGGCCCATATGTCAATTAATGGAGGACAGAGGTGCGTAGGCGTATTTGCGGAAGCGTGCTCTACTAGCAAACATGATGGAAGTACTGGGTAAGGCTGATTTAGTAACACCAACACGCTGGTTCAGCTTATTAATTACGTGTCCCATCTGCTGCAGCGTGTATTGTCACTTCGCTGCAAAGACTAGTTGAATAGTTCTCTCTGACCGAGATGGGGAATAATGGATCGCGAGGATTTCCTTTCTATAGTATCCCTATGCCTCTACGCTCACTTCACTCATTTTGCTCCGTACCTAGTCACTTGTTGAAATATGTAGAAAGACAAATACTCCATATTTGGGAACAGAGGGAGGCTTTTACTCCGTACTATTTGGGAACAGAGGGAGTATCACCATATGGAGGGAATAGAGGAAGCTTGAAATATGAACATGTCAATGGGAGGGAGTAAGCCCCATGCATGCATGCAACATGCAACACTCACACATACACATGGACGCATGCAACACTCACACACCCATGCGGCACACAGCACACGATGCAACACACACGCTCACGCTCAAGTGCTCAACCTACTCCCTACGTCCGTGAAAGACTGTACATTTAGACATTTACACATTGACGAGGGCATAATTAACGCCCAAATGTAGCAAACTTATGTGTGCATGCGACCATTGAGATAAGAAGATTAAATGAATGTCGTTGCATTCTGTAATTAAGGATAGAAATGTAGCCTATACCTACAGCACAAGTTGGTGCATTAGTCAATCAATATCGATTTAGATTAAAGGCTAAATGCATTGGAAGTGTAGATGTACATCATGTACTACACTCTTTGTTTTATAGCCGATGTACACTCTTAGTTGGAAGACCGAGGGAGGACACGTGCATGCACTCACATACACAGCCAGGGCGGTTCGCGCGCAAGGGTTGGACTCGTGTCGCGCCTGCGTAAAGTTTTGTTTAACTGATTTCTTTGCTCTACCAACTGACAGGTGGGACCCAGAAACCAGGTGAAAATTTAACCTGTCAACAAAGTGCCACGTCGACTATGTGGCCGGTCAGTAGGGTGCAATACGGTGTTCTACGATGAGCTAGTGATCGTATAATCGCCGCAAAACTATATATAGTGACCATAAAGAGCGTATTGTTACATACGTTGACCGCCAGTGTATTTTTCTCATTTCAAATTAAGCCATATTAATCGGAAAGGACGCAGTATGGACTACTACTACTAGTACTAGTACTGCTTGATGTGTCCCGTCAACTCATCGAACGAGGAGAAGCTTGCTTACTACGCCTCTCCCTCGCCCACGCCTGCGGTGGTTCACAGGATGAGGAGAGGGTTTTGACTATAGTGCCCTCTCCCTCTCCCTTGCCCTCGCCCTTGCCCTCGCGATGGACGTGCAGCAGTTCAATCGGTGCCAGATTGCCAGAAGCATATTGTACTGTAGTATCATCATTGTTGGACCTTCCGAAGAGGCGAAGAGCCAAGTGCAAGGTTCACACGAGTACGAACTGTTGAACCCCCCGAAGAGGCAAAGAGCCAAGCGCAAGGTTTTATAGGAGTTTTCGTCCTAGTAGGAGTGTACTACAACTATAGCGAATGATGCTACTGTATGATGCCGCCACATCACGTATATCCAAAGCTGTGCCACTTTTTTTTCTCAAAGAGCATGTTGGAACCCGTGCAACAACCACACAAGTTGCACGTACACATAACACATTTACTAGTAATAAATTCTAAAGGACAAATGCCAGTATGCCACACAAGTTCATCTCCAATTCATGTGATAAATTTGTGCATGACTAGTCTACATATATTCACAGCGCTACCGTTCACAATTACCGTACTCCACTTACACGTTATAGATGGGCTACATGTCCTCCTCCAGGTTCTAGTCCCAGGTGTTCTTCATGGATGGCACGATCCATAGCGGTGGGCAACGGGAATCATTGTCGCAGCTTTCTAGTCCGGTTCCACACGATGGAGACTCATCCAAGCTAAAACGGCATAAATCAGGGATAGCGTGTCCCAGCATGTCGTTCATCCGGCGGTGCGCACTGAAGACACAACCATGCTTCATGAACAGCAGGCCTTCTGTGTCGTGCACGGAAGGTGGCATCCGCTTCACAATGGGGTAGCTGTCCCCGATGAAAAGCAAGTACTCTCCAAGAGTGTTCCTCGGCACCCACGTAGCATCACGGGGGTCAAACTCGGCGCCGTTCATCTGGTACACGCGGCATCCTAGATCTGGACACATGGTGACGTACATAGTCAAGGTCCATGCATAATAATGTTGTGCTCAAATATGGCGGTCAGTAATACTGTGCAGCAAATAGTACTACTCCGGTATAGAGGAAGTAAAATAACCGGCTTATTATATATAGCCACTCTTGGCTACATGGATGAGATAGTAAGACATGGAAAAACAAAAATGGTGGCAGCTAGTGGGTTCAAGTCTTCAAGGGCCTAGCTAGCTATACGCGTCCTCCAAGGTAAAAAGTACTCCTACTAGTACTACAAAGTATACTAGTAGTACAACAATGAAAGAGAAGGCAAGAGGGTTAAAAAATGGAATACCTAGGTAGATGGTGACAATCCGATCGTGGTAGATTGTGTGACCATGTTGCACATCAGTGGTACCATGGGTAACGACTGCTAAGATAATTGATCCCAATATGCCAAAGTCAGCTACAAGGTTCTAGGTTAGACCAAATCACGGATGCAAATGCTAATCCAGGATCGGCGGTCTTATTTTGATCGGGGGATGACTGGTCCCTGCAAAATAATGGAGTACCGTTAGGGATGCAAATGATGGTTTGTGCATTCCGTTTGTAATCTCCCGTACCGTAGGATGGTAACCAGATGAAACAAGTCCCCAGGCTTGTCACCGCGAAGATGCGGCCTAGATGGCGCACGGCGTCTTCGAACGTGTAGGGGTACAAATCTGCCGCCGCCAACATGCGCCCGCCTCTGTCGTTACTGCCTCTTGCATTGATGGCAATCCTTATGTCGAACACCACGATGAGATAGTAATCGTCGTAGCCGCGTCGCTTTGTCGGCGGGTCCTCAATTGCTATCTTCTTCAATCTCATGTAGGCATCATCATACGTATTCAAGCCCAGCCAGTCCGGAAGGGCGATCCCAATGGTGGAGAAGGGGTCTACCGGAACGGCTGCACTGCTGTGGATGTTGTGCAAAATGATGGTGGTATCCGTAGGTAGGTATGCAAGCCAATCTTCATTGGCACCGACCCAGACCTATATATAAGACGGTGGGCAGCGGAGAAATTACGGGATGGAAATGGAATAACTAAGTACTACATGATCAAACTACATTACTGACCTGCTCATTGGACAAAATCCGACTACCTCTCAACGTCGAAAACTCTAGCGGAGTCAACGTGCAACCATGGCCAGGGAGCGGTGGACTGTTCGAAGGATTGTCCCATAGAAGAACCTTCTCCTCGAGGACGCATGGAAGACCAACAAGCATGGCCTTTTCCCAAGCATGTTTAAGTAGCGTCTTAAAAAAGTTGGTGCAGGAAGCACCAAGTCTTGCGGCAGTGAGTACGTCGGAGCGGCGTGCGATTTCTCCCAGAGGATCGTCGTCCAAGGTCTCCTAGCCCCGACGAGGAGTAGAACTACCTGGCGAATCAATGGGAGCAGCAATGAACTGCCTTCTCTTCGGGGGGAGGGGAACTGGCGAGGAGGAGATAAGAGCGTAGTAACCGCAGGGCCTCGTCCCTTCCAACTGTAGATCGTTCCTCAGCGAAGGGGTGAGGCTATTATTTACTACTAATTCTAGCATGATGGAACATTATGGGATTGCATTATACTGTAAATAATAGCACTAGTAAGAAATTTTTGGCACTAGGTAGTAGTTTTTGGCATGGATTAAGAAATTTTGGGTATGTTTTTGCCATTGTTTGTACACGCCAACTAGTGTTAAAAAATGTCTGACATTATGTGACGGAGGAGTACGTACTCGTACTGTAGCAGTACTAGTACTACTTTTCTCAACTAGTAGTGCGATGTACTGTACTTCTAGTCTAGTATAGTATAGTGCACCAGTTTTGAACTCTTGAATCTTAGGGCCAAGGAGCTATAGTTGGAAGTGGAGGGTACTACTATTCTCTAGAACCATCGATGTACTATCAATGCAGGGAAAGTACACTTGCGTAGTGGCCAAGTGGGTACTCTCGATGCTCTATTCAGCTGCTCCTCTCACGTAGCTGGCCTACTGTGATAGCCTGACTTATTAGGGAAGATAGACTACTCATATCAATAAGGAATTCCTTCTTTTTTGGGAGCCCATTCGGACATAACTCCAAAGTTAAGCATGCTCAGCTTGGAGTAGTGTCAGGATGGGTGACCGACCGGGAAGTTGCTCCCGGGTGCGCACGAGTGAGGACAAAGTGCGTAGAAAAGACTAGTATTGATCTATGGGGCCAGTCTAGATCCTGCCAGGAGTAACGACCACCGGCGGGTGTGTCCGGGGTGTTACAAGTTGGTATCAGAGCCGACCCTCACGGTTACACGGATGGTTGCGGACAGGTGTGTGGTCATGTTGTTCATGACGTTTGTGACCCAGCGTGGCACCCGACATGGCACATGTACCGGACTGGAAGCACAGACGTTTGTGCCAAGAGGGAACGTTCCTGTGGCCCGACGAGGACGTCGGTTCCTCTGAGTGGGGATGTATGTGATAGCCTGGCTTATTAGGGATGATAGACTACTCATATCAATAAGTAATTCCTTCTTTTCCGGGAGCCCATTCGGACATAACTCCAAAGTTAAGCGTGCTCAGCTTGGAGTAGTGTCAGGATGGGTGACTGACCGGGAAGTTTCTCCCGGGTGCGTACGAGTGAGGACAAAGTGCGCAGAAAAGACTAGTATTGATCTGTGGGGCCAGTCTAGATCCCGCCTACACCGGCGGGTGTGTCCAGGGCGTTACACCTACTCAGCCGCTCCTCTCACACACACACTAGCAGCCTGTTTATCAGCGACGGTTACTGCGGGGGTAGAACATTTGAGTTATTTGATACAACGAGACTAGGCTTTTCGCTTCCATTTGTGGAGGTGTAATGGATCTCGTAGAACTTTGTTAGTAGTTCCTTCTTTATGAATGAGATGAAGCAAAGCTTTTGCCCCCGTTTAAAAAAAAACACGTCAAGAGGAATTTCTTTAATTAGTAGAGTCGATAATGGAGTGAAGTACATGCATGCAACACCACAAGCAACAGAGTAGTAGTAGAGCACTTTACATACAGACCCCTATTGCATAGTTCCCAATGCCCCGCCAGGCTTTTCCGGCTCCTCGGGCTTAATTGGGAGGCGCTAGTTTAAATATGCTACTAGCTGATGAGGAAGTTGCAAGCGAGGTGCGGCTAGGGCGAGCACGCGAGCCACGGGATGCTGGGAAGGAAAACCCGTTCACATGGCTAGGCTGTTCAGTGCACCCAGATTGTGGGGCCGCACGTCCGTTTGACTTCAAAACTCAAACTACCCGTGTAAAATATTGGCTCGCGGCGAAGTGTAGTAGTACTATTTAAAAAAAGGGCCGTCGTGCGTTCGGCCGGGATCGAACCCACAAAATGAGGTATACACTCCCGCGACCACTAGTAGTACTCGATGGAGTACAACACAACCTAGAATCGCCTTTTTCGCTAGTAGTACGTACATTGTTCCTTACAAGAAACCTCTAAGAGCATGGTTAATAGTATGGCCAGCTGCTGGCTATAAGCCAGTGCCATGTCATCTACAACCCATCTTATAGCCAACATGTATGATAATAGATCAAAAGAGTGTACTACTTTTTTATTATGTGGCTCACTTCTCATTCTCACAAAGTGCCTAGGAGCACGTGCTAGAGCTGGCTCTTCACGAAGAGCCCGCTTACCTTCTCTCTCCTCTTCTCTTTCCTCCAACTAAGCAAAAATATACTAGTTTATTTCTTATAGCCCGCTGACTCAGCTCTATTGTACTTGCTCTAATAATGCAAGAAACCACTAAAATGCCAAGAAACTACTACCACTTGCATACGTGGCAGACTTAAGATAAGACTACCTTATCAACCATTGTACATGCTCTTACCAACAAAAATCCTCGAGCGACCTCCTACCTCCGGCCCGTGCACCTAGTCATCCTCGGCCATGGGACGCAACTACCGCCGCCGGCAGAAGGTGAGGTCAAAACCGCCGGCGGTGCGGATCCCATGTTGCGGCAGCCCGGATGCCAGCTCTGTCCGGCGCTCGCGGCCGCTAGCTAGCCAAGATAGCTCCGTCTAGCTGCTTGTCTGCAAGGTTTGCTAGCTAGATTGGCACGGCAGCGCGCCGGCTTGCTCGCGCGCGCCACGCTAAGGCCAGCCATCTGGCTCGAGCGAAGGCCAGCGCGGCGGCTTGCTCGCTCGTGAGTCACGCTCGGGCCAGCCTGCCAACCCGTGCAGAGGCCAGCACGGCGTCTGGCCCGTTCGGCGGAGCGGCGGCCAACTCGCTCATCACCGGCGCCACCGACGAACACACATCAGTACTGTATGAAGTAATGTTCAAGAAAAATAATGATTTGAGGGGGAATAACAGTATAGAAGGTCAGATGTGGGTCCCTCGTGTCAATGGTCAAACAAAATGTGTTGGTTTAAGCTACCTCGTCAGCACGGACGTGTGGGCCAAGCTTGTCATAAATGGGTTTAAACGAACCTAATCGGTAGGAGTACTAGGTAGTTTTTGGCGTGGATTAAGAAATTTTGGGTATGTTTTTGCTATTTTTTGTACAATAGATTCTTCCTAGGGCTGGTTGAAAGTGGTAGTTTTTTGTTAAATACTCTTCATATTGTAAGTAGGAGTGAAAGTTAAGATTTGGAAGCCAATAAGCAAGGCTGGTTTCATAGTGCATATGTGTACATGATTGAAAGTAAATATCAACCATGAGTGACTAATATCTTGATGGAAAACTCGAAACTATGGAATACTAGGAAAAAATGCATGGTTGGAAATACTAGCAATGTTCATGTCCGTTGCAACGAATCATAATTAGAATAATACTTATTCACAAACTTGCTACAAAACACTCTAATTTTTATATACATATGTCACTAGAGATATATTATGTTTCAATTAGAATATATTCCTTGGGCTGTTTTGGTGAGGTCAGGGAGGGATGTGGTTGGTTTTAAGATACTAATTATGGGTTTTTCTGCAAATTGGTAGATAAGTGGGATGTTGGTGAGAAAAGGCAACAACTTACCTCCCAATCGTTAGATGTAGATCTAATGGTCAGAAACGACGGATGGCAGACACACCAGCATCACCAACTTAGTCTTGTGTAGGAGTACTAGCAAGATCCGTGCATTGCATGGAACATCAAGATGCATTTTTTTATAAAACACTTGTTGTGATTGACCCTTGCGGGAGTAATCCCATGTGTAAAAACTAATGATATCTCGAGAAATATGAGATAAGGTGAAGAGGAGTGGGGTGTGGTGGTGGTTGGTGGTCGGACTGAGCGGAGGCATGGGGATTGACGACGCCGGTAGCGGCCACCAGGCCAGTTTGTTCCAGAGGCTTCCTTTCTTAATTGCTCAACAACGAGGTTTGTTGGAGATAAGGATGAACGAGGGAAGGCCTTGTCTGCAAATGTGGAGAGGGGTGCATGTATCTTTTAGTTTAATTTCCATCCGTCAGATATAGATCGGACGATCCATATTGCAAGATGGCACACGTACCATCATCACCAACTCGGTTTTTTATAAGATAAGAAATATAAGTATGGAGATACAAACGTATTATCGATACTTGCTTCCGTAAACTAGCATCTACATTCTATTCAACGCCTCGGCATGTGGGGCCTTAGCACAATGACTTCTCGACTGTGTAAAACAAAGATTTTACCGTCACCGACAATGAGGGGGTGACGGCGGTGCGCTTTTTGGCTTGCTCTAGTCCTAGTAGTCATACTAGGTGGTCTAAGCACGTGTAGATTTATTATTTTTCACATCTCGTGTTCGCCGTACTGCCACGACTGTTGATGAATAGACGGTAAGTTATTCATGGGGAAACCCTTGTTGAGCGTGTTTGCGAGAGAGAGAGACATGTTAGAGAATGAGGCAATGATAACAGATTCTTTGTGTCTATGTGTGTGGAGGATAGAGAGAGACATGTACATGGGGCTTTGTGTTGTGTAACGTGGAGACACATATACATAATTAGAGAGTGAGTGTGTGAGATACACATGCGGACATGAGGAGAGATGAGGATCCAGATAAATGGTTTTTTGTGCGTGTCTTTGTGTGTTTGTGCACGCGTTTGTGTGTGAGAGGGAGAGAGTGTATGTGGAGTAGAGAGACCACTGATGATGTAAACCTAGTATAAGGGAAGGGGGAATGGTGTGACATGTGTAGTAGCGAGATAGCACGGGTGCGGGCGGGGGGAGCAGACTATTTGGAAGAGACATCGAGTGTGTGTGTGGGAGAGGGGTGTGAGAGCGAGAGAAAGAGAGAGCTAGCGACGGAGAGAGAGAGAGGAAGAGAGGGGGCCAGAGGGGTCGTTTGTGTCCATAAATGGCGTATAGATAGGGAGACAATGTTGATGTTGTCCGAAATTGGCCTATGAATGGAGACGCAAGGGAAGCAAGTCATCGTGTGTGTGATAGGGACTTCATGAGAGATCTAGAATAGATGGTGTAGAGAACAATGTGCGAAATCGAGAACGATTATACATTAGGGAGCTATGCAAAGAGTCACGACATATGTGTATACAGGGAAGGAGCTGGGGCGGGTCCGCATGTGGGAGAGATAGAAAGAGGAGAGTGGTGCACAAGGAGACAAAGTGTGCTTGTTTGCAGTGGGGGTGGTGTGTGAGGTGAGTGCGCGAGAACCACATAACTAGGGAGATAGACGTTTGGGGGCGACGTTTTGTGTGTATGGGAAATATACACTCTACATAGTGCATGTGCTTGGGTAAGAGAGATAGCGGGAGACCTAGAGAGTGAGGGAAGAGATGTGTGCATGCCCGAGAGACAAAGTGATAGAGACCTATGTTGGGATCCGGACTTTACAAGAGAGAGGGGTGTTAATGTGCTCGCGTGTTGGTGTTTGGGGGAGAGAACGACTTCTCTATGTGTGTGTGTGGTGGTGGTGGGGGGGGGGGGGGTTGACTTCAGATAAAGAGTGAGGTGTCTATATTTGAGGGACTTTAGCGTAATTGAGATATTGTGCACTCATGGTTGATCAATTTGTTTCACAATTTGTACTATGAGATAACGATACTTTTGAACATGCGTGATATACCTTGATGTACCAGAATTACAAACCTAAGATTTGAATTTTGGAATTTGACTCCATCATTAGCTTTTGTAATTCATTTAAACGGAGCTACATTTTTTAAGCCGGGATTTCATGATTTCAAATTCATATATCAAACCTAGAGATGTACACATACGAGCATGTTCAAACTTTATAATCATCCACTTTATTCATACACATACACATTTTTGCTTTTGTCATCATATTTAGGATAAACACATTTGGAATTTCATTTGAATTGGACCGTATGATGGTATTTGCTTGTAGTAGCTCAATGATCCATATTTGAATTGAATGGACAATCTAAGTTTCGAGTTGGAGACATTGATTTTCAAAACTTGCACATTTTTTTGCGTGCAAAACAAACAAATTGTCGGCCATGATATCATAGTCGGCCATACGAGAGCAGAATACTTATAATTTTAGGCGCTAAAAGCTTTCAAACTTCCCGCTCACATCGAAATATCACGCGCCCGAAAGTTTAGCCTTGCGATATTCCTATTTTACCCCTGCCACATGAATGGAAAAGGGTTGCTTTGGTAACTCCATTGTTTTCCCCTCTTTGCCCCCAACATTCTTCCCCAGAGCCCCTCCCCTTCCCCTCCCCGACCCCCCAACCACGGCAAGCTGCCGAATCTAGTCCTCCGTCGCAGTGGTGGATCTCACACCCCGCCAGATCTACCTTCCGCACCTTGGAACCCCCAACTGCCAACTCACCACTTCACCGGAGCCGCTTCAGTTACTGGATTGTCCACCGCTCCAAAGCTCCTTGACCGCCATCATGGTCCACCGCACTGGATCTGCTTAACCGGCGCCCTCGTCCACCACAGCATAGGCCCTTCACTAACTCCCTTGTCCGCCCCTTCGCTGACCCTTCATACAAGCCCTCGTCCGCCGCAACAGATCCGCCTCACCGAAAGCACTGTACAACGCGCCCGCCAAAGCCTTCGTCCACTACACCGGTCCCGCTCCACAGACGCCATATTCAACTCCACCGGCCCTGCTTTACCGACGCTGCAGCCTCATCAGGTTATTTCGATTTGTACTCCTTCGGTTTTTCTCTTTATCGTGCAACTATTCACTTACCACAGATGAGCTTTCTTGTATGTCGACAGGCGCTGCAACCGTAGCACCGGATCCACTTCAGCGACGGCGACAGCCGGCCCAAACTCAACAGCAACACGAGCACCATCGACGATCCTTAGCTATCAAGTATGACAATGATACCCATATGCCACCGAGAATCAAGTACTATTATCCAACGGCCGGCTCCTACGTTCACTTTCCTAGCATAGGCACCGCACCTTTGAATTTCTTCAGGGCATCATTCAGTTTTTCATGAGACGCGTTATTCTGCTTGCACCTGTAGGACCATACTTCTGGCAGTGAACATGTTACATGTCCTAAATTACATACAAGTGCACATATAGTAAATATGCTTTAGTTTTGTTCTGATGCCACCTATTGGTTCCATCAGAGTGCTTAATGTTCTCTATGCTTAATTACACATCAGCAAACTAGCATGTGTTTTCGCTGCTTTTTGTTTGTTTTACCTTACATTTTCTGATGCTAGCTATTACATCATTGCTCCGAGCCTCTGTTCATTACTTGTTTGTGTGTTCTTGATCTTCCCAAGTTGCATGACTAATTTGATGCTTCTATTAATTATGGAGCTGCCAACCCCATCAAGCAAAATATTTGTTCTTTTGGGGCTGGCACCTCGAACAAGCATAAAAAGAGTGGGAAGCATATATATTGTCGTGTATGCACACACCCTTCTTTCATTAGTTTAGATGAACCATTGATGATCAATTCGCACCAGGGCATGCGATTAAAATTAATTTTACCTAAATAGATGGTGCATAATAAACTACAACAACTAGACTTGCAACCATGGGATGCTGACGATATCTTCAAAGAACATTGCAACAGCAGCTAGGCTTCACAGCAACATATGGTAAGCCAGTGTGTTTTAGTACATGTGAAATGTAATGCGAGTGGGCTGCATTCTTGGCTTGTGCCCTCAACGTGTAATCCTATCGAATTACAAATAGTTCAGTTGTCTACTTTGCTGTATTGCTTGATTCGAATGCTTATTTGTTGTTACGCTATACCTGAGTTGGCCAATATGTCAGCAGTGCCTGATGTACTACCGTAAAGAAATGCATGCCTATTTCATTTGAGTCCTTAACTTTTCCTCTCAACTTCATCACAAGACTGTCATCGTAGTTTATATGAGGCCACACTGTTAAGTGCTTTCTCATATTATTTCAACTTCTTAGATTCCTTGGAAACTTAAATATAGCGGTTGTACACTCCCTTTCAACTAGGGATGTCAATTGGGTCCCGTTTAATCCCGATTAAAGTCCACTAGTGGTATAGTTCAAAAGAGTTTTTGTTTTTTGAGGAAAATGAACTAGGGAGGTAGCAAAAACTAACTATATGGGACTGGCGGATGTCGTTTATTTGCCACTTACATCCCTAGTTTCATCTAACCATTTTAATTTCTTTTCGGTTGATGCTGCTTCGAACCATTTAGATATAGTTTGCCATGCTCGGCAATAATTCGTCCGTCGTTTACCATGTAAGCTTACTGCCTAGATCATACGATAACTATCTCTTACTAATGTCCAGCAGAAAGCTTTCAGGATGCCGTTCACACTAGGACACAATGTACAACCCCAGAATCTATTTGTGGAAGCAGTGCGCCATCCATGTTACCAGATGGTAGCAGTTCAGAGGCAACACTCTTGGAGAGCAGTCTGAGCATAGATATTATAGTGCTTGAGGCTCTACTAGAGGCAGAAAGAGATGGTGTGGCTGCCATGAATGAGGTAATCTTTATCTTGAGGCTGGAAATTACGGAATTAACGGCATGCATTATGCAAGCAACCAAGAATTGGAGGAAGTAAGAATGTTGCATTTGAAGACGGAGGAGGTCCTGCTGTTTCTGCTATCTGAAGCCCAAGGTAATCCCGGTTCTTATTTAGATACCAGTTGAAATTGTCATTAGATTATTGTACTTGCATGTTGTGTCATGTCTCTGAATGGATTATGTTGCAAGACCCCCTATGTTGTCCATGTGTTGTAATGATCCGAATTTTTTAGGCGAGGTAATCCTCAGTACTTGCATGATTGACATAAGGTGAACTGTTTTTTGTGTGAGCATATTGTATTGGATGAAATAACTGTTTGACTCAGAGTGTATCCAACCTACTGAATTCGAAGATCACTGCATTTCTAAATCATAATCATATATAAAGGTGGAATAAATCTTTGTTGTGGTTTTGAAGAAATAAATAACAAAACGTATAATTATCTGTGGATATTCGTAATCGAATACAAATTGGATTTGAATTTAGTTTGCCAGGTCCTAGGGCAAACGTGAATGCTAATTATCCCAAGTTTTGAACGAAGCGGCTAAACACCCACTATAATTTGTGGGCTGCCCTAAGCAAGTGTTTGCGAGATGGAAATTACTGTCTACCCCTGACACTTGACATCCTTATCGACCGGATTTACACTGCTGTCAATAGGGGTAGACTAGTAACTTCAATCAGATGTGACACGACGGCCACTGAGCCCATTCAGACATGGTGGGCGCCAAATGTGGGCGGCAAAACACATTTGATTCAAGCTTGTCTGAAAGACATGTGTCTCTTCCTCCATTTCCCCATTCATACACGATGGGCGGCAAAACAAACTCTTCTCATCCGAAATCGATGTAGGCTAATATTTTAAATAGGGGCAAATGTGTAACTTCCATCAGACGTGACACAACTGCCCTACCTGTCAGCCCTATTCATACACCATGGGCGCCAACCGTGGGCGGCAAGACACCCTCTCCTCGCCCGAAATAGTTACCGGCAAATATTTGGGAGATGCGAGATTACCGTCCTATCCCCAACCGACGCGATGTCCGAAATTTTAAACGGGGGATAAGTTCCTAACTTTCCCCCATTTTAGAGAAGCGCGTCCCAAAGTTTGAGATCCCCCTCCCCTCCATTTCCCCATTCATACACCATCGGCGGCACGACAACCTCCGCACTGCGGCCAGCCTCCTCCATCCGCCACCCCATCCTCCACCTTTCCGGAGCTGCTACCCCTACCCTATCGTCCACTCCAAGAGATGGACGTCTCTCATCCACGGCGCTGGACCAGGATCCTTTCATCGCCTCCTCTCGCTTCATCGGTGCCGTCGTCCACCTTGTCGTTGCTGCTCCTACGACCACCTCGTCCACGGCAACAGGATATATCCCCTGACCCAGCCGTCTGCCATCTAAAGTCTTCTTCCATGCCGCCGACAGCCATCGCACCCGCAACACCCTCAACGTATCAGCATAGGCCTACACGGCATCGCAAGAGAGGTGGCACTCTTCCATATGTGCTTAAGTTATTGATCTCACCTGGAAAATAGATCGTAATTTGTTTATTGTACTTTTCTTGTCCGTACCAAATCATAGTGGCTAGTTGAAAGCAAACATTGGTTGCGAAGTAGCTTTGTCCAGTTTGCACCTTCAGATCCGCCATGGCACAAGCACTATACTCATAAAGCTTATGGTTTCCCCCCTTTATATTCACTACCATCATCGTAGGTGCTTCGTTTCATGCTAGCACTGCTCCTCAAGACCTCAACCCAAAGCTTACATGTTGAAATACGAATCTGATATGATGCTCATATCACTAAAACAGAGAACGTTTAATTGGTCACCTAATGTTCCTATATTCGTTTCGAAAAGCATGTGTGCCACCCACTGGTCCAGCTAGTTCCACTTTCCTAATTTTTCTCTTGATGCTTAGGGTTTTCCCCTTTTATGTACTCTACTATGATCCGTGTAGGTGCTTTCTGTCGTACTAGCATTACTCCACCCTTCAAGCTAAACAACACAACACTCAGAATTCGAAAGCTTAGTTGTTCATATATGATTGTGATATGATACTGATATTAGTTCACCGACACATTTAATTGGTTAGCTAAAGGTCCCACTTGAGTTTCCAAATGCATGTCGCGACATATAGAGAGACAGCATAATTGCATTTCTTTGTCACTTGTTGACCGTACTTTCTTGTCCATACCAAATCCTAGTTGTTATTTCAAAGCAAACATCGGTTGCTAACTACCCTTTGCGTGGTTTGCAGCTTCAGATCTGCCATCCCACTGCCACGGTCAACACTGTACTCATCATGCTTATGTTTTCCCCATTTTATGATGACCACAATCAGCCTATGTGGTTCGTGTCATAATAGCACTGCTCCACCCATCGAGCTAAACAAGCTTAGTTGTACAAATTCATATATGATATTATTGCTGATATTAGTAAAACTGGGAGATGTTTAATTGGTTAGCTAAATGTTCCTACTTTAGTTTCGAAATGCATGTGAGCCACATATGGAGAGACCAGAAAGAATAGTATTTCTCTGTGCGCTCTGGTTCATCATGGGTGGCCAACCGACATTGTATTGAAATACTTGTAATATCTTCAATCTGCTTGCTCTTCTGCTCTTCTTTAAGATGATACTCTTCTCTTGCGGTCGACTGGTCAGGTCGAGTTGTTCTCCCTTAGTATATTTTGAATCTGTAGTTGTAAAAACATGTTCCTTATGCAGAACAGATCCATTTATTTTCTTATATAATTGTGAAACCTATTACGTGTCTCCTTGTTTCTCTTTCAGACTCGTATCTCTTACGCCAGGCAGAACTTTAGGGAAGATAGTGAGCCAAACCATCTTGAGGACAGCGAGATGACCCCAAGGCCCTGTCTTGATGAAGACAGTGAGTTGAAGCTACTCACCAGCAGGTGTGAGACAACCTCTATGCAGTCGCTGCCTCAATCAGTTTGACTTCTTCAGTCTCAACTTAAAGCGGAAAGGCTTGCTTCACCTCAGCTCCGACTTGAAGTCAAAGATGCAATGAAGATGTCAGAGGACTGCCGTGCGCACCATCATGCCTTAAATCTAGTGTTGATGCATCTATCGTTGACACAACTGAGGTCTACTCAGCTTCTTCAACTGTTTGGGGGGGCCCGACCTGGCCAGGCATAGTGCCTTCTGAAGTGCTCTCAGTTTTGTATATTCTTTTGTCGGCGCGTTTATTTGCACTGGTGGCGAACTTTGATGCCCAGTGGATGTAAAATGTGTGATAGCCGTGATAGCCTAGCGTAAGTTGCTTGCTTATTTATTTCCTTGCTGTCTTGTTTATTTGTTTGCTTGTAGTCATTTCAGTTCTTTTTCCGCGGTTTGCTAGTGGCTGCAATAACATATTTTTTAAAACTAGGCCACAATAACCATGGGCTAATATTTACTGTAGTGACACTGGGCCTCCTACGGGCCGTAGAAACAGTGGGCCTTCTACGGGCCGTAGAAACAGTGGGCCTTCTATGGGCCATAGAAACAATGGGCCTTCTACGGGCCGTATCATCAATGGGCCTTATACGGGCAGTATGATCGATTGGCCAAACATGGGCCAATAACAGGCCGCATTATGGCCGTAAATGGGCTAGAGTTGGAATCGTCCGTTCGTGGGCCGACCATAATGGGCCATCGTTAATAGGCCGTATTTGATGACGCTATGAAAATGGCCCAACGTATTAACAGACCACAAACGGGCCGACTGTAACCACGGGCTGAATTTGGCCCACAAGCAGAAAATGACAGTAACGGGCCGTCAGTAAATGAATGCTGGAAATGAGCCCAAGAATAAATGGGCTCTGAGAAGGCCAAAAGATAACATGGGCTGGAAACGGCCTAACAGAATAACAGGCCGTTAATGGGTATAAAGTGATACACTGTTCATTACGGGCCAGTTTCACCACGGGCCGTTAATGGGTGTAAAGTGATACACTGTTCATTACGGCCCAGTTTCACCACGGGCCATTAATAGGCCAAGAGTTACATAGGGCCTCATATGGGCCGAAAGACGTCATGGGCCATACATGGGCCAGAAGTGAAAACGGGTTGGAATCATATTGGGTGGCCCAGATGACGCTACTGGGCCTAATTCGGATAGGGCGTAACGGGCCTTGGGTTAGCGGGCTGTAAATGGGCTATATGCAAACAAGCCATTAACAGGCTTTACATGGGCCGGCCCGCCACCTTTTGACCAAGTCAAACGGGCCGGCCTTTTCACAGGAATGGGCCTCTGTTGGGCCGTGCCACAAGTCGACGTATCATAGGCGCCTTCTGTCCAATGAGTGGATGACATCTGTCGCAACGATGAGCCGACACGTGTTTCCTCCAACCAATGATGATTTTACATGTGGAAAATCCCCATTGGTCAGGGCTGTTAACGGGTTATCGGATCCAAAACCCAACCCGATAGCTTAACAACGTTCCGTTACGGTGGATGCCACGTGTTGGCCACCCTTGACGAAAGCACTTCTGTGACGCGGGATTTATCGTCATGGAAGTGGACACTTCCATGATGATAATTTTGGTAATGTCATTGAACACTTCTACGACAGCACATGTATGACTATCTTGATTCTGTCATAAAATCGTCATGGATGTACATGCATGACAGAAAATGCGACCTACTGTGACAAACACGTATCATCACGGAAGTGTATTTTTTTGTAGTGACTTATTGCAAAAGATTATTAGCCCTCGAAGCAAAGTACTACTACGCATGCCCCTAGGGGGATAGATTGGTAGGAAAAGACCATCGCTCGTCCCCGACCGCCACTCATAAGGAAGACAATCAAAAATAAATCATGCTCCAACATCATAGCATAACAAGAGACTATATGTGCATAACTCAAATATCACAAACCTTAACACAAATATTCCTACTAGAGCACAATTACTCATCAACATAACTCACATATCACATCATCATATCTCAAAACTATTACTAAGAATCAAGTTTATTTTGTCCAATGATCTTCATGACATTTTTTTCTTTATCCTTCTTGGATATCTATCGTTTTGGGACTAATTTTCACATGTTGATTTTCATAAGCTCAAACAAATATAATGAAGATCATGAGCATAACGAATTTTATTTCTCTCAAAATAATTTAAGTGAAGCAAGAGAGAATTTCTTCAAAATTTTACTAACTCTCAATAAATCTAAGTGAAGCAAGAGAGCATTTCTTCAAAAATACTAAGCACATCATGCTCAAAAAGATATAAGTGAAGCACTAGAGCAAGTCTTAGCTCATAAAAGATTTAAGTGAAGCATAGAGGGCAATTCTAACAAGTCATGACATAATTTTGGCTCTCTCAAATACGTGTGTCCAGCAAGGATTGATGACTTAAAACACAAAATAAAACAAGCAAACACGCATATCATACAAGACGCTCCAAGCAAAACACATATCATGTGACGAATAAAAATATAGTCTCGAGTAAAATACTGATAGTTGTTGAAAGAAAGCGGGGATGCCACTCGGGGGCATCCCCAAGGTTAGTTGGTTGCTCATTATTGCATGATAGCTTGGGATGCCGGGGCATCCCCAAGCTTAGGCTCTTCCATCCTTCCTTCATCCATCGTAAGATAACCCAAAACTTGAAAACTTAAATCACACAAAACTCAAGAAAACCTTTGTGAGATCCGTTAGTATAAGAATAATAAATCACTACTATAAGTGTTGTATCAAACGAATTCATATTTTTTTTTTGTATTATATCTACTGTATTCCAACTTTTCTATGGCAAAAACTCATCAAAGAAAACAATAGAGCCATTAAAATAAGCACACAACACAACGAAAACATAATCTGTCAAAACAAAACAGTCTGTAGCAATCTAACTATTTCGAATACTTCTGTAACTTCAAAAACTCTGAAAATTAGGATGACCTGAGAAATTTGTATATTGATCTACCGCAAGTGGAATGGGTATTTTATCACTCTCTGGTAAAAATGAAAATTAATTTTGTGAGCGTAAAAGTTTCTAGTTTTTTTAGCAAGATCAAACAACTATCACCCAAGACGATCCTAAAAGCTTTACTTGGCGCAAACACTAATTAAACCATAAAAAACACAATCATAACAGTAGCATAATTGTGCTAACACACAAAAACAGGCAGCAAAAAGCAAAAATAAATTTTGTTCATTGGGTTGCCTCCCAACAAGCGCTATAGTTTTACGCCCTAGCTAGGCATAAGATTTCAATGATGCTCACATGAAAGATAGTAATTGAAATACGAAGAGAGCATTATGAAACATGTGACAAACACGTTTAAGTCTAGCATACTTCCTATGCGTAGGAGTTTTATAGGAAAACAAATTGTCAAGACAAGAAATATCTAGCATACGCAAAGGAGAGGAATAAAACATTGACAATCTCAACACAACGAGAGGGAATTTAATAACATGAAATTTTTATAACCATATTTTCCTCTCTCATAATAATTATATGTAGGATCATAATAAAATTCAATAATATAACTATCATATATAATTTTCTCTTTATGATCCACATACATGCAAAGTTGACACTCTTCCAAAATAGTGGGATTATCATCAAATAAAGTCACGACCTCTCTAAACCCACGTTCATCAAAAATTTCATAAGATTGAACACTCTCCAAATATGTGGGATTATTTTTATCTAAAGTTGACACTCTTCCAAACCCACTTTCAATATTATCACAAACATATTCATCACGAGTCTTAAATAAATTTTCAAGATCATAAGAAACATTATCACATCAATCATGATCATTGCAATAAGTAGCGGACATGACAAAACAAGCATCCCCAAGCTTGGGGTTTTGCATATTATTAGCATACTTGACATTAATAGAATTTATTGTAAATTATTGTAATCATGCTTTTCATTCAAGGAGCTATAATGAATAACTTCATAAATTTCTTCATCACAATTTTCAGATTCACGATTCTCAAGCAAAACTTCATAAAGATAATCTAGTGCATTCAACTCAATAGCAATTGGTTCATCATGATTGGATCTTTTAAAAAGATTAGCAAGTGGATGGGGATCCATATCAATATATTTTTAGCAAGCGAAGACGCAAGCAAATAAAAGGCACATGGTAACACAAGCAAAGGTAGCAAACAAGATTGCACACAAAAACAAATCTGACGAGAAAATGACAAATGAAAAAGAGAGGCGAATAAAATGGCAAATTTTTGTGAAGTGGGGGAGAGGAAAACAAGAGGGAAATGGAAAATAATGTAAATTGCGAGGAGATGAGATTTGTGATTAGGAACCTAGTTATGTTGAAGATCCTCCCCGGCAACGGTGCCAGAAATTCCTTTTGATTGCTCTCTCACTATAGCGCCAGAGGAGCTCCTGTCTGCTAGGACTAAGTCGGTATGCATCACAGCGACGGTATGGAACAATCAACACAACGTAAGGGATGATGCATCATAGCGACGGTAGGTATTTCCCTCAGTGAAGAAACCAAGGTTATCGAACCAGTAGGAGAATCAAGAAACACAACGTAAACAGCACATGCACACATAGATAACAACACCTCACAACCCGACGTGTTAAAGGGGTTGTCAATCCCTTTCGGGTAACGATGCTAGAGATTGTAATAGATTGAAATAATAGATCACAAATAAAATAAAGTGCAGCCAAGTATTTTTTTATTTTTGGTTTAATAGATCTGAATAAAAATGCAAAGGAAAAGTAGATCGGAAGCAAATATATGAGAAAGAAGACCCGGGGGCTGTAGGTTTCACTAGTGGCTTCTCTCGAGAAAGATATCAAATGGTGGGTAAACGGATTACTGTTGGGCAATTGATAGAACCTGAAATAATTATGATGATATCCAGGCAATGATCTTTACATAGGCATCACGACCAAGATTAGTAGGCCGACTCCTGCCTGCATCTACTATTATTACTCCACACATCGACCTCTATCCAGCATGCATCTAGTGTATTAAGTTCATGGCAAAACAGAGTAATGCAATAAGAACGATGACATGATGTACACTAGATCCGTTTATCTATTGAGTAGATATAGATCCCATCTTTTTATCCTTAGTAGCAACGATACATACGTGTCGGTTCCCTTTCTGTCACTAGGATCAAGCACCATAAGATCGAACCCACTACCGGGCACCTCTTCCCATTGCAAGATAAATAGATCAAGTTGGCCAGACAAAACCCAAATATCGGAGAAGAAATACAAGGCTATAAGAGATCATGCATATAAGAGATCAAAGAAACTCAAATAACTTTCATGGATATAATGACCGATCATAAACTCAAAGTTCATCCGATCCCAACAAACACATCGCAAAAAGAGTTACATCATATGGATCTCCAAGAGACCATTGTATTGAGAATCAAGAGAGAGAGAGATGAAGCCATCTAGCTACTAACTACGGACCCGCAGGTCTACAAAGAACTACTCACGCTTCATCGGAGAGGCACCAATGGAGGTGGTGAACCCCATCCGAGATGGTGTCTAGATTGGATCTGGTGGTTCTGGACTCTGCGGCGGCTGGATGAATATTTCATTGACTCCCCTAGGGTTGTGGTATTTTTGGAGTATTTATAGAGCAAAGAGGCGGTCCGGGGGCACCCAAGGTGGGCACAACCCACCAGGGCGCGCCTGGGCCTCCTGGCACGCCTTGGTGGGTTGTCCCCTCCTCGGGACTCCCCCTGGTGCAACCAGGGCCCGACATGTTCCTTCTGGTCGATAAAAAATCTCTGTAAAGTTTCATGGCATTTGGACTCTATCTGATATTGATTTTCTGTGATGTAAAAAACACGGAAAAAACAGGAACTAGCACTTGGCACTATGTCAATACGTTATTACCAAAAATGATATAAAATGACTATAAAATGATTATAAAACATCCAAGATTGATAATAAAATATCATGGAATAATCAAAAATTATAGATATGTTGGAGACGTATCAGTAGACATCAAGCTCTTTTCTGGCGCCGTTGCCGGGGAGGTGTGTGCTTGAAGGTATATCTTTAGATCTTGCAATTGAATCTTTTAGCTTCTTGTTTTATCACTAGTTTGGTTTATCAAATAAAACTACAAAAAACGGAATTTAGGTTGCCTCATATTATTCATCTTTATCATGCCTTTCTTGAAAATGATGGAGCGGAAAATTGTGCTCAATTGATAGAAGAAGAATTCAATAAAATGTTTGGCTTAAAATATTTGAATGATGAGCACGATTGCAATGTTTCTAGTATGAATTCTTTAAATATCCATGATGTTAATGATATGAAAATACATAAGCTTGGGGATGCTATGTTTGATGAAGATGGTATTTTTAGTCCCCCAAGTATTGATGTGAAAATTGGTTACGATGATTGCATGCCTCCTATTTATGATGATTACAATGATGAATGTTGGTTTGGAAGAGTGTCAACTATAATTAATGATCCCACTATTTTGTAGGGTGTTGACTATTTTCACAATATTGATAAAAGTGGATTTGGAGAGGTCATGACTTTATTTACTAATGATTCCACTATTTTGGAAGAGGTTTCAATTGATTATGATAAAAAAGTTGCTAGCTATGATGATTATTTTGATGACATGTATGATATAAAGAATAATGATAACCATGAAACTTGTCGTCAAGATTTAAATTTTCAATTGGATTATTCCAATCAAGTATCACATGAGAGTTATTTTGTTGATTTTGCTCCCACTACTATTCATGAGAATAAATTTGCTTATGTGGAGAGTAATAAAATTTCGATGCTTGTGGATCATGAAAGGAATGCTTTATGTGATAGTTATTTTGTTGAATTCATTCATGATGCTACTGAAAATTACTATGAGAGAGGAACATATGCTTTTACATATCTCAATAATATCAAGTTTCCTCTCCATGTGTTGAAAGTTTTGAAGTCATGCTTTTTTTGCCTTCCTATGCTAGTTGATTCGTTCTCCCATAAGTTGTTTGCTCACAAAATCCCTATGCATAGGAAGTGGGTTAGGCTTAAATGTGCTAGGCATATGCTTCATGATGCTCCCGTTATGTTTCAATTATTTACTTTTATGTGAGCATCATTGAAATCATCATCCCTAGTTAAAAATGCATTAAAGAAAAGAACCTGTTAGGAGATAATCCAACACTATTACGTACTTTTTTTTGTGTTTTCACATGATTAAGCTACTATATTAATCATGTTTTATAGCTTTTGTTTCAATAAAGTGCCAAGTAAAGCCTTTGGGATAGTGTGGATGATAGTTGACTTGATTCTGTGCAAAAACAGAAATTTTTGCGCCCAGTAATAGAATTATTGAAGTTCACTGAAAATAAAATTCTATTTTTTTAAAAATAATTGATAAACAAATTACCTATGTTTTCTTATTTTTCAGAATTTTTGGAGTTACAGAAGTATGGTCATTGTTCAGATCATTACAGGTTGTTCTGTTTTTGA
Organism: Triticum monococcum; assembly: GCA_034509565.1. Lineage (NCBI taxonomy): Eukaryota > Viridiplantae > Streptophyta > Magnoliopsida > Poales > Poaceae > Triticum > Triticum monococcum. The sequence goes on from CM067844.1 coordinate 119,291,753, forward strand.
TAAATTTTGTTTTCAATGCATAGTTTGCTTATTTTATGGTTTGTATGGATTATATTGGTTAGTATAAATTGTAGAAATGGTAGGGCAGAGTAGGCATTATTTGAAAACAATTATGATTCTTGTCTTTGACAGTACCAAAGTGAATGATTTGCTCTTCATCATACTAACCCATCTCATGAAGTTCTGTTAAGTTTTGTGTGATTGAAATTTTCCAGTTTTGGGTGAGATATCGATATGAGGAGAATAAGGAGTGGCAAGACCCTAAGCTTTGGGATGATCAAGGCACCCCAAGGTAATATTCAAGGAAGACCAAAGCAACTAAGCTTGGGGATGCTTTGGAAGGCATCCCCTCTTTCGTCTTCAACATTATCGGTAACCTCACTTGGAGCTATATTTTTATTCATCACATGATATGTGTTTTCTTGGAGCGTCATTTTATTTTATTTGTATTTGCTTGCTGCTATTTAGAATAATGTGTTGTATCTTTTACTTCAATAAAAAGTTACATGTAGCCTTTACCATGCTTATTTTGCAAGTCTATATGTTGTTGTTTGAAAACAAAAAGTTTTCTATCATTGTCATAATTCTCCAGAAAAGTTAGAACGTGATAAAATCTTGAAATTTTTACACAGTAAGCCATCACAAATTTTATACAGTGTGGTAATTTTCAAAAAAATTGGAGTTAAAAAAGTATGAATCTTCTTGGATCCTTTATAGAATGTCCTGTTTTGACAGATTGATGTTATGTTTGCATATGTTGGCTTGTTTAATGATTCTATATATTTGAGAATAGGAGTATTAAATATGTAGAGGTATTTAGTATGCAATGTTTATAATTTTAGTGATTTTCTATAGTAGAGAATTACAAGGTTTTTGCATTGATTTATACTAACTTATCTCACGAGTTCTTGTTGAGTTTTGTGTGGATGAAGTATTTAAGATTTAGGGAAACTGCGATATGTGAGGAATTAAGTAGACACAAGATCTCAAGCATGGGGATTCCCAAGGAATCCAAAGATAATATTCCAAGAAGTCTCAAGCATATAAGCTTGGGGATGCCCCAGTAGGCATCCCACCTTTCTTCATCAACAATTATCTGGTTAGAATCGGTTGAGCCTAAGTTTTTGCTTCTTCGCATGACATGTGCTATTCTTGGAATGTCATCTTATTTGTTTTCTTTGCTATTTGAATAAAATACTTAAGATATGAAATTTTTAAATGAGATAAAGCCCTCACATACATACCTATTTATTTAACTACTCGTTTGATTTAACTTATATCTTTTTGGAGTAGTTTGTCGAACACTCTCATGCTTCACTTATATTATTTTGAGAGTTGATAATAGTGATGAAAATTTTCAAAAGCTATGAAATTGGTCCTAATATGATGAATATCCAAGAAGGATATAGTAAAAGATTTCATGTAGATTCGGCCCTTCGAAGATTAAAAAAACTTTCATGTAGATCATTGGATATGATAAGCTTGATTCCTTGCAATAGTTCCGTGATATGGAGATAATAATATGTGAGTCATGTTGGTGAGTAATTGTGCTTTAGTAGGAATATTGGTGTTAAGGTTTGTGATTCCCTATGCAAGCAGGTAAAGTCAATAGTTATGCAACAAAGTTACATCCTACTTGTGGTGCATTATTCAGTGTTAGTTATGTTCAATGCATGTTTATGACCGTTTTCGTTTTTCGGTTGGTCGCTTCTCAATCTATTTGCTAGCCTTCATTTATACTAAGCAGGAATGATGCTTGTGCATCCAATTCCTTAAGCCCAAAGTTCTGCCAAATGAGTCCACCATACCTACCTATATGTGGTATTTACATGTTGTTCCAAGTAAATTTGCATGTGCCAACTCTAATCATTCAAAATAATTTTCCGTTTTGTGTGCATGTACCGCTCATGAAGCAGCATGGGGTAGCCAATATTTTCCATGCTAGGTGGGTTATTCTCATGATGAATGTATATTCATTTGCCATTGCACGAGAGTGTGGCAGGTGATAGGGATGCCCAATCCCGAAATGAAAAAAAATATGACAATGATAATAAATTCCTTAGAAAGTGTTGGTGTGGAAGGCACACGTGGATACGGCTAGCCATGGATTGTGAAAGAATGGTAGAAAATAAATAAATTTATTTTCTGTTTGGGAACTGCCTATTACTTGTCTAGCATGGAAGATATTGGGAATTCTCGGTCATTTTCGTTGGTAGGAAAAGCATGCCTCTTAAAATAATTTTATCTCTCAAAAGCCTTGAACTTTGGCACCTCTACAAATCTCTGCTTCCCTCTGCGAAGGGCCTATGTATTTACTTCTATGCAATTTTTTTTATTCTTGAGTCTCCATCTTATCTCACCAATTAGGTAACACTATTATCATACTTGTGCATTAGATGTAGCTAATATTTGAGTGTGTTTCATGAATGGATCAATGATTGAGTATAACGGGCTAGGGATAGCAGGATAGCTTTCTTTACCATTGATATTTTGAAAGACATGGTTGCTTGTTAGTATGCTTCAGTCAAAAATTATAGACTATTGCTTTGAATCATTCAAGTCCAAATGTCCACGCGACAAAATAAAAGAGTATATGATGAATATGATAGGTAGCATTCCACATCAAAAATTACGTTTTCAATTGCTACTTTATCATGACGAGTTCCATGAGAAAGAGTTGTTGTTATAATGCTAGGAAAAGTGATTGAAATTATCATTGATCAAACTTATGCACTATGCTAGCATTCAAACTTCATAAATTATTTCTTTTATCATTTACCTACTCGAGGACGAGCAAGAATTAATCTTAGGGATGCTGATACGTCTCCGGCGGGTTTGGAAATCCCGTCTTCGGACCTGGCGACGCGCTCCGGCTCTAAGGCCAGAGCGGAGGTTGGGGTTGTGAATCCTTGGAAGATCAAGTCTCCTCGGATGTCAGCGACATAATCCAAGTGTCCAAGATCCATGCGAAGGTGCTAGGGCAAGAATTTTTCGAAGTGTTGAAGATTGACATGAACAAGTTCAAATCAATCTAGGGCCTAATGTTGGGGATATTACTACTGGACGTAAACCGGCTAGGGGTAGCCGGGTTAACTCTATGAAGATTAGAGGCCCATAAAAACGTAAGGATGGTGGCGCTTTACGAAGGCCCAAGGCCCAAAGGCGGGTTAAGGCATGTAGATGTAAACCGACTTTCTCATGTAACTTGTGTTGTAAGATAGGGAGGATAGAGACCAAGTTGGACACATTGATGATCCAGCCTCGGGACTCTGTAAGCCGACGGGCGTCGACCTATGTATATAGAGGGACGACCCGGCGGCGGTTTAGGGAGAAACACACAACAACTCAAGAGCCAGGCAAAGCGGATTCGCTCTCTGGTCATCGAAACCCCAGCAATTCCATCACAACTAGACGTAGGCTTTTACCTTCATCGAAGGGGTCGAACTAGTATAAAACTCTTGTGTCCCTTGTCCGGTTTAACCCCTTTAAGCTAACCCATGGCGATGGCTCCACGACTAAGTCCTTTCACGAGGACATCTTCCATGACAAAACCATGATAGTTGGCGCCCACTGTGGGGCTATCACACGATGGTTTCAAGTTTTTGAAGGGCAGTTTCAAGGGACTTAAGGGATACGCTGTGGGCCGGATGACTAAAAGTCGTCGCAGCAGACTCTACATCGACGATGCAGGATGGGGTCCCGAGGCCGGTTCAATTGAATACGGGTATCGGGTCCCCTTTGGTGGGATTCACGTCTTCATCAGCAAGATCAGCGAACCGGGCCCTGAGCCGGACACCTGCACTGACATCATCGAGACGGCTCAGCATGCAAGCCCTACCCAGGTTCAGCCCGCAGCAAGGCATGTTTTCGTAGGTGTCATCCATGGAGCGGAATATGAGGATGGTGATACGTCTCCAACGTTTCTATAATTTTTGATTGCTCCATGCTATATTATCTAATGTTTTGGACATTATTGGGCTTTATTATCCACTTTTATATTATTTTTGGGACTAACCTATTAACTGGAGGCCCAGCCCAGAATTGCTGTTTTTTGCCTGTTTTAGGGTTTTGAAGAAAAGGAATATCAAACGAAGTCCAAACGGAATGAAACCTTCGGGAACGTGATTTTATCAACGAACAAGACTCGGGAGACTTGGACCCTACGTCAAGAAAGGAAACAGGAGGCCACGAGGTAGGGGCGCGCTTGCCTACCCTAGGTGCGCCCTCCACCCTCGTGGGCCCCCTGTTGCTCCACTGACGTACTCCTTCCTCCTATTTATACCTACGTACCCCCAAACGATCAGAAACGGAGCCAAAACCCTAATTCCACCGCCGCAACTTTCTGTATCCACGAGATCCCATCATGGGGCCTGTTCCGGAGCTCCGCCGGAGGGGGCATCAATCATGGAGGGCTTCTACATCAACACCATAGCCTCTCCGATGAAGTGTGAGTAGTTTACCTCAGACCTACAGGTCCATAGTTAGTACCTAGATGACTTCTTCTCTCTTTTTGGATCTCAATACAATGTCCCCCCCCTCTCTTGTGGAGAACTATTCGATGTAATCTTCTTTTTGCAGTGTGTTTGTTGAGACCGATGAATTGTGGGTTTATGATCAAGTCTATCTATGAACAATATTTGAATCTTCTCTGAATTCTTTTATGTATGATTGGTTATCTTTGCAAGTCTCTTCGAATTATCAGTTTGGTTTGGCCTACTAGATTGATCTTTCTTGCAATGGGAGAAGTGCTTAGCTTTGGGTTCAATCTTGCGATGTCCTTTCCCAGTGACAGTAGGGGCAGCAAGGCACGTATTGTATTGTTGCCATCGAGGATAACAAGATGGGGTTTTCTTCATATTGCATGAGTCTATCCCTCTACATCATGTCATCATGCTTAAGGCGTTACTCTGTTTTTAACTTAATACTCTAGATGCATGCTGGATAGCGGTCGACGAGTGGAGTAATAGTAGTAGATGCAGGCAGGAGTCGGTCTACTTGTCTCGGACGTGATGCCTATATACATGATCATACCTAGATATTCTCATAACTATGCTCAATTCTGTCATTTGCTCAACAATAATTTGTTCACCCGCCATAGAATACTAATGCTCTCGAGAGAAGCCACTACTGAAACCTATGGCCCCCGGGTCTACCTTTATCATATTGATCTCCTACTACTTAGTTATTTCCTTTGCTATTTACTTTGCCTTTATTTTACTTTGCATATTTTATCATAAAAATACCAAAAATATTTTCTTATCATATCTATCAGATCTCACTCTCGTAAGTGGCCTTATAGGGCTTGACAACCCCTATTTGCGTTGGTTGCGAGGATTTATTTGTTTTGTGCAGGTATGAGGGACTCGCGCGTAGCCTCCTACTGGATTGATATCTTGGTTCTCAAAAACTGAGGGAAATACTTATGCTACTTTGCTGCATCATCCCTTCCTCTTCGGGGAAAACCAACGTAGTGCTCAAGAGGTAGCAAGAAGGATTTCTGGCGCCGTTGCCGGGGAGGTCTACGCAAAAGTCAACATACCAAGTACCCATCACATACCATTATCTCCTGCATTACATTATTTGCCATTTGCCTCTCGTTTTCCTCTCCCCCACTTCACCCTTGCCGTTTTATTCGCCCTCTCTCTCTATATCCTCCCTCTCTTTCTCGATTTGCCTCTTTTTGCCCGCTTGCTTTTTGTTTGGTTGTGTGTTAGTCTGCTTGCTTGTCATGATAGCTCAAGATAATACTAAATTGTGTGACTTCACCAATACCAACAATAATGATTTTATTAGCACTCCGATTGCTCCTCTTACCGATGCTGAATCTTGTGAAATTAATACTGCTTTGCTGAATCTTGTCATGAAAGATCCATTTTCCGGCCTTCCTAGTGAAGATGCCGCTACCCATCTAAATAGCTTCATTGATTTGTGTGATATGCAAAAGAAGAAAGATGTGGATAATGATATTGTTAAATTGAAGCTATTTCCTTTTTCGCTTAGAGATCATGCTAAAGCTTGGTTTTTGTCTTTGCCTAAAAATAGTATTGATTCATGGAATAAGTGCAAAGATGCTTTTATCTCTAAGTATTTTCCTCCCGCTAAGATCATCTCTCTTAGAAACAATATTATGAATTGTAAGCAACTTGATCATGAACATGTTGCACAAGCTTGGGAGAGAATGAAACTAATGATACGTAATTGCCCTACTCATGGTTTAAATTTGTGGATGATTGTTCAAAATTTTATGCCAGATTGAATTTCGCTTCTAGAAATCTTTTAGATTCGGCCGCGGGAGGCACTTTTATGGAAATCACTTTAGGAGAAGCTACTAAACTCCTAGATAATATTATGGTTAATTATTCTCAATGGCATACTCAAAGATCTACTAATAAAAAGGTGCATGTGATAGAAGAAATTAATGTTTTGAGTGGAAAGATGGATGAACTTATGAAATTATTTGCTAATAAGAGTGTTTCTTCTGATCATAATGATATGCCCTTGTCCACTTTGATTGAGAATAATAATGAATCTATGGATGTGAATTTTGTTGGTAGGAACAATTTTGGTAACAACGCGTATAGAGGAAATTTCAAATCTAGGCCTTATCCTAGTAATCCCTCTAATAATTATGGTAATTCCTGAAGGAAATATGCCCTAGAGGCAATAATAAATTTATTATTTATTTCCTTATATCATGATAAATGTTTATTATTCATGCTAGAATTGTATTAACCGGAAACATAATACATGTGTGAATACATAGACAAACAGAGTGTCACTAGTATGCCTCTACTTGACTAGCTCGTTAATCAAACATGGTTATGTTTCCTAACCATGGACAAAGATTTGTTATTTGATTAACGGGATCACATCATTAGATGAATGATCTGATTGACATGACCCATTCCATTAGCTTAGCACCCGATCGTTTAGTATGTTGCTATTGCTTTCTTCATGACTTATACATGTTCCTATCACTATGAGATTATGTAACTCCCGTGTGCCGGAGGAACACTTTGTGTGCTACCAAACGTCACAACGTAACTGGGTGATTATAAAGGTACTCTACAGGTGTCTCCAAAGGTACATGTTCAGTTGACGTATTTCGAGATTAGGATTTGTCACTCCGATTGTCGGAGAGGTATCTCTGGGCCCTCTCGGTAATGCACATCACTTAAGCCTTGCAAGCAATGCAACTAATGAGTTAGTTGCAAGATGATGTATTAAAGAACGAGTAAAGAGACTTGCCAGTAACGAGATTGAACTAGGTATTGGATACCGACGATCGAATCTCGGGCAAGTAACATACCGATGACAAAGGGAACAACGTATGTTGTTATGCGGTCTGACCGATAAAGATCTTCGTAGAATATGTAGGAGCCAATATGGGCATCCAGGTCCCACTATTGGTTATTGACCGGAGATGTGTCTCAGTCATGTCTACATTGTTCTCGAACCGTAGGGTCCGCACGCTTAACGTTACGATGACAGTTATTATGAGTTTTTGCATTTTGATGTACCGAAGTTAGTTCGGAGTCCCGGATGTGATCACGGACATGACGAGGAGTCTCGAAATGGTCGAGACATAAAGATTGATATATTGGAAGCCTATATTTGGATATCGGAAGTGTTCCGGGTGAAATTGGGATTTTACCGGAGTACCGGGAGGTTACCGGAACCCCCGGGAATCATATGGGCCTTAATGGGCTTTAGTGGAAAGGAGAAAGGGGCAGCCCAAGGTGGCTGCGTGCCTCCCCCCCCTCCCCTAGTCCTATTAGGACTAGGAGAGGTGGCCGGCCCCCCTTCTCTCTCTTTCCCCCTTGGGGAAACCTAGTCCAACTAGGATTGGGGGGGAGTCCTACTCCCGGTAGGAGTAGGACTCCTCCTGCGCCCTCCTCCTGGCCGGCCGCACCCTCCCCCTTGGCTCCTTTATATACGGAGGCAGGGGGCACCTCTAGACACACAAGTTGATCATTGAGATCGTTCCTTAGCCGTGTGCGGTGCCCCCTGCCACCATATTCCACCTCGATCATATCGTTGTAGTGCTTAGGCGAAGCCCTGCGTCGGTAGAACATCAAGATCGTCATCACGCCGTCGTGCTAACGGAACTCCTCCCTGAAGCTTTGCTGGATCAGAGCCCGGGGATCGTCATCGAGCTGTACGTGTGGTAAGAACTCAGAGGTGCCGGAGTAACGGTACTTGGATCGGTCGGATCAGGAAGAAGACGTACGACTACTTCCTCTACGTTGTGTCAACGCTTCCATTGCGATCTACAAGGGTACGTAGATCAGACTCTCCCCCTCGTTGCTATGCATCACCATGATCTTGCGTGTGCGTAGGAATTTTTTTGAAATTAGTACGTTCCCCAACAGTGGCATCCGAGCCTAGGTTTTATGGTTTGATGTTATATGCACGAGTAGAACACAAGTGAGTTGTGGGCGATATAAGTCATACTGCCTACCAGCATGTCATACTTTGGTTCGGCGGTATTGTTGGATGAAGCGGCCCGGACCGACATTATGCGTACGCTTACGCGAGACCGGTTCTCCCAACGTGCATTGCACACAGTTGGCTTGCGGGTGACTGTTTCTCCAAATTTAGTTGAACCGAGTGTGGCTACGCCCGGTCCTTGCGAAGGTTAAAACGGAGTCAAATTGACAAACTATCGTTGTGGTTTTGATGCGTAGGTGAGATTGGTTCTTGCTTAAGCGCGTAGCAGCCACGGAAAACTTGCAACAACAAAGTAGAGGACGTCTAACTTGTTTTTGCAGGGCATGTTGTGATGTGATATGGCCGAGACATGATGCTAAATTTTATTGTATGAGATGATCATGTTTTGTAACCGAGTTATCGGCAACTGGCAGGAGCCATATGGTTGTCGCTTTATTGTATGCAATGCAATCGCGATGTAATGCTTTACTTTATCACTAAGCGGTAGCGATAGTCGTGGAAGCATAAGATTGGCGAGACGACAACGATGCTACGATGGAGATCAAGGTGTCGCACCGGTGACGATGGTGATCATGACGGTGCTTCGGAGATGGAGATCACAGGCACAAGATGATGATGGCCATATCATATCACTTATATTGATTGCATGTGATGTTTATCTTTTATGCATCTTATCTTGCTTTGATTGACGGTAGCATTATAAGATGATCTCTCACTAATTATCAAGAAGTGTTCTCCCTGAGTATGCACCATTGCAAAAGTTCTCCGTGCTGAGACACCACGTGATGATCGGGTGTGATAGGCTCTACGTTCAAATACAACGGGTGCAAAACAGTTGCACACGCGGAATACTCAGGTTATACTTGACGAGCCAAGCATATACAGATATGGCCTCGGAACACGGAGACCAAAAGGTCGAGCGTGAATCATATAGTAGATATGATCAACATAGTGATGTTCACCATTGAAAACTACTCCATCTCACATGATGACTGGACATGGTTTAGTTGATATGGATCACGTGATCACTTAGAGGATTAGAGGGATGTCTATCTAAGTGGGAGTTCTTAAGTAATATGATTAATTGAACTGAAATTTATCATGAACTTAGTCCTGGTAGTATTTTGCAAATTATGTTGTAGATCAATAGCTCGCGTTGTTGCTTCCCTGTGTTTATTTTGATATGTTCCTAGAGAAAATTGTGTTGAAAAATGTTAGTAGCAATGATGCGGATTGGATCCGTGATCTAAGGTTTATCCTCATTGCTGCATAGAAGAATTATGTCCTTGATGCACCGCTAGGTGACAGACCTATTGCAGGAGCAGATGCAGACGTTATGAACGTTTGGCTAGCTCAATATGATGACTACTTGATAGTTTAGTGCACCATGCTTAACGGCTTAGAATCGGGACTTCAAAGATGTTTTGAACGCCATGGACCATATGAGATGTTCCAGGAGTTGAAGTTAATATTTCAAGCAAATACCCGAGTTGAGAGATATGAAGTCTCCAACAAGTTCTATAGCTAAAAGATGGAGGAGAATCGCTCAACTAGTGAGCATGTGCTCAGATTGTCTGGGTACTACAATCGCTTGAATCAAGTGGGAGTTAATCTTCCAGATAAGATAGTGATTGACAGAATTCTCTAGTCACCATGGCCAAGTTAGTAGAACTTCGTGATGAACTGTAGTATGCAAGGGATGACGAAAACGACTCCCGAGCTTTTCATGATGATGAAATCGATGAAGGTAGAAATCAAGAAAAACATCAAGTGTTGATGGTAAACAAGACCACTAGTTTCAAGAAAAGGGCAGAGGGACGAAGGGGAACTTCAAGAAGAACAGCAAGCAAGTTGCTGCTCAAGAGAAGAAACCCAAGTCTGGACCTAAGCCGGAGACTGAGTGCTTCTACTGCAAAGGGACTGGTCACTTGAAGCGGAACTACCCCAAGTGATTGGCAGATAAGAAGGATGGCAAGGTGAACATAAGTATATTTGATATACATGTTATTGATGTGTACTTTACTAGTGTTTATAGCAACCCCTCAGTATTTGATACTAGTTCAGTTTCTAAGATTAGTAACTCGAAACGGGAGTTGTAGAATAAACAGAGACTAGTTAAGGGTGAAGTGACGATGTGTGTTGGAAGTGGTTCCAAGATTGATATGATCATCATCGCACACTCCCTATAAATTCGGGATTAGTGTTGAACCTAAATAAGTGTTATTTGGTGTTTACGTTGAGCATGAATATGATTTGATCATGTTTATTGTAATACGGTTATTCATTTAAGTAAGAGAATAAATTGTTGTTCTGTTTACATGAATAAAACCTTATATGGTTACACACCCAATGAAAATAGTTCATTGGATCTCGATCATAGTGATACACATAATCATAATATTGAAACCAAAAGATGCAAAGTTAATAATGATAGTGCAACTTATTTGTAGCACTGCCGTTTAGGTCATATTGGTGTAAAGCCCATGAAAGAAACTCCATGCTGATGGGCTTTTGGAATCACTTGATTATGAATCAGTTGATGCTTGCGAACCATGCCTCATGGGCAAGATGACTAAGACTCTGTTCTTCGGAACAATGGAGCGAGCAACAGATTTGTTGGAAATCATACATACTGATGTATGTGGTCCGATGAATATTGAGGCTCGCGATAGGTATCATTATTTTCTGATCTTCACAGATCATTTGAGCAGATATGAGTATATCTACTTGATGAAACATAAGTCTGAAACATTTGAAAAGTTCAAAGAATTTCAGAGTGAAGTGGAGAATCATCGTAACAAGAAAATAAGGCTTCTACGATCTGATCGCGGAGACAAATATTTGAGTTACGAGTTTGGTCTTCAATTAAAACAATGTGGAATAGTTTCACAAATTCGTGCCACCCGGAACACCACAGCATAATGGTGTGTCCGAACGTCATAGCCGTACTTTATTAGATATAGTGCAAATCTAGGATGTTTCTTACCGATTTACCACTATCGTTTTTGAGGTTATGCATTAAAGACAGCTGCATTCACGTTAAAAAAAGGGGCACCATCTAAGTCCATTGAGACGACACAATCTGAACTGTGGTTTAGCAAGAAACCAAAGTTGTCGTTTCTTAAAGTTTGGGGTTGTGATGCTTATGTGAAAAAGATTCATCCTGATAAGCTCAAAACCAAATCGGAGAAATATGTCTTCATAGGATACCCAAAAGGAGACTGTTGGGTACACCTTCTATCACAGATCCTAAGGCAAGACATTCGTTGCTTATAATGGATCCTTTCTAGAGAAGGAGTTTCTCTCGAAAGAAGTGAGTGGGAGGAAAGTAGAACTTGATAAGGTAATTGTACCTTCTCCCTTATTGGAAAGTAGTTCATCACAGAAATCTGTCCCTGTGACTTCTACACCAATCAGTGAGGAAACTAATGATGATGATCATAAAACTTTAGATCAACCTACGAACTATGAGGAAGCGATGATGAGCCCAGATTCCGCGAAATGGTTTGAAGCCATGAAATCTGAGATATGATCCATGTATGAGAACAAAGTTTGGACTTTGGTTGACTTGCCCGATGATGGGCAAGCAATTGAGAATAAATGGATCTTCAAGAGGAAGACGGACGCTGATAGTAGTGTTACTATCTACAAAGCTAGAATTGTCGCAAAAGGTTTTCGACAAGTTCAAGGTGTTGACTACGATGAGAGCTTCTCACTCGTATCTATGCTTGAGTCTGTCCGAATCATGTTAGTAATTGCCGCATTTTATGAAATCTGGCAAATGGATAAACAAAACTGCATTCCTTAATGGATTTATTAAAAAAGAGTTGTATATGATGCAACCAGAAGGTTTTGTCAATCCGAAAGGTGCTAACAAAATGTGCAAGCTCCAGCGATCCATCTGTGGACCGGTGCAAGCATCTCGGAGTTGGAATATACGCTTTGATGAGTTGATCAAAGCATATAGTTTTATACAGACTTGCGGTGAAGCCGGTATTTACAAGAAAGTGAGTGGGAGCACTACAGCATTTCTGATAAGTATATGTGAATGACATATTGTTGATCGGAAATAATGTAGAATTATTCTGTAAAGCATAAAGGAGTGTTTGAAAGGAGTTTTTCAAAGAAAGACTTCGGTGAAGCTGCTTACATATTGAGCTCCAAGATCTATAGAGATAGATCAAGATGCTTGATAAGTTTTTCCAATGAGTACATACCTTGACAAGATTTTGAAGTAGTTCAAAATGGAGCAGTCAAAGAAAGAGTTCTTGCCTGTATTACAAGGTGTGAAGTTGAGTAAGACTCAAAGCCCGACCACGGCAGAAGATAGAAAGAGAATGAAAGTCATTCCCTATGCCTTGGCCATAGGTTCTATAAAGTATGTCATGCTTTATACCAGATCTATTGTATACCCTGCACTTATTTGGCAAGGGAGTACAATAGTGATCTAGGAGTAGATCACTGGACAACGGTCAGAATTATCCTTTGTGAAATAAGGATATGTTTCTCGATTATGGACGTGACAAAAGGTTCGTCGTAAAGGGTTACGCCGATGCAAGTTTTGACACTAATCTAGATGACTCTAAGTCTCGGTCTAGATACATATTGAAAGTGGGAGCAATTAGCTAGAGTAGCTCCATGCAGAGCATTGTTGACATAGAAATTTGCAAAATACATGTGGATCTGAATGTGGCAGATCCGTTGACTAAGATTCTCTCACAAGCAAAACATGATCACACCTTAGTACTCTTTGGGTGTTAATCACATAGCGATGTGAACTAGATTACTGAATCTAGTAAACCCTTTGGGTATTGGTCACATGGCGACGTGAACTATGGGTGTTAATCACATGATGATGTGAACTATCAATGTTAATCACATGGTGATGTGATCTAGATTATTGACTCTAGTGCAAGTGGGAGACTAAAGGAAATATGCCCTAGAGGCAATAATAAAGTTATTATTTATTTCCTTATATCATGATAAATGTTTATTATTCATGCTAGAATTGTATTAACCGGAAACATAATACATGTGTGAATACATAGACAAACAGAGTGTCACTAGTATGCCTCTACTTGACTAGCTCGTTAATCAAAGATGGTTATGTTTCCTAACCATGGACAAAGAGTTGTTATTTGATTAATGGGATCACATCATTAGATGAATGATCTGATTGACATGACCCATTCCATTAGCTTAGCACCCGATCGTTTAGTATGTTGCTATTGCTTTCTTCATGACTTATACATGTTCCTATGACTATGAGATTATGTAACTCCCGTGTGCCGGAGGAACACTTTGTGTGCTACCAAACGTCACAGCGTAACTGGGTGATTATAAAGGTACTCTACAGGTGTCTCCAAAGGTACATGTTGGGTTGACGTATTTCGAGATTAGGATTTGTCACTCCGATTGTCGGAGAGGTATCTATGGGCCCTCTCGGTAATGCACATCACTTAAGCCTTGCAAGCAATGCAACTAATGAGTTAGTTGCGAGATGATGTATTACAGAACGAGTAAAGAGACTTGCCAGTAACGAGATTGAACTAGGTATTGGATACCGACGATCGAATCTCGGGCAAGTAACATACCGATGACAAAGGGAACAACGTATGTTGTTATGCGGTCTGACCAATAAAGATCTTCGTAGGATATGTAGGAGCCAATATGGGCATCCAGGTCCCGCTATTGGTTATTGACCGGAGATGTGTCTCAGTCATGTCTACATTGTTCTCGAACCGTAGGGTCCGCACGCTTAACGTTACGATGACAGTTATTATGAGTTTTTGCATTTTGATGTACCAAAGTTAGTTCGGAGTCCCAGATGTGATCGCGGACATGATGAGGAGTCTCGAAATGGTCGAGACATAAAGATTGATATATTGGAAGCCTATATTTGGATATCGGAAGTGTTCCGGGTGAAATCGGGATTTTACCGGAGTACCGGGAGGTTACCGGAACCCCCCGGGAATCATATGGGCTTTAGTGGAAAGGAGAAAGGGGCAGCCCAAGGTGGCCGCGCGCCTCCCCCCTCCCCTAGTCCTATTAGGACTAGGAGAGGTGGCCGGCCCCCCTTCTCTCTCTTTCCCCCTTGGGGAAACCTAGTCCAACTAGGATTGGGGGGAGGAGTCAACCTAAACCTAAACCGGTAGGAGTAGGACTCCTCCTGCGCCCTCCTCCTGGCCGGCCGCATCCTCCCCCTTGGCTCCTTTATATACGGAGGCCGGGGGCACCTCTAGACACACAAGTTGATCATTGAGATCGTTCCTTAGCCGTGTGCGGTGCCCCCTGCCACCATATTCCACCTCGATCATATCGTTGTAGTGCTTAGGCGAAGCCCTGCGTCGGTAGAACATCAAGATCGTCATCACGCCGTCGTGCTGACGGAACTCCTCCCCGAAGCTTTGCTGGATCGGAGCCCGGGGATCGTCATCGAGCTGTACGTGTGCTAAGAACTCGGAGGTGCCGGAGTAACGGTGCTTGGGTCGGTCGGATCGGGAAGAAGACGTACGACTACTTCCTCTACGTTGTGTCAACGCTTCTGTTGCGATCTACAAGGGTACGTAGATCAGACTCTCCCCCTCGTTGCTATGCATCACCATGATCTTGCGTGTGCGTAGGAATTTTTTTGAAATTACTACGTTCCCTAACAATTCCAACAACAATTCTTATGGAAATTATAATAAGATGCCCTCTTATTTTGAATCTAATATTAAAGAATTTATTACTTTGCAAAAGAATTTTAATGCTATGATTGAAGAAAAATTGCTTAAGATTGATGATTTGGCTAGGAACATTGATAGAATTTCTCTTGATGTTGATTCTTTGAAACTTAGATCTATTCCACCTAAACATGATATCAATGAGTCTCTCAAATCCATGAGAATTTCCATTGATGAGTGCAAAGAAAGAACCGCTAGGATGCGTGCTAAGAAAGATGCCTTTATAAGAGCGTGTTCTTCTAGTTCCTATGAAAATAAAGATGAAGATCTAAAAGTTATTGATGTGTCCCCTATTAAATATTTGTTTTTCAATATGAATCTTGATAATGATGGGACTGAATATGATCCACCTTTACCCAGAAGGCGTTCCAAGAATTCGGAATTTGTTGATCTTGATGCTAAATTTGATAAAAGTGGGATTGAAGAAATTAAACCCCTAGATGTTGCTAAATCCACTATTATGGATTTCAAGGAATTTAACTATGAGAATTGCTCTTTGATTGATTGTATTTCCTTGTTGCAATCCGTGCTAAATTCTCCTCACGCTTATAGTCAAAATAAAGTGTTTACTAAACTTATCGTTGATGCCTTGATGCAATCTTATGAAGAAAAACTTGAATTCGAAGTTTCTATCCCTCGAAAACTTTATGAAGAGTGGGAACCAACTATTAAAATTAAAATTAAATATCATTAATGCTATGCTTTATGTGATTTGGGTGCTAGTGTTTCCACGATTCCAAAGACTTTGTGTGATTTGTTAGGTTTTCGTGATTTTGATGATTGCTCTCTAAACTTGCACCTTGCGGATTCCACCATTAAGAAACCTAGGGGAATAATTAATGATGTTCTTATTTTTGCAAATAGGAATTATGTGTCCATAGATTTTATTGTTCTTGACATAGATTGCAATCCTTCATGTCCTATTATTCTTGGTAGACCTTTTCTTAGAACAATTGGTGCAATTATTGATATGAAGGAAGGAAATATTAGATTCCAATTTCCATTAAGGAAAGGCATGTAACACTTTCCTAGAAAGAAAATTAAATTACCTTATGAATCTATTATGAGAGCCACTTATGGATTGCCTGCCAAAGATGGCAATACCTAGATCTGTTCTTGCTTGTTATGCTTGGCTAGGCGCGTTAAACGATAGCGCTTGTTGGGAGGCAACCCAATTTTATTTTTATTCCTTGCTTTTTGCTCCTGTTTAGTAATAAATAATTTATCTAGCCTTTGTTTTGGTTGTGTTTTTTGTGTTTAATTAGTGTTTGTGCCAAGTAGAACCGTTGGGAAGACTTGGGGAAAGTCTTGTTGAACTTGCTGTAAAAAACAGAAACTTTAGCACTCGCGAGAACTACTGCCATTTTTATTTGGAAAGTTATATTTAGTTAATTATTTCTGCAGATGATTAATAGATAAATTCCTCACGTCCAGAAATTTATTTTATAATTTTTGGAGTTCCAGATCTTGCGCTAGCTACAGATTACTACAGACTGTTCTGTTTTTGACAGATTCTGTTTTTCGTGTGTTGTTTGCTTATTTTGATGAATCTATGGCTAGTAAAATAGTTTATAAACAATAGAGAAGTTGGAATAAAGTAGGTATAACACCAATATAAATAAATAATGAGTTCATTACAGTACCTTGAAGTGGTCTTTTATTTTCTTTCGCTAACGGAACTCACGAGATTTTCTACTTTAAGTTTTGTGTTGTGAAGTTTTCAAGTTTTGGATAAAGATTTGATGGGTTATGGAACAAGGAGTGGCAAGAGCCTAACCTTGGGGATTCCCATGGCACCCCCAAGATAATCTAAGGACACCTAAAACCCAAAGCTTGGGGATGCCCCGGAAGGCATCCCCTCTTTCGTCTACTTCTATCGGTAACTTTACTTGGAGCTATATTTTTATTCGCCACATGATATGTGTTTTGCTTGGAGCATCTTGTATTATTTGAGTCTTTGCTTGTTAGTTTACCACAATCATCCTTGCTGTACACACCTTTTGAGAGAGCCATACATGATTTAGAATTTGTTAGAATACTCTATGTGCTTCGCTTATATCTTTTGAGTTATATAATTTTGCTCTAGTACTTCACTTATATATTTTAGAGCACGGTGGTGGATTTGTTTTATAGAATCTATTGATCTCTCATGCTTCACTTATATTATTTTGAGAGTCTTTATAGCATGGTAATTTGCTTTAAATACTAATATGCTAGGTATTCAAGTATAAAAAAATTCTCTTATGAGTGTGTTGAATACTATGATAAGTTTGATACTTGATGCTTGTTTTGAGATATGGAGATGGTGATATTAAAGTCATGCTAGTTGAGTAGTTGTGAATTTGAGAAATACTTGTGTTGAAGCTTGTGATTCCTATAGCATGCGCATATGGTGAACCGTTATGTGATGAAGTCGGAGCATGATTTATTTTTTGATTGCCTTCCTTATGAGTGGCGGTCGGGGACGAGCGATGGTCTTTTCCTACCAATCTATCCCCCTAGGAGCATGCGCGTAATACTTTGCTTTGATAACTTGTAGATTTTTGCAATAAGTGTATGAGTTCTTTATGACTAATGTTGAGTCCATGAATTATACGCACTCTAACCCTTCCACCTTTGCTAGCCTCTCTAATACCGCGCACCTTTCGCCGGTATCATACACCCACCATATACCTTCCTCAAAACAGCCACCATACCTACCTATTATGCCATTTCCATATCCATTCCGAGATATATTGCCATGCAACTTTCCACCGTTCCGTTTATTATGACACACTCCATCATTGTCATATTGCTTAGCATGATCATGTAGTTGACATCATATCTGTGGCAAAGCCACCATTCATAATTCTTTCATACATGTCACTCATGAGTCATTGCATATCCCCGTACACCGCCGGAGGCATTCATATAGAGTCATATTTTGTTCTAAGTATCGAGTTGTAAGAAAAATAAAAGTGTGATGATCATCATTATTAGAGCATTATCCCAGTGAGGAAAGGATGATGGAGACTATGATTCCCCCACAAGTCGGGATGAGACTCCGGACGAAAAAGAAAGAAAGAAAAGAGGCCATATAAAAAAGAGAAAAGGCCCAAATAAAATAAAAAAAGAAAAAATGAGAGAAAAAGAGAGAAGGGACAATGTTACTATCCTTTTAGCACACTTGTGCTTCAAAGTAGCACCATGATCTTCATAGTAGAGAGTCTCTCATGTTATCACTTTCATATACTAGTAGGAATCTTTCATTATAGAACTTGGCTTGTATGTTCCAATGATGGGCTTCCTCAAAATGCCCTAGGTCTTCATGAGCAAGCAAGTTGGATACACACCCACTTAGTTTCTTTCTGAGCTTTCATATACTTATAGCTCTAGTGCATCCGTTGCATGGCAATCCCTACTCACTCACATTGATATCTATTGATGGGAATCTCCATAGCCCGTTGATATGCCTAGTTGATGTGAGACTATCTTCTCCCTTTTTGTCTTCTCCACAACCACCACTCTATTCCACCTATAGTGCTATATCCATGGCTCAAGCTCATTGTCGGTGTCAAAACTGGCGGCTCTCGGGTAGGGGGTCCCGAACTGTGCATCTAAGGCGGATGGTAACAGGAGGCAGGGGACACGATGTTTTACCCAGGTTCGGGCCCTCTTGATGGAGGTAAAACCCTACGTCCTGCTCGATTTATTCTTGATGATATGGGTATTACAAGAGTTGATCTACCACGAGATCGGAGAGGCTAAACCCTAGAAGCTAGCCTATGGTATGATTGTCTGTTGTCCTACGGACTAAAACCTCTAGTTTATACAGACACCGGAGGGGGCTAGGGTTACACAAGGTCGGTTACAAAGGAGGAGATATACATATCCGTACTGCCTAGCTTGCCTTCCATGCCAAGTAGAGTCCCATCCGGACACGAGACGAAGTCTTCAATCTTGTATCTTCATAGTCCAACAGTCCGGCGAAAGGATATAGTTCGGCTGTTCGGAGACCCCCTAATCCAGGACTCCCTCGGTAGCCCCTGAACCAGGCTTCAATGGCGATGAGTCCGGCGCGCAGTGTTGTCTTCGGCATTGCAAGGCGGGTTCCTCCTCCGGATACACCCCAGAAGAGTTTGAATGAAAGGATAGTGTTCGACCCTGCAAAATAAGTTCCACATACCATCGTAGAGAGAATAATACTTCCACAAATCTAATCCGCTGACACGTTTTGGCAACATGACATCATGCCATGGCTTGGCGATTATTCGAACCATTTTCTCTAACTAGCCCCGCACATAACGCGAGGCAGTTTCTTGACACGTCTTGTCAAAGCAGAGATCGGGTCCCCCTTATTACGGGATTCTCATCAATACGGTCATGGGTAACCCAACCGTGCCTAGGACTCCTAGATTTTAGGCAAGTCCCAAACGGCTACGAGGAGGACGCTTGATATTCACCCTCTTTATAAAGGGACAAGGCTTTTACTTTTTCCCTCCCGTGCTCAATCGAATCCTTCCCCCGCCTCGAGTTCTAACACCCAAAGCCCAGGTCAGGTGCTTCAGATCTCCAATCATTTCCGGATCCAGCCTCCAGGGCAGGTGGATGTCTTCCTCCGTCACGGAAGAGGATATCAAGAAGTTGAGGGAGGCAAGATACCTGACCGCCGAAGTTTCGCATCGGCTGCCTGCCCGAGGGCAGGTCGTCCCTACTCCTGAACCCAATGAAGACGTCGTGTTCATCTCCCACTTCCTTCGAGGACTAGGCCTCACTCTGGATCCCTTCATTAGGGGTTTGATGTTCTATTACGGGCTTGATTTCCACGATCTAGCCCCGGATTCCTTTCTCCACATCTCGGCATTTATTGTCATATGTGAGGCCTTCCTCCGCATTACCCCTCACTTCGTCCTGTGGCTCAAGACCTTTGATGTGAAGCCGAAGACGGTTGAGGGGCAGCATGCAACGTGTGGAGGGGCATTAATAAGCAAGATCGCTGGGGCTCCGTGGCCAAAGGGTTCCTTTCCAGAGGTATCCGGATTATGGCAATAGGAGTGGTTCTACGTCACCGCTCCCAGAAGTGCCAAGTGGGTCGCTTCCCCCGCCTTTCGCTCGGGCCCTCCACCACAACTGATGTCATGGATCAGCAGGGGACTGAGCTGGGGTCCAGCCAAGGATGTGCCCATACTGCAGAGCCGCATCCGAGATCTCTTCGAGGGAGATTTTAGTTTGGTTATGGTAGTGCAAGTCATGCTGGTTTGTCGAGTCCAGCCTTGCAAACGCCGACCCCTCCGCTTGTGGGAATTCAACCCAGAAGGACCGCATGCTATTCAGAATTTCCTCGGCCTGACGCACAAGGAGATGTACAAGTCATTCTTCGGACCCCAAATAGAGTGTCCGGACACCACCGAGGACATGGGCCTGAGCAGCAACCGCACCGCGCCCAAGTAAGTAATCCTCTAGCCGAACACACTGTCTTTCTTTTATCACGACATCATTCTGAAGAATCGCTCTTTGACCAGGACTGGATAACAAAGGCGAAGATGATTCGGTGTTCGGCACCCCTTCCCGAAGGCTTGGAAATCCAGTGCTGGAAAAGATGCTTGAGCCAGCACCTTGCCTGGTGCCCTCAAAGGAAGATGAAGGGGGGAATAAAGAGGGCGAAAGCGGGCCTCCACCACTACCTATTCCAACCAAGGGAACGAGCGCCTCCATGAGGGAGGACAACCAAGGGGAGGAATCTGACATTCCCTCACCCCGGGGGAGGAAGAGGACTACTTCTGGAGATCCGGAAACCAAGGCTTCCAAACGGGAGATGAAAACTCCACCAGAGGGTCCTGCCTCGGAGGGTGTTCTTGCCGCACAAAGTCCGCGCGGGGATCAACCCTCTAACGAGCCGTAAGTAATCAAAAAGTACTTAATAGTGAAGATATACTACCTTACTTCTGAGGAAAATAACCAAAGCATTTATCTTGCAGTTTGGATCTGAGCCCTTCTCAGCAGAGCTCGTCTTCGGGGGATCTTCTTTCGGAGATGATGGAGAGCGAAACGCTTCCCTCGGACTCCCCAGCTCAAGAAGCGGGCGACCTTGAAGTGTCATCACCGAGAGTTTCTCCGGAGCCGGCAAGGACAGAAGGTAATCCCATGGTCACCTGAAGTCCTCAGTATCCGGCTCTTGAAGAGAGCAATCAAAAGAGTTCGGCACCATCTGGCACACGGTCGGACGTACTGAAGGATCTGCTAGAGCGAGCGACTATCTCAGAAGTACACCATACATTGATGTGTACAGTGATTGAAAGGATTTCGTCCGCCGAAAGCAGGTTGCATGAAGCCTTTATGAGTCTACTGACGGGCTTTGAGGTACATGAAATGATATACATTTGTGATGGTACCGCACATTTTTAGGTGTGCCCTGTGTAGATAGTAGCCCCTGAGACTCTGGTTGTCATCGAGAACGGCGGCGATCAGAGGATCGTAGTTCCAGGTAATAACCAGTCCGCTTTTATGTGTAGGTGGCTGGAGCTCCGGTGGATAGCCGGACTTATGGGGTTGCCAACTAGAGCGGCAACTGGATGCGGCGGATGCCGACATCGAGCTTGTTAACCGGGTGCTTGACGAGGCACAGGGTAGGTGATGCTTCCGGTGAATGTCACGTAGTAAGAGCAGCGTGGTGCCAGTATCTTTAATATGTTGTGACTGCAGATGGAGCTGCCACCGTGGAGGCCCTGTGGACGGAGCTTGCCCGAGCCAAGGAGCAAGCAAGGAGCAGTAATGCGGCCGCTTTGAAGGCGGCCGAAGAGTTGAGAGCCGAAAAGGACGCGCATGGCGGGAGCAAAGAAAAAATGGCCAAGATGGATGTAAAGTTAAAAGACACGACCGACCATTGCCGGATTCTTGACGAAGAGAACCGGACGAAGGCGACGGACCTGGAAAAGGCCATGATGGCGACCAAGGACACCCGCTCTGCAATGAGAGCGAAGAAGGAAGAGCTGCGTCAAGGCGGGGATATCGCGGCTGGGAAGCCCTTTATGCTACAGAGGAAATTTGGAGATCCTCGGTATGCCCCTCTGGATCGGCTGTGGAGTTTGGCAGATGCATATCTGGACTTGGCGGCGAGTGCTGTTGATGCGGTCGAATACTTCCGAGATCAAACAGATCGTGAGGTGGACAAGCTATCCTGGTCGCAGTTTAACATTCCAGAGCGTCCGCTTCCCCTGACTGATCAGCTTGCCGAATGGGCCGAGCTTAATAGATTGTCCGGACTCGCCATGAGGTCTGTTGTGGATCATCTATTGCTGGAAAGACCAAAACCGAACAACTATTTTAGATTAGTACATCAGTTCCTTGGTGCGGTGCCGCGCATTAATGCGATGAAGAGGTCGGCATGCATAGAAGGCTCGTGGATGGCCCTTGCCCGTGTCAAAACATACTGGGCAGAGATGGATGCTACTACTGTCGCGGCGCAGGGTACGGCCATAGGCCGAGTGGCTGCCGAGCACTACTTTGAAGAAGTTCTTGAAGGCGCTCGTGCGATAGAGGCCCAGTGCTCGAAGAATGTTATGTTTGAGTGACATGTATTCCCATTGTAAAGAGAATGTTTTTTTAAATATATCAAGGCTGTATTTACACTTTTTCCCCAAAGTATTATGATGCCTCCTATGCGGTCGTTTATGTATACATGATATAACCTAAAAGATTGCAGTTGTCGGCTTCAGCCCCCATGCATATAATGCGGGGGTGTTCGTAGAAGACGCGTGTTCACACTTAATCCAACGTCTTGGTCCTATTAAGGAAGTGATAGCGTAGGGAACTAGGCAACTGGACTATAATGCTTTAACACTTTCACTTAGCTAGAGGAGTTTGACAGTGGGGCTACTATATAGCCCCTGGTGGCTCCGCACTCATCCGAATTCGGGGTGCGTACATGCCTTGCCGGGAAACGGCCCTTCGTTAATGCGAAGGAATCCCGAGGATTACCATAGGTCATCAAGTGGTTGACCAGTCTCTCGCTATATCATGACAGTCAGTTTTCGGCTTTCTCTACTGAGGTGCTCGTCCGGATGAACCAGGGCACAATCGCAGTAGTTCTCCTGGTGCCGCCTTAGCCGATAGAGCAGAACGTAAGGCAGCAAAACACAGGAGCCGGGCAAACCCAACATTTGACCAAAGACATGATTCGGAGCTGATGCATATAATGCCAAACTCGCGACGCCGAATACTCCCGAAGGTATTCGGTCTTTATGGTGTAAACCGGGCCTAAACAGTGCCCTTTGTAATAAGCCCCTGGTGTCCAGGTACGTGCATTATTCTGACATGGCCACATGCCAAGACGTCAGCATCCTTCTCAATTGTATTGAGAATTCGAGGGATGTGTATCAACAAGAGACAGAAAAGAAGGTTTACGCAGGGTCTTAATCTAAAAAGAATTCTTAGAACGGGTCCCCGCTGCATGTCTGCGCCTGTGTCTCCGTTGTGCCGTATCCTGGACGGGTGTAGCACGATGGTCATCTATAGAAGAGAGGAACTTTAGTTC
Organism: Triticum monococcum; assembly: GCA_034509565.1. Taxonomy (NCBI): domain Eukaryota; kingdom Viridiplantae; phylum Streptophyta; class Magnoliopsida; order Poales; family Poaceae; genus Triticum; species Triticum monococcum. The sequence continues at coordinate 119,315,441 of CM067844.1, forward strand.
GTTGTGCAAAAAAGGTAGGTTGTACTAAAGAAGTTATGTACAGTTCAAGATGAGTAAAGTTGAGCCTAGTTGCCACTTGTTTACGCGCGTTGATCCCCAGTATAGTAATAGGGGTATAGCCATCAAACCTGTATTGATTACGTATAGCTGCGCCGGACTCGTTTAGCCGCATCTGTGGTCTTAACGACCTGTCAAATGCTTGAGTTGGTGAGGCCGTGTCGGGGGTTGGGTGCGACATATGCCAATGGATGGCTTATCATGGTGGGGGCGAGTAGAACGTCGCCTGTGCCTGGAAACGGGATGAGGCGTAGACATGAACGCCAGCATACTTTACCCAGGTTCGGTGCTCTCCTAGGAAATAACACCCCTAGTCCTGCTCTACGGGGTCTCCGCATGATCACTAAGGCAAAAGTGAGTACAATGGTGCTCCTCGAGCTGCATCTGTGGACAGGAGGAGACTAGGTCAGCTCTCCTCCTTCTCTAAGGCCTGGTCTTGTCCTAATGGATCGAAACCCTTTGCATGGGTGCCCTGGGGGGTTTATATAGGCCTACCCCCAGGGGTACAATGGTAAACCGACTGGGCGTAGGGCCCAGCCGTCAGTATCTTCGCCTGCCGGCCTCTCTGCCGACTGCTGGGGCCCGCCGGCTGGTCTGGTACGGAGCCGACAGGCTGCACCCGCCGCTTGCGGGTCTTGCCGGCTGCTGATTACTGTAGCCGTGCCTCTAATGACGCGGGCTTGGTCATGGGGTCGTGGCTATAGCGCCACCACCTGGCGGGCGATTACTGTAGCCACTTCCCGTCTTGTCTGGTTAATGGCGTGTGGGACCCGTGGGAGGGGCAGGCCGACTTTCGGGGGCCGGCTCCCTTCGGGTCCGACTGGTGGCGCTCCTGGCGTCTTCTGGACTCTCGCTGACCGGTAGGGCCCATCATCCATGGACCGTACCGACAGGCCGTCGTGGGTGCTAGACTCTGCCCACTGTTGCTGATGTCAGGGATGGCACGACAACAGTGCCTCGCCGGACGGAGATCTTCATTGGTATGGCGCACTGTGGCCTAGCCATCCCATGAAAAGGGGAGGGAGTGGGCTTTACTGTTGCCACTCCTCGTCCCATGCCCCCCTGATGAGGGCATGGGCTTTGTTGGTGTCGTGGGCCGAGTCCCCATGGTCGGCTTCTCTAGGAGCCGCCAGGCGGGAGTCGGCCCGTCTTGACCTCGCCTCCAGGACTCAGTCGCATGCAGGCAGTCGGCTGTCCCTTTAGCCGGTCTCTGGAAGGCGGCTCTCCATCTTGGGGTCTTGAGGGGCGCAGTCAGCCCCAATGTCTTGAAAGGTTTTGGGCCTCGGGTTAGCCTACCCGTGGCCTATTACTCCGAAAGTAGTCCCCGAAGCTGGTGAGGTGCTGCGGACGATCAGCCGAGGAGCCTCAGCAGTTTCTTTCTCCGAGTACTTGAGGCGAGACCTCGTTTGACTTCTGTCGGGCCGACTGGTAGGAGTCGGAGTTGCCGGACTTTGACTTGTTCAAATATGCTTTCGAATTCCCCGGCGGGAACTCAGTAGCGTGTGAGCTAAGCTTCCTGACCGCTAACCACTCCGTGCCCACCACGTGGCTACCGGGCCAGCCCGCCTACCCATCCGCGAGATGGGACATGTCTGCAGGCGGGGCCCGCCACTACCGCGCCTCGGCACGCCAGCGGATCTGCTGCGGCCGTGGGGGCGTGGAGTAGTGGGCGCAGTAAATCCCACAACCGCCCCCTTGGCTTCGCAGCCCACTTGGCTATAAGTAGGGGGGGAGGGGAAACGGCGGAGCACGCGTGTCCCACCTCCCCACTGCTTCTTCTTCTTCTCTCTCTCCGCTGCACCTCCAGCTACGTCAAGCGCTGCGGCAGTCTGCTCACGATGAGCTCTTCCTCCGCCGTCACGCCCCCTACGGCGCACTCCAGCACCTGGGACGGTTCTAAGGTCCATGACGACCACGTCGATTTCCTCCGCAAGACGCGTTGGTTGCCTAGCGAGGACCTCGTTCGGGTTCGTCTCGCACCGAGGGAGGAAATCTCGCCGGCGCTGTAGGAGGACGAGCGGGTCGTCTTCCGCTCGCACTGCCTGCGCGGCCTGGGCCTGCCAGCGAGCAACTTCTTCCGCTCCTTCCTTGAGTTATATGGACTCCAGCCGCACAACCTCACCCCCAACAGGGTGGTGCTGCTGTCCGCCTTCGTCACCCTGTGCGAGGGCTTCATCGGCGTTCTCCCCACCCTGGAGCTCTGGGGAGAGTTCTTCTACACCAAGCTCGGCACCCAAGCCACGGGCGTGCCGGCTCAGTGTGGCGCGTTCATCGCCGTGTGGAGGTCGGGGGCCGACAACCCGTTTCCCTCCATCAAGCTGATCAAGTCGGTAAAGATGTGGCAGCGGTCGTACTTCTACGTGAAGAACGTCTCCGCAGAGGGCGACTGGATCAACCTTCCAGCCTTCGTAGCCGGCCCGCCGGCTGGGAGGCAACCCAACTGGTCGCACCGGGCCCGAACGTTGACGCCTGCGGGAGCCGGTGCTGTTGCGCGGCTTCGAGTGCTGGCACAGTCGGAGGGCCTGACCAGGCCAGACTTGCTCGCTGCCTTCGTGGCGCGCCGAGTGCTCCCTCTTCAAAGTCGCCCCCACATGATCTGCCAGATGAGCGGGCACCGGGACCCGAGTCGGATGTGCACCAAGGAGATGCCACATGAGGAGGTGGCCAACATGGTGAATTATGTGACGAACTGCGACTTAGAGAAGAGTGGTAGTTCGGCAAGGAGCCGTACTCACGTGCCGCCCCTCTGCGTCTGGTGAGTCATTTTCTTTTTCTCTTTCTCTCTGACGTCTTCGTTGCCGAGTCCGTTTTGTCCGATCTGACCAGCCGGCTTTGGTTAGAACCCCCTCCTCCAGCCAGCAGCCGACACCTCGGGGCCGGACCGTGAATTCCTCCCCGACCGGGCAGAGAGTGATGGTGACGACCCCGACCTGGGGGCGGCGGCCCTGGAGGACGATGTTGAGGGAGGAGGCGACGCCGCGGGCGGCCCGAGACTTGGGGCCAGTCTCGCGGACTGGCCTGATGACGACGAGGAGGTCGTCCCACGCCACCAGCCAGGAGCCGGCCAGTCGGGCGCGGGCTCGTCAGCTCCGCTGAACGCTCAAGGCGGTAGCAAGAAGCGCAGGGCCGGGGCGAGCCTGTTCAGCAGCCGGCCGAAGAAGCCCACGGGCTCGTCCACGGCGACCAAGCGGGACGAAGCGGCCGCGAAGGCCAACTGCTTCTGCTAGGTGGTGAAGACGGCACAGCTTATTTCAGCGTAAGCACCAACTCCCCTCATACCTTCGTATTTCTTTATTGAGTCTGTCTGAAATTTCCTTACTTTGTTTTCCGGCTTTAGGGCCCCTCTCTCTCTTGAGAAGTCGTCTGCCGGCTCCGTCGTGAAGTCGGCGGAGACCTCCTCCACCACCCGGCGGGATGACCCCGCCGCCGACCTCCGGGAGGCGACGGAGCGGAACACGCGCGAGGAGCGGGAAGCCTCCCGTCTGAAGAAGGCAGAAGCCGAGAAGGCGGAGGCCGCCGCCCTGAAGAAGTTGGCAGATGCCGAGGCCGCCGATGCGGAGAAGAAGCGTGCGGAGGAAGCCGCACGCCACTAGTCGGCGGTGTTTGTCGTCCCCTTGAACTCCGCACCGCCGCCACCGGGGTTCTTGGTGCAGACTGGGGAAGCCGGCGACAAGAACCCGGTAATGGAGAGGGACGCCAGCGTCACCGCTACGCCGGAGGTCATTTTGCCGCCACCGCCACCCTCCGGAGGCGCGCCTGGTGGACAACCGGTGGATCCGCCAGTGCCGCCAACCGGAGGTGCGGCGGCGACGGGTCTGGCCCTCGAGGTCAGTATGCCGACGCGCCGCCGTCTCGCGAAGGCGGCTTCAGCGCCGCGTCCTCTGGAGACCGGCGCTGTGAGCTCCTCGATAATGGACACCGAGGTGTCGAGCACCGCGCCTACCGGGTGGGTGCGGGGAGGCGGGATGTGCCCGTTGAACCGAGCGCTCCTAGACGTCCAAGCCAAGCTCCGGGCCGAGGGCGACACCATCAAGGAGGGCACCAAGGCTTACCTGGCGCCACGAACGGGCCATCCGGATACGTGTACTTCCTTTGCTTTGCTTCCTTGTTTTTTCTTTGTGGGGGCGCGCCAGCGCACCCACTGGGTGTAGTCCCCGAGTTTCGGGCTGGCTGCTGAGCAGGCGGCTCGAAACTCTAATCAGCGAGTTCCAAGCACCAACAATTTTTCCTGAAATTTGATGCAGGATTATGAGAATTTCCGCGTGACTTCCTTCAACACCAACGTCAAGGAGCTGGCCAAGCGGACCGCCGACTTGTCGGACAGCCGGGGTGAGTCCTCTTCTTTCTCTGTGGGGGCGCGCTGGCGCACCCGCGGGTTGTAGTCCCCGAGATTCTGGCCGACTGCTGAGTAGTCGGGCCGGATCTCCCCGGCGACCTTTCTTTCTTTTTTTTGCTGACGACCGACATCCCTTCCCCTCCTTTTTCAGAGGTCAACGCCGCCCTTCAGCAGCAGCTGGGCGAAGCTAAAACCGCGCTGCGTGTCAGGGAGGAGGAGTGCGGCCGGCTGATGGAGCAGCGCGATCGGCTGACTACGCAGCTGGCGGAGCAGAAGGAGCTTCTCTAGAGGGCCCAAAGGGCGGCGAAGGACAAGGAGGCCGCCCTTCTCACCGAATATTCGTCCGAATGCTCCTCCTGGACCGACAAAGAGGCGACGCTGGTCTCCGGCTTCCAAGCAATTGAAGATCTCGTCGATGGTGAGCTTCCCCTTGTTTCCTTTTCTGGGCTGCCGACTGCTAGTCGAGTCGGCTTTAAAATTCTTAACCTTGTTCCTTTAGTCTTCTTTTTTAGCAGACTTCTTCCCCGGCCACTCGTGCGCTGCCAACCAAGCCATCGAGGCTGATCGTGAAGCACAGAGGGCGGACAGCGCGCAGATCGCCACCAACGCCCCCCGAACTCTTGGCGAGCAGGTCCTCAGCATCGAGGTCCGCCTTCGGCCAGCCCACCGGATGCTGCGCCGGCTTCAATGTGTCGGCGCCCAGGCGATTGCCCCCTGTGGCCGGACATGCAGGTGCCACGCACCCCCAGTCGGACTCCCGACTGGTTGGAGGTGGCAGCCAGCCGTCTTGAGGCTTGGAAGGGTTCTGCAGCCTAGGCTGGAGCCCGCCGAGCCTTCGAATTTGCCAAGGCGTGGTATCCTGGGCTGAGTTTAGCCCAGTTAGCCACGTTCCGACTGGAAGCTCAGGCGGAGCTAGCAACGGTGGAGGACGATCTCGTCAGGCGTGCCGCATCGATCGCTGAGTACACTGACACCAGCATCTTCGTCCCATTGCTGGCTGAGAACGGCGAGGAGGCGCCGCCGGAATGGTTCGGGCTGAACCCAGACGACGGCGAGGACTCGGCGGAGATGATCGACTCTAGTGGCGAAGAGGAAGGCGAGGAGGAAGAAGGAGATGAGGAGGAGGCGCCAGAGGTCGAGGCAGATGGCCAGCCCCAACCCGACCGCGCCTCTAGCAACGAGCCGCGTTCAACTGAGCCAGCTGTCGCCAGGGGTGATCAGGCGGAGACCAACCAGCCGACTGGCCCGCCAACTCGCACCGCCGACCCCTCTGGTCCTCCGAGTCCGTCCGCGGCTTCCTAGGCTGCCACTTTATCTTTTTACCTGCTTAGTAGTCTTAATGAACTTGTTATTTTGCACAATTCCACCCACTGGGTGTATCTTTGAACTTCTGTTTGAGGATTCGGCCAAGGGCCTTTCTATGTAAATATTTATCTGCATTCTATCTCTTCTTGCTTATTGCTCTTTGGCTTTTTCCTTTGCCTCCTTCCCTTGGTTGCCGTTTTGCTAGTCGGACAACCGCTCTGCGGACTGTCGCTAGATCAAATATTTGGCTTCTTTGGAAGGCAAGTACTTAGCCATTTAGAGTTTTTAGCAAGTTAATTTAGAAAACAGCGAGCCGGCTGCTCAAGAGTCGGTTGCAAAAGGCTGTAAACCAGCTTAAGCTATGTGCATGCTTTGAGTCCTTAGCCATTTTTCATATGGACACCCATTCTACCTTACTCCTGCTTGCCAGTCAGTCGCTCTGCGATTTGCGGCTTCTAACAGGAGACGGCTAGAGTGCCACACACTACTTGTCCGGCTGTAGGAAGTCATTTCATAGCTTAAGACAGCAAGTCCCCGGGCCGACTAGTCGAACCCGGTGCCAAGCAGTAAAGAATAACATACTTATAGGCATAACTTATTATCATATAGATAAAGGAAGGCAGTCCCCAAGATCTTCTCGAGGGGCCCGAAGTCTTCGTACTTTAATATAAAAGGTAGTGTGATACATACTGCATTAACTGTAAAATCTTCGGAGGAGATTTGCATTCCATGGCCGCTCCGTCTCTTTGCCAGAGTCGTCCCTTTTGCGCGCTCAGGGCTTCTGAGCGTCGATCAGGTAGTAGGATTCATTGCCCAACACCTTGCTGATGATGAAGGGGCCTTCCCAAGGTGTTGAGAGCTTGTGCTGGCCAGCTGTTCGCTGAATCAGCCAATGCACAAGGTCTCCTTCTTTGAAGATCGTGGCTTGACCTTCCGATTGTAGTATCGGCGTAGGCTCTGCTGGTAGATGCTAGACCACCTGAGTACCAACAGCCGGCCCTCTTCCAGTAGATCGATGCCGTCTTGACGTGCTTCCTCTGCTTCCTCCTCGGTGTACGTGGTGACTCGAGGGGAGTCGAACTCTATGTCCGTTGGGATGACGGCTTCGGCACCATAGACGAGGAAGAAGTGCGTGAAGCAGGTTGACTTGTTTGGAGTCATGCGCAGGCGCCAGAGGACGGCTGGCAACTCATCAAGCGAGCAGCCTGCCGAGCGCTCTAGAGGCTCGACCAGCCGGGGCTTGATGCCGAACAGGATTAGGCCATTTGCTCGCTCTACTTGGCCGTTGGACTGCGGATGGGCAACAGACGCTAAGTCTAGTCGGATGCCCTGCGTCGCGCAGAAATGGGCCAAGGCACCTTTGGCAAAGTTTGTGCTGTTGTCGGTGATGATGCTGTGCGGTATGCCGTACCGAATTATGATGTCGGAGATGAAGGTCAGAGCAGTCGGACCATTCAAACTCTTGATTGGCTTTGCCTCTATCCACTTGGTGAACTTGTCCACTGCAACAAGTAAATGAGTCAAACCACCTCGCGCCGTCTTGAATGGTCTGACCATGTCCAGGCCCCAAACATCAAAGGGCCAGGCAATAGGAATAGTCTTGAGTGCAGAAGCCGGCTGATGGGGCTTAGAGCGGAACTTCTGGAACCCCTTGCATTTTTGGACTAGAGACTTGGCGTCTTCAAGAGCAGTCGGCCAGAAGATGCCATGGCGGAAAGCTTTGGCGACCAGTGCTCTTGAAGCCGTGTGATGGCCAGATTCGCCTTGATGGATGTCTTTGAGGATTGACTGGCCTTGCTCTGGCTCCACCCACCACTGGTGAATACCAGTGATGCTGCGCCTTACGAGCTCTCTATTGATGATGGCGTATGCTGCCGCCCGGCATTGTACTTGCCGAGCCGAGACCTCATCGGCTGGCAGCTCTTTGTTCACCATGAATTTGAGGATGGGATGGGCCCATGAAGGTGCTGCAATTACTGCAACCGCCAAGACTGCGACTTGGACGAGGGTGGCTGGGCCGGGAGGTGGCGGGTTGGAGTCGGCAACCGCTTGCTGTGTCGATGAAGTCCCCGGGCAGAGTGGCGCAGTCCCTGGGCCGGGCTCCGAAGTCTCCAGGCCGGGCTCCGCAGTCCCCGGGCTGGGTGCGACTGCCACGATCCCCACGCCGCCTGCCGGAATACTCGCGCCGTCTGCGGGGGCTCTTGGGTCGGATCCGACTACTTTAGGAGGAGCCGGCACGAAAATGGAGTCTGACTCCGGTGATGGCTTGACTGACAGCTTGAGGAGGCGCTGGAGGGCGACGCCAGACGGTATCGCCTGACGGATGGAGCCGATTCACGCCAGGGCGTCTGCTTGGTCGTTGTCGTTTCTTGGCACATGGAGAAACTCGCATCCCTCGAAATACCCACTGAGTTGCTGTACGAGGAAGCGGTAGCTCGCCATGTTTGCGTCTTTGGCGTCCCAATCGCCTGATGAATATTGGACCACCAAGTCGGAGTCACCATAGCACATGATCCGGTGAATGCCGAGTTCTTTGGCTAGCCGGAATCCGTGAATGAGTGCCTCGTACTCGGCAACGTTGTTGGAGGCGGCAAAATGGATTTGCAGCACATACTTGAGCTTGTCGCCCTTGGGAGACGTGAGGACGATGCCGGCTCCCAAGCCGGTGCACATCTTGGAGCCGTCGAAGTGCATTCGCCAATGGGTGGAGTCGGGCGCTGGTGGTAGATACTGGGTTTCAGCCCAGTCGACGAGGAAGTCGGCCAGCGCTTGTGACTTGATGGCAGTGCGGGGTTGGTAGTAAATGGTGTAGGGGGCCAAATCTTTGGCCCACTTGGCCACTCGTCCCGAAGCGTCTCGGCTGCCGATGATCTCGGCTAGAGGAGCCGTGAAGACCACGGTAACTGGATGTTCTTGGAAGTAAGGTTTCAATTTCTTGGCGGCAAAATGCACACCATAGCACATCTTCTGGTAGTGGGGGTAGTTTGCTTGGAGGTCGACAGTACTTCACTCAAATAATATACCGGTCTCTGAACTGGTAGTGCTTTGCCTTCCTCCTTGCGTTCTACTACAATGACCGTGCTGACCACTCAGTTGGTGGCGGCGATGTAGATGAGCATGGGCTCCTTAGGAGTCAGAGCCGCCAGAACAGGTGGAGTTGCCAGCATCTTCTTTAGTTGGAAAAATGCTTCGTCCGCCTTGTGGTTCCACTCAAAAAAAGTGGTCTTCTTCATGAGTTGGTACAGGGGAAGAGCCTTCTCGCCCAGCCGACTGATGAATCAGCTGATGGACGCCAAACAGCTGGTGAACTTTTGTACATCCAGCAGTCGGCTGGGTACCTCCATCCTCTCAATTGCCTTGATCTTCGCAGGGTTGCATTCTATGTCGCGTTCAGAGATCAGGAAACCAAGGAGCTGGCCGGCTGGTACTCCGAAGACGCACTTCTCCGGGTTGAGCTTGATCTGAAATCGGCGCAAGTTCTCGAAGGTCTCCCTGAGGTCTTACAGCAGTGTTCCTCGCTTCTCCATCTTCACCACCACATCATCCACGTAAACATGAGCATTTCTGCCGAGCTGCTTGAGGAGACACTTCTGCATGCATCGTTGGAAAGTGGCGCCGGCGTTCCTCAAGCCGAACGTCATGGTTAGGTAGCAGAAAGCTCAAAACGGCGTGATGAAGGAAGTCTTCAGCCTGTCGGCTGGGTTTATCTTGATCTGATGATACCCTGAATATGCATCCAAGAAACTCAATGGCTCACATCCGGCTGTGGAGTCTATCACTTGGTCGATCCTCGGCAAGGCGAACGGGTCCTTGGGGCATGCTTTTTTGAGGCTTGTGTAGTCAATACACATTCGCCATTGCTTGTTCTTCTTCAGTACCAAGACCGGGTTGGCCAGCCATTCTGGGAAGAATACTTCCATGATGAAGCCGGCTGCGAGCAGCCGGGCTATCTCTTCTCCAACAACTCTCCTCTTCTCTTCTGACAAGTGGCATAAAGGCTATCTGACTGGTTCGGGATCAGATCGGACATGTAATCTGTGCTCGGAGAATTCCGTCAGGACACCTGGCATGTCCTTGGGGGGCCATGCGAAGATGTCTCGATTCTCATGGAGGAAATCGACGAGCTCGCCTTCCTATTTACTGTCGAGGTGAGCGCCTACGACAGCGTACCTCTCTGGGTGCTCCGGGTCCAAAGGTATCTTCTTTGTCTCCTTGGCCGGCTTGAACGAGCCCTCAACTTCCGACTCTTCGGGATCAGGCGACATCTCTGGCTGCTTGCTTGCCATTGCCACAACTCCATCTAGCAGCCGCTTCTCAGCTGCGATGACGAGGGACTCGGCCAGCCGACTGCTCTCTGATGCATAGGCGGACGATTTCTTCTAGTCCCCAGCTATGGTCAGAATCCCCTTGGAACTCGGCATCTTCATCTTGAGGTAGGCATAGTGGGGGACTACCATGAACTTGGCCAGGGCCGGCTAGCCAAGTAGTGCATGGTATGGGCTCTCTAGGTCCACCACCTCGAACCATATTGACTCAAGGCGGAAATGATCTTTGTCTCCAAAGAGGACGTCGATCAAGATCTTGCCGATTGGCAAGCGGGAAAGGCCAGGGACTATGCCGTGGAACACCGTCCAGCTGGACTGCAGTTGCCTCTGTCTGATTCCCAACTTCTCCATGGTGTCTTTGTACAAGATGTTGATGCAGCTGCCGCCGTCTATCAGGACTTACTTCAGGGTGGTCAGCCCGACTCCAGCTGATGGGCCTCTCAGACCAATCCATGAACTCTGGGGCGTCATTTGCTACTGCATTCACCTCCTGCTACTGCAGCCGTCTGCTGCGTCGATCGTCGGCCACAGTGGTGAACACGACGTATGCTCCCTGCTCTTCTGGGTACTAGTCTTGCACTGCGCCGACTGGCCTGACCGCCGGCTGCTGGGGCGGAGGGGGAGGCGGCTGCCCAGCAGGTGGAGGAGGCAATAGGTCGTCTCCCTTGGCGATCCTGGTGAGCCAGTGGCATTTCCGAGTGGTGTGGTTGGACGGCTTCGCGCCACTGTGGAACTTGCAGGGTCCATCCAGAGTCTGCTCATATGAGAAAGTCGGCTGCCAGTTGGACTTGCCGCCCTTCTGACGTCCGGGCGGAGGCTGCCCTTCCGGCTGTTGGTCTTCAACTGTTGCCACCTGTCGACTGGTGGAAGTCGGCGGGGGGGGCTTTACGCTTGTGGTCGCTCTGTTGTTGACACCGACTGGTGTCTCCAGCTGGGGTTCGGGGAGCCTGAGGAGCCACTTTGCCGGTTGCGCTGACTTGAATCTCCGTATTCTTGATGGAGGAGTCAGCCGTGGCGTATTTGTCTGCTATGATCAGCAGCTCGTCGAGGGTTTCCGGCTCATCGCAGAGGAGCCTGTGCTTGAGGAGGGTGCCCTCTCGGCATCCTGCAGTGAAGTACTCAATAGCCTGCACCTCGTGCACGCCCTCGCAAGAGTTGCGAAGCTCAGCCCAACGCGTGAGGTAGCCGCGAGTTGACTCGCTGGGGCCCTGCACGCACAAGGAGAGCCGGTGAGGTTTGGGAGGTCGCTTGTACGTGCTGGTGAAGTTGCGGATGAAGTCGTCGGTGAAGTCGACCCAGCTGTTGATGCTGCGGGGCCTTAAGCTGTTCAGCCACGTCCGGGCCATGCCCTGGAGCATGAGTGGAACGTACTTCATAGCAACTCGCTTGTTGCCGTTTGCTATGCTGACGGCCGTGGAGTAGTCGACCAGCCAGTCCTCCGGCTTCACCGAGCCGGTGTACTTGGGTGTGTCTCTGGGGAGCATGAACCCTTTGGGGAAGGGCTCGTCTCGGATGCGGGGGCCAAAACATGGCGGACCCAACTCATCTTCTTCCTCAAGCGCCAGGGATCGGTGGAGACGATCGATCCGATGGCGGGCGTCATTTTCACTGACTCCCTCTTGGTGGCCAAGGCGGTCGCCGAGCGTCGGGTGGTCAACAGGCGGCGGGGAGACTCGCCTTTCCCTCCGAGGGGGAGGAGGCGGACAGTCGTCCCGTCGTTCCACTGTTCTTGGGAGGCCGACTCGGTCGCGCTCTATGGTGATGCGAGTCCGACTGCGAGTGGCAGCCGGCTCCTTGTCTTTTCTTCCGCGGACGCTGCCAGTCGGCGTCCGAGACTCCGCACCTTGGTCTCGGCGCGATAGCGGGTTGTCATTCCGTCGGCGCGGCGCATCAGTGTGGCAACCGGCCTCGTTCTGCTCAGCAGCCGCGTCAAGGAGTCGCTGGACGCGCTCCGTCATCAAGCGATGCTCTTCGCCCTCGAACTTGTCCAGCTCGTCCGCCGCCGCCTGGGCGGCTCGAATATTCTCCACATGTGTGGCATAGACGGGGCGATTCGCCCCGAACAGATCGGCGATAGCCGCACCGCGCTGCTGGACCGTGCCAAGGCGGCTAGGCACATCTGGAGCCGGCGTGCCGCCCACCGCGCGGTCCTTCTCGCGCTGATAGGCTTCTGACAGGCGTCTCATGCTGGCCAGCTTTTTGGCGCCTTCGACCAGCTGAAGGCGGCGTACCTCCAGCGTCTCGGTGTCGGCATCTTCAAGGATGGGCGCTGCTAGGTCTTGTAGCGCCGCGAGGAGCGGGTCGTAATCACCCCCGCTAGAGTGCTCGCCATGATCGATGACAAGAACTTCCATGACGGTGCTTCCGCCGCTCTCCACGTGAGGAAGCGGCTCATCGTAGACCACCACGTTGGTGGGGAACGTGTCAAGCGACACGGTGTCGGAGTCGACCAACATCAGATCAGTGGAGCCTACGGACTCCAAGTCCCCAGCTGGCTCGGTGGTGGCATGCAGTTGATCAAGGAGGCCCGTGAGGAGGCTCTCAGGGCCGCCTGTGCCCGCATCGGATGCGGGCTCATCGGAGAGGCGGACCTCGCCTACAAGGTCGACGAGGCAACTGGCCGCGCAGGCGATTTCAACGCCATGCGGCGCGACACCGCAGACTCCGTCTGGCGTGCCAGGCTGGCTGCGCTCGCCAGGGAGGAAAAGGGTTCCCGTCCAGAACAGGTCTCCGGACAACGGTGCACCAGGCCCCACGATGGGCGCCAAATTTCGGGGGTTGGGTGTGACATATGCGAATGGATGGCTTATCATGGTGGGGGCGAGTAGAACGTCGCCGGTGCCTGGAAACGGGATGAGGCATAGACACGAACGCCGGCGTACTTTACCCAGGTTCAGGGCTCTCCTAGGAGATAACACCCCTGGTCCTGCTCTACGGGGTCTCCGCATGATCACTAAGGCAAAAGTGAGTACAATGGTGCTCCTCGAGCTGTATCTGTGGACAGGAGGAGACTAGGTCAGCTCTCCTCCTTCTCTAAGGCCTGGTGTAGTCCTAATGGATTGGAACACTTTGCATGGGTGCCCTAGGGGGTTTATATAGGCCTACCCCCAGGGGTACAATTGTAAACCGACTGGGCGCAGGGCCCAGCCATCAGTCTCTTCGCCTGCCGGCCTCTCTGCTGACTGCTGGGGCGCGCCGGCTGGTGGGCCCCGCCGACTGGTCTGGTACGGAGCCGACAGGCCGCACCCGCCCCTTGCGGGTCTTGCCGGCTGCTGATTACTGTAGTCGTGCCTCTAATGACGCAGGCTTGGTCATGGGGGCGTGGCTATAGCCCCGCCGCCTGGCGGGCGATTACTGTAGCCACTTCCCGTCTTGTCTGGTTAATGGCGTGTGGGGCCCGTGGGAGGGGCAGGCCGACTTCCGGGGGCCGGCTCCCTTCGGGTCCGACTGGTGGTGCTCCTGCCGTCTTCTGGACTCTCGCTGACCGGTAGGGCCCATCATCCGTGGACCGTACCGACAGGCCGTCATTGGTGCTGGACTCCGCCCACTGTTGTTGATGTCAGGGATGGCATGGCAAAAGTGCCTCGCCGGACGGAGATCTTCATTGGTATGGCGCACTGTGGCCTAGCCATCCCATGAAAAGGGGAGGGAGTGGGCTTTACTGTTGCCACTCCCCGCCCCACCCCCTGATGAGGGCATGGGCTTTGTTGGTGTCGTGGGCCTACTCCTCTAGGCCGGCTTCTCTAGGAGCCGCCAGGCGGGAGTCGGCCCGTCTTGACCTCGCCTCCAGGACTCGGCCGCATGCTGCCGGTCAGCTGTCCCTTTAGCCGGCCTCTGGAAGGCGGCTCTCCATCTTGGGGTCTTGAGGGGCGCAGTCAGCCCCGATGTCTTGAAAGGTTCTCGGCCTCGGGTTAGCCTACCTATGGCCCATTACTCCGACAGGCCGTTTAGTGTGCGGCGGCCAAGGCGGCCGCACTGTCTTCAGCGTGCAAGGAGCGCTCAATATTTCCATTTAATGTAATGATGTCGCGTGGACCGAGCATCTTGAGCTTGAGGGAAGCGTAATGCGGTATTGCATTAAAGCGAGCGAAAGCTTCGCGTCCTAGTAGTGCTTGATAGCCACTTTGGAACGGAGCGATGTGGAAAGTTAAATTTTCGCTATGGAAATTATCGGGGAAGCCGAATATAACCTCTAGTAGCAGGGAGCCCTTGGAATGAGCCTCTAGGCCTGGCATTACTCCTTTAAAGGTAGCATTGCTGGGGCATATTTGTTGGGTCTATCCCCATTTTCTGGACTGTATCCTGATATATCAGATTGAAACTGCTGTCGCCGTCCATCAGGACTCGTGTGAAGTGGTATCCGCCAATTATTGGGTCTAATACCAAGGCAGCCCATCCTGCATGCCGGATACTTGCTGAGTAGTCCCAATGACTGAAGGTGATCGATTAAGACGAGCAGTGGCCGAGCTCCGCGGTGATAGGCCCTGGGGCATGTTTCTCTAAGGGTGCCGCGTTGTTTCTCCCTTTTATCAGATGTAACACGTTGACTATTTTGACTTCTGGTGGGAATTTCTTCTGTTCCCTTGTGCTTTTCTTGCGAGGCTCGTCCTCGTCTTCACTTGGTGTATCCTGCCCCTTGTGTTCAGCGTTGAGCTTGTCGGACTGTTTGAAGACCCAACATTCCCTGTGGGTATGATTTGCAGGTTTATCAGGGGTGCTATGGATCTGACATACTTGGTCCAGAATTTTGTTTAGGCTGGACAGTTCGTCTCTGTTACCTTTGGAGGGCGGCTTCTGCTGGCCTGGCCGAGAGCTTCTAAATCCGGCGTTTACCGCCGTGCTCTTCGGGTTGTCTTCATTATTCCGACGCTTATTCTTGTTGCGTCGTGATTTCCCATTTCCATCCCTGACTTCGGATGTACTTGGGTCGCTGGTGCTGCATCGGGCTAACCAGCTGTCCTCGCCCGCGCAAAAACGGGTCATGAGGCTTGTTAATGCTGCCATTGTTCTCGGCTTTTCTTGACCAAGGTGTGTGGCAAGCCATTCATCTCGAACACTATGCTTGAAAGCTGCTAAGGCTTTGGCGTCCGGACAGTCGACTATTTGGTTCTTTTTAGTGAGGAACCTGTTCCAAAGTTTTCAGGCTGACTCACCGGGCTGTTGAGTTATATGACTTAAATCGTCTGCATCTGGTGGTCGGACATATGTCCCTTGAAAATTTGCCCGAAAGGCGTCTTCGAGCTCTTCCCAGCTTCCGATGGAGTTTTCGGGGAGGCTTTTAAGCCAGTGCCGAGCTGGCCCTTTGAGCTTGAGGGGTAAGTACTTGACGTAGTCCTAAATCCAGACCCCAGGGTCTGTTGTTCCATCGTACGCCTCTATGTTTATGGGTTTGAATCCCTCTGGAAATTCATGATCCAGCACCTCATCGATGAAACATAGAGGGTGTGCGGCACCCCTATATTTGGGTGTACCGTGGTGTTCAGATGTTTGTTGTGTTGCATTGTATGTTGGAGCGTGCTTGCGTGGTCCATAGATGGATCTGGTTGCGCCGTCCTTTTGATGCGAGCCCTTAAGCGGATCGCATACTGGTTTATGTGCGGCGTCGTTTGCCGCTTTATGTTGGCTATGAGGTCGTCTATCCGACCGGATGGCCGTTTTATTTTTTAATTGTGGAGGATATAAGGCCTCCTCATCAAATTCAGGTAGCAACTTTCGCTTCAGATATCTCTTGGTGTGGCGATTACTGTCGTACTTCGCTGTAGTGTTGAGTACTTCACTCCATTTGATTTCGAGTGTGTCTTGTGCAGCCTTGAGCGTTTGCTTCTGTTTTTCAGTCTCCTTGCCGTGGCCAAAAGTCTTTGGTGGGCGTTATGTTGCTCCTGGCGCCTGTCTGGTGTGGTGTCGTCCGGACTGTTATCTTCGACGGAGTCGGTTTGTTCGGTTTGATTCCCCGTGTTGCCCTGGTTGGGCGATGGTTCACCCTGCTCTATCGCTGGGACTATATGATCATTATTTCTGCCGAGGCAGGATTTGGAGCGGCGTTTACGCCGCCGCTTTGACTGCTTCTCGAGGGAACAACCCTTCGCTGCGTCCTTCCGTTCCTCGTCGTTGTTTTCTTTGGGTGTGTCCACCATGTATACGTCATGTGATGAAGTGGGCGTCCAGTGCCCTATGGGCAGTGGTTCCTATTCGTCTCCTGCATCGTCGTCCATGCTGTCGAAGTCTTCGGAGTCAAAGTCGAGCATGTCGGTTAAGTCATCGACAGTGGCTACTAAGTGGGTGGTGGGTGGGCGGCGAATTTCTTCGTCATCCGCATCCCAATCCTGCCGCACATAGTTCGGCCAGTACCCTCCTGACAAGGAGAGAGACCTTAATGAGTTCAGTACGTCACCGAAGGGTGAGTGCTGAAAAATATCCGCGGAGGTAAACTCCATGATCGGCGCCCAATCGGATTTGACAGGAACGGGCGCAGGTGGTTCGGAGTCCGTGACTGGAGAAGGATCCGGTAGTTTGGAAACACGGCTCTCGTGAAGGGTAAGGTCGATATTCGGCTCGATCGCCGCTGAGGATACGGCCTCCGTGGCGGGGTCTATCCACCCGTCCATGGATGGCGCTACTGGCTCCGAATTAAGGGTCGGAGCGGCTGCCGGTGTGATTTCTTGAACGATGTCCGACGGTAGAGCTAAATCATACTCATCGTGACCGCGTGGCACACAAGGCAGGGGCTTGAATCCTTCGAAGATCAAGTCTCCGCGGATATCGGCCGTGTAGTTTAAGCTTCCAAACCTGACCTGGTGGTCAGGGGTGTAACTTACGATCTGCTCCAGATGGCCAAGCGAATTGGCCCACAGTGCGAAGCCGCCGAACACAAAGATCTGTCCGGGGAGAAAAGTCTCACCCTGGATTGCATTGCTATCGATGATAGTAGGAGCCATCAAGCCTATCGGTGAAGACACAGAGGAACTCTCAATGAAAGCACCAATGTCGGTGTCAAAATCGGCGGATCTCAGGTAGGGGGTCCCGAACTGTGCGTCTAAGGCGGATGGTAACAGGAGGCAGGGGACACGATGTTTTACCCAGGTTCGGGCCCTCTTGATGGAGGTAAAACCCTATGTCCTGCTCGATTTATTCTTGATGATATTGGTATTACAAGAGTTGATCTACCACGAGATCAAAGAGGCTAAACCCTATAAGCTAGCCTATGGTATGATTGTATGTTGTCCTACGGACTAAAACCCTCCAGTTTATATAGACGCCGGAGGGGGCTAGGGTTGCACAAGGTCGGTTACAAAGGAGGAGATATACATATCCGTACTGCCTAGCTTGCCTTCCATGCCAAGTAGAGTCCCATCCGGACACGAGACGAAGTCTTCAATCTTGTATCTTCATAGTCCAACAGTCCGGCCAAAGGATATAGTCCAGCTGTCCGGAGACCCCCTAATCCAGGACTCCCTCACTCATGTATTGCGTGAAGATTGAAAAAGTTTTGAGAATGTCAAAAGTATGAAACAATTGCTTGGCTTGTCATCGGGGTTGTGCATGATTTAAATATTTAGTGTGGTGAAGATAGAGCATAGCCAGACTATATGATTTTGTAGGGATAACTTTCTTTAGCCATGTTATTTTGAGAAGACATAATTGCTTAGTTAGTATGATTGAAGTATTATTATTTTTATGTCAATATGAACTTTTGTCTTGAATCTTTTGGATCTGAATATTCATACCACAACTAATAAGAATTACATTAAAATTATGCCAAGTAGCACTCCACATCAAAAATTATGTTTTTATCATTTACCTACTCGAGGACGAGCAGGAATTAAGCTTGGGGATGCTTGATACGTCTCCAACGTATCTATAATTTATGATTGCTCCATGCTATATTATCTACTGTTTTGGACATTATTGGGCTTTATTATCCACTTTTATATTATTTTTGGCACTAACCTATTAACCGGAGGCCCAGCCCAGAATTGCTATTTTTTGCCTGTTTTAGGGTTTCGAAGAAAAGGAATATCAAACGGAATCCAAATGGAATGAAACCTTCGGGAACGTGATTTTCTCAACGAAAAAGACCCGGGAGACTTGGACCCTACGTCAAGAAAGGAAACAGGAGGCCACGAGGTAGGGGGGCGCGCCTGCCTACCCTAGGCACGCCCTCCACCCTCGTGGGCCCCCTGTTGCTCCACCGATGTACTACTTCCTCCTATATATACCTACGTACCCCCAAACGATTAGAAACGGAGCCAAAACCCTAATTCCACCACCGCAACTTTCTGTATACACGAGATCCCATCTTGGGGCCTGTTCCGGAGCTCCGCCGGAGGGGGCATCGATCATGGAGGGCTTCTACATCAACACCATAGCCTCTCTGATGAAGTGTGAGTAGTTTACCTCAGACCTACGGGTCCATAGTTAGTAGCTAGATCGCTTCTTCTCTCTTTTTGGATCTCAATACAATGTTCTCCCTCTCTCTTGTGGAGAACTATTCGATATAATCTTCTTTTTGCGGTGTGTTTGTTGAGACCGATGAATTGTGGGTTTATGATCAAGTCTATCTATGAACAATATTTGAATCTTCTCTAAATTCTTTTATGTATGATTGGTTATCTTTGCAAGTCTCTTCGAATTATCAGTTTGATTTGGCCTACTAGATTGATCTTTCTTGCAATGGGAGAAGTGCTTAGCTTTGGGTTCAATCTTCCGGTGTCCTGATACATCTCCAATGTATCTATAATTTTTGATTGCTCCATGCTATATCATCTACTGTTTTGGATGTTTATGGGCTTTATTATACACTTTTATATCATTTTTGGGACTAACCTTTTAACCCAGAGCCTAGTGCCAATTTCTGTTTTTACCTTGTTTTAGGGTTTGGAAGAAAAGGAAAATCAAACGGAGACCAATTGACCTAAAACTTCACGGAACTCATTTTTGGAAGGAAAGAAGCCCAGAAGACTTGAAGTGCACGTAAGGGAAGCTTCGAGGAGGCCACGAGGTAGGGGGCGCGCCCACCCCCCTAGGGCACGCCCTCCACCCTCGTGGGCCCCTCGTGGCCCCCCTGACGTACTTCTTCCGCCTATATATCTCCATATACCCTAAAACTTCCGAGGAGCACAATAGATCGGGAGTTCCACCGCCAGAAGCCTCCGTAGCCACCGAAAACCAATCTAGACCCATTCCGGCACCCTGTCGGAGGGGGAATCCCTCTCCGGTGGCCATCTACATCATGCCAGTGCTCTCCATGACGAGGAGGGAGTAGTTCTCCCTCGGGGCTGAGGGTATGTACCAGTAGCTATGTGTTTGATCTCTCTCTCTCTCTCTCTCGTGTTCTTAAGGTGATACGATCTTGATGTATCACGAGCTTTGCTATTATAGTTGGATCTTATGATGTTTTCTCCTCCCTCTACTCTCTTGTAATGAATTGAGTTTCCCCTTTGAAGTTATCTTATCGGATTGAGTCTTTAAGGATCTGGGAAGACTTGATGTATGTCTTGCGTGGGATACCCGTGGTGACAATGGGGTATTCTATTGATCCACTTGATGTATGTTTTGGTGATCAACTTGCGGGTTCCGCCCATGAACCTATGCATAGGGGTTGGCACACGTTTTCGTCTTGACTCTCTGGTAGAAACTTTGGGGCACTCTTTGAGGTCCTATGTGTTGGTTGAATAGATGAATCTGAGATTGTGTGATGCATATCGTATAATCATACCCACGGATACTTGAGGTGACATTGGAGTATCTAGGTGACATTAGGGTTTTAGTTGATTTGTGTCTTAAGGTGTTATTCTAGTACGAACTCTAGGGCTGTTTGTGACACTTATAGGAATAGCCCAACAGATTCATTGGAAAGAATAACTTTGAGGTGGTTTCATACCCTACCATAATCTCTTCGTTCATTCTCCGCTATTAGTGACTTTGGAGTGACTCTTTGTTGCATGTTGAGGGATAGTTATGTGATCCAATTATGTTAGTATTGTTGAGGGAACTTGCACTAGTGAAAGTATGAACCCTAGGCCTTATTTCCTAGCATTGCGATACCATTTACGCTCACTTTTATCATTAGTTACCTTGCTGTTTTTATAATTTCAGATTACAAATACCTTTATCTACCATCCATATACCGCTTGTATCACCATCTCTTCACCGAACTAGTGCACCTATACAATTTACCATTGTATTGGGTGTGTTGGGGACACAAGAGACTCTTTGTTATTTGGTTGCAGGGTTGCTTGAGAGAGACCATCTTCATCCTACGCCACCTACGCATTGATAAACCTTAGGTCATCCACTTGAGGGAAAATTGCTACTGTCCTACAAACCTCTGCAATTGGAGGCCCAAAAACGTCTACAAGAAGGTTGTGTAGTAGACATCAAGCTCTTTTCTTGTTTTATCACTAGTTTAGTTTATAAAATAAAACTATAAAAAATGGAATTGAGTTTGTCTCGTACGCTTCACCTTTTTAATATCTTTCGTGAGTATGATGGAAAGGAAAATTGTGCTCAAGTGCTAGAAGAAGAAATCTATAAAATGTTTGGCACTAAATATGTTTATGATGAGCATGATTGCAATGTTGTTAGTAAAAATTCTTTCAATATCCATAATACTAATGATGATTGCACTAGTTATGATGAAAATTTCTCCTATAAACATGTCAATTTTTGTGGCTGCATTGGGTTTGTAAGTACACACCAAATAGGGAAGACAGATATTGCAAGAGGCATAAGTACTTAGAAACTAAATTGTTGCAAGAAAGTCTTGATGATTGTGCTGAAAAATTCAATATTTTTCACGCCCCTTGTGAACTTTGCAATGAACATGGTCATTTAAATCTCCAATGCAAATTGTTTCATGACCGAATCGTATCCAAAAATTGTGATAATTTGATTACCCTTGAGCATCATAAAGAGCTTAGTCTTCTTTTGGGGTATGAAGAAATGAAACGTATAACTGAGGGTATTCCAAAGTTTAATCTTGATAGATTTGTTGATTTTGATCTAGAGAAAATTTATATGTATTGTGCGGTGAATTATATTGAAAATCCTTACATTGCCAACTACATAAAGAAAAGAAAACACATAGAAGATGAGGAGAATACTAATGAAAGGGAAGGCTTCCCAATACCCTCCTATTATTTCTTATGATGAATCGGGTAACGAGGAGGAGCCTCCTATTCAATCAATCTCATTAATAATGAGCTCCAAAAAGAGGAATGAACCCACACATGATGTGGTGAAGAAGAAGAAAAGAAAAAGGAAGAGAGGTAAGAAGATATCTCTCCCAAATAATGCTGCTCCTATTACTATTGTGCCTCATGAAAATATAATTGTGGAAGATAATGATACTTCTTATGATCTTGAAAATCGTTTTGGCACTTGCTTGGAAGAATATGATAATTGCTATACTATTGGTGCTATCCATACTATTAATTATGAGAGTGATTATGCTTATGATATGAAAAGCACCAAGATTGGGGATGCTATGTTTGATGAAGATGATGTTTTTGAGAATATATTTGCTGCAATTAATGTTTGTCCCAAGCTTGGGGATGCTACGTTTAATGAAGATGATATTTTTAGTCTCCCAAGTTTTGATATGCAAATTTATAATGATGATAGCATGCCTCCTACTTATGATGATTATTGTGATGATACTTATGCTATAAAAAGTAGTGATTATATTTATAAAACTTGTCATGATTATGGTTACCCCTTTTCTGAACATTACTTTTTTAATGTGGAAACAATTTATAGTATTCAAGTCTCTTATGACACTCCCACTATCCCGAATGAGAAGAATTTTGCTTATGTGGAGAGTAGTAAATTTTCTATGCTTGTAGATCATGAAAAGAATGCTTTAGGTGCTGGTTATATTGTTGAATTCATTCATGAGGCTACTGAAAATTATTATGAGGGAGGAATATATGCTTGTAGGAATGGCAATAATATCAAGTTTCCTCTCTATGTGCTTAAAGTTTTGAAGTTATGCTTGTTTTACCATCCTATGCAAGTTGATTCTTGTTCCCACAAGTTGTTTGTTCACAAAATCCCTATGCATAGTAAGTAGGTTAGACTTAAATGTGCTAGTCATATTCTTCATGATGCTCTCTTTATATTACAATTCTTATCTTTTATGTGAGCATCGTTGAAATCATCATGCCTAGCTAGGGGCGCTAAACGATAGCGCTTGTTGGGAGGCAACACAACTTTATTTTTATTCCTTGCTTTTTGTTCCTGTTTCGTAATAAATAATTCATCTAGCCTCTGTTTAGATGTGGTTTTATTCTTTTAATTAGTGTTTGTGCCAAGTAGAACCTTTGGGAAGACTTGGGGAGAGTCTTGTTGATCATGCTGTAAAAAACAGAAACTTTAGCGCTCACGAGAATTGCTGCCATGTTTATTTGGAGAGTGCTATTTAGTTAATTATTTTTGCAGATGATTAATATATAAATTCCTCAGGTCCAGAAATTTATTTGAGAATTTTATGAGTTCCAGAATTATACGTTTGATCCAGATTACTACAGATTGTTCTGTTTTTGACAGATTCTGTTTTTCATGTGTTGTTTACTTATTTTGATGAATCTATGGCTAGTAAAATAGTTTATAAACCATATAGAAGTTGGAATACAGTAGGTTTTACACCAATATAAATAAATAATTAGTTTATTACAGTACCTTGAAGTGGTGATTTATTTTCTTATACTAACGGAGCTTACGAGTTTTCTGTTAAGTTTTGTGTTATGAAGTTTTCAAGTTTTGGGTAAGGATTCGATGGACTATGGAATAAGGAGTGGAAAGAGCCTAATATTGAGGATTGCCAAGGCACCCCAAGGTAATATTCAAGGACAACCAAGAGCCTAAGCCTGGGGATGCCCCGGAAGGCATCCCCTCTTTCGTCTTCGTTCATCGGTAACTTTACGTGGAGGTATATTTTTATTCACCACATGATATGTGTTTTGCTTGGAGCTTCATTTTATTTTCTTTTGTTTTGCTTTCTGTTTTAATAAAATACCAAGATCTGAAATTATTAAATGATAGAGAGTCTTCACATAGTTTCATAATTGTTCGACTACTCATTGATCTTCACTTATATCTTTCGGAGTAGTTTGTCATTTGCTCTAGTGCTTCACTTATATCTTTCTAGAGCACGGTGGTGGGTTTTTTTTATAGAAATAGATGAACTATCATGCCTCACTTATATTATTTTGAGAGTCTTAAATATCATGGTAATTTTCTTAAATAATCCTAATATGCTAGGTATTCAAGGTTAGTAAAAACTTTCATATAGAGTATTGAATACTAAGAGAAGTTTGATGCTTGATGTTTGTTTTGAGATATGGAGGTAATAATACCAAAGTCGTGCTAGTTGAGTAGTTGTGAATTTGAGAAATGCTTGTGTTGAAGTTTTCAAGTCCCATAGCATGCACGTATGGTAAATGTTGTGTAACAAATTTGAAACATGAGGTGTTATTTGATTGTCTTCCTTATGAGTGGCGGTCGGGGACGAGCGATGGTCTTTTCCTACCAATCTATCCCCCTAGGAGCATGCGCGTAGTACCGAGGTTTTTGATGACTTGTAGATTTTTGCAATAAGTATGTGAGTTCTTTATGACTAATGTTGAGTCCATGGATTATACGCACTCTCACCCTTCCATCCTTGCTAGCATCTTCGGTACCGTGCATTGCCCTTTCTCACATTGAGAGTTGGCGCAAACTTCGCCGGTGCATCCAAACCCTGTGATATGATACGCTCTTTCACACATAAACCTCCTTATATCTTCCTCAAAACAGCCACCATACCTACCTATTATGGCATTTCCATAGCCATTCCGAGATATATTGCCATGCAACTTTCCACCATTCCGTTCATCATGACACAATCATCATTGTCATATTGCTTAGCATGGTCATGTAGTTGACATAGTATTTTTGGCAAAGCCACCGTTCTTAATTCTTTCATACAGGTCACTCATGGTCCATTACATATCCCAGTACACCGCCGGAGGCATTCATATAGAGTCATCTTTGTTCTAGTATCGAGTTGTAATCATTGAGTTGTAAATAAATAGAAGTGTGATGATCATCATTTTCTAGAGCATTGCCCCAAGTGAGGAATATATATATATATAAAAATAGAAAGTCTATAAAAAAGAGAAGGCCCCAAAAAAAGAGAGAGAAAGGCCATAAAAAATGAGAAGGCCCAAAAAAATGAGAGAAAAAGAGAGAAGGGACAATGTTACTATCCTTTGCCACACTTGTGCTTCAAAGTAGCACCGTAATCTTCATGATAGA
The DNA here is from genome assembly GCA_034509565.1 of Triticum monococcum. NCBI lineage: Eukaryota > Viridiplantae > Streptophyta > Magnoliopsida > Poales > Poaceae > Triticum > Triticum monococcum. The sequence goes on from CM067844.1 coordinate 119,339,759, forward strand.
GAGTCTCTTGTTTTGTCACTTTCATATACTAGTGGGAATTTTCATTATAGAACTTGGCTTGCATATTCCAACAATGGGCCTCCTCAAGTGCCCTTGGTCTTTGTGAGCAAGCAAGTTGGATGCACACCCACTAGTTTCTTTTGTTGAGATTTCATACATTTATAGCTCTAGTGCATCCGTTGCATGGCAATCCCTACTCCTTGCATTAACATCAATCGATGGGCATCTCCATAACTCATTGATTAGCCTCGTCGATGTGAGACTTTCTCCTATTTGTCTTCTCCACATAACCCCCATCATCATATTCTATTCCACCCATAGTGCTATATCCATGGCTCGCGCTCATGTATTGCGTGAAGGTTTATGAGTTTGAGATTACTAAAGTATGAAACAATTGCTTGGCTTGTCATCGGGGTTGTGCATGATGAGAGCATTCTTGTGTGACGAAAATGGAGCATGACTAAACTATATGATTTTGTAGGGATGAACTTTCTTTGGCCATGTTATTTTGAGAAGACATAATTGCTTAGTTAGTATGCTTGAAGTATTATTATTTTTATGTCAATACGAACTTTTGTCTTGAATCTTTCAGATCTGAATATTCATACCACAATTAAGAATAATTACATTAAAATTATGCCAAGTAGCACTCCGCATGAAAAATTCTGTTTTTATCATTTACCTACTCGAGGACGAGCAGGAATTAAGCTTGGGGATGCTGATACGTCTCCAACGTATCTATAATTTTTGATTGCTCCATGCTATATCTACTGTTTTGGATGTTTATGGGCTTTATTATACACTTTTATATCATTTTTGGGACTAACCTATTAACCCAAAGCCCAGTGCCAGCTTCTGTTTTTACCTTGTTTTAGGGTTTCGAAGAAAAGGAAAATCAAACGGAGTCCAATTGACCTGAAACTTCACGGAACTCATTTTCGGAAGGAAAGAAGCCCAGAAGACTTGAAGTGCACATAAGGGAAGCTTTGAGGAGGCCACGAGGTAGGGGGGCGCGCCCACCCCCTAGGGCGTGCCCTCCACCCTCGTGGGCCCCTCGTGGCCCCCCTGACGTACTTCTTCCGCCTATATATCTCCATATACCCTGAAACTTCTGAGGAGCACAATAGATTGGGAGTTCCGCCGCCAGAAGCCTCCGTAGCCACCGAAAGCCAATCTATACCCGTTCCGTCACCCTGCCGGAGAGGGAATCCCTCCCCGGTGGCCATCTTCATCATCCCGGTGCTCTCCATGACAAGGAGGGAGTAGTTCTCCCTCGGGGCTGAGGGTATGTACCAGTAGCTATGTGTTTGATCTCTCTCTCTCTCTCGTGTTCTTGAGGTAATACGATCTTGATGTATCACGAGCTTTTCTATTATGGTTGGATCTTATGATGTTTTCTCCCCCCCCCCCACTACTCTCTTGTAATGAATTGAGTTTCCCCTTTGAAGTTATCTTATCGGATTGAGTCTTTAAGGATTTGGGAACACTTGATGTATGTCTTGCGTGGGATACCCGTGGCGACAATGGGGTATTCTATTGATCCACTTGATGTATGTTTTGGTGATCAATTTGCGGGTTCCGCCCATGAACCTATGCATAGGGGTTGGAACACGTTTTCATCTTGACTCTCTGGTAGAAACTTTGGGGCACTCTTTGAGGTCCTATGTGTTGGTTGAATAGATGAATCTGAGATTGTGTGATGCATATCGTATAATCATACCCACGGATACTTGAGGTGACATTGGAGTATCTAGGTGACATTAGGGTTTTGGTTGATTTGTGTCTTAAGGTGTTATTCTAGTACGAACTCTAGGGCTGTTTGTGACACTTATAGGAATAGCCCAACGGATTGATTGGAAAGAATAACTTTGAGGTGGTTTCGTACCCTACCATAATCTCTTCGTTCGTTCTCCGCTATTAGTGACTTTGGAGTGACTCTTTGTTGCATGTTGAGGGATAGTTATGTGATCCAATTATGTTAGTATTCTTGAGGGAACATGCACTAGTGAAAGTATGAACCCTAGGCCTTATTTCCTAGCAATGCAATACCGTTTACGCTCACTTTTATCATTAGTTACCTTGCTGTTTTTATAATTTCAGATTACAAATACCTTTATCTACCATCCATATACCGCTTGTATCACCATCTCTTCGCGGAACTAGTGCACCTATACAATTTACCATTGTATTGGGTGTGTTGGGGACACAAGAGACTCTTTGTTATTTGGTTGTAGGGTTGCTTGAGAGAGACCATCTTCATCCTACGCCTCCTACGGATTGATAAACCTTAGGTCATCCACTTGAGGGAAATTTGCTACTGTCCTACAAACCTCTGCACTTGGAGGCCCAACAACGTCTACAAGAAGAAGGTTGTGTAGTAGACATCATGTCCTTTCCCAGTGATAGTAGGGGCAACAAGGCACGTATTGTATTGTTGCCATCGAGGATAACAAGATGGGTTTTCTTCATATTGCATGAGTCTATCCCTATACATCATGTCATCTTGCTTAAGGCGTTACTCTGTTTTTAACTTAATACTCTAGATGCATGCTGGATAGCGGTCGATGAGTGGAGTAATAGTAGTAGATGTAGGCAGGAGTCGGTCTACTTGTCTCAAACGTGATGCCTATATACATGATCATACCTAGATATTCTCATAACTATGCTCAATTGTGTCAATTGCTCAACAGTAATTTGTTCACCCACCGTAGAATACTTATGCTCTCGAGAGAAGCCACTAGTGAAACCTATGGCCCCCGGGTCTACCTTTATCATATTGATCTCCTACTACTTAGTTATTTCCTCTGCTATTTACTTTGCCTTTATTTTACTTTGCATCTTTTATCATAAAAATACCAAAAATATTATCTTATCATATCTATCAGATCTCACTCTCGTAAGTGGCCTTATAGGGATTGACGACCCCTATTTGCGTTGGTTGCGAGGATTTATTTGTTTTGTGCAGGTACGAGGGACTCTAGCATAGCCTCCTACTGGATTGATACCTTGGTTCTCAAAAACTGAGGGAAATACTTACGCTACTTTGCTGCATCATCCCTTCCTCTTCGGGGAAAACCAACACAGAGCTCAAGAGGTAGCAGATGGACCGGCATCTGATGGGGAAACCGTTGTCTGTTCTGATGACGAGTCTTCAGCCGGAGAGATCGAGTCGCTGTATCAGCTGCAGGACAGCCGGATTAGTGAAGGTTCTGATGGCAACAGTATTCCGGACCCCCTCGATCTGCCAATCCGGGTCGCGGTCTTCATGGCCGGCACACAACCAGTGCAACACTCTTCTACCGCCACGGTAATGATCTCCCGTTCAGCAACAACAACGCCAGCGAGAGCAGGGGATCCGCGCCGCCTCCGTCTCAAGTTTTGTCTAATTTGTACAACGGTTTGGCAACATTGCTGGCAACAGAAGTGGATGCAGCAACCCGAGATCAGCACAATGCGGAGATTGCAAAGGTGAAAGATCAGATAACTCAGGCTAAAGCGGACCTGGCAGCAGAGAACGCTAGGATGGCTACAACACGGGCCGAGTTAGAAGCTCAGACCTACCGGTTTAGGCTGGATCAGAGTGCCTCAGATGATGTCATGAGGAGGAGATACCGGTCGCACCTCCCGCCGGGTTATGAGCCAAGAAATCTCTTCAACACGCCGGGAGCAGGAACCAGTAACCAGCCGGTGGTAAACTGGGCGGAGGCACCGGTAATAGGAGCACCAGTTCAGTCGCGCGTGATGAACCCGCCTCATCAGAACAACATTGTGCAAAAGTACGTTCCGACGCCCCCGGGGCATTACTCCAACCCGTTGGATAACATTGTGGTCGCCGCTTCATGATTGGCAGCCCTCCCAATTGACGGCGAATCACCAGTGGCCATTGACACACGACGGGCCAGAGAACTCCTTCAAATAGCTTTAACCCAGCAGCAGGCTTATTCACATAGTCGTGAGAGGATCCATTCCACCCCCGTCCAAGCCAGAGCTACATCAGGCATGTTGAGGAACCGACTGTGTCAAGCAGTGCGCGGCACCGTAACCCGGTAGGTGGTCGTGCCAATGCGCAAGATGTGGTGGATCATGGCCGGGCACGTCGAGAGGCTGAGTTAGCAGCTCAGCACGCAGCTCGTCAGCCTACTCCGGTTCGTTCGACCACCTCAGTGGAGCCAGGTGTCGTCTTTAATTCTTTGGGGGTGCCCTGCCTTACCCCAGCCTTGCGTAATGTACGACTACCCAAGGATTTCAAAGGCCCTCGCAAGGTGCCCAACTACTCTGCCGATTTACCCCCTGAATCATGGGTTGAGAGTTATGAGATGGCAATGGAGATGTTGGATGTGGATGAAGCGGTGTATGCTAAGTATTTCACCATGATGTTGGAAGGAACAACTCGTATTTGGTTAAAGAGCTTACCAGCTAACTCCGTCGGGTCATGGGACGAGTTAAAAAACCGGTTTATCCAGAATTTTAAGGATACTTGTAAGCAGCCTATGTCGATTGTGGACCTGGCCGCTTGTGTTCAAGAGGATGGGGAGTCTACAACCCATTGGGTGAAGCGAGTCTCAGCTATTCTGCATTCATCAGACTGCATCAACGCGGATACAACAGTTTTGATGTTGGAGGGCAATTGCCGATTTATGCCATTAAAACTAAAGTTAGGGAGGCTCAAACGTCACTGCAATGACATGTCAACCCTTATGGCGGCTTTGGTGAAATATGTCGATTCAGATAGTACCAAAGACCCTGAGTCTGAGGATGACAAACCGGGGAAGGGGAAAAAGAACGGCAAAACCAAGGGGCAGCAGCACAATCCAGTAGGTCATGGGAATAATGGTAAGCGCAAGGCATACAATAGTTTGGACTTTGTGGCTAACACCAATGCTTAGGATAATGGTCAGCGTCGTAAGGGCAAACTGTCCCAGAGGGGCGGAGGGTCAGGCCCTAATTTGGAGCGAAGGAGAAACCAGTCGTATCTTTCAAAAGATTTCTTCATCATGCGAGATTTCAAAAATTCCAATATGTTCCAATACGACAATGGCCTGCCCGACGGTTCAGGAGGCGGTTTTCATGGGCCGGGTTATGGAGGCGGCAGCTCCGGTTCAGGATTCCAAGGCCATCAGACCGGACATGGCAATCAAGGTAATCAGGGCAATCAGGGAGGTTATAACCATCAGGGGAATCAACAGCAGCAGCAGTCGGGTTATCGGAGTAATCCGAAGTAGTTGAATAGTGGGTAGTATCATGTCTTCACTACTAGCATGTGTAAGCGTGATCAGAAGCTTCACAAAAGGGTCGTGAACTCTGTTGAACCGGCAGTGCCTCAGTATTTGCGTTGGTCTGAACAACCAATTTATGGAGTCGAGAGGATCACCCACCCTGGATTGACAATCCGGGTCATCTGGCCTTAGTGGTGGCACCTCAAGTTGGGGGTATAAGTTCACCAAGGTGCTTATGGATGGGGGAAATAGTATCAATATCCTTTACTATGATACCTTCCGCCGTATGGGATTGACAGATAAGAATCTTAAACCGCCGAACACCATTTTTCATGGTGTGGTGCCTGGTAAATCGGCGTATCCAGTAGGCAAGATAGCCCCAGAGGTGGCTTTTGGAGATGATCATGATTCAAGGTCAGAAACGTTGACTTTTGAGGTGGTGAAAATCAAGAGTCCGTATCATGCCCTGTTCGGACGACCGGCTTATGCCAAGTTCATGGCGAGGCAGTGTTATGTTTATCTACAGCTTAAGATGTCGGGTCATAAGGGGACCATCAGAGTACATGGGAGCAGGAAGATTGCTTTGGAATGTGAAGAGGGTGATGCGGCTTATGCAGAATCGGTTTGTGCCATAGAAGAACTGAAGTTTTATAAGGACAATGTTGATCCGGCAGATATGACTTCTCTGAAGAAGCCAACTACAGAGCATGATCCGGCGCTGAAATTTAAATCGGTTGCAGACATTAAAACGGTTGATTTTGTTCCTGGCGATTCATCTTAGCAGTTCAGCATTAGCGCTAACCTGGATCTCAAATAGGAAAGTGCGCTCATCGAGTTCATCCATGAGAATCGGGACATATTTACATGGAAGCCTTATGACATGCCAGGTGTACCGAGGGAACTCGCTGAGCACACCCTTAACATAGATCCTAGGTTTAAACCGGTCAGGCAGTTTCTCCGCCGCTTCAACGAAGAGAGGCGTAAGGCTATTGGTGAGGAGGTAGCCCGGCTTTTGGTAGCAGGGTTTATCGTGGAGATTTTTCACCCTGAGTGGCTAGCTAATCTGGTGCTGGTACTTAAGAAAAATGGCACTTGGCAGATGTGTGTGGATTACACAGACTTGAACAAGGCATGTCCAGTTGATCCCTTTGCTCTCCCGCGCATTGATCAGATTATTGATGCTACGGCGGGTTGTGACCGCTTGTGTTTTCTGGATGCTTATTCTGGTTATCATCAGATCAAAATGGCGGTTAAGGACCAGGAGAAGACAAGCTTCATAACTCCCTTTGGAGCCTTCTGCTATGTATCCATGCCTTTTGGGCTTAAGAGTGCGCAGGCGAGTTATCAACGTTGTGTTCAGAATTGTCTTCATAAACAAATTGGGCGCAATGTTCATGCTTATGTGGATGACATTGTGGTGAAATATAGGAAGGAGGAAACATTGTTAGATGACTTGAAGGAAACCTTTGATAACCTCCGGGTTTATAAGATGATGCTTAATCCAGCCAAATGTGTCTTTGGTGTTCCAGCAGGCGAGCTTTTGGGTTTTCTGGTGTCCAATAGGGGCATTGAGGCTAATCCGGAGAAGATCACAACTATCACCTCTCTGGCTAAACCGGCATGTATCAATGACGTTCAACGTTTAGCAGGCTGGATTGCGGCTTTGAGCCGTTTTATCAGTCGTCTCTGGGAGAAGGCTATCCCTTTATATCATATGCTAAAGAAAACGAATGACTTAGTCTGGAGCGACGCGGCTGATAAAGCGTTTGAAGATTTGAAGAGACAGTTAGTTGAACCGCTAGTCCTTGCGGCTCCAGTCGATAAAGAGCCCTTATTGCTATATGTGGCTGCTAATGCCCAGGCGGTTAGTGTGGCTCTTGTTGTGGAGCGCAAGGAGGCTGGAAAGGAGTATCCGGTTCAACGGCCGGTTTATTACATCAGTGAGGTGCTTATCGAGTCAAAACAGAGGTATCTGCATTGGCAGAAGCTGGTGTACGGGGTTTTCATGGCAAGCCGAAAGCTCAAGCATTATTTTCACGGCCATCCTATCATAGTGGTAAGTTCAGCCCCTCTGGGAGATATCATTCAAAACAGAGAAGCAACTAGCCGGATTGCCAAATGGGCTATTGAGCTTAGACCTCACGGGATAAAATATGCACCTCGCACAGCAATCAAATCCCAAGCACTTGTGCACTTCATCAATGATTGGACAGAGTTGCAGGCACTGGAGGAAAAGCCAGATAACACATATTGGACCGTTCACTTTGATGGGTCTAGACAGTTGGAGGGCTCGGGGGCTGGAGTCATATTAACTTCCCCATGAGGTGACAAGTTTTGTTATGTTCTCCGCTTAATGTTCCCTTGCACTAACAATGCAGCTGAGTATGAGGCCTTACTCCATGGTCTGAGGACGGCTAAGGAGATGAACTTAAGTCGGGTTAAGTGCTTCGGTGACTTGGACCTGGTGGCTCAACGGGTATCTGGCACCTGGGATTCTAAGGACCCACTCATGGCTGCATATCGACGAGAGGTGGACATAGTGGCTGGTCATTTCAAGGGTCATCAAGTTGACCATATAGACCGGCGAAAGAATGAAGCGGCGGACGCTTTAAGTCGTCTAGGCTCTCAGCGTAAACCGGTGCCACCTAATGTCTTCCTCAACGTACCTCATTATCTGTTGGTCAAGATACCCACAGAGGAGGAGTTGGCTATTCCTGACCCAGAGGCCCAGTTGGTGGCGGCTTTGCATGTTATACCGGATTGGACAGTCCCGTACCTGGCTTACATGAACCGGGGCGAGTTACCGGATGATGAAACCTTGGTCCGGAAGATAATCCGGCGATCCAAGTCAATGACAGTTATCAACGGGGAGCTACATCATTACAGCATCATAGGAGCGATTCAGCAATGTCTGTCTCCTCAAGAGGGTTGTGAGATTTTGCGAGAAATCCACAAAGGAGATTTTGGTCACCACGCCGGTTCAAAATCCTTGGTGGCTAAGGTTTTCGTCATGGCTTCTATTGGTTGACGGCTCATGCTAATGCTAAGGATTTAGTAAAAAGGTGTGACGATTGTCAGAAATTTGCACGCCGCGCTCATGTTCCGACTCAGGAGTTGAGAATGATTCCAATCACTTGGCCGTTTGCAACTTGGGGGCTCGATATAGTTGGACCCTTTAAGAGATCCAAGGACAAGAAGACCCACCTGTTGGTAGCGGTTGACAAGTTTACCAAGTGGGTAGAGGCAGAGCCAGACAGTAAGTGTGATGCAGCCACGATGGTTCAATTCATCAAAAAGGTGATATTCCGGTTTGGTTTTCCACACAACATTATAACTGATAATGGTACTAATTTGTCCAAGGGTGCTATGGAAGAATTTTGTCAACGTGAGCACATCCGGCTTGATGTGTCATCAGTAGCTCACCCCCAATCTAATGGTCAAGCAGAGAGGGCAAATCAAGAAATTTTGAGAGGTATTAAACCCCGGCTTATGGTTCCTTTAAAGCGGACGTCAGGTTGTTGGGTGGAGGAGTTACCTTCTGTATTATGGAGTATCAACACTACACCAAACAGATCTACGGGTTACACGCCTTTCTTCATGGTTTACGGAGCAGAGGCGGTTCTCCCTAGTGACATCCGTCATGACTCACCCCGGGTGGTGGCTTACGTTGAAGCTGAAAATGAGAAGGCAAGTCAGGATTCACTGGACTTGTTAGATGAGGAGCGCGATCTCGCAGCGGCGCATTCGGGGATTTATCAACAAGATCTCCAACGTTATTACAGCCTTCGGGTTAAGACCAGAACTTTTCAAGAAGGCGATCTGGTGCTCCGGCTCATCCAGGATCAGAATGATATGCACAAGTTATTCCCACCTTGGAAGGACCTTTTGTGGTCAGCAAAAACCTGCACAACGGGTCATACTACCTTATCAATGTTCGAGAGCACAAGGACTCACGCAAATCGGAGGAGGAGACCCAGCGGCCATGGAATATAGCTCTTCTTCGGCCTTACTATACTTGAGCCACATGATCTTCTTATGTACATACTTATGACAATGTATATATATTATATAATAAACCAGAGCCTCAGCTAAAGCAGGGTCTCTATTCTTTTTTACATCATGTGTGGTTCCATGGGGGTTTCTACTTACAAAGCGGAGTTCTATTAACCCGGCCTATAAAGCCACACAGATATAAAGGAAATCACTAGGGGGCTTGGTCGTATTCGAACCATAGCTACACCTCTTGATCGGCTTAAGACCAAAAAGGGAAATCACTAGGGGGCTTGGTTGTATTTATACCATAGCTACACCTTTTGATAGGCTTAAAGCCAAAAGGAAATTATGTGGGACCAAAGAGAGTCTATTGCATAAAGCACAACTCAAATATAAGTAACCACTGAGCATAGCTCAAATATTACTTGGGGGCTCCTTGCTTCTCAAAGAACAACGATCTTGCACCCTTGTAATAGGCTATCAAGCCAGGCTTGGAAGCCAGGTGTATTCACCTAAACCCCCGGGTTATCCTGCCTTTTTTAAGTAAGCCACTCCGTCCAGGTAAACCTGGTATGACCCATCGAACATTTGACAAGTCAATCTCATAGACCCTAAACTTGTCAAAGTTAAAACGGTGATTGGTTAAAGATTGAGGTCCATCTTGAAAGGATTTGAAAATGGTTTAACTCAGCGGCCTGGCAGCCCATGAAAAGCCTCAATTTAGGGCCTGGCAGCCCATGAAAAACCTTGCATATTTCTTTTGTATTTGCTGTTTTACAATCTTTTGATAAGAGATTTATGAATATTTTCTAATAAACCGGTGTTTATTACAACTCGGCGTGGCTTTCAACGCTTAGTTGTTAGTACATGATCAGTTCTAAATCGGCAGTAAGTTGCTCCGGCCTAGTTTTGACTAGAAGTCACCAGCGTTATACGAACAAATCGGTGGTTATCATAACCCGGTATGGTTTTTATATGAACCGACAAGAGGGAAAGGAGTCATCACTACTCCAGATTGGTGTTTTCACCCTTACTATACCAACAATTGGTCAGCCAACGAGATATATCACAGTTCTTATATGCAGGAACAAGTTAAATAAAAGCCATAATGGACTATGCATATAATAGATCCCAAAGGCATGGCAAGTTCTCAGTATCAAGCGAAACAAACATGCTCGACGGCATGACAGATAAAGTGTCCACTCTGTCCTATTACAAGGCGCTTTAAACAGCCCAAATTGCATAATTGTTTTAATAGGAGTGGCAGACTACAACTGATAAACCGGCCCCGGTTTATGATTCCTCATCTGGGCGGCTTGAAGATTGAGGGTCATCTTGAATGGTCGCATTCTCCTCATCCATACCCAGTCGCTGGAAATCAATCTTTGACCAGTCGATTCCAGTTAAGGCTTGAAAAACGGCTTCTTCATGAATAAGGTTGGAAGGGTCAATGTCAGGAGCATAAGTGTGCTTACGGATTGGCAGAACAAGATCTTCTACATTATGAATCGGTGCGGGCTGTCTTTTCCCCTCAACATCGTAAACCGGTTGATAATGAGATAGATCTGTGTCATCCGCCAATTTGCTTGCTATAGGCCGCATCTCCTTTGTCAGCCTTTGAAGATCGTCATTGTTGAAATCTGAACCGTCTTCCTTCACACCAGTATAGCCTTTGCTGATATCTGCCGGTTCAAGATCTGGAATCCATGCCTTGGCCCAAATTAGCACGGTCAGTGCACCTGACCTTGCGGCTGATCTCTTCAGTTCATCCAACCGGGCAGGCAGCATGGCCAGCTTTTCGATGGTTTCTTTTATCAGCATTAGAGGAGGCTTGTTATAAGCTGCAGTGCAAATGGCTTGCTGGGATCCAGAATACAGCTGTTCTATCAAAGTATAGGCCGCTTTATGCTTCATCTGCATGTCGGCACCCAGATGAGTGATGCAGGTCCCTGTCATGGTAAAGCATCAGTAAACCGGCTATTGATAAAATATTATGAATTGGAAAAACTTCATATGAAGACTCACCAAATACACCAGAAGTCATGGCATTAATCTGCCATTTTAAGCCAGTCAGTTCTTCCACCACCAGCTTCAGGGCTGCTTCTGCGTCTTCGGCTTTCTTTGTTAAACCGGCTTTCTTTGTCTCCCAGTCTGCACGCTCTTTATTAAAGGTTTCCTTCAGCTTATCCATGGCTGCTAAGGCATTCGTCAGTTCTTCCTTGGCCTTAGAAGCATCTGCTTGCTGAGATTTAATGGTCTCCTGAAGGTCAGCAGTTTGAGCGTCCTTCTTACTCAGCTCGCCCTACAAAGGGTAAGATAAATAATCAATGAGATATGTATATTTGAAGTACCAAGCATACAACAAGTTATGCACTTTGTACTCGGGGGCTAATGCATATTGGCTCTATCATTAGAAATTTTTTCAAGTCCCAAGCACAATACACGCATTATCTTTAACACTTGGGGGCTAATGTACATCTGTTCAAAGTTGAAGCATTGATTAAAGACCCGGTTTACCTTGGAAAGATAAACCGGCCCTTGGGGGCTACACAGATGAAAGCTACAGGAATACGATGATAAAGTACCAGTTTATTTCAAAGGATCACCTGACATATGGAGGATAAGCATGCAAGAGTTGAGATATTACAAAGTCCTGATTTATGATTGCTATCATAAACCGGCTCTTGGGGGCTACTAGAGTTGGTATTTACAATTGGACTTAACAAAGGAAAAAGTGTTTAAAATACCTCATAGCGCTCCTTCATCAGATTCACCAAACCGGCTTCATAGTCACGTTTAAGTGCAGTCGGTTTAGAAAACCAGAGTGGAGTTCTTGAGCACTAAGATGGGCATAGCTGGATAAATTGGTGCTCCATATTCCTTTCTCCATGGCAGCACGCTCTTCCTTGGCACTATGTTTCGCCAATATAACATGATGGCCAGGAGAGGTGTGACTAATACCAGTAATGATAACCTCGCCTTCTTTATCTCCGGCAGCCTTTTCTCGAGTTGATGGAATGTCAGTAGTTCTCACTGGACTAGAAGGTCTATCATCAGTCCGGATTGGATTTACTGGTTCATCATCTGGCACAGCAGTATCAACTTCTGCTTGTTCATCAGCATTATGATCTTGAGGGGGTGGTTCATCAAATGTGGCCTCAGTATTTGGACCCTCCGGTTCTGCAGTTTGCTCCGGTTCAATAACCACATGGTCTTCGGGCGGATTATTCACCCGAGCCTTTTTACTGGGTCTGGCTTTCGCACTAGACAAAATAAGATGCAAAGGTTAGCATAGCATATAAAGTGTGAACCATCAAAAGATTGGGTTGCAATGCTTACCCAGCCACAGTTTTGAGAGGAGGGAGTTGGGTCACTGTTGACTCGCTAGAGGATGAAGGAGCTGTCACCTGATAATTAGAATCGGACGGATTAAGAGGTTGTCGGAAATAGCCTGCCTTGGGATAAGAAGTGTCAGAAGTGGGTGGGACCTCAGATCGGCATTTTCGAACCGGGGTGTCCGGTAAACCGGTCGAAGTAACCTTTTGGCCGTTGTGCCGGGTGTGCGGCGAGCCTCATGCTGCTCCTTCTTCAAAATAAATGTTGGATCCAAGTGAGCAAGAGGGTGACAAAAGCTTAATTTCCGGACTGCTTGACAGATTTTTTATGTTGGCAGAGGATCTAAACCGGAGGAAAGGATAATTACCTCTGCATTGTCAGCTTGGCTGCCCTCAACGTCCTCCTGATAAGTATCATTGTTAATGAGATGCATGAAAAGTGAACCAAGTGAATCAAGTTCTACCTCTGCTTCCGGTTCATCCGGGTCATCATCAAGCTCGAAATCGATGGGTTCAAGTGCTTTTCTCTTTGTGGTTTTCTTGACGGCTTTCGTCTTAGGACGAGAAGGCTTTGTTGCTTTCTCTTGAGGTTTCTTTTTCCAGAAAGGATCGTCACCTTGTTTAAACATGAGAAGAGGGTATTCAAAGATTGCACAGTTCAAAAATATCAGGTGTAAAGCGGAAGCACAAACAATACTTACAATGGGTGGTTTGTTTTGCGTATAAAAGGGCTTAACCAGGTCTTGCTGCAGACAGCTTTCGATTCATTCAAAATTTTCTTAACAGATTCAGTGACTTCTTCATCTGTTAGCTGAATATTGATATGGCATTGGGAGTCTTCTACGTCACCAGTATACTCACACATTACACCAGAGCAGCGACTTAACGACAAAATGCTCCAGGATATCCAACAACGGACAAAGTCCATGCCTGTTAAACCGTTGGCCAAGAAGGCTCTTAGCTTGGCGAGTTGAGGTGCGTACGAGGCCCATTCCTGGACATTTAGTCGCTGCGGAAGCGGATGAGCATTAGCAAGCCAGTGAGCACGGTAACCCAGCAGAGGGTTTTCATCTTCCGGAGAGGTGTCTCTACAGTAGAACCAAGTTTGATTCCACTCTTTGGGGTGATTGTGAACTTTGGCATGAGGAAACTCAACCTCTTTCCTTTTTTGAATTGAGACACCACCAAGTTCCGTACTGGGTCCGTCTACGAATTCAGTGCGACGGTTTTAATGGAAGAAATCCCGGAATAGCTCAACAGTTGGTTCTTCTTGGAGGTACGCTTCACAAAAGACTTGAAAGTTGCAAATATTGGATACCAAGTTGGGTCCAATATCTTGAGGATGGAGCTGAAATCTAGCAAGTACATCTCGAAAAAACTTCGATCCGGGCGATTTGAAGCCACGGCCTATGTGATCAACAAACACCACTACTTCACCCTGCTTAGGGGTGGGAGGATTTTCCAGCCCAGGAACTCGCCATCGGATCTCATTCTTCTTTGATAAGGTGCCAATCTTGACCATTCCGTTGAGTTGCTCCTCAGTAACCCGGGAGGGGACCCAGTTGCAGGAATAAAACTGCTTGGCCATTGCAAGTGAAAGGCTGGAAAGAAAATCATGTCGGTTTATGATTCATTAATGGTGATGCATAAAGTACAACAAGGAAAAGGAATCCAAGTATGTGCAAATTGGTAAACCGACGACAGGGTATTTATGAATGATAAGGAATGAACAGAGGCAGAGCTATATGCATACTGTTAAACCGGAGTATAAATAAATTGGCGGTTCAAAAGGAGACTAATGGTACCTGCCGGATTATCATACTTCAAAAAGTTAAACGGCCTATATTGGTGTGAAGGGTACAGATCTGAAAAATACCTAAGTGCGGGAAACAGGTTTCACATATTTATATGGTGATTTCAAATCTAAGGGGTGACAGAAAAATGAGAATATATTCAATAACTAAGTTACAGATATCAGTTCATCAGGTTCAGATGAGTTTTCTTCTATATGAAGGGGATGATCAGGTTCAGATAAGAACTAAGTCTCACGAAGAGGTAGCAGATCTAGTTAGTTTTTTAGGCTACTGGGAAGAAAAGGGAAGAACACCACCATAGCTGCGACGAACTCCGATGAACACGAAAACCCTAAAGTGGATCTATGAAGAAAAGGGGGAAAACTTACCGAAGCTGTTAAGGTAGCGGAGGTGTGCCGTGGTTCTCTGGAGCGTTCAGGTCGATGCAGCAGCTAAGGATGAGGCAGAGACGAAGCTTGACGTTGGTGGCGGCGTTCGGGCGCAGGGGCGTCGTGAGGAGGAAGAAGAGATGAAGAGGTAGCGGAGGAAACAGAAAAGGGGGGGGTCTCAGCCCTATTTATAAGGTGAACAGATAAGCGACAGGCGCGAGAATCGAGGAGCTCAAAAATGGATATTTAATAAGGTTGTCGCCTTGATGATTGGATACTCACTAATGAAGGGCATCTTCGGCTTCAACGAATAGGCGACATCATGGCGGTTTACTGTGGATCTAAAGGATGACATCACGGCGGTTTACAAGATCCATGCGAAGGTGCTAGGGCAAGAATTTTTCTAAGTGTTGAAGATTGACATGAACAAGTTGAAATCAATCTGGGGCCTAATGTTGGGGATATTACTACTAGACGTAAACCGGCCAGGGGTAGCCGGGTTAACTCTATGAAGATTAGAGGCCCATAAAAACGTAAGGATGGTGGCGCTTTACGAAGGCCCAAGGCCCAAAGGCGGGTTAAGGCCTGTAGATGTAAACCGACTTTCTCATGTAACTTGTCTTGTAAGATAGGGAGGATAGAGACCGAGTTGGACACATTGATGATCCAGCCTCGGGACTCTGTAAGACGACGGGCGTCGACCTATGTATATAAAGGGACAACCCGGCGGCGGTTTAGGGAGGAACACACAACAACTCGAGAGCCAGGCAAATCGGATTCGCTCTCTGGTCATCGAAACCCCAGCAATTCCATCACAACTAGACGTAGGCTTTTTACCTTCATCGAAGGGGCCGAACTAGTATAAAACTCTTGTGTCCCTTGTCCAATTTAACCCCTTTAAGCTAACCCGTGGTGATGGCTCCACGACTAAGTCCTTTCACGAGGACATCTGCCGTGACAAAACCATGACAGGAACTGCCTATTATTTGTCTAGCATGGAAGATATTGGGGATTCTCGGTCATTTTCGTTGGCAGGAAAAGCATGCCTCTCAAAATAATTTTATCTCTCAAAAGCCTTGAACTTTGGCACCTCTACAAATCTCTGCTTCCCTCTGCGAAGGGCCTATGTATTTACTTCTATGCAAATTTTTTTATTCTTGAGTCTCCATCTTATCTCACCAATTAGGTAACACTATTGTCATACTTGTGCATTAGATGTAGCTAATATTTGAGTGTGTTTCATGAATGGATCAATGATTGAGTATAACAGGCTAGGGATAGCTGGATAGCTTTCTTTAGCATTGATATTTTGAAAGGCATGGTTGTGTGTTAGTATGCTTGAGTATTGATGTCTTCATGTCAAATTATAGACTATTGCTTTGAATCATTCAAGTCCAAATGTCCATGTGACAAAAGAAAAGAGTATATGATGAATATGATAGGTAGCATTCCACATCAAAAATTACGTTTTCAATTTCTACTTTATCATGACGAGTTTCATGAGAAAGAGTTGTTGTTATAATGCTAGGAAAAGTGATTGAAATTATCATTGATCAAACTTATGCACTATGCTAGCATTCAAAATTCATAAATTATTTTTTTATCATTTACCTACTCAAGGAAGAGCAAGAATTAATCTCAGGGATGCCGATACGTCTCCAGCGGGTTTAGAAATCCCGTCTTCCGACCTGGCGACGCGCTCCGGCTCTAAGGCTAGAGCGGAGGTTGGGGTTATGAATCTTTGGAAGATCAAGTCTCCTCGGATGTCAGCGACATAATCCAAGTTTCCAAAACTAATCTAGTGACCTGGGGCGTAGCTGTCGATCTACTCTAGATGGCCAAGCGAGTTGGCCCGCAGTGCGAAGCCGCCGAGCACAAAGATCTCACCGAGGAGGAAAACCTCCCCCAGGGAAGCATTGTTGTAGATGATTGATGGAGCCATCAAACCTTCTAGTGATGACGCAACGGAACTCTCAATGAAAGCACCAATGTCGGTGTCAAAACTGGCGGATCTCGGGTAGGGGGTCCCGAACTGTGCGTCTAAGGTCGATGGTAACAGGAGGCAGGGGACACGATGTTTTACCCAGGTTCGGGCCCTCTTGATGGAGGTAATACCCTACGTCCTGCTTGATTGATCTTGATGAGTATGAGGATTACAAGAGTTGATCTACCACGAGATCGTTGTGGCTAAACCCTAGAAGTCTAGACTGTATGATTGTGATTGCCTGTAACACCTCGGATGTAATTTACCTTATCTGTACTCCAACTCTTGTCGTTTCCGGCCTAAGTTATTTTATTTTCCTCGGTGTCGGGTTTTTCTCTCTGTGTGTTGTTGCCTTGTCATGCATCTCATATCATGTCATCATGTGCATTGCATTTGCATACGTGTTCGTCCCATGCATCCGAGCATTTTCCCCGTTGTCCGTTTTGCATTCCGGCGCTCCTATCTCCTCCGGTGCCCCTTTCTACCTCTTTGCGTGTGTGGGGGTAATCATTTCTGGATTGGACCGAGACTTTCCAAGCGGCCTTGGTTTACTACCGGTAGACCGCATGTCAAGTTTCGTGCCATTTGGACTTCGTTTGATACTCCAACGGTTAACCGAGGGACCGAGAAGGCCTCATTTGTGTTGCAGCCCAACACCCTTCCAATTTGCCCCAAAACCCACCTAAACCCTCTCCATCACCTAGAGCGTTCGATCACGATCGCGTGGCCGAAAACCGCACCTCATTCTGAGCTTCCTAGCTCCTCCTACCTATAAATCTAAGTCTCCCCTGAAATTTTCGGATCCCTTCCCCCGAAACCCTAGCCTCCTTCATCCTCTGCGCGTCGGACAATGTCCGCCGACGCCGGACGTGTCCGAATGCAGCCGCGCCGCCGCCCCGCACCAGTGGCACCGCGCCACGTGTCGCGCCGCTGCTCTCCCCGCCTCCGGCCCGGAGAACCTAGGGCGGGCCCTCCCCGGCCCGCGTCTGCCCGCCGCCTGCCCCCCGCGCGAGGGAGCCGCGCGCCGCCCGTGCCGGCCTCCCGCTCCGCCGCCGCCGCGCCTCGACTCCGGCGCCGGCCCGCTCCGCCACCGCGCCGGCGAGCGCCGCCCTTCGTGGGACTTCTCCGCTCGCCGCCCCGGTCATCGCCTCCGCCGCCGTCCTGCGCCACCTCACCGGCTGCCCACCTCTCCCTCCGAGCTCCGGCCACCGTCGACCTCTAGCTCCATTGCCGATGTTCCTCGGGATCAGCGCCGCGCTGCTACAGGGATCGGGTCGATCCAGATCTGGATCTGAAAACTTCTAGGGTTGACTTTCCCCCTCTCGCAGTTATTTTTTTGCAAACTTTGGCATGCCGTAACTTTGCATCCGTAGCTCCAATTTGCGTGTGTAGCATATCAAAATGTTCGTCTCAACGAGTACATCATTTGATCTCATTGCATTATTTTCCTTTGAGCTCATCTTGATGCCCGAAATGTTGTTGGAAAAGGGTTATGTGATAAATTTGCCAGAT
The DNA here is from genome assembly GCA_034509565.1 of Triticum monococcum. Lineage (NCBI taxonomy): Eukaryota > Viridiplantae > Streptophyta > Magnoliopsida > Poales > Poaceae > Triticum > Triticum monococcum. The sequence continues at coordinate 119,357,981 of CM067844.1, forward strand.
CTGTTTCATCAAATAGATGTTTGTCTTTTTTGCCATGTTTAATGTGTGCATGCTATGCCCCTGAGCTCTACATGTGTTTTGTTATATGCCATGCCATCTTTACAGAGGTCCTTACCATGTATTTTTGTGATATGTGTGGTGACTAGCACAAGCTTGCAAAGTAGCGTAATCGGTAATGCTGATTTCAGGGACTTAGAATTTCACGAACTCCTTGTCCTGATTTTTGTCGGTATGCCATATGTTCATATTGTTTCCTAGTGATACGTGCCTCTTTTGAGGATGATCAATAAGGATGATTTGTTAAAATTGTGGTGCTCTATCCATCCATGTCTTTGTTTGCATTTATGCAGCACCCTAGCTTGAGTCAATCGAGCTCTAATTTTGCTATATCGTGAATCCTGGCAGATTGTTGACATGAATAGCGATTTTGCCGAGGATGTTGCTATTGATCCGTGCATGATATGATATTGTTCTTGCCATGTCTAGCTTCTATGCCATGTATTATTGATGGGTGTATGCTTAGTTTGTCATGCCATGCTCTGTAGTGAGTGCATCGAGCTCGTAAACATGCCTACTCGTTAACTGATTTGCATGCTCCAGTTTTTCACTAAGTCTGAGATCTGTTTATGTTTTTGCCATATTCGCATGCTTGCAATTGTATTTTCTTATCCCTTTTGGCTCAAGGTCACTAAGGGAATTTTTTTAAGTGCTTTGAGTAGCTTCATGCCAAGCCTTGCTTTGCCATGTTACGTTCCTATAGCATGTAGTTTTCATGCTTTAAAGTGTGCTTCGTGATGATAAATTCCAGACTTGTGTTAATTTCACTAAGTCTGAAACCTGTTATCATTTGCACTTTTGCCATGCTTGTTTGAACCTGTTAATGGATGATTTAACCGTAGTTTAGTGTTCATCTTTTGTCAAGCATCATGAGTGGATCCCTGTAATGTATTTTTCTGTCATGTTTGAGTGTTGTAGCATATTTATCTTGATGCATTTAGATGGCTACTTGTTGATTATCGCAGACCGATGCCATATTTGTTTTTCTTGCCATTTCCAAACCGTGCATCCGATTCCGGTGATCTTTATATCGATTTCAACCGGAATCACCTCACCTTTCTAGTGGCACTCTTGGATTTACAAGTTGAGGCCAGGTTCAATCATTCCTTGTCAAATCTTGCATATGCGCCACATATCGCATCCCGCATATCATACCATGTTTGCATCATGTTGTTTGAGCATTGCACGTGGTTGATTGTGTTCTGTTTGCTTGTTTTTCTTGTTTGGGTAGAGCCGGGAGACGAGTTCACGAATGAGGAGCCCGTTGAGTTTGCTTACGAGGATCAAGTCAACTCTGACAACTTTGCAGGCAAGATGATCATACCCTCAAAATCACTTCTATCTTTGCTTGCTAGATGGTCGCTCTTTTGCTATGCCTATGCTACAATACCTACCACTTTCTTATCATGCCTCCCAAATTGCCATGTCAAACCTCTAACCCACCATGTCCTAGCAAACCGTTGATTTGGCTATGTTACCGCTTTGCTCAGCCCCTCTTATAGCATTGCTAGTTGCAGGTGAAGTGGAGATTGTTCCTTGTTGGAACATTGTTTATTGTTGGGATATCACTATATTATCTTGTTATCTTAATGCACCTATATACTTGGTAAAGGGTGGAAGGCTCGGCCTTATGCCTAGTCTTTTGTTCCACTCTTGCCGCCCTAGTTTCCGTCATATCGGTGTTATGTTCCTGGATTTTACGTTCCTTACGCGGTTGGGTTATAATGGGAACCCCTTGATAGTTCACCTTGAATAAAACTCCTCTAGCAACGCCCAACCTTGGTTTTACCATTTGCCACCTAGCTTCTTTTTCCCTTGGGTTTCCGGAGCCCAAGGGTCATCTTATTTAAACCCCCACGGGCCAGTGCTCCTCTGAGTGTTGGTCCAAACAGAGCCACTTGCAGCGCCACCTCGGGGAAACTTGAGGGTTGGTTTTAGTTGTACGTAGTGTTCATCTGAGTGTGCCCTGAGAACGAGATATGTGCAGCTCCTATCGGGATTTGTCGGCACATTCGGGCGGTGTTGCTGGACTTGTTTTACCATTGTCGAGGATGTCTTGTAAAACCGAGATGCCGAGTCTGATCGGAATGTCTCGGGAGAAGGAATATCCTTCGTTGACTGTGAGAGCTTGTGATGGGCTAAGTTGGGACTCCCCTACAGGGATTCAAACTTTCGAAAGCCATGCCCGCGGTTATGGGCAGATGGGAATTTGTTAATGTTCGGTTGTAGATAACATGAAACTTAATTAAAATGAATCAACCGCGTGTGTAACCGTGATGGTCTCTTCTCGGCGGAGTCCAGGAAGTGAACACGGTGTTGGAGTAATGCTTGGCGTAGGTTGCTCTAGGATCACTTCTTGATCATAGTTCTTCGTCCGTGCTTTGCCTTCTCTTCTCGCTCTCTTTTGCGAATAGGTTAGCCACCATATATGCTATTCACTTGCTGCAGCTCCACATTATGTCTTGCCTTACCTATAAGCTTAAATAGTCTTGATCGCAAGGGTGCGAGATTGCTGAGTCCCCGTGACTCACAGTTTACTTCCATACCAGATGGAGGGACCGATGATACCGTTCCAGACGATGCGCTTGAGCTCAAGTGGGAGTTCGATGAAGACTCTCGCTGTTACTATGTGTCTTTCCCAGATGATCAGTAGTGGAGCCTAGTTGGGGCGATCGGGGGCCGTGTCGCATGTGGGGGTTGATCTTTATTTTGGTACCGTAGTCGGACCATGAGTGTATTGGATGATTGTAATGTTATTCATGTATTTGTGTGACGTGGCGAGTGTAAGCCAACTATGTATTCTTTGCCCTTTATCTATTTACATGGGTTGTTGTGAAGATTTCCTTACTTGCGACATTGCTTTTAATGCGGTTATGCCTCTAAGTCGTGCTTCAACACGTAGGAGATATAGCCGCATCGAGGGCGTTACATTGCCCCTACGGACTAAACCCTCTGGTTTATATAGACACTGGAGGGGCCTAGGGTTGTACAGAGTTGGTTTACAAACGAAGGAATCTACATATCCAAATGCCAAGCTTGCCATCCACGCAAAGGAGAGTCCCACCCGGACACGGGAGGAAGTCTTCTATCTTGTATCTTCATAGCCCATTAGTCCGGCCCATGTTACATAGTCCGGATGCCCGAGGACACCTTAATCCAGGACTCCCTCAGTAGCCCCTGAACTAGGCTTCACTGACAATGTGTCCAGCGCGTAGATTGTCTTCAGCATTGCAAGGCGGGTTCCTCCTCCGAATACTCCAAAATAGCCTTCAAACACAGAAAACGTGTCCGGCTCTACAAAATGAGTACCACACACACATGCAGAGAGTATAATATTTTATGAGTCCAATCCACTGACAACTTTTGCAGCGTGACATCGCGTCATTGCCCGGTCATTATTTTGAACCGTTTTTAGCCTCCCGCTCCATGTTTCAAGATGCGGTTTCATTGGCATGTCATGTCGAAGCAGAGATCATGTCCCCTTATTACGGGATTCTCATCAATACGGGCGTGGGTAATCCAGCCGCACCGTCTCCACGACCCTTGGGGAATAGGCGAGTTTTAAGGCGAGTGGGGAGGCACTTGATATTCGCAGCCTTTATAAAGGAATAAGGATTTCACCTTTTCACCCACGCCCTCTTCCTCTCTGCCCATCCATTCGCGAGCTCCAGCGCCCAAGCTTCCACCTCAAAAGAGCACTCTAGCCATATCCGGATCTGGAGCGCAAGGCAAGTGGATGGTTTCCTCTGTCAAGGAGAAGGACATCACCAAGCTCCGGGAGGCCGGGTACTTAGCCAAGGAAATCGCTCACCGGCTTCCAGCAATGGGGCAGATCATCCCCACCCCGGAACCCCATGAGAGGGTGGTATTCATCCCCCACTTCGTCCGCGGATTGGGATTCCCTCTCCACCCATTCGTCCGTGGACTCATGTTCTACTACAGGCTGGATTTCCATGATCTGGCCCCCAACTCCCTCCTCAACATCTCGACATTTATTTTCGTGTGCGAGGCCTTCCTCCGCATCCCATCCCACTTCGGACTGTGGTTAAAGATCTTCAATGTGAAGCAGAAGGTGGTTGGCGTTCAACACATACGGTGCAAAGGTGCCATGGTGAGCAAGACGCCCAACGTCTCATGGCCCAAAGGTACCTTCGTGGAGATCGTCAAAGGGTGGCAAAAACAGTGGTTCTACATCACAAAGCATCGCGATGCCACCTGGGTCGCGGCTCCCGAATTCCAGTCTGGAGCCCCGATGCGGCTCACCTCCTGGCTAGAGATGGGCCTGGACTGCTATTGGTTGGGCGAATTGACAACGCTTCAAACGCGCATCAGGACCATGGTAGACAACAACATCAAGTTTGTCAATGTGATCTAGGTGATGCTCGTTCGATGGATCCTTCCGTGCCAAAGACGGGCTTGCCATTTGTGGGAGTTCGATTCGGCCGAGCACAAGACCTTGCAATAGTTCTTTGGCACTACGCACGAAGACATCTAGAAGGTGCTCTTTAAGGCCAACGAGACGTGGCTGGCGATGACCGAGGACCGCGGGCACGACCTGGCCCATCCCGCCAGTGCAGTATGTTTTCCGTATTTCAAGGTGCATCCTTTACTTTCATACTCAAGGAAGACGCCTAAGCTTCCCCATTTATTTTTTCAGGGCTGGACAAGGAAGGCGGAGCAGATCTAGTGTCCGGCCCCGCTGCCCGAAAACCCAGCAATCCCTCTTCTAACGAAGATGCTGGTTCTGGCGCCCTACCAAGCGCCGGAGAAGAAGGCCAAGAAGAAGACCAAGGAGACTAGGAGTGGTCTCCGCCGTAAGGGAACTTCGGACGTGACGTCCGAAGACGCCGAGACCCACTCCTCCCACACCGAGGAGGAGGAGGAGAAAAGCATCTCTCCCCGGAGGGGGGAGGAAAAAAGGGCGGCCTCCACGCATCTGGGGGCAGAGGCGTCCAAGAAGGGGAAGGTCTCCCCCGTGGACAACTCCGCGTGGGACTTTGTCAACAGCTCCGAGTGGCGCCCCAGGGATAGGCCCATGGCCGAATCGTAAGTACTCAAAGACACACACATATATCCGGCTCCTTTACTTCATGGTTTTAACAGGTTGAATTATACGCTGCAATCCGTCTCGTTCCGACCTCTAGTGATCCTCATCTTTGGGGAATTCTCTGGATCCAAAGGTGATGGACAGCGGGTCCCTTCCGGTGGCCTCTTCTCCCAAGGCCATGGATAACACCAAGGTGATGTCCCGAAGGACCTCCCCAGGCCAGGGAGAAACACAGGAGGCCTTTAGGGTGGTGCCAGAGGGTGAACCCTTGGCCGCCGGACACATGGGGGAGCAAATCCCCATGGAGACTAGCGATGGGGGCCATATCCAATCCGGCCCCCAGCCGAATACAATTCCGGAGACCTATACGGCTCAGGAATCCGGCAAGCAGCCTCCTTCGAAAGAAGGAGGTGCACCGATCCCACCGGTGACCTCTGTCCATCCAGAGGCACCGGATACTCTAACGGAAGCACTTTGAAGTGCTTCCATTGTTGAGGAACACCTTACCCTTATGGGCACAATGGTTGAGAGGATTCAGTCCGCAAAGAGCAGACTAACCGAAGCCTGCACAAGCCTTCTAACAGGCTTTGAGGTATGAAAACGCAATTTATGCAAAAGGAATGTCAAAGTATAGATAGTAGCCCGTGAGACACTGTCTGGTGTTCAAAAAGAAAAGTCGGACAGAGGATCAACTAATTTTCGCAGGAGACTAACCGTATGTGTCTATGTGAATAAGGAGGCGTCTTTGCTGGCTGTGACCTCTCATGCTGCTGAGGTCTCTGGACTGAAGCAGAGTCTGGAGCGGACCGAGGAAGAGCTCGGCCGTGTGAAAAACAGCTAGAGGACCATCAAGGTATGCAATGACCTTGTGTAGATTCAGAAAGGATGAATGATTTGTGTTGACCATAGTGCCATGATATTTTGTAGGAGCGGCGACTGAGGTGGAGACCCTCAAGAAGGCGCTGGCCGAGGCCCAGGAGAGAGCGGCAAAGGAACAAGCCGCTCGTGAAAAACACGAGGCCAGGGTTGGTGAGTGTGACGCCCTGAGACCGATGTGTCAGGTGTCTTCCAGTTATTCGCTGTCGTTGCCATGTCTTTTGCTTGCGTGTTGCATCTTGCCATGTCATCATGTGTATTGCATCATCATGTTTTAAAAACTTGCATCCGTCCCGGTCTCCTTGTTCCTTCTGTTGTCCGTTCTGAGCCCAGACACACTTGCACGCGCCAGCGGCACGTCCGAATTATTATTTTATAAGTGGCCAGAAAATGTTCTCGGATTGGGTTGAAAGTTGGCGTGTGGTCTTATTATAGTGTAGATAGACTGCCTGTCAAGTTTCATCGCATTCGGAGTTCGTCTGATAGCCCAACCTTTAAACTATAGCGGCATTATAGCCGGGCACACGTCAAACATTTTCGGTCTCCGAAAACGGTCGTCGGGCCTCCCTCTCTTCTCTTCTCTCAGCTTGAGACCGTCTACACAGCTCACTACCTACCACCAGGTCCAACCTAACCTCTCTCGTCAGCCCGCAGCCCCCCCTCGCGCACGTCCAAAAATTGTCCCGGACCCGACCGGAGCAGTCGTGACTGTTGTGTCCGGATCATCCCCAAACATCTACAAAACGTCACCGTTTTATTTTTTGGACTCCCTAACCTATTCTTGCTGAACCGTCCGATTTCGATTGGATGATCCAAACTCCCTCTTTTCCTTATATTTATAGCCCAACCTCACCTAATCTAGTCTAACCCTAAAACATAGGAGGTTTGTCCAACCCTGCCGCCGCCGCTCCAAAAATCTTCCTCGGGATCCCCTCACTCTTTCCCGAGCCAACCCAGCGCTGCCACCTACCCCCATCGATCCCCTCGCAGTCAGCCTCCTCCCGCTCGATCCGGGGCGTCCCCACGCTGACAAACCCCCTCTTCCTCGCCTCGTCGCCGGCGAGCCTCACCACCATCGACGGCCGAAGCCCCAGGTCCCATCACATCCTCTTCCTCCTCTATTTTCCTCCCCGAGGTCTCTCATCTTTAATCCCTCGTCGCTGTCTCCGTGCAGAAAACTCGTCGCCTGCCTTCCCTGGCTCGTCCAAGTGGGGTTTCGGCGCCTCGCCGCCCGGATCCAACCATCTCCGCGTCGTCCGCGCCTCCAACCCTGCCACGCTCGCGCCTGGGTCCAGCCGCTGCTGCCCTCCCGACCTCCATCTGATCCGCGATCCTGCTGAAGCCGCATCAAGTTCATCGCTGCCAAGACCTTGCAGGAGCCCCTCGACATCCGCAGCCATAGTCCCATGCTCCTCCTCCGCAACCCCGAGCTCGGAGCTCTCCGCCATGGCCGTCGAGAGAAGCTTGCGTCCCCGTACCCAGATGTTCCTCCGCCGTTGCTGCTCTTCTTCGTCAAGCCCACCGCCAACGGGAACGGGCTTCCCGCGCCCTGGATCCGTTCGTTCTGAGCTCCCCCATGCCTGAGAGCCCGCGCCGGCCATCTTCCTCGTCGGAGTGCCCCGTTTCCTACCTCCTCTGCAACCAGGGCGTCCTCTGCTCGTCGTGGTCATGGGCGCGTTGACCACACACTACCTCCTGGTTCGATGCGCCAAGGCCTAGCGCCAAGCCAGACGGCCTCCAGGTCCACCGAACTGGGCCGCCTCCATCAACAGGCACCAAGGCCCAGCGCCGCCCCAGCTTCATCCAGCCCAGCACATGGCCCGAGGCCCAGAAACGCTATCGCCGGCCTCCTCTGCTTCCAGCTGGGCCGAAGCCCATGGTGAGCTGCCCCCACCTATACATCGCACTGGGTGCAACATACTATTCCGCACCCATGCTCCTATTCTAGGTTCGGCCCGCGATGTTTTTTTCCAGCGCCTGGCATTTTCCTAATTATCCAGAGTTTGCCTGTTTTACAGAAAACCCCTTGTGCTTCATGCATATAATAACTTAACAACCGTGCATCGGTTTAAAATGATTTATATATGAAACTTGCTTAGTTTTTCATCTAGCTTAATAATATGTCATTTTCATCTATGTTTAAAATGCTTAAAATGTTGTTTGTTTAAATTTTGCCCTTGCCATGCTAAAATGCTTTATTTCATAACTAAATAACTGTAACTCGGAATTTAGTAATCTTTATATGTAAATGGGGTGGAAAAATGCCTAGTTTAACATGGTGCATTCATCTTGCATGTTTAACAAACGTAAAATTGTGTTTAGGGCAGAACAGTACCATAACCAAAATATGCACATGAGGATTTTTCTGGACTTGTTGCTTGTTATTTCGGCCTCATTTAAACTTGCCTAGAAAGGTAGTTTTCATTTGCTTCACCCTCTTGCCATGCTAACAACATTTAATATTGTTGAGTACATAAACGAGATCAAACTAAATAACTTGTTGTGGTGTTTCGTCAATATGCAACCCGTTGCATATTGAGCTCCACTCAATTTGTAGTATTGTTTGGGCACTTTGCCATGCCATGCTTCATTAAACCGGACATGCATCATACTTGATTGTGCATCATGCCATGCTGATGTGGTGGTTGTTTACTATGTTGTTTGCTTCTTTCCGCTGTTGCTTCTTCGGGTTAGTTCCGATAATGTCACGTTTGTGAGGATCCGTTCGACTACGTTCGTTTTTCTTCTTCATGGACTCGTTCTTCTTCTTTGCAGGATCTCAGGCAAGATGACCATACCCTCGAAATCACTTCTATCTTTGCTTGCTAGTTGCTCGCTCTTTTGCTATGCCTTTGCTACGATACCTACCACTTTCTTATCATGCCTCCCATATTGCTAAGCCAAGCCTCTAACCCACCTTGTCCTAGCAAACCGTTGTTTGGCTATGTTACCGCTTTGCTCAGCCCCTCTTATAGCGGTGTTAGTTGCAGGTGAAGATTGGAGTTGTTCCATGTTGGAACACGGATATTTTGTTGGGATATCACAATATCTCTTATTTAAATTAATGCGTCTATACACTTGGTAAAGGGTGGAAGGCTCGGCCTTATGCCTGGTGTTTTGTTCCACTCTTGCCGCCCTAGTTTCCGTCATATCGGTGTTATGTTCCTGGATTTTGCGTTCCTTACACGGTTTGGTTATAATGGGAACCCCTTGACAGTTCGCCTTGAATAAAACTCCTCCAGCAATGCCCAACATTGGTTTTACCATTCGCCACCTAGCCTCTTTTTCCCTTGGGTTCCGCGGACTCAAGGGTCACCTTTATTTAAACCCCCGGGCCAGTGCTCCTTTGAGTGTTGGTCCACCTTGTCAGCCGCCGGTGGCCACCAGGGGCAACTCTGGGCTGGCCTACTGGAAGTTTGGACAATCTGAGTGTGCCCTGAGAATGAGATATGTGCAGCTCCTATCGGGATTTGTCGGCACATTCAGGCGCTGTTGCTGGACTTGTTTTACCATTGTCTAGGATGTCTTGTAACCGGGATGGCGAGTCTGATCGAAATGTCTTGGGAGAAGGAATATCCCTCGTTGACAGTGAGAGCTTGTGATGGGCTAAGTTGGGACACCCCTGCAGGGATTGATCTTTCGAAAGCCGTGCCCACGGTTATGGGCAGATGGGAATTTGTTAATGTCCGGTTGTAGAAAACCTGAAGTTGACCTTAATTAAAATACATCTACCGCGTGTGTTACCGTGATGGTCTCTTCTCGGCGGGGCCCGGGAAGTGAACACGGTGTTGGAGTAATGCTTGACGTAGGTTGTTCTAGGATCACTTCTTGATCATAGTTGTTCGACCGTGCCTTTGCTCCCTCTTCTCGCTCTCATTTGCGTATGTTTTAGCCACCATATATGCTAGTCGCTTGCTGCAACTCCACCTCATACCTTTGCCTTACCTATAAGCTTAAATAGTCTTGACCGCGAGGGTGCGAGATTGCTGAGTCCCCGTGACTCACAGATACTTCCAAAACCAGCTTGCAGGTGACGATGATACCGTGTAGGTGACGCAATCGAGCTCAAGGAGGAGCTCGATGAAGATCGTGTTTGTTATGTTGTTCCGTTTCCAGTTGATCAGTAGTGGAGTCCAGTTGGGACGATCGGGGATCTGTGTAGCATTTGGGGTAGTCTTCTTTTATTTTGGTTTCGTAGTCGGACCTTGAGTGTATCTGGATGATGTAATGCTTTATTCATGTAATTGTGTGAAGTGGCGATTGTAAGGCAACTATGTATCTTTTTCCCTTATGTATTACATGGGTTGTGTGAAGATTACCTCACTTGCGACATTGCTTTCAATGTGGTTATGCCTCTAAGTCATGCTTCGACACGTAGGAGATATAGCCGCATCGAGGGTGTTACAGTGAGGTCTAGCAGGAGCTCCAGGACGCCGTGAGGAAGTGCGAGTCCTTGGAGCGCGATATTGCGGATCAAGAGTCCGAACTTGCCAAGGCCCACCAAAGCGCACACAATGCCCGGGTTAAAGCCCAGGGCGCCCTCCAGGAAATCCAGGAGACCAGAAAAATCGCGGCGGGTAAGGCCTTTATTATGCAGAGCAAGTATGTGAAGAAAAGGTTCCTCTTACTGACCCAGATTTGGAGTTCTACAGGGGCGTTTGCGGATCTACCGCGCAGTGTTGCCGACGCTGCGGAATTCTTCCGAGCCGAAGAGGGGAGCTCAACGGAGAAGCTGGTCTGGTCACAATACCTTGTGCCAGAGCATCCGGTGCCCTTTAGCGATCAACCGAAATAGCTGACCGAACTGCATAGGGTGGCCGAACTGGCCATGAAGGATTTGATAATCCATCTATGGCCTGCCGAAGCCATACCCATTAGCTACTTCGGGCTCGTGAAGCGGCTGGTCAATGCCTGCCCTCGGCTTGATGCCATCAAGCGGTCGGTCTGCATTGAAGGTGTGTGGATGGCCTTCGCCCATGTCAAGGTGCAGTGGGCGAAGATGGACGCCGTCAAGCTTGCGACCGAGGGACCGCCCGCGGGCAAGGAGCACCGCACGACCGAGCAGTATTTTGATGATGTCCTGAAGGGATACCGCATTGTAGAGGGCCAGTGTTCAAAAGACATTATCTTCGAATGAAGTCATTTATGTTATCCCTTCCTGTATTATGAAATAGAGCCGTTATGTAATACAATGTTTGTTGTTTCAAAAATTTACCTCCTGCGCGGCCGTTTGGTTAAATCTGAGAGTTGGCCAGTCGTCGGCTTCAGCCCCCACGTAGGTAGTACAGGGGTGTTCGGGATGGAATCTAAACACTCTTGATCCAAGAGTTTGGTCCTTGAAGGAGGTGTGTAGCGCAACGAACCAGGCAATCGGACTATGTGGCTTTATCACCCTCACTTAGCCATAGGAGTTTGACAATAGAAAAGTAGGCGCAACCCCTATTGAGTATATAATCCGGACTAGGGTGCTGTAGACACCTGATCGGGTAGAGGCCGATTCGTCGCATAATGCGGAAAAAATCCCAAAAGATTTTTAACCTCGGAATAGCTGACCAGCTCTCGCCGTATCATGACAGTCAGTTTTTGGCTTTCTCTACTAACGTGTTTGCTCGGATAAACCATAAACATAATCGCAGTAGTTCTCCCTTTACTACCCTAGCCGATAGGACGGAACGTAAGGTAGCAAGCACAGGAGCCGGGCAACCCAACTATTGACCAAAGACATGATTCGGAGCCGATGCATATAATGCTAAAATTCGGGGTGCCGAACTGTATTGTAAAAGGTGCTCGGACTTTGTTGTCGTAGTATGCATGGAGCATAATGAAACCCCTAGCAAATTGAAGCGTACCAAAGTGTACGGGTGCAATCGATAAGAATAGCGAAATAAAATGAAGTAGTGAGCTAGTGCCACGTAGGTTGGGACACAAATTGTTTCCATTATAATTTGATTAATACATCAAAGCATATTCGTACAAATAGTGCGATAAGCAACAGGGCTATTTAACATGCCAAGACCAAGGGGGAGCTGTGTGCGGGTCCAGAAAACAGGTAGAATGATCGTCAAGAAGAACACCTAGAGATTCTCCCACACGTTTGTGCTGTCTGCCACCTTGGTATATCCGTCCTTCAAAAGGACCGATGATCGAGCCGTCGAGAGGGGCATGTAGAGAAGAGACCAAAAAATGGTAAAAAGGAAAAGGAAAAGTATGTGTGGGAGCCGTATGCTGGACCACAATCAAGTTACACCTCCGTCCATGCCCATGGTATTTTGAGTGCGTAGCTATGTACGCGCGGTACATACGCCTCCATTTGGTAGGGACTGAGACGGAGGCCGAATTTCTAGTCGAGCTCCTGACGAGCTGGACTGTCCTCCTGCAGAGTAGTCCGGACTCATTTGACAGTGTTCGGGAGCTTGGCCGCCGAATTAAGATTCTGCTTGGTAAGGCCGCTCTATAGTTTTGCTGCCAGGGCCGCGATGTGCTCCTCAGTACGGAGGGAGCGCTCCATGTTTCCATTGACTGTTATGACACCACGTGGTCCGGGCATCTTAAGTTTGAGATAAGCATAGTGTGGCACCACATTGAATCAGGCAAATGCAGTTCGTCCAAGTAGTGCATGATAGCCACTGCGGAAGGGGGCGATGTCGAAGATCAATTCTTCGCTTCGTAAGTTGTTCGGGGATCCAAAGACAACTTCCAATGTGATTGAACCCATGCAGCGGGCCTCTACACCTGGTATTACTCCTTGAAAGGTAGTTTTTGTGGGCTTGATCCTTGATGGATCGATGCCCATTTTGCGGACTGTATCCTGATAGAGCAGGTTGAGGCTGCTGCCACCGTCCATGAGGACTTGCGTGAGGTGGAATCCATCAATAATTGGGTCAAGGACCGGTGCGGCTAAACCTCCATGACGGATACTGGTCTAATGGTCCATGCGATCAAAGGTGATCGGGCAGGACGACCATGGGTTGAATTTTGGGGCGACTAGCTCTATCGCATAGATGTCCCTGAGCGCACGTTTGCGCTCCCACTTGGGGATATGGGTAATGTATATCATGTTCACCGTTTTAACCTGGGGGAACTTCTTCTGTCCCCCTGTGTTCGGTGGACGGGGCTCCTCGTCGTCATTCTCGCTTTGCGACCCCTTCTCCTTGTCTTCGGCATTTAACTTGCTTGTCTGTTTAAAGACCCAACAACTCCGGTGGGTATGATTGGTTGGTTTATCCGGGGTGATGTGGATCTGACATGGATGATCGAGTATGCGGTCCAAGCTGGAAGAGCCTAGATTGTTCCTTTTATATGGCTTCTTCTGCTGACTGGACTTGGAGCCACTGAATCCGGCGTTGACCGTCATGTCATCGGTATTGTCACCATTGTTTCGCCGCTTATGCCTGTTGCGTCGGGACTTGCAATTGTTGTTCTTGGCTTCAGAGGTGCCAGGTTCGCTTGCATTGTGATTGCTATGGGCTAGCCAACTATCTTCGCCCGCACTAAAGCGGGTCATAAGTGCCATGAGGGCCACCATGGACTTCGGATTTTCTTGGTCGAGGTGTCGGGCGAGCCATTCGTCGCGGATGCTATGCTTAAAGGACGCTAGGGCTTCAGCATCCAGGTAGTCAACGATCTGGTTCTTTTTAGTTAAAAACCTTGTCCAGAATTTCATGGTTGATTCTTCAGGCTGTTGAACTATGTGACTTAAGTCGTCGGCATCCGAAGGTCGGACGTATGTGCCTTGTAAGCTGTCGCGGAAGGCGTCTTCCAAGTCCTCCCAGCTACCAATGGAGTTTTCGGGCAGGCTGTTCAACCAGTGCCGAGCTGGTCCCTTGAGTTTTAGCGGGAGGTATTTGATGGCATGGAGATCATCACTGCGGGCCATATGAATATGGAGAAGAAAGTCCTCAATCCATACCGCGGGATCTATTGTTCCATCATATGATTCGATATTTACGGGTTTAAACCCTTCTGGGAATTCATGCTCCATTACTTCATCACTGAAGCAGAGGGGGTGTGCAGCGCCTCTATATCGGGCCAGGTCGCGACGTAGTTCGGATGGAGTCCGTCTGTGGCCTTCGGCCCGGGCGTGATTATGCTTGTCATTTTTGTCTTCATAGCCATCGTTGCGCACCGGGGCATGCCCCCGCAATCCGTAGATCGACCTGGCCGGACCTGCTCTATTCTTCAGGTCCTGCCGCAGGTCATATGTGTATCCCTGAGCCGTTGTGTCCCTACCTTTACGACGAGATAGTATGGGCGGTGATCGGCTTGAGTTGCCGTTTTGTCCCGGTCACGTGTTGGTCGGTCAACCGCATTACGTGTTGCTAGTACGGGCTCAAGTGCCTCGTCATCGAATTGAGGTAGCAGTTTGCGCTTTGGATAACTTTTGGTTGGGCGCATGAGGCCGTATTCCTCGGTTGCCAAGACATTAGTCCATATGTCGTTAAGTGTATCTTGATCAGGTTGAAGTTGTTGCTGTTTATTTTTCAGACTCCTTGTACTGGCTATTAGCTGTTGCTTAAAGCGCTCCTGCTCGAGAGGTTCCTCAGGCACGATAAAGTCTTCATCGCTGAGGCTCACCTCGTCCTCACAGAGTGGAAGGTAATTACTGTCCTCCGAGTCTTCGTTTGCGGCCTATTCATCAGGGCTAACTTGCCCATCCTCCCGATCGTCTTGTTCAGAGTTTTGCTTGATGGGGTTTTCTTGGTCTTCGGCATCGTCCGGAGTACTGTTGTCCTGTGCCGGTATTGCTGTCTTTGCTGCAGCATGATTTAGAGCGGCGCCGTTGCTGTTTTGGTTGTATCTCGGGAGGTTTATCCTCTACTGGATTTTTCTCATTATCGTCGTCACCCTCCTTGGGTGTATCCACCATTTACATGTCATACGAAGAGGTGGCCGTCCAGTGTCCGATAAATGGCGGGTTTTGGGCTTGCTCTTCTCCAGCATCGTCGTCCATACCGTCAATGTCTTCGGAGCCGTAATCAAGCATGTCAGTTAAGTCCTCGACAGTGGCGATGAAGTGGGTGGTGGGTGGGACGTAAAATTCCCCATTCTCAACCCCTAGTCCGGGTTGGGCGTAGTTCGTACGTTGCTCCCTCGTAATGACGAGGGATCGCATCAAGTCCAGATCCTCGCTTAAAGGCGAGGTTTGGCCAAGGAGAAGAGAATCCATGGAGAATGGCAGGAAGGGGATTCCTCGGCCGAGGTCACACGATGCGGACTCTGAGAGTTCAGAGCCAGTGTCCAGGGAAGAGTCCGGCTTTGTGATGGTTGCCAGCGACACTGCTTCCTCCGGCTCTCCTGTACTGGGCTTAGTAGCCACAGATAGTCCAGCGGGTTTAGAAATCCCGTCTTCGGACCTAGCGACATGCTCCGGCTCTAAGGCCAGAGCAGAGGTTGGGGTCGTGAATCCTGGGAAGATCAAGTCTCCTCAGATGTATGCGACATAAGACAAGTTTCCAAAACTAATCTGGTGACCTGGGGCGTAGCTGTCAATCTGCTCTAGATGGCCAAGCGAGTTGGCCCACAGTGCGAAGCCACCGAGCACAAAGATCTGACCGGGGAGGAAAACCTTGATGTCTACTACACAACCTTCTTCTTGTAGATGTTGTTGGGCCTCCAAGTGCAGAGGTTTGTAGGACAGTAGCAAATTTCCCTCAAGTGGATGACCTAAGGTTTATCAATCCATGGGAGGCATAGGATGAAGATGGTCTCTCTCAAGCAACCCTGCAATCAAATAATAAAGAGTCTCTTGTGTCCCCAACACACCCGATACAATGGTAAATTGTATAGGTGCACTAATTTAGCGAAGAGATGGTGATACAAGTGCAATATGGATGATAAATAAAGGTCTTTGTAATCTGAAAATATAAAAACAGCAAGGTAACTAATGATAAAAGTGAGCGTAAACGGTATTGCAATGAGTTAAAACATGGCATAGGGTTCATACTTTCACTAGTGCAAGTTCTCTCAACAATAATAACATAATTGGATCATATAACTATCCCTCAACATGCAACAAAGAGTCACTCCAAAGTCACTAATAGCGGAGAACAAACGAAGAGATTATGGTAGGGTACGAAACCACCTCAAAGTTATTCTTTCTGATTGATCTATTCAAAAGTTTGTAGTAGAATAACACCTTAAGACACAAATCAACCAAAACCCTAATGTCACCTAGATACTCCAATGTCACCTCAAGTATCCGTGGGTATGATTATACGATATGCATCACACAATCTCAAATTCATCTATTCAACCAACACAAAGAACTTCAAAGAGTGCCCCAAAGTTTCTACTAGAGAGTCAAGACGAAAACGTGTGCCAACCCCTATGCATAAGATCACGAGGTCAAGGAACTCGCAAGTTGATCACCAAAACATACATCAAGTGGATCACGTGATACCCATTGTCACCACAGATAAGCACATGCAATACATACATCAAGTGTTCTCAAATCCTTAAAGACTCAATCCCATAAGATAACTTCAAAGGGAAAACTCAATTCATCACAAGAGAGTAGAGGGGGGAGAAACATCAAAAGATCCAACTATAATAGCAAAGCTCATGATACATCAAGATCGTACCACCTCAAGAACACGAGAGAGAGAGAGAGAGAGAGAGATCAAACACATAGCTACTGGTACATACCCTCAGCCCCGAGGGAGAACTACTCCCTCCTCATCATGGAGAGCACCGGGATGATGAAGATGGCCACCGGGGAGGGATTCCCCCTCCAGCAGGGTGCCGGAACGGGTATAGATTGGCTTTCGGTGGCTACGGAGGCTTCTAGCGGCGGAACTCCCGATCTAGGTTTCTTTTTGGAAGTTTTGGGTTATATAAGAGGTGTTGGAGTCGGGAACAAGTCAGGGGGGTCTCCGAGCTGTCGACAAGGCAAGGGGTGTGCCCAGGGGGGTGGGCGCGCCTCCACCCTTGTGGGCAGCCCAGGACTCTTCTGGCCTAACTCTTTTACTCCATGGCCTTCTTCTGGTCCAAACAAAATCTCCGTCAAGCTTCAGGTCAATTGGACTCCATTTGGTTTCCTTTTTCTACGATACTCTAAAACAAGGAAAAACAGAAACTGGCACTGAGCTCTAGGTTAATAGGTTAGTCCCAAAAATCATATAAAATAGCATATAAATGCATATAAAACATCCTATATGGATAATGTAATAGCATGGAACAATCAAAAATTATAGATACGTTGGAGACGCATCAATCCTGCCCCAGGGCAGCATTGTTGTATATGATTGATGGAGCCATCGAACCTTCTGGTGATGACGCAGCGGAACTCTCAATGAAAGCACCAATATCGGTGTCAAAACCGGCGGATCTCGGGTAGGGGGTCCCGAACTGTGTGTCTAAGGTCGATGGTAACAGGAGGCAGGGGACACGATGTTTTACCCAGGTTCGGGCCCTCTTGATGGAGGTAATACCCTACATCTTGCTTGATTGATCTTGATGAGTATAAGGATTACAATAGTTGATCTACCACGAGATCGTTGTGGCTAAACCCTAGAAGTCTAGAATGTATGATTGTGATTGCCCCTACGAACTAAACCCTCTGGTTTATATAGACATCGGAGGGGCCTAGGGTTGTACAGAGTCGGTTTACAAAGGAAGGAATCTACATATCCGAACGCCAAGCTTTCCATCCATGCAAAAGAGAGTCCCATCCGTACACGGGAGGAAGTATTCTGTCTTGTATCTTCATAGCCCATTAGTCCGGCCCATGTTACATAGTCCAGACGCCCTAGGACCCCTTAATCTAGGACTCCCTTAGACACCCTTTGGCCCATCTTAGCATGAGACCGACACCAAAAAATCCTATAAATAGAGAAACCGCCAGAAATAACCCTATAACTTGGACTCCGCTATCGCATGCCTCTGTACCTTTAAAATACCATCTGGAGCCCTGTTCCGGCACCCTACCGGAGGGGGGAATCATCACCGGAGGCCATCTTCATCATCCTGGCCACCATGATGAGGAGGGAGTAGTTCACCCTCAAGGCTAGGGTTATGTAGAAGTAGCTATGTGTTTGATCTCTCTCTCTCTCTCCCATGTTCTTGATTTGTCACGATTTTGATGTACCGCGAGCTTTGTTAATATAGTAGGATCATATGGTGGTTTCCCCTCTCTATCTTGTTGTGATTAATTGAGTTTTTACCTTTGAAGTTTCACTATTATTGGATCAAATACTTGTTGGATTTGAGAACATTTGATGTATGTCTTGCATATGAATACCCCTGGTGACAATGGGGTATTATATTGGTTCACTTGATGTATGTTTTGGCACTCAACTCGTGGATTCCTGAGGTGACGTTGTGGTAATCTATGCATAGGGGTTGATGCACATTTGCGTCCTACTTTCTCTAGTAGAAATCTTGGGGCACTCCTTGAAGTTCTTTGTTGGATTGAATATTATGAATCTGAAGTTGTTTGATGCATATCGTATAATTGACTCGTAGATACTTGTGGTGACATTGGAATATATCTATGTGACAGTAGAGTTGGTTGATGTGTATCATATGGTGTTATTTTAGTACGGACTCTAGGGCTGTTCATGACACTTATATGAATAGCTCAATAGATTGATCAGAAAGAATAACTTTCAGGTGGTCTCCACTAGATAAGAACCTTAGAGTGATTCTTTGTCGCAAGTTGAGGGATTGTTATATGATTCAATTATGTTAGCACTATTGAGAGATTGCACTAGCGAAAGTATGAACACTAGGCCTTGTTTTCAAGCATTGCAATACCGTTCGTGTTCAATTGTGACATTGCAATCATGCTTATCATTCAGGGAACTCACGTTAAACATTGTATTAAATTCTTCTTTTACCACTTCATAGCAATTTTCAGATTGCACGTTTTGAACAAAAACTTTATAAACATAAGCAATTTGGCACAACATCATTTCCATGTTTTTTTAGTTTTGTTTTATATACCAAACTAGTCAAAAAAAGAAACCAAAAGATTCAATTGCAAGTTCTAAAGAAGATACCTTCAAGCACTCACATCCCCAGCAATGGCGCTAGAAATAGCTTCATGTCTACTACACAACTTTATTCTTGTATACTTTGCTGGGTCTCCAAGCGAAGAGTTTGTAGTACAACATCAATTTTCCCTCAAGTGGATGACCTAAGACATATCAATCCATAGGAGGTGTAGGATGAAGATGGTCCTCTTTCAAACAATCCTGCAATCAAATACAAATAATCTCTTGTGTCCCCAAGACACGCAATACAATTGTCATTTGTATAGGTGCACTAGTTCGGCGAAGAGGTGATGATAGATGTGTAATATGGACGGTGGAAATAGCTTTTATAATCTGAATAAATAAAAACAACAAGGTAGTAAGTAACAAAAGTGTGCGAAAATGGTGTCTCAATTCTTAGAAACAAGGCCTAGGGTTCGTACTTTCTCTAGTGCAATCCCTCAACGTCATTAACTTAATTGGACCACATGATAATCCCTCAAAGTGCAGCAAATAATCACTCCAAAGTTTCTATTTATATTGGAGAAACTAGGATGGAATTGCGGAGGTAGCAAAGCACCTCAAATTTGTGTTTCCAATCAATCTATTGAACCACCCCAAGTGACACGAATAGTCCTAGAGATTGTACTACGACAACACCATATGATACGTACCAATTAACCCTTATGTCACCTAGAACACCCTAATGCCACCATGAGTCTCCGCAAGTTAAGACATGCATCGAGGGGTGTCAAACCCAAAGTATTCAATCCAACATAAAAAAACTCAAAGAGCAAGACTCTATTCATCACAAAAGAGATATAGAGGGAAGAACATCATAAGATCCAACTATATTGATAAAGCTCATGATCCATCAAGATCATGTCAAATCAAGAACACACACACACACACACAGAGAGAGAGAAAGAGAGAGAGAAATCATAGCTACTGGTACAAACCCTCGGCCCCGAGGGTGAACTGCTCACATATCACCATTGAGGCAGCAAGGATGATGAAGAGGCCTCCCATGATGACTAATATGTCTCCAACGTATCTATAATTTTTTATTGTTCCATGCTATTATATTATCCATCTCGGATGTTTTATATGCATTTATATGCTATTTTATATCATTTTTTGGGACTAACCTATTAACCTAGTGCCCAGTGCCAATTGTTGTGTTTCCTTGTTTTTGACTTTTACATAAAGGAATATCAAACGGAGTCCGAATGGAATAAAACTTTATGATGATTTTTCTTGGACTAGAAGAAACCCAGGAGACTTGGAGAGGAGTCCAGAAGCCCTAAGAGGAGGCCACAAGCCTTAGGGGCGCGCCCTAAGGCTTGTGGGCCCCTCGTAGACCTCCTAACCCTAATTCTTGCTCCATAAATACCCAAATATTCCCTCTACACCAGAAGCATCCACAAAAATACTTTTCTGCTGCCGCAAGCTTCTGTTCTCATGAGATCCCATCTTGGGGCCTTTTCTGGCACTCCGCCGGAGGGGGCTTCGGTCATAAAGGGCCTCTACACCAACCTTGCTGCCCTTTCGATGATGTGTGGGTAGTTTACCACAGACCTACAGGTCCATAGCTAGTAGCTACATGGCTTCTTCTCTCTCTTTGATCTTCAATACAATGTTCTCCTCGATGTTCTTGGAGTTCTATCTGATGTAATCTTCCTTTGCAGTGTGTTTGTTGAGATCCGATGATTTGTGGATTTATGATCAGATTATCTATGAATATTATTTGAGTATTCTCTAAACTCTTTTATGCATGATTAAGATGGCTTTGTATTTCTCTCTGGTCCATTGATTTGGTTTGGCCAACTAGATTGATCTATCTTGCAATGGGAGAGGTGCTTTGTGATGGGTTCAATCTTGCGGTGTCCTCACCAAGTGACAACAGGGGTTGCGAGGCACATATTATATTGTTGCCATTAAGGATAAAAAGATGGGGTTTATATCATCTTGCTTGAGTTTATCCCTCTACATCATGTCATCTTGCTTATTGCGTTACTCTGTTCTCTTGAACTTAATACTCTAGATGCAGGGAGGAGTCGGTCGATGTGTGGAGTAATAGTAGTAGATGCGGGCAGGAGTCGGTCTACTTGTCATGGGCATGATGCTTATATTCATGATCATTGCCTTACATATCGTCATAACTATGCGCTTTTATATCAATTGCTCAGAAGTAATTTGTTCACCCATTGTATGTTTTCTTTCAAGAGAGAAGCCTCTAGTGAATCCTATGCCACCGGGTCTATTTTCCATCATTTATTTTCAGATCTATAAAACCAAAAACCCAAAAAAATACCTTGCTGCAATTTATTTACCTTTACTTTATTTTGTCTTTTATTTATCTTTTATATCTATCTCTATTAGATCTCACTCTTGTTCATGACCGTTAAGGGATTGACAAGCCTTTTTTCGCGTTGTGTGCAAGTGTTTGTTAGTTTGTGCAGGTGCATCTATTGGAGAATTGCTTGTTCCTCCTACTGGATTGATACCTTGGTTCTTAACTGAGGGGAATATTTATCTCTACTTTGCTGCATTAACCTTTCCTCTTCAAGGGAAATAACAACACAAGCTCAGGAAGTAGAAATGACTCCCCCCTCCGGTAATCCGCCGACGAAGCTTGTACCACCAGAAAAGCATGAGCAACACTGGGATGCCATTGGTGTTAGAGAACTTATGTAACTAGATTATTGACTCTAGTGCAAATGGGAGACTATTGGAAGTATGCCCTAGAGGCAATAATATTTGTATTACATGTCCATTATTAAGTTGTATATTCGTGCTATAATTGTATTAGTTCTTGAATATGAAATTCAGAGGGAAACCCAAAATATATGCTGAAACATAAACACCAATATGATTCCTAGTCATGCCATTAAGACTACCTCATGTATTGATGATGACTTGCTTTCCTGATCATGAGCATTGTTATTGTAACAAGGATTCTATCAATAATGAGAACACATCATTATTGGAAAATGGTGTTGGATAGATCGAATTTATGAATTACTGAGAGATGTTATCTTGTTAGTATTTCATATAACTTGTTCATGATTACTGAGTTCCTTAGACCATGAGTATATCGTATGCCAACATGTCGGATGGTTACTTTTGTGGTTACCAACATCACTATGTAACTAGATGTGAATAAAGGTGACTTATGGGTATACCGAAAACATATGTCTCAGTATCAATAGTTCAAGACCGGGATTTGCTCCTCTCATGATAGAGAGATACTCTATGGGCCCACTTGGTGTTACATTTTCATTATCATCTTTCCAGACGGATTTCCACCTTTTATTCACGGATGATAGCCTGCTGTCTTTCAAGGCAAGTGTTAATTGAGCTGAAGAGGTATCAAACCTACTGGAATCATATTGCAGGGTATCTGGACAGAGAATTAACAGGGATAAATCGTCCATCTTCTTCAGTAAGGGATGACCTAATATTGTTCGGACTGCAGTAAAGGATCATTTGCATGTCCCAAATGAATCTCTTAGTGAAAGGTATTTGGTAATGCCTACGGATGTTGGGCATTCCAAGATGGGGACTTTCAAATATCTAAGTGATAGAATCTGTGAGAAGGTCAAGGGATGGGTGGGAAAGATTTTATCATCAGGTGGTAAGGATGTTTTAATCAAGGTTGTTGCTCAAGCAATCCCAGTATATTCGATGGCATGTTTTAAACTACCACAAGGATTTTGTGAACACATAAACTCCATTATCAGGAAGTTTCGGTGGGGATTCAAAGAGGGTAAAAGAAAACCAGCATGGATTTCTTGGGAAGTTATGACAAGGCCCAAATATTAGGGCGGGTTAGGATTCAGGGACATGGAAATTTTTAACCTCGCCCTACTTGCTAGGCAGTCATGGAGGATTAATCAAGAGCCCAACTCTCTTAGCGCGAGAATATTGAAATCATTCTACTTCCCTAAGACTACTATCCTTAATGCATAACTTGGCACAAAACCCTCCCAGGTGTGGCGTCCAATTCTAGAGGGCATGGATATCCTAAAGCAAGGTTTGATTCGAAGAACTGGAAATGGACAAGAGACTTTTATTTGGTCAGACAATTGGATCCCTAAAAATTCCTATCTTTGGCCAATTTATTCTCTTGTTCAGAATCCACCGGAGAGGGTTGCCGATCTTATGGAGCCAGCTACATCAAGCCGGAATGAGCAGCTAATACACAACATCTTCTTGCCCAACGACGCCGAGGAAATTTTGAAAATCCTGGTTTGCACACAGAATATTGATGACTACTTGGCATGGCATCCGGACAGTAAGGGAGTTTTTAAGTGAGCTCGGCCTACAAATTCATCATCAGGACTAAAATTCAGCAAGAGTGTTGGCTTGAGGGCTGTGGTGAATCCTCTAATGGTACCAAAGAAGAGAGCGCATGGTCATTGTTGTGGAAGACCAAAATTCCCGCCAAAGTGAAAGTTTTTCTGTGGAGATTGGCACATCACTCACTGCTAACTTTTGGTGTGTTGCTTCGAAGAAATATGACAGAAGTTGATACTTGTCCTCTATGCAGAGCCGAGGACTCGTGGAGACACGCACTTTTGAGCTGCACTATGGCTAGGTGCATGTGGGCTTTGTCAGATGACGTTCTTGTTGATAAAATATCTGATAATATGGAACCTAGTGCAAACAATTAGGTGTTCAATTTGCATGAGAATCTTAATCATGAATGGTTCACGAGGCTGGTCATCACACTATGGACGATATGGTATGCACGAAGGAAAGGTGTGTATGAATCAATTTTTCAGGGGCCTATACAAACAGATGAATTCATAAATGCGTACTTGTGTGATCTGGGGGAGGCTGTAACGCCCGAATAATTAACCTACAGTGAAACTCTCCGAATGATGCCACGTCACCTCTGTTACTGTTGCTAATCTTTCGTTAGTTCAAAACCAATTCAAAAATCAATTCAAGATATGGCAAACAACAAAAGTTTTCAAACATTGAAACAAAAATGTTTGGTGAAAGCCAAATACTACACTGATAATTATTATGAAGAAAACATTTTTTTGAAAAGACTTAAATATTTTAAATTGAATTAAAACAAAAAAGGAAAAAAATAAAAAAACAAAAAAGAGAAAAAGACAGAGCCCTCCCACTGGGCCATCTGTGGCCCAGCTGGCTAGCCCAATTGGGCAAAGGGCCAACCGGCCAGCCCACCCTCACTCCATAACCCCAACGCCCCTGAAACCCTAACCCACTCCCCCGTCGCCCCACACCCCACTCTCCCACTCCCTCGACTGGATCTGGATCGGGAGGAGCCCGATCCCATCGCCCCCCTGGTCTCCCGCCGCCCCGGCCACCTCGCCGTCGCCGGAGCAACCTCGCCGGCCTGCCTCCTCCTCCCCGCCGGACTGCTTCCTCTCCGTCCCCGTCGTCTTCGTCCTCCACCTCGACCCCCACTGCCCCGGACCCTACACCCCCGTGAGATTCTTCTCCTCCGGTCCCTGTGCTCGCCGCGCCGCGCCCGTTGCCTGCACCTGCTAGCTCCTGCCGCGTCCCGTCGTGCTCTCCTACTGTCGCCCGAGCTCCGCGCCGCCGTGTCGCCCCACCCACCCACCCACCCCCCCCCCCCCCCCCCCCGCGCGCACGCCCGTGCGCACCATGCAGCGACCGCCGCGCACTGCTCCTGCTGCCCCGCTCTGCTCCTACTGTTGTTGCTCTGCCGCCGCTGCTGTGCTGTCCTCTCTGTCGCGGCGCTGGCCGCCTCCCCGCGTCCCGCTCCGGCCAGCGCCCCATGGCCCCGTGCCTCGCCGCGCCTGGCCTCCGCCCTCTCCTCCTCCCGCGGCCGCGCCACCGCGCGCCACCCCTCGCCTCCGCTCGTCATGGCCCCGGCTGGCCGCGCCGGCTTGCCCCGGCGGCCTCGTCCCGCCCTGCGGGTGAGTGCCCACTCGGGTGCGCCCGCACCTAGTAGCCCGCCCCGCTAAGGCCCCCTGGCCCTATGACGCATGGCCCCACAGCCCAAAGAACGATTAAAAAATGTAATAAAAATTTAAAAAATAAATAATAAATAAATAAATATTAATTAATTAATTAACTACATAATTCACTTAATTAATTCTATTTAAAATTAACTAATTATGATCAATTGACATAATAACTAATTAACCTAATTAACTACTTCTAATTAGCTAAATAGTCCCTGACAGGTGGGACCCACATGTCAGGTTGACCAGGTCAACGCCAATGTTGACTGCTGACATCATGATGACATCAGCAAGCATTATTGTGGATAATTGAAAGTGCAACAATCCCTAGGTGGTTTTGGTAATTCATAACAACATATAGCTCATTGAGCTAATGCTATTTCAAGATGATTATTTCAGGAAAGCTCAATGATTGGCATGGCATGGATGTGAAAGTGGAACCCTCAAAATGCTAAGGACAAAGAATGGGCTCAAGCTCAAAAGTTCAACACTCTTCATTTTATATTTTAGTGATCCAAGATCACATTGAGTCTTTAGGAAAAGCCAATACTATCAAGGAGGGATGAGGTGTTGCTTAATGAGCCTCTTGCTTTATGTGCTTGGTGATATGCTCCAAAATCCTCAACCACTTTTCCATAGCCACAAATGACCTAAACCCTAAACCAAACTCGGTCATACCGATTCTTTCAATCCGGCACCACTGAGTTTCACTTGTCATTTGCCACTGCCAAACCCTAGCAATTCGGTCCTACCGATAAGGATCTCGGTCTCACCGAGATGGGATTGCAAACTCTATGTTTCCCTTCCGTAACTTTTCGGTCTCACCGAAAGAGCGAATCGGTCCCACCGAGATTGCAATGTAAACTCTATGTTTCCTTCTTGTAACTTTTCGGTCTCACCGAAAGAGCGAGTCGGTCCCACCGAGTTTGCCTGACCAACTCTCTGGTTAGCTTATTGCCAAACTCGGTCTCACCGAGTTTGTGCAATCGGTCTCCCCGAGATTACGTTATGCCCAAACCCTAACCGAATTGGTCCTACCGAGTTGCATGTCAGTCCCACCGAAATTCCTAACGGTCACTAGGTTTACTATTTCGGTCCGACCGAGTTTTCTGATTCGGTCCCACCGAGATTGGTAAATTGTGTGTAACGGTTGGATTTTGTGTGGAGGCTATAAATACCCCTCCACCTCCTCTTCACTCGTGGAGAGAGCCATCAGAACACATACACCATTCCAACTCATATGTTCTAAGAGAGAACCACCTACTCATGTGTTGAGGCCAAGATATTCCATTCCTACCATATGAATCTTGATCTCTAGCCTTCCCCAAGTTTCTTTCCACTCAAATCTTCTTTCCATCAGATCCAAATCCTATGAGAGAGAGTTGAGTATTGGGGAGACTATCATTTGAAGCACAAGAGCAAGGAGTTCATCATCAACACACCATTTGTTACTTCTTGGAGAGTGGTGTCTCCTAGATTCGCTAGGTGTCACTTGGGAGCCTCCGACAAGATTGTGGAGTTGAACCAAGGCGTTTGTAAGGGCAAGGAGATCGCCTACTTCGTTAAGATCTACCGCTAGTGAGGCAAGTCCTTCGTGGGCGATGGCCATGGTGGGATAGACAAGGTTGCTTCTTCGTGGACCCTTCGTGGGTGGAGCCCTCCGTGGACTCGCGCAACCGTTACCCTTCGTGGGTTGAAGTCTCCATCAACGTGGATGTAGGATAGCACCACCTATCCGAACCACGGGGAAAACATCCGTGTCTCCAATTGCGTTTGAATCCTCAAAAACCCTTCCCTTTATATTCTTGCAAGTTGCATGCTTTACTTTCCGCTGCCAATATACTCTTTGCATGCTTGCTTGAATTGTGTGATGATTGCTTGACATGTCCTAAGATAGTTAAAATCTGCCAAGAACTAAAATTGGGAAAAGGTTAAGTTTTTATTTGGTCAAGTAGTCTAATCACCCCCCCCCCCCCCTCTCTAGACATACTTTCGATCCTACAATAATGTTGAATTAAAATAATTAAATATATGCTAAAATGATTTAAATCTTTTAAAATTAATATAAAATAGACCGTAGCTTGGATGGAAAATTTTGTACATGAAAGTTGCTCAAGACGACGAGACGAATCCGAATACGCAGCCCGTTCGTCCGCCACACATCCCTAGCATAGCGAACACGCAACTTTCCCCCTCTGGTTCATCTCTCCGAAAACGCGAAACACCGGGGATACTTTCCCGGTTGTTTTCCCCCTTCGCCGTATCACCTCCTACCGCGTTAGGGCACACCTAGCACCGTTACTCGTCATGTCATGCATCGATATGCATCTGTTTGCATTGTATTCATTGTTTCTTCCCCCTCTTCTCTCCGGTAGACTACGAGACTAACGCTGCTGTTGGTGCCCCGATCGACTACGTTGTTGACGACCCCTACTTGCCAAAGCAACCAGGCAAGCCCCCCCCCCCTCCTTGATCACCAGATATCGCCTATTCTTCTCTCTACTGCTTGCATTAGAGTAGTGTAGCATGTTACTGCTTTACGTTAATCCTATTCTGTTGCATAGCCTATCATTGTTACTACAGTTGTTGATGATGGGGAACGTAGTAATTTCAAAAAATTTCCTACGCACACGCAAGATCATGGTGATGCATAGCAACGAGGGGGAGAGTCTGATCTACGTATCCTTGTAGATCGCAACGGAAGCGTTGACACAACGTAGAGGAAGTAGTCGTACGTCTTCTTCCCGATCCGACTGATCCAAGCACCGTTACTCCAGCACCTCCGAGTTCTTAGCACGCGTACAGCTCGATGACGATCCCCGGGCTCCGATCCAGCAAAGCTTCAGGGAGGAGTTCCGCCAGCACGACGGCGTGGTGACGATCTTGATGTTCTACTGTCGCAGGGCTTCGTCTAAGCACCGCTACAATATGACCGAGGTGGAATATGGTGGCAGGGGGCACCGCACACGGCTAAGGAACGATCACGTGGATCAACTTGTGTGTCTATGGGGTGCCCCCCGCCCCTGTATATAAAGGATGGAGGAGGAGGAGGCCGGCCAAGGCTAGGCGCGCCAGGTGTGGAGTCCTACTAGGACTCCAAGTCCTAGTAGGAGTCCACCAAGAGGGGAGGAAGGGAGAAGGAAGTGGAGGAGTAGGAAAGGTGGCCGGCCCCCTTTTCCCTAGTCCAATTCGGACTAGAGGGGAGGGGGGCGCAACAGCCTTTTTCCTCTTCCCACTAAAGCCCATCAAGGCCCATTACTTCTCCCATAACTACCCGGTACTCCGAAAAATACCCGAATCACTCGGAACCTTTCCGATGTCCGAATATAGTCGTCCAATATATCGATCTTTACGTCTCGACCATTTCGAGACTCCTCGTCATGTCCCCGATCTCATCCGGGACTCCGAACTCCTTAGGTACATCAAAACTCATAAACTCATAATATAACTGTCATCGAAACCTTAAGCGTGCGGACCCTACGGTTCGAGAACAATGTAGACATGACCGAGACACGTCTCCGGTCAATAACCAATAGCGGGACCTGGATGCCCATATTGTCTCCTACATATTCTACGAAGATCTTTATCGGTCAGACCGCATAACAACATACGTTGTTCCCTTTGTCATCGGTATGTTACTTGCCCGAGATTCGATCGTCAGTATCCAATACCTAGTTCAATCTCGTTACCGGCAAGTCTCTTTACTCGTTCCGTAATACAACATCCCGCAACTAACTC
The DNA here is from genome assembly GCA_034509565.1 of Triticum monococcum. Taxonomy (NCBI): domain Eukaryota; kingdom Viridiplantae; phylum Streptophyta; class Magnoliopsida; order Poales; family Poaceae; genus Triticum; species Triticum monococcum. Next base: position 119,386,639 of record CM067844.1, read on the forward strand.
ATTAGTTGCAATGCTTGCAAGGCTTTAAGTGATGTGCATTACCGAGAGGGCCCAGAGATACCTCTCCGACAATCGGAGTGACAAATCCTAATCTCGAAATACGCCAACCCAACATCTACCTTTGGAGACACCTGTAGTACTCCTTTATAATCACCCAGTTACGTTGCGACGTTTGGTAGCACCCAAAGTGTTCCTCCGGCAAACGGGAGTTGCATAATCTCATAGTCATAGGAACATGTATAAGTCATGAAGAAAGCAATAGCAACATACTAAACGATCGGGTGCTAAGCTAATGAAATGGGTCATGTCAATCAAATCATTCAACTAATGATGTGACCTCGTTAATCAAATAACAACTCTTTGTCCATGGTTAGGAAACGTAACCATCTTTGATTAACGAGCTAGTCAAGTAGAGGCATACTAGTGACACTCTGTTTGTCTATGTATTCACACATGTATTATGTTTCCGGTTAATACAATTCTAGCATGAATAATAAACATTTATCATGATATAAGGAAATAAATAATAACTTTATTATTGCCTCTAGGGCATATTTCCTTCAGTCTCCCACTTGCACTAGAGTTAATAATCTAGTTCACATCGCCATGTGATTTAACAGCAATAGTTCACATCACCATGTGATTAACACCCATAGTTCACATCGTCATGTGACCAACACTCAAAGGGTTTACTAGAGTCAGTAATCTAGTTCACATATCTATGTGATTAACACCCAAAGAGTACTAAGGTGTGATCATGTTTTGCTTGTGAGATAATTTTAGTCAACGGGTCTGTCACATTCAGATCCATAAGTATTTTGTAAGTTCTATGTCTACAATGCTCTACACGGAGCTACTCTAGCTAATTGCTCCCACTTTCAATATGTATCCAGATTGAGACTTTAGATTCATCTGGATCAGTGTCAAAAACTTGCATCGATGTAACCCTTTACGACGAACCTTTTTGTCACGTCCATAATCGAGAAACATATCTTTATTTCACTAAGGATAATTCTGACCGCTGTCCAGTGATCTACTCCTAGATCACTTGTTGTACTCCCATGCCAAATCAATGCAGGGTATACAATAGATCTGGTATACAGCATGACATACTTTATAGAACCTATGGCCAAGGCATAGGGAATGACTTTCATTCTCTTTCTATCTTCTGCCGTGGTCGGGCTTTGAGTCTTACTCAACTTCACACCTTGTAATACAGGCAAGAACTCTTTCTTTGACTGCTCCATTTTGAACTACTTCAAAATCTTGTCAAGGTATGTACTCATTGAAAAAAACTTATCAAGCGTCTTGATCTATCTCTATAGATCTTGAAGCTCAATATGTAAGCAGCTTCACCGAAGTCTTTCTTTGAAAAACTCCTTTCAAACACTCCTTTATGCTTTACAGAATAATTCTACATTATTTCCGATCAACAATATGTCATTCACATATACTTATCAGAAATGTTGTAGTGCTCCCACTCACTTTCTTGTAAATACAGGCTTCACCGCAAGTCTGTATAAAACTATATGCTTTGATCAACTCATCAAAGTGTATATTCCAACTCCGAGATGCTTGCACCAGTCCACAGATGGATCATTGGAGCTTGCACGTTTTGTTAGCACCTTTCGGATTGACAAAACCTTCTGGTTGCATCATATACAACTCTTCTTTAATAAATCCATTAAGGAATGCAGTTTTGTTTATCCATTTGCTAGATTTCATAAAATGCGGCAATTACTAACATGATTCGGACAGACTCTAGCATAGATACGAGTGAGAAGCTCTCATCGTAGTCAACACCTTGAACTTGTCGAAAACCTTTTGCGACAATTCTAGCTTTGTAGATAGTAACACTACTATCAGCGTCCGTCTCCCTCTTGAAGATCCATTTATTCTCAATTGCTTGCCGATCATCGGGCAAGTCAACCAAAGTCCAAACTTTGCTCTCATACATGGATCATATCTCAGATTTCATGGCCTCAAACCATTTCGCGGAATCTGGGCTCATCATCGCTTCCTCATAGTTCGTAGGTTCGTCATGGTCAAGTAACATGACCTCCAGAACAGGATTACCGTACCACTCTGGTGCGGATCTCACTCTGGTTTACCTACGAGATTCGGTAGTAACTTGATCTTGAAGTTACATGATCATCATCATTAGCTTCCTCACTAATTGGTCTAGTAGTCACAAGAACAGATTTTCGTGATGAACTACTTTCCAATAAGGTAGAAGGTACAATTACCATATCAAGTTTTCTACTTTCCTCCCACTTACTTCTTTCAAGAGAAACTCCTTCTCTAGAAAGGATCCATTATAAGCAACGAATGTCTTGCCTTAGGATCTGTGATAGAAGGTGTACCCAACAGTCTCCTTTGGGTATCCTATGAAGACATATTTCTCCGATTTGGGTTTGAGCTTATCAGGATGAAACTTTTTCTCATAAGCATCGCAACCCCAAACTTCAAGAAACGACAACTTTGGTTTCTTGCCAAACCATAGTTCATAAGGCGTCGTCTCGACGGATATAGATGGTGCCCCTTTTTTTTAACGTGAATGCAGCTGTCTCTAATGCATGACCCCAAAAACGATAGTGGTAAATCGGTAAGAAACATCATAGATTGCACTATATCCAATAAAGTACGGTTATGACGTTCGGACACACCATTATGCTGTGGTGTTCCAGGTGGCGTGAGTAGTGAAACTATTTCACATTGTTTTAACTGAAGACCAAACTCGTAACTCAAATACTCTTTTCCACGATCAGATCATAGAAACTTTATTTTCTTGTTACGATGATTTTCCACTTCACTCTGAAATTCTTTGAACTTTTCAAATGTTTCAGACTTGTGTTTCATTAAGTAGATATACTCATATCTGCTCAAATCATCTGTGAAGATCAAAAAATAATGATACTTGTCGCGAGCCTCAATATTCATCGGACCACATACATCAGTATGTATGATTTCCAACAAATCTGTTGCTTGCTCCATTGTTCCAAATAACAGAGTCTTAGTCATCTTGCCCATGAGGCATGGTTCGCAAGCATCAACTGATTCATAATCAAGTGATTCCAAAAGCCCATCAGCATGGAGTTTCTTCATGCGCTTTACACCAATATGACCTAAACTGCAGTGCCACAAATAAATTGCACTATCATTATTAACTTTGCATCTTTTGGTTTCAACATTGTGATTATGTGTATCACTACGATCGAGATCCAACGAACTATTTTTCATTGGGTGTGTAACCATATAAGGTTTTATTCATGTAAACAGAACAACACTTTATTCTCTTACTTAAATGAATAATCGTATTACAATAAACATGATCAAATCATATTCATGCTCAACGTAAACACCAAATAACACTTATTTAGGTTCAACACTAATCCCGAATTTACAGGGAGTGTGCGATGATGATCATATCAATCTTGGAACCACTTCCAACACACATCGTCACTTCACCCTTAACTAGTCTCTGTTTATTCTGCAACTCCCGTTTCGAGTTACTAATCTTAGCAACTGAACTAGTATCAAATACTGAGGGGTTGCTATAAACACTAGTAAAGTACACATCAATAACATGTATATCAAATATACCTATGTTCACTTTGCCATCCTTCTTATCTGCCAATCACTTGGGGTAGTTCCGCTTCCAGTGACCAGTCCCTTTGCAGTAGAAGCACTCAGTCTCAGGCTTAGGACCAGACTTGGGCTTCTTCACTTGAGCAGCAACTCGCTTGCCGTTCTTCTTGAAGTTCCCCTTCTTCCCTTTGCCCTTTTCTTGAAACTAGTGGTCTTGTCAACCATCAACACTTGATGTTTTTCTTGATTTCTACCTTCGTCGATTTCAGCATCACGAAGAGCTTGGGAATCGTTTCCGTTATCCCTTGCATATTATAGTTCATCACGAAGTTCTACTAACTTGGTGATGGTGACTAGAGAATTCTGTCAATCACTATCTTATCTGGAAGATTAACTCCCACTTGATTCAAGCGATTGTAGTACCCAGACAATCTGAGCACATGCTCACTAGTTGAGCGATTCTCCTCCATCTTTTAGCTATAGAACTTGTTGGAGACTTCATATTTCTCAACTCGGGTATTTGCTTGAAATATTAACTTCAACTCCTGGAACATCTCATATGGTCCATGACGTTCAAAACGTCTTTGAAGTCCCGATTATAAGCCATTAAGCATGGTGCACTAAACTATCAAGTAGTCATCATATTGAGCTATCCAAACGTTCATAACGTCTGCATCTGCTCCTGCAATAGGTCTGTCACCTAGCGGTGCATCAAGGACATAATTCCTCTGTGCAGCAATGAGGATAAACCTCAGATCACGGATCCAATCCGCATCATTGCTACTAACATCTTTCAACACAATTTTCTCTAGGAACATATCAAAATAAACACAGGGAAGCAACAACGCGAGCTTATTGATCTACAACATAATTTGCAAAATACTACCAGGACTAAGTTCATGATAAATTTAAGTTCAATTTAATCATATTACTTAAGAACTCCCACTTAGATAGACATCCCTCTAATCCTCTAAGTGATCACGTGATCCAAATCAACTAAACCATGTCCGATCATCACGTGAGATGGAGTAGTTTCATTGGTGAACATCATTATGTTGATCATATCTACTATATGATTCACGCTCGACCTTTCGGTCTCCGTGTTCCGAGGCCATATCTGTATATGCTTGGCTCGTCAAGTATAACCTGAGTATTCCGCATGTGCAACTGTTTTGCACCCGTTGTATTTGAACGTAGAGCCTATCACACCCGATCATCACGTGGTGTCTCAGCACGAAGAACTTTCGCAACGGTGCATACTCAGGGAGAACACTTCTTGATAATTTAGTGAGAGATCATCTTATAATGCTACCGTCAATCAAAGCAAGATAAGATGCATAAAAGGATAAACATCACATGCAATCAATATAAGTGATATGATATGGCCATCATCATCTTGTGCTTGTGATCTCCATCTCCGAACCACCGTCATGATCACCATCGTCACCGGCGTGACACCTTGATCTCCATCGTAGCATCGTTGTCGTCTCGCCAATCTTATGCTTCCACGACTATCACTACCGCTTAGTAATAAAGTAAAGCATTACATCGCGATTGCATTGCATACAATAAAGCGACAACCATATGGCTCCCGCCAGTTGCCGATAACTTGGTTACAAAAACATGATCATCTCACACAATAAAATTTAGCATCATCCCTTGACCATATCACATCACAACATGCCCTGCAAAAACAAGTTAGACGTCCTCTACTTTGTTGTTGCAAGTTTTACGTGGCTGCTACGGGCTTAAGCAAGAACTCATCTCACCTACGCATCAAAACCACAACGATAGTTTGTCAAATAGACTCCGTTTTAACCTTCTCAAGGACCGGGCGTAGCCACACTTGGTTCAACTAAAGTTGGAGAGACAGTCGCCCGCAAGCCATCTATGTGCAAAGCACGTCGAGGGAACCGGTCTCGCGTAAGCGTACGCGTAAGGTTGGTCCGGGTCGTCTCGTCCAACAATACCGCCGAACCAAAGAATGACATGCTGGTAGGCAGTATGACTTATATCGCCCACAACTCACTTGTGTTCTACTCGTGCATATAACATCAAACCATAAAACCTAGGCTCGGATGCCACTGATGGGGAGCGTAGTAATTTCAAAAAAATTCCTACGCACACGCAAGATCATGGTGATGCATAGCAACGAGGGGGAGAGTCTGATCTACGTACCCTTGTAGATCGCAACGGAAGCGTTGACACAATGTAGAGGAAGTAGTCGTACGTCTTCTTCCCGATCCGACCGATCCAAGCACCGTTACTCCGGCACCTCCGAGTTCTTAGCACACGTACAGCTCGATGACGATCCCCGGGCTCCGATCCAGCAAAGCTTCAGGGAGGAGTTCCGCCAGCACGACGGCGTGGTGACGATCTTGATGTTCTACTGTCGCAGGGCTTCGTCTAAGCACCGCTACAATATGACCGAGGTGGAATATGGTGGCAGGGGGCACCGCACACGGCTAAGGAACGATCACGTGGATCAACTTGTGTGTCTATGGGGTGCCCCCTGCCCTTGTATATAAAGGATGGAGGAGGAGGAGGCCGGCCAAGGCTAGGCGCGCCAGGTGTGGAGTCCTACTAGGACTCCAAGTCCTAGTAGGAGTCCACCAAGAGGGGAGGAAGGGAGAAGGAAGTGGAGGAGTAGGAAAGGTGGCCGGCCCCCCTTTCCCTAGTCCAATTCGGACTAGAGGGGAGGGGGGGCGCAGCAGCCTTTTTCCTCTTCCCACTAAAGCCCATCAAGGCCCATTACTTCTCCCGTAACTACCCGGTACTCCGAAAAATACCCGAATCACTCGGAACCTTTCCGATGTCCGAATATAGTCGTCCAATATATCGATCTTTACATCTCGACAATTTCGAGACTCCTCGTCATGTCCCCGATCTCATCCGGGACTCCGAACTCCTTCGGTACATCAAAACTCATAAACTCATAATATAACTGTCATCGAAACCTTAAGTGTGCGGACCCTACGGTTCGAGAACAATGTAGACATGACCGAGACACGTCTCCAGTCAATAACCAATAGCGGGACCTGGATGCCCATATTGGCTCCTACATATTCTACGAAGATCTTTATCGGCCAGACCGCATAACAACATACGTTTTTCCCTTTGTCATTGGTATGTTACTTGCCCAAGATTCGATCGTCGGTATCCAATACCTAGTTCAATCTCGTTACCGGCAAGTCTCTTTACTCGTTTCGTAATACAACATCCCGCAACTAACTCATTAGTTGCAATGCTTGCAAGGCTTTAAGTGATGTGCATTACCGAGAGGGCCTAGAGATACCTCTCCGACAATCGGAGTGACAAATCCTAATCTCGAAATACGCCAACCCAACATCTACCTTTGGAGACACCTGTAATACTCCTTTATAATCACCCAGTTACGTTGTGACGTTTGGTAGCACCCAAAGTGCTCCTCCGGCAAAAGGGAGTTGCATAATCTCATAGTCATAGGAACATGTATAAGTCATGAAGAAAGCAATAGCAACATACTAAACGATCGGGTGCTAAGCTAATGAAATGGGTCATGTCAATCAGATCATTCAACTAATGATGTGACCTCGTTAATCAAATAACAACTCTTTGTCCATGGTTAGGAAACGTAACCATCTTTGATTAACGAGCTAGTCAAGTAGAAGCATACTAGTGACACTCTGTTTGTCTATGTATTCACACATGTATTATGTTTCCGGTTAATACAATTCTAGCATGAATAATAAACATTTATCATGATATAAGGAAATAAATAATAACTTTATTATTGCCTCTAGGGCATATTTCCTTTAGTTGATACCTTACCTGCATTCCTAAATGCTTAGTATAGGATGCTAGTTTATCATCAGTGGCCCTACATTTTTGTCCGTCTGCCGTGCTATACTATCGGGTCGTGATCACTAGGGAGGTGATCACGGGTATATACCTATATACATATACATATACATGTGATGACTAAAGACGGGTCGGCTCATAGAGTACCCGCGAGTGATTCATAGATTGGGGGCTGAAAGGACCTCTGTCCCGACGGCCCTCTGGGTGGATCTTTGTAGCGGAGCGACAGGGCAGGTTGAGACCACCCAAGAGAGAGGTGGGCCTGGCCCTGGTCGGCGTTCGCGGTTACTTCAAGATAACACGCTTAACGAGATCTTGGTATTTGAACTGAGTCTGGCCACTGGCCTATACGCACTAACCAACTACACGGGAACAGTTATGGCCACTCAATGTCGTGGTATCAGTCGAAGCCTTCATGACGTCAGCGACTGAGTGGCGCGCGCCGGGTTGGACCGCGTAACGCAACTTCCTTTGTAATGGAGGTTGCTAGGTCTGCTCACCGGCCGCGTACGAAACGTGCAGGTGTGCAATGGGCGATGGGCCCAGAACCCCCCTGCTTATGATCTAGACTGGCGTGCTGACCTCTCTGTTGTGCCTAGGGGGGGCTGTGACGTGTTGATCTTCCGAGGCCGGGCATGACCCAGGAAAGTGTGTCCGGCCCAAATGGATCGAGCGTGTTGGGAAATGTGGTGCACCCCTGCAGGGAGGTTTATCTATTCGAATAGCCATGTCCCTTGGTAAAAGGACGACCCAGAGTTGTACCTTGACCTTATAACAACTAGAACCGGATACTTAATAAAATACACCCTTCCAAGTGCCAGATACAACCCGGTGATCGCTCTCTCACAGGGCGATGAGGGGAGGATCACCGAGTAGGATTATGCTATGCGATGATACTTGGTTTACTTACCATCTACTCTCTTCTACATGCTGCAAGATGGAGACGACCAGAAGCGTATTCTTTGATAGGACTAGCTATCCCCCTCTTATTTCGGCATTCTGCAGTTCAGTCCACATATACTACCCCTTTCATTGATACCAATGCATATGTAGTGTAGCTCCTTGTTTGCGAGTACTTTGGATGAGTACTCACGGTTGCTTTGCTCCCCCCTTTTTCCCTTTCTATACCCGTTTGTTGCGACCAGAAGTTGGAGTCCAGCAGCAGACGCCACCGTCGATGATGACTCCTACTACTCCGGAGGTGCCTACTACTACGTGTAGGCCGCTAACGACGACTAGGAGTAGTTTAGGAGGTTCCATGCAGGAGGCCTGTGCGTCCTTCAATATGTATCCCAGTTTGTGCTAGCCTTCTTAAGGCAGACTTGTTTACTTATGTTTGTACTCAGATATTGTATTCGAGCCCTCGAGGCCCCTGGCTTATAATATGATGCTTGTATGACTTATTTTATTTGTAGAGTTGTATTGTGATATCTTCCCATGAGTCCCTGATCTTGATCGTACACGTTTGTGTGTATGATTGGTGTACGATTGAATCAGGGGCATCACAGAGGCCCTGGAGCCGGCTGCAGCTCCGAGACAGTCAACGGGGCACTCAACAGATAGTACTGAACAATGACTGGCTCCACCTGAAGGCACTTTCAAATTCAATGTTGATGGAGTTGTAGCTAACCATGGCAAGCTGGGCATTTCAGGGCGGTGTATAGGAACCATGATGGCATCTACATGGGGTCCTCGACGTTAGTTTCTCAGATGAATGACCAAACAACTTTGGAAGCATATGCTGTGAGGGAAGCTCTTGCCCTCGCTGAGGATTTGGGCATCCAGCATCTTCACGTTGTCTCGGATTGCCTTGGAGTAATTAACGATATTCATCAACTCACAGGTGGAAGGCATGGTGCAGTTATCAAGGAGATCATCAGCCGCTCGAGACTTTTTCTTTCATGTACTTTCATCCATGAACATAGGCGGTTTAATTTTGAAGTGCACAATCTAGCTAAGTACTCATGTAATTTAGGAGTAGACCGTCATTTGTGGTTGGGGATTCCCCACGATCAAAATCTTGTACCCATGAACATTTCTGAGACTTAATAAAGTGGGCCTAGATTTCTAAAAAATCATCTTGCCAGACACTTGTGATTATGATCACGCTATACCAGAACATGGACCCGAGTAAATAGAGCAAAACCAATAATGAGGATAATTGGTATAGTAATCAAGGAGTTGATCGCGAGGATACCAATTATCTCACCTCGGGTTTTGTAAATGTTCGCGAAGCAAAGGGAATGGTATTCGTAAACAAAGGTTCATTCGAGTACTTCTTGAATATGCGGAAGTTATTAAGGGTGTACAGATCCCTCTATTAACTATTGACCGGAAAGTGTCCTCTTATTTCTAAACTTGTAGGGTCACACACTTAACGGGTAATAGTCATGGTTACCGGAGAAATGAGGAATGGGTAAATGAGCTCCGAAATAGTTTTGGATAGTTCTGAAAGTGTTTCGGATAGTTATGGGAGGGTTCTATGAATTCCAGAAAGGTATAACATGATTTTGGAAAATTCGGATCTATATATGGAAAGTTTTTAGGCGTCTTGGAATGGGTTTCAGAGACATCCGGAATTTAATTTATGGAAGAAAGTTGTGGAGAGCTGTCATGAGATGACCCCCTTAGTGGGCCCCATAGGTCCCACATGGGGTGCCACTTCCATATGGAAGGGCTGAATTAGGCAAGGAGAGGGAGTCCTTCCCTCCTTGCTCTAATTGGAGGAGTACAACTCCCCCTCCTTGGGCGCCCCTCCTCTCTCTCCGCCTATATACGTGTGGAGGGCTCCCTTTTGCAACACACCAATCCAAAGGGGATCCCTCCTGCATAGCTCCACACTCTACCGGTCTGATTGGCCTAAGTGTTTAGGCTTCCAATTAGACGGGCTCTAATCTTGGTCTAATTGGTTTAATAGATTAGACTCCTAATTAGACAGAACCGCCGCTAGGCTTTCTCTCTCTAGTTTTCTCGGAGTTCTTCTACCTGGACGTCGAAGCTCTACCTGACTACTACTACTACGGAATGCGTGGATACCTCAGAGGGATCGTACACTTTGACTCTCATCTCAGAGAACTTTCTCGTGGCTGGGAGGTGTAACCTAGCTGCGGGAAACCGTTGCGCTGCACCGACTCTTCATAGCTTCCGCTACTCTTCTCATCCGTGATTTTGATCGTTACCGTCATCTTCATAGAGTTTCTGGGTGTGATCGTGTAGGATAATTTTTTGTTGCGTAGCACATTCCCATATACTAATACTCTTATGATCATACAAGGTGTGTTTGGTAGGGTGCATGGAGGGTGCATGAGGGCAAAAGTTCCCAATCCGACCCACTTTTACTTGTTTGGTAGGGTGCATGGGCTCCCCTGAGCTAAGCTCATCTGATGCATAAAAGTGCCCTCAGCCATGCTCATCTCATGCACCTCAGACAGGGTGCATGGAGGCAGCTATGCTGGCCCTGACACTCGTCCCCACCGACCAGACCATGTCCGGATATGTTTATTTTTTCAAAAAGAATCAAAATTTGTTTAAATTTTCGAAAAACTTTAGAATTTCAGAAAAAATGAAAAAAATGAATTTCAAAATTGTTTAAATTTTCAAAACAAATCATAATTTCAAAATTTCTTTGGATTTTCAATAAATATTTTGAAATTTCAATTTTTCTAAAAAAATCATAAATGTTCGGAATTTCAAAAGGAAATCAAAATTTGTTTGAATTTTGAAAAAATAGAATTTTAATTTTTTTATAAAATATTCAAATTTTGTTTAAGTTTTCAAAAGAAACTCGTAATTTCAAATATGTTCAAATAAAAAAACAGAATTTCAAATTTTATTTTAATTTCCCAAAAAAGTTTAGAATATCAAAATATGTTTAAATTTGTGTTGACATTTTTTCAATTTTGTTCATCATTCAAAAAAATATTTAGAATTCGAAATTGTTCAGCATGTCTAAACACATGCAGGCTGCCAAACAAAATCTCGGCTCAGCATGTCTCAGCGCATACATCACTGCCAAACAACAGTAACTGCATGGACTTAGCATGTCTACACTCAGCATGTATGAGATAAGAACAATTAGGCTAGGTCCATACATGCTACCAAACACACCCACAATGTATAACCAATAGCAACACGATGATTCCATAGGACTGACAATAATCTCTTCTACATGATGATTCCAAAATTGGAGGCAGGCAGTGGAGGCCCATTTGGAGGTTGCTCCATATCCAACCGTCGGCATAGGAGCATAGTTTTAGCCTTTCCTGCTCGTGCCGCGCGCGATATTTTAAGCAACTCGGCTTCCATGCAACACCGCGACGGGAACCCGACCTTTAATGCATGTACTCTCCCTTAGATTTTCGTGGCGTGCCGTCAGATGGCCATCACGGGCATCATCTCCTATCTTGCGAGTGAGCATGCTGTGAGGAATTGTGAGCAGACGCGATAATCTGTGCACCCGTGAAGCGCCCGAGCTGGCCGCAACAACGTTTCTCACTAGGAGACACACCCTTTGACCATCCATCGCCGCCCGCGTGCTACCTTCCCAGCTGCCTCCTTAATGGTGCTGGCAGGAGCCTATAATAGGTTGTCACCCTTCCTCTCCTCGGTGCCTCCCATTCTCATCTCGTCCAACTCCAATCCCATCCTCGTCTTCAATGACGCACCTGGAGAAGCTCCCCCTCGTCTTCAATTTCGGGGATGATGAGGAGGAGAAGCACATGGCAGATCCTTTAAACCCTTAAGGGACCAGATGAACGTGGCTCTAAAGAAAGCTGCGAAAATGGAGCAGCAGATTTGGGCCCTCGGGACTGCGCCCACGCCCGCCGCCGCAAATGGATGGTCGGGCTGGGCCACCGCCGCCGAAGCGCATTTCTGGATCGTCGAAGCCCGCATTGCCGCATTCTACACTAGCCGTGGCGATGGGCGATGGTGGTAGCTGTAGCTAAAACTGGTAGACTGTTTAACTAAGTATGGTCTATCAATGTAAGTAGCATGGCGACAACTTTTCCCTCCAAAAATATTTGGAACGAAATCGAACTATAGTCTGAATCAAATGTGTTTTAAATTTTTGGTTTTAAATAAGCGACTCTACTCTAATGCATGTGGCAAACACGCGGTACCCAAAACGGAATAACTGTCAGTAGACATGCATATACACTGAACCTAAACGGCGTGCTTGTGCTGGATATACGAACGATCATCTGATGATTCTGATCAATGAAATAGAGGCGTGCGCTGACCGTTGATTGGCGGCTTTGTTCCCTGGCGGCTGGCGCTCGCCGGTGCACACGACGAGCTAGACCTCGTGCTTGATGATACTGTCCACTAGCCGCTACTGCGTCGTCCTGAGCCGTGTACGGTGCATCCGTGTGGTGTGGGATGTCGATCAGGCGGGAGCAGATCAGAGGATGGGATGGGGTGGTCCAAGCGGGGCACGGCCCTACGCCGAATGACGCATCAAGACGCGACACGTGGCGAGTGAGCAGAGGCGGAGTTGGCGGTCGGTGCGGCGTGGTGCTGGTGTGTGCTACGGTGGGCCTATACGGCCAGTTTAAGCCACCAGTTGACATCACTATTGATGAATGAATATTTTTTAGAAAAACCTCCGTCTATTCATAGATTATTTAGGTAATACAAAGAACACAAGGAGTAAAAGTTATATTCAGGTCTATAGTTGTAGACCATCTAACAACGACTGCAAGCATTAAAACAAGGCGAAGGCGCGCCATCGTTATTGTCTGTCACTCACCGGAGTCGGGAAAACCTTGTTGTGGTAGCCATGAAGTCGTCGTGTTAAGGCCTTATAAGACCAATGCATCAGAACACAACCGCCGCTGATGAAGAGAAGCGTAGATCGAAAGGATTTAACCTGTAGACACATAAACATAGACAAACGAAAACCAGATGCACATGAATCTGCCAAAGACAAACACTGACTGAATCCCGTAAGATCTACCGGTGAGAAACCTTTGCACGCCCTCCGACGACACTAGACACACCGTCGTGACAGGGCTAGGCGGGGAAAAATTTATTCCATCTTCAAAGAGTCGTCGCCGCCTCTCTAACCAAAACACAAATTCTAATAAAAATTCAAATAAGCATAGAAAATGAAACCTTCTCGCCGGCAAGGGCCGACATCTACCACACCTCCACGGCCCTACAGCCAGGGAGATGAGGTGGACCGGTGTCAGCGAGAGGTACAAAAAACCTAGAGGCTAGATGCCCTTTGCGTACGAGGCAGCGACATTGTCACTATTTTTTGAGGAGGATAAAAACCCCGCCTATGCATTAATCGATGCATTCAGCTATCTTTATTAATTATTCAATAAAGGTCTGACAAAACATACATCAAGCCATAATACAACCACTCACACTTATGAACTTTATAATATGGAGTGCTCTCACTCTTCATATCTAAAACCAGTGTAGTCGCCGATCCATCCACCAAAACCTACAACCAGTGCAGCTAACCTAAAGTGTATACCACATGCACACGTTCTGAAAGCAGCCATTATCATCCAACCGCTGACCCATTTTTAGAAAAAAAAGATCTCATCATCTTTGTCAGTCCAGCCATCCGACGACGCCACCACGGCGCTCAATGGCACACGTCGTAGTTGGCTGTCACTATTGATGAATGAATATTCATCAAAACAAATTGTGTACTTTATTTCTCCCTCTCTTTTACATACTAGTAAATTGTACGTGCTTTGCACGTCATTGAAATATATATATATATATTTCCTTTCCAAGTGAAAATACATCCCAATATGTGTTTCCTTTCCTAGAATCGTATTGAACAAGATCTAACTTGGTTCTTACCTTTCTAGAATCTAGATTGTTCTAGTCTTGTTTTATTAGAGTATCAGATAAGCATGTAAATATATGCTTCTAGAACACATAAGATGATAGAGTTAGGGGTTCAATTGGAAGTCCACGTGGGAGTATCCTATAAATTGAAAACTTTATCCAATGAATGGCAATGCTTGGATTTGTCATCTCTTGACCGTTGAATAGGCTATCCAACAACTAATATTTAAAGCTATTGACACATTATATAGAGATACAGACACTTCTTTGCTAGGACTCTCTCTTTTACATATGAGTGTGTTACATAGATTATTACTCGTAAGCTACCCCATCACTGCATGTCTCAATCATGAACTTAAAAGGAATTTTACAACGTCACCGGACCGAGAAAGTACACGCACTCTGCTTCTCGAGACAACGATTGATCGATCCACCCACCGAGCAGCAACCGAATGCAGATTTACCAGGGCAATCTCACTGGTCCGCCGTGCACTATATCTATGCAAAATCTAAGTTGTGACTAAGGGCAGGGCCGTCAAAGAGCCTGTGCGGGCTGTGCGACCGCACAGGGCCCCGCAATTGCAAGGGCCCCTGATTTTGGGCTGATGTCTAGTATATTTTTCGTTTTGGGCTGTTTTTCACAGCTAGCACGGGCCCATATGGCTCTCCCGAACTGGGCCTGTTCCTCAATTTCCCGAATGAGCCTTTCCGAGTCCCGATCCACACAGCGTGCGTCTCCCGATCGATCCATCGATCTTCCCGGGACGATCTGATGGAAGTGCGGCGCCGCCGCAAGGAGACGGAGGCTAGCGGGGTTGTCTCGTTTGATCGCTTCGTTTGCTGCCCGGAGGCACAACCCATAGCAGTGCTCGCATGAAGAATTTCCTTATGGTACAGCAAGCCGTCTGCGCACGGCATCGGAAGAAGGTGCCTTCTCTGATGCTCAAACTTTATATCGCTCCTGCTTCAACTCTGTTGGATGGCAGTTCATTGTTGAAATTTTGTAGCGTTTTGGTTTTCGGAACAATCGGATTCGATGCACAGTTCCGGTCATCTCTTCTGCTATTATAAGGGTCATGGTGATTGGCGCATGGACGTTTGGGTGATTCAATCTGGCAGGCATCTTCGAGAGGTTGCTAAATGCCAAGGTTCGGCTGTGGAGGGCGTCCAGTTATGACGGACTGCTAGTTTTACTTCGCTATGACACCTATCCTGTAAGTACTTTTTCCTATTCTTAAATCTTAATATAATGACGCGCAAGACTTTTGGGTGTTCTGAAAAAGAAAACCCACACAAGTAGAAACAGCTATGGCCGATAGCAAGGTCAGGGCATCAGCGGTCTGTCCCCCAGATGCTCTAAAACCTAATCCCTATTTAATTTAGACTAATTTTGTCCGTTGAATAATTATATCAGTGAGTATAGTGTGTGCATATGCATCAGTCCATAAATCAAATTATTTAGGGAAGATATATAGTAGGATAGTTGATCATGTTGTCACACATCAAGATTTCAAGATAGTTGCTCGTTTAAAATCCAGGTTCAGTCTTTCTTTTAGCATCTCGGCAAGCCTATAATTCATGTAGTGTTTGAATTTATTCATTTTCTATTACAAAACAAATATATTCTAGAAATTTCAGGCCCCAATTTACATTTCGCACCGGGCCCCCGAATTTCTGGAGACGGCCCTGACTAAGGGCATCTTTAACGTCCACCATCAAACCGTCAGCATACGTCTGGATCATGCGGTATGGATAGCGGAAGCTATCCAACACGGGTATGTATTGGCCTGCAGAACGGTTTGGATATACTTTCTCCCGCAAACCGGTGACAAATATGAGGCTTTGCCGGTGTCTAGATAGCTGCCGCACCCGCGTCTGACCGCTCTGGCCCACAAAAAATCCCCACCCGTCTCTGCGCTTTTCATCCTACACCCGCGCTACTTGTCGGGCAACATTCATACCGGTCCAGAGCATGCAGCGGCCGGCATTGATGCTGCGATTTGACCGGATAGGAGGGTGGCATAGACGGACGCGACCTCTCACTGCCGGCATTGAAGTGGTGCGTCGACCGATAAAGCGTCATTTGTTGCGCACCAAACTGAACATGCATCATGGTCGCATTCAACAGCCACAAATTGCCTACCTTCTCCCATTAAACCTGTGAATGTGCTGAGAAACCTACTCCAGAGACACATGTCCGTTCGTGAGCCGCCCGTCATTAAACACAACGCTTGTTGGCTCCGGCTATTCGCCCGCTATTTAAACGGTGCCAGACGTCGGCTAAAATCGCACCACACTCCGCTCCCATCTGCTCCTGGCACCATTTTCTCCACTATCTTCATGGCATCCGACGAGCAGGAAGAGGAGTTCTCTGGCATACAAGCCGGCTGGGTGGCCCATCGTGCCCGCCGAATACGAGCCAGTCAACGCTCTGCTCCACCACCCTCGATGATCCAGGCCGTTGTAGGCCAGCTCGCGGATGGAAAAGCTCCCAACCGGCATGTCATTCAAAAAATCGCCGCTTCAAGCCGGCTCGCCATGGAGTGCCGAGTTGCTCCAGGCCGGCACGCGGGGAGCACGGCGGCACGTGCATCATGGATGCCGTGGGCGACGTCGTGTTGTACGGCT
Organism: Triticum monococcum; assembly: GCA_034509565.1. NCBI lineage: Eukaryota > Viridiplantae > Streptophyta > Magnoliopsida > Poales > Poaceae > Triticum > Triticum monococcum. The sequence goes on from CM067844.1 coordinate 119,403,505, forward strand.
CCTCCCATGCTTGGGACCGCGCCATCCACTGTCAAGGTACGCGTAACCGCGCCTGCTGGTGGAGAAAGAAGCCAGCTTCGCGGAGATGGACGAAACGGTGGCTAGCACGTCCGCGGTCGCCGCCATCATCGAGGAGAAGGCCACCGCCGCTGCTTGGGTCCCATGAAGGCCACCACCGAGGCGACGCCGGCGTACATAGTCGGTGTCTTACCCAATCGCAGGCCATCATCGTCCCCTTCCCCTCCGGCGGAAGCACATCGCGGGGGTTTGATGAGTGATATTTTTACACTCCTCTACTCTTTGCTTAAACCGAGATATTTTATTTAAACTGACATATTCGCTTCGATATTGCCACTATTGACTAATGAATGCATATGATTCCACAAATCCTGTCTTTATTGTGTTTCCACATGAAATGGGCTAAATATGGATGAAAGCAAGTAAGAACATGGAAAAGAGTGAAGAGGGGGATAGAAGGAATCATGAGGAGATGCACGAGAAGCCTCATCGCAAAATACGGTGTTTCATGCGACCATGACCACTCCCATGAGCGGTCATATGGCATGGAAACCGAGGCCTCTAATCGACCTCAAAAACTTCTGTAAAGGGGTCAAGGCTAAAATGTCAACAGAACGTCCACGAGCGAAGCCAGAACAGAGTCATTCTCATCCATCTCCATCAAACCTAGCCGCCACCATTTCCATCTCCATAGCCGCCATCACCACCATAGTTGCTCTTTGACTAGATCATACTTGTAATCGTGCGTCGCACACAACATTCATTGTAAGACATATTATCAATCAATCAATCTCCATGATGTGTTCTTCGTCTGATCCGATCCCCATGTGTGAGTAGTTCGATAAGGTATGGGTCGAGGCAAGAGCCATGCAAACCTCTATATTTGTTGTGGGGATCAATGGATGGGCTTTGAATTAATGTCCCCTTTGTGTGAAATAAAATTGTTCCGTATATGTATCTTGTCTCCTCTGCATTCTTCATCCCTGCAGGTACCAAGGATCATGGAGAGTGACCCATAGAGAGGCTAAGGGTAGGGAGACCGTGAAGTGTTATTCTGAACACCAGTGACAGAAAGGCTTAGTACGGTAACATGGATCCTATATCTGTGGATTCAAGAGGTGTAGTCATTAAACACCCAAAGCTCTTGTCTGATTATTGCAATCTTAATTATCAGGCAACCCTGCGCGATGGATAGGACCTTCGGTTGGACAACTGACTCTTGATGCAGGATGTGTGATGATCAAGACGTAATTTGGACACATCCTCCACTTCGGTTCGTAAAAAGAACATCTCGATGGGTGACTTCCAATGCACAAATTAAGATCATAGTTGGATCCAACATGAATACATGGTTGTAAGTATTAAGGCCTCATACCCATGCATGCTTTTATTATGAGTGTTCAACTCAAGGTTGTTTGATTTGATCCCGTCAAAAGTTGGAATTGTTTCCTTAACAAAAGCTTGCTAGAGATCCTAGCTTAAAGGGGCCTGATACGTCTCCAACGTATCTACTTTTTCTAATGCTTTTCCTCTTGTTTTGGACTCTAATTTGCATGATTTGAATGAAACTAACCCCGGACTGACGCTCTTTTCAACAGAACTACCATGGTGTTGTTTTTGTGCAAAAAGAAAAGTTCTCGGACTGGAACGAAACTTTGCGAGGATTTTTATACAATAAACAAGACTTTCTGGAGCCAAGAATCACCGGAGGGGGGGGGGACCTGGGTGGGCACAACCCACCAGGGTGGCCCCCCTCTTGGCGCGCCCACGTGGGTTGTCCCCACCGGGTGGCCCCGCAGACCCTGATTCCAATGCCATAAATACCTATTTTTCTAGAAAAAATCAGGGAGAAAGAATTATCGTGATCCACGAGACAGAGCCGTCATCACCCCCTGTTCTTCATCAGGAGGCCAGATCTGGAGTCCGTTTGGGGCTCCGGAGAGGGGGATCTTCGTTCTTCGTCATCACCAACCCTTCTCCATCGCCAATTCCATGATGCTGGCTACCGGGAGTGAGTAATTCCTTCGTAGGCTCGCTGGTCGGTGAGGAGTTGGATGAGATTCATCATGTAATCAAGTTAGTTTTGTTAGGGCTTGATCCCTAGTATCCACTATGTTTTAAGATTGATGTTGCTATGACTTTGCCATGCTTAATGCTTGTCACTTTGGGCCCGGGTGTCATGATTTCAGATCTGAACCGTTTATGTTATCACCATTATATCCATGTTCTAGATCCGATCTTGCAAGTTATAGTCACCTACTACGTGTTATGATCCGGCAACTCCGGAGTGACAATAGTCGGGACCACTCCCGGTGATGATCGTAGTTTGAGGAGTTCCATGTATTCATCGTGTGCTAATGCTTTGTTCCATTTCTCTATTAAAAGGAGGCCTTAATATCCCTTAGTTTCCAATAGGACCCCGCTGCCATGGGAGGGTAGGACAAAAGATGTCATGCAAGTTCTTTCGAGAAGCACGTATGACTATTTACGAAATACATGCCTACATTATATTGATGAACTGGAGCTAGTGTCGTATTGCCCTAGGTTATAACTGTCTCATGATGAATATCATCCAACAAGTTACCGATCCAATGCCTACGAATTTATCTTATATTATTCTTGCTAAGTTACTACTGCTATCGCTACTGTTGCACTTGTTACAAAACTGATGTTATCACTGTTACCATTACCATTACTGCTATCACTATTATCAAAACTACCATATTACTTAATCTCCAGGTGGTTTTGAATTGACAACTCAGCTACTAATACCTTTAAATATTCTTTGGCTCCCCTTGTGTCGAATCTATAAATTTGGTTTGAATGCTCTACCCTCGAAAACTGTTGCAATCCCCTATACTTGTGGGTTATCAAAACCTCTTTCTGGCACCGTTGTCGGGGAGCATAGCGATATTTGTTGAGTCACTTGGTATTATTATCAATTTATCACTATGAAGAATCGGATGGATGCTAAGACTAAGATTTTTCCCTCAAAGACGAGGGGAGGTAAGGAACTGCCAAACAGTTCTGTTTTAGATTCACCTTCTGTTATAAGTAAACTTGCAACACCACCACATGCTATCAATTCTGATATGTCGCAAGTTATTGATGATGCTACTTCTGATATGGATAATGCTTATGATGATGCTAGTACCTTGCTTGATAATGATGATGTGCCACTTGGTGAATTTCTTGATAAACAAATTGCTAGAGTAATACAACATGATGTTGTTGAATCTGATGATGAGCTTGAGACTGAAACTCCAGAAACACCTGCTAGAACTAGCCTTCCGAGATATGAATTACCTAAGGTACCAGAAGGTTATGTTATGAAAGAGGAGACAACTAGAGATATTCTTGCTTGTAAGGATAGAGATGATCTAGAGAAATTATTATGCAAGTATAAAGAAAAATCACTGAATGCTAGAATGAAATATGATCCTAAGTTTGCTACTTCACCAGTCTTTATTGCTGATAAGGATTATGAATTCTATGTCGGCCAAGAGTTAATTACTTTGGTTGAATCTGATCCTTTCCATGGTTATGAAACTGAAACTGTTGTGGCACATCTTACTAAGTTGAATGACATAGCCACTCTTTTTACTCATGATGAGAAAAGTCGCTATTACTTTATTCTCAAATTATTTCCTTTCTCATTAAAGCGTGATGCTAAAGCTTGGTACATACTCTTGCTCCTGGTTGTGTGCGTAGTCCCCAGGAGATGATTTATTACTTCTCTGGAAAATATTTTCCTCCTCATAAGAAACAAGCTGCTTTACAAGAAATATTTAACTTTCTTCAAATTAAAGAAGAGAGTCTCCCACAAGCTTGGGAGAGGCTTTGCTAGTTACTTAATGCTTTGCCTAATCATCTCTTAAGAAAAATGAAATACTTGATATCTTCTATAATGGACTAACCGATGCTTCTAGGGATTTCCTAGATAGTTGTGTTGGTTGTGTTTTCAGGGAACGAACTGTTGGACAGGCTGAGGAATTATTGAATAACATATTGAAAAAGTATGATGATTGGACTCTTCCTGAACCACCGCCTAAACCCAATCTAAAGAAGAGGGGTATATTATATCTCAGTCCCGAAGATATGCAAGTGATAACCCACAAGTGTAGGGGATCGCAACAGTTTTCGAGGGTAGAGTATTCAACCAAAATTTATTGATTCAGCACAAGGGGAGCCAAAGAATATTCTCAAGTATTAACAGTTGAGTTGTCAATTCAACCGCACCTGAAAGACTTAATATCTGCAGCAAACTATTTAATAGCAAACTAATATGTAACTAACGGTAACGGTGGCAAAAGTAACAATATTGGTTTTGTAGTGATTGTAACAGCGGCAACGAAAAAATAACTAAGAAAAGATCAATATGTGAAAAGCTCGTAGGCATTGGATCAGTGATGGATAATTATGTCCGATGTGATTCCTCATGCAACAGTTATAACATAGGGTGACATAGAACTAGCTCCGATTCATCAATGTAATGTAGGCATGCATGCATTCCGAATATAGTCATACATGCTTATGGAAAAGAACTTGCATGCCATCTTTTGTCCTACCCTCCCGTGGCAGCGGGGTCCTATTGGAAACTAAGGGATATTAAGGCCTCCTTTTAATAGAGTGCCGGAACAAAGCATTAACACTTAGTGAATACATGAACTCCTCAAACTATAGTCATCACCGGGAGTGGTCCCGATTATTGTCACTTTGGGGTTACCGGATCATAACACATAGTAGGTGACTATTGACTTGCAAAATAGGATCAAGAACTCACATATATTCATGGAAACATAATAGGTTCAGATCTGAAATCATGGCACTCGGGCCCTAGTGACAAGCATTAAGCATAGTAAAGTCATAGCAGCATCAACCTCAGAACATATTGGATACTAGGGATCAAACCCTAACAAAGCTAATTCAATTACATGATAAATCTCATTGAACCCATCACCGTCCAGCAAGCCTACGATGGAATTACTCATGCACGGTGGTGAGCATCATGAACTTGGTGATGGAGGAAGGTTGATGATGACGATGGCGACGGATTCCCCTCTCTGGAGCCCCGAACGGACTCCAAATCAGCCCTCCCGAGAGACATTAGGGCTTGGCAGCGGCTCTGTATCGTAAAACACGATGAATCCTTCTCTCTGATTTTTTCTCCCCGAACGTGAATATATAGAGTTGGAGTTGAGGCCGGTGGAGCCTCAGGGGGCCCATGAGACAGGGGGCGCGCCCCCACCCCCGTGGACAGGGTGTAGGCCACCTGGTGTAGATTCTTTCGCCAGTATTTTTTTATAAATTCCAAAAATATTCTCCGTGAAGTTTCAGGTCATTCCGAGAACTCTTATTTCTGCACAAAAATAACACCATGGCATTCTGCTAAAAACAGTGTTAGTCCAGGTTAGTTCCATTCAAATCATGCAAGCTAGAGTCCAAAACAAGGTCAAAAGTGTTTGGAAAAGTAGATACGATGGAGACGTATCAACTCCCCAAGCTTAAACCTTTGCTTGTCTTCAAGCAATTCAGTTGACAAACTGAAAGTGATAAAGAAAAACTTTTACAAACTTTGTTTGATCTTGTTGTTGTAAATATGTAAAGCCAACATTAAAGTTTTCAGCAAAGATTATGAACTAACCATATTCACAATAACATTTAGGTCTCATGTTTATTCATATCAATGGCATAATCAACTAGCGAGCAATAATAGTAAATCTTGGATGACAACACTTTCTCAAAACAATCATAATATAATATAACAAGATGGTATCTCGCTAGCTCTTTCTGAGACCGCAAAACATAAATGCATAGCACCTCTGAAGATCAAGGACCGACTAAACATTGTAATTCATGGTAAAAGAGATCCAGTCACAGTCATACTCAATGTAAACTAATAGTAATGGATGCAAATGACAGAGGTGCTCTCCAACTAGTGCTTTTTAATAAGAGAATGATGACTCAACATAACAGTAAATAGATAGGCCCTTCGCAGAGGGAAGCATGGATTTATAGAGGTGCCAGAGCTCGATTTTTGAAATAGAGATGAATAATATTTTGAGTGGTATACTTTCATTGTCAACATAACAACCAAGAGATCTCGATATCTTCCATGCTACACACATTATAGGCGGTTCCCAAACAGAATGGTAAAGTTTATACTCCCCCACCACCAACAAACATCAATATATGACGTGTTCGAAACAACGAGTGCCTCCAACTAACAACAATCCTGGGGGAGTTTTGTTTGCAATTATTTTAATTTAAGCATGGGATTGGGCATCCCGGTTACCAGTCATTTTCTCGTGAATGAGGAGCGGAGTCCACTCCTCGTGAGAATAACCCACCTAGCATGGAAGATATAGACATCCCTAGTTCATACATGAGCTATTCGAGCATACAAAACATAATTTCGTTTGAAGGTTTAGAGTTCGGCACATACAAATTTACTTGGAACGACAGGTAGATACCGCATATCAGAAGGTATGGTGGACTCATATGGAATAACTTTTGGGGTTTATGGAAGTGGATGCACAAGAAGTATTCCCGCTTAGTACAAGTGAAGGCTAGAAAGAGACTGGGAAGCGACCAACTAGAGAGCGACAACAGTCATGAACATGCATTAAAATTAACCTACACTGAGTGCAAGCATGAGTAGGATATAATTCACCATGAACATAAATATCGTGGAGGCTATGTTGATTTTGTTTCAACTACATGTGTGAACATGTGCCAAGTCAAGCCACTCGAATCGTTCAGAGGAGGATACCATCCTATCATACCACATCACAACCATTTTAATAGTATGTTGGCACGCAAGGTAAATCATTACAAACTCCTAGCTAATTAAGCATGGCATGAGCAACTATAATCTCTAATTGTCATTACAAACATGTTTCATTCATAATAGGCTGAATCAGGAATGATGAACTAATCATATTTACAAAAACAAGATAGGTCGAGTTTATACGAGCTTCTCTCATCTCAATCAGTCCATCATATATCGTCATTATTGCCTTTCACTTGCACAACCGAACGGTGTGAATAATAATAATAGTGCACGTGCATTGGACTAAGCTAGAATCCGCAAGCATTTAATACACATGAGAAGAAAAGGTAATATGGGCTCTTGGTTAGATCAACAATAATGCATATGAGAGCCACTCAACATTTTCATCATGGTCTTCTCCTCTCGACCCCCAAAGAAAAGAAAAGGAACAAAACTATTTACACGGGAAAGCTCCCAACAAGCAAAAGAAGAACGAGAAATATTTTTGGGTTTTCTTTTTAATTATTACTACTACAGGCATGGAAAGTAAACTAGCTAAAAGCTACAACTAATTTTTTGGTTTTTCTTAAGGTTTTTCAAACACACAAGAAGAATGCTGGAAAAGAAAATTAAACTAGCATGGATAGTACAATGAAAAAGTATGAGCATCGTCAACTGGCATGAGTGTGTGAACATGAATGTAATGTCGGTGAGAAATACGTACTTCCCCAAGTTTACGCTTTTGGCCTAAGTTGGTCTATGGCCACGGCTCAAAGCTGCCCTCTCCGGTGTATGCAGGAGTGTCCTCTGGGTGCCACTGGTTGGCGATCTCCTCCAGATCCCACTGCTAAACAGACTGTCGATAAGGGTCAAGGGATGGCTCCGGCTCAGGCTCTGGAGCTGGTGTCAGGCTCCAGTATGCATAAACGGCCTCTGACAAAATTAGGTACGTGCCTGAAAATATGTTAAACAAAGAGGGCGTAGGCAAGGTAATAATCTCACAGTAGTTTTTATCAAATATCAAGTTATACTTAAGCATCTTCTTCTTATCTTTAACAATAAAATCATGTGCTACCATACTCTTATAATCTAGCAAAATAGGGGGCAGCAACTTTTCCTCTTTCTCATAATGCCTAATAGGTATCCCAAAGTGTGCAGCAAGGCGCGAAGCAAAGATGCCTCCGAAGATGGGGCCCTTTGTACGGTTCAGTTTTAATCGTTTAGCAACAATAGCGCCTAAACTTGAAGTGGTATCCCGAAACAAAGCATGGCGCAAAATAACAATATCAGGAGCACTGATATTTCCACTGTTCCCGCGACCAATTAAGCATCTACCAGCAAATATAGCAAAGTAGCGTAGAACAGGAAAATGTATGCTAGTAATTCTTGCATCGGAAACCTTCCTCCTTTCCCCTACAGCAATTGTATCAATAAACCCCTCCACATCATTACGATGTGGTTCCTCTATGCTGCCCACAAAGGGTATCTTACAGACCCGACGAAAATCATATAGTGACATCTCCTTAACCTCATCATATAAGTGAAATTCCACTGAAGGTGGTGATTTATTAGCATGAAAGTAAAAAATTTGCCCGAAAATATTAGCGAGGAGGAGATACTATTCGCACTGGTTGTGGAGGAAGTTGATGAGGCTTGCATTCTCAGCCAAATAATAAAAGTTCTCATAAATCCCGGCTGCTCCCAAGAACTCATCACAAGGCAATTCGCACGGCCGAACCTCCGCAGTGCGAGGGAGATTGTATTTGGGCTTCTTATTCTCTTCACTTTGCTTATCCTTCGAGCTTTGGCTCGAAGAGCCCCTCAGCAATCTCTTCGTCATTTTTTTCTCTGAAAAATTTCTGAAATTTTTAGTGACTCAAAATAAAAGTGAACCAAACTCAACAAGATTAATAGAAACTACTCCCACAAGTGTCTAGAGGCCATATCATGCATTAAAACTACTTTTGACCACATAAATTTGACATGCAAGCTCAAGAACAGGGTCACCTAAGCAGCAAAAATTTGCAATAAATAAAGCGCTAGAACAAAAACTAATTGGACCATTGGAGGAGTCACATACCGAAGAACAATCCCCCAAAGCAGTTTTGGGAATGGAGCTTTGAGCTAGGAGATCGAAAATGGCAGCAAGATGAGCTAGAACTCGGGTTTGACCCGTGGGAGGATTTTTTCTGGAGGAGGACGAAGTGTGTGGGTGCTGGAATAAGTGGAGGGGACCCACATGGGGTCCACGAGGCAGGGGCACGTCCTAGGGGGTGGGCGCGCCCTGGACCCTCGTGGCCAGGTGGTGTGGCCCACGTGTGTGTTCTCAGTGCCAATAATTCTTAAATATTCTACAAAAATCATCTAAAATGTTCAGGACATTTGGAGAACTTTTATTTTCGGGGTATTTTTTATTGCAAGGATAATTCAGAAAACAGACAGAAAATACTATTTTCTCTTTATTTAATCTAAATAATAAAAAGTGAAAAGAGGGTACAGAGAATTGTGCTTTCTAACTTCATCCATCTCATGCTCAACAAAAGGAATCCACTAACAAGGTTGATCAAGTCTTGTTAACAAACTCTTTCTGGATCGCATGAAACCAGAGAATTTTCGAATAACACTAAGTTACCTCAACGGGGATATGCATGTCCCCAACAATAAGAATATCATATTTCTTCTTGATAGTAGGAAGAGAAAATTCAAAACCTCCAATAGTAATTGTTGGAATTTTCCCAATAGAATTTATATTGTGGACTTGTGGTTTTTTCCTCGGAAAGTGTACCGTATGCTCATACCATTAACATGAAAAGTGACATTGCCTTTGTTGCAATCAATAACAGCCCCTGCAGTATTGAAAAAGGGTCTACCAAGAATAATAGACATACTATCATCCTCGGGAATATCAAGGATAACAAAGTCCGTTAAAATAGTAACGTTTGCAACCACAACAGGCACATCCTCACAAATACCGACTGGTATAGCAGTTGATTTATTGGCCATTTGCAAAGATATTTTAGTAGGTGTCAACTTATTCAAATCAAGTCTACGGTATAAAGAGAGAGGCATAACACTAACACCGGCTCCAAGATCACATAGAGCAGTTTTAACATAGTTTCTTTTAATGGAGCATGGTATAGTTGGTACTCCTGGATCTCCAAGTTTCTTGGGTATTCCACCCTTAAAAGTGTAATTAGCAAGCATGGTGGAAATTTCGTCTTCCGGCATCCTTCTTTTATTTGTAACAATATAATTCATATACTTAGCATAAGGATTCATTTTAAGCATATCAGTCAAACGCATACGCAAAAAGATAGGTCTAATCATTTCAGCAAAGCGCTCAAAATCCTCATCGTCCTTTTTCTTGGATGGTTTAGGAGAAAAAGGCATGGGTTTCTGAACCCATGGTTCCCTTTATTTACCGTGCTTCATAGCAACAAAGTCTCTCTTATCATAACATTGATTCTTTGATTATGGGTCATCAAGATCAACAGCAGGTTCAATCTCTACATCATAGTCATTGCTAGGTTGAGCATTAACATGAACATCATCATTAACATTATCACTAGGTTCATGTTCATTACCAGATTGTGTTTCAGCATCAGAAATAGAAATATCATTGGGATTCTCAGGTGTGTCAACAACAGGTTCACTAGAAGCATGCAAAGTCCTTTCATGTTTCTTTTTCTTCTTCTTAGAAGAACTAGGTGCATCAACATTAGTTCTCTGAGAATCTTGCTCAAGTTTCTTAGGATGGCCCTCAGGATACAAAGGTTCCTGAGTCATTTTACCCCCTCTAGTCACAACTCTAACAGCATTACCATTTTTCTTATTATTTAATTCATTGAGCAAATCATTCTGAGCTTTAAGCACTTGTTCTACTTGAGTTGTAACCATAGAAGCATGTTTACTAATAAGTTTAAGTTCACCTTTAACTCTAGACATATAATCACTCAAGTGTTCAATCATATAAGCATTATGTTTCAATTGTCTACCAACATAAGCATTGAAGTCTTATTTTTAACAATAAAATTATTGAACTCATCCAAGCATTGGCTAGCAAAGTTAGTAGATGGGATTTCAACCTTATTAAATCTATAGAGAGAATTTATCTTTACTACATGTGTCGGGTTATCAAGACCATGTATTTCTTCAATAGGTGGTAAATTCTTAACATATTCAGCTTTAATACCTTTTTCTTTAATAGATTACATTGCCTCTTGCATATTGAGGGAGTCCTGGATTAGGGGGTCTCTGGACAGCCGGACTATATCCTTTGGCCGGACTATTGGACTATGAAGACACAAGATTGAAGACTTCGTCCCGTGTCCGGATGGGACTCTCCTTCGCGTGGAAGGCAAGCTTGGCAATACAGATATGTAGATCTCCTCCCTTGTAACCGACTCTGTGTAACCCTAGCCCCCTCTGGTGTCTATATAAACCGGAGGGTTTAGTCCATAGGACAACAACAATCATACCATACGCTAACTTCTAGGGTTTAGCCTTTATGATCTCGTGGTAGATCAACTCTTGTAATACTCATATCATCAAGATCAACCAAGAAGGACGTAGGGTACCTTCATCAAGAGGGCCCAAACCTGGGTAAAACATCGTGTCCCCCGCCTCCTGTTACCATCCGCCTAAGACGCACAGTTCGGGACCCCCTACCCGAGATCCGTCGGTTTTGACACCGACATTGGTGCTTTCATTGAGAGTTCCACTATGCCGTCACCGTAAGGCTTGATGGATCCTTCGATCATCGGTAACGATGCGGTCCAGGGTGAGGTTTTCCTCCCCGGACAGATCTTTGTATTCGGCGGCTTCGCACTGTGATACGTCCTGTTGTATCTATAATTTTTGATTGTTCCATGCCAATATTCTACAACTTTCATATACTTTTGGCAACTTTTTATACTATTTTTGGGACTAACATATTGATCCAGTGCCTAGTGCCAGTTCCTGTTTGTTGCATGTTTTTTGTTTCACAGAATATCCATATCAAACGGAGTCCAAACGGGATAAAAACTGACGGAGATTTTTTTGGAATATATATGATTTTTGGGAAGAAAAATCCACGCGAGACGATGCCCGAGGGGGCCACGAGGCAGGGGGGCGCGCCCCTGACCCTCGTGGCCACTCCGTAAGGCAGTTGATGCCCTTATTTCGCTGCAAGAAAGCTAATATCCGGATATATATCGTGTTAAAATTTCAGCCCAATCAGAGTTACAGATCTCCGGGAATATATAAAACGGTGAAAGGGTAGAATCTGAGAACGCAGAAACAGAGAGAGACAGAGAGACAGATCCAATCTCGGAGGGGCTCTCGCCCCTCCCATGCCATGGAGGCCAAGGACCAGAGGGGAACCCTTCTCCCATCTAGGGAGGAGGTCAAGGAAGAAGAAGAATGAGGGGGTCCCTCTCCCTCCGGTGCCACCGGGGGCCATCATCATCACGCAATCTACACCAACAACTTCACCGCCATCATCACCAACTCTCCCCCCCTCTATGCAGCGGTGTAACCCCTCTTTTACCCACTGTAATCTCTACTTAAACATGGTGCTCAACGCTATATATTATTTCCCAATGATGTATGGCTATCCTATGATGTTTGAGTAGATCCATTTTGTCCTATGGGCTATTTGATGATCAAGATTGGTTTGAGTTGCATGTTTTATTATTGGTGCTGTCCTATGGTGCTATCTGTGTCACGCAAGCGTGAGGGATCCCCTCTGTAGGGTTTTCCAATACGTTCATGATTCACTTATAGTGGGTTCCGCGAGTGACTGAAACACAAACCCGAGTAAGGGGGTTGTTGCGTATGGGATAAAGAGGACTTGATGCTTTAATGCTATGGTTGGGTTTTACCTTAATGATCTTTAGTAGTTGTGGATGCTTGCTAGAGTTCCAATCATAAGTGCATATGATCCAAGTAGAGAAAGTATGTTAGCTTATGCCTCTCCCTCAAATAAAATTGCAATAATGATCACCGGTCTAGTTATCAATTGTCTAGGGAAAAATAACTTTCTCGTGACAAAAAGCTCTCTACTAAAACTAACTTAGTTGTGTCCTTATCTAAACAGCCCCTACTTTTTATTTACGTAATCTTTATTTTCTTGCAAACCTATCCAAAAACACCTACAAAGTACTTCTAGTTTCATACTTGTTCTAGGTAAAGCAAACATCAAGCATGCGTAGAGTTGTATCGGTGGTCGATAGAACTTGAGGGAATATTTGTTCTGCCTTTAGCTCCTTGTTGGGTTTGACACTCTTACTTATCGAAAACTGTTGCGATCCCCTATACTTGTGGGTTATCAAGACCTTTTTTCTCGCGCCGTTGCCGGGGAGCAATAGCGTGGGGTGAATATTCTCGTGTGTGCTTGTTTGCTTTATCACTAAGTGATTTTTATTTGCTGTTCTTAGTTGTTTTCTATCTTTAGTTATGGTTAGGAAACGCAAAATACCAAAAAAATTAGTTGTACCTACTAAACCAAAGGTTGAAGAACCACTCAAAATCTATCACAATGCTGAACCTTATTACTTAGATCATCTTCGATCCCTTTGTGCTCGTGCTGAAACCCCAACTAGCTTAGTTGAGGGCAAATCTTTAGGTGAGCATGCTTGTTATGTGCGACACCGAATATCTGAAAAAGAGAAAATTTTACCGGGTCAAATTCATCATTTGCAATGCTATGCTTGGAATTTATGCGAAATATATGATATTACTTGTTGTTCTGAAAACGCTGAGAAACACCTTCCCTATCAATGTGAGTTTAGTGATAATGGAATCGTATCTTCGTATGCTAAGGGTGTTTATAGTTACTATGATGTTCAACAAATTCAAGAATTTGTTTCTTTTAAGGGTGCTTATGAAATTGCTTCTTTGATTGAAACGTATGATGCTACTCTTTACAAATCTGAAAATTTTGACATACTTAAATATTGCTATGATAATTATGCTTCTAATGCCTATGTTCAACCATATATTGAGGACTACCCCGCTGTCCAAGAACAAACTAATATTTTGCAGGAGTCTATGGAAGAAGAAATTGATGAAACTGTGAGCTCATTGGATGAAAAAGATGAGGAGGAGAGCGAAGAACAAAAGGAGGAAGAGCGGATTAGCTACCCGTGCCCACCTTCTGATGAGAGTAACTCTTCAACTCATACATTGTTTAATTTCCCTTCGTGCTTACCGAAGGATGATTGCTATGATGATTGTTATGATCCCTTTGATTCTCTTGAAATATCCCTTTTTGATGATGCTTGCTATGCTTGTGGCCAAGATGCCAATATGAATTATCCTTATGGAGATGAACTTGCTATAGTTCCTTATGTTAAACATGAAATTGTTCTATTGCATCCACGGACGATAGTCCTATTATCTTTTTGAATTCTCCCGACCACACTATATCGGAGAAGTTTGCACTTATTAAGGATTATATTGATGGGTTGCGTCTTACTATTACACATGATGATTTTGATGAATATAATATGCATGTGCTTGCTGCTCCCGCTTGCAATTATTATGAGAGAGGAACTATACCTCCACCTCTCTATGTTTTCCAAATGATAAAATTGCAAGAAACAGTTTATACTATGCATTGGCCTTTACTATGTGTGCATGAATTGTTCTTTTATGACATGCCGATGCATATGAAGAGAGTTAGACTTTGTTGTTGCATGATATATGTTAATTTGTGCTCACTACTAAATTACAAATCATTGTTAATTAAAATTGGCTTTGATATACCTTGGGATCCGGGTGGATCCATTACTTGAGCACTATATGCCTAGCTTAATGGCTTTAAAGAAAGCGTTGCCAGGGAGACAACCCGGAAGTTTTAGAGATTCATTTATTTTTGTTGAGTGCTTTTATATAGTTTAAAAACAACAAAAATAAAGAGGGGAACCCAAAACTTTTTCAAAAAATGAAAGTGAAAGTGAGAAAGACAAGCATTGTTGAAGTGGGAGAGCTTCTTGAACTTTGTTCATGCTCACGGTAACTTTGTGAATCTTGATTACAGAAAATTTTCAACAAAAATAATTATCCCCTTCTTAAATTCCATTGTATTATAAAAATAATGTGCCAAGGTTTGCCTTTAGGATGTTTACTTTGCTTGTTGGTTTGTACGGTGCAGGACAGAAACTTTGGCTGTAGTGCGCGATTTTACATTTTTAGCTGGAACTTCAAATGGTTCTGATTCTTTTTGCACCGTCTTTCTATACAAATTGTTTATTTTTTCTAATTGTTTTAGAATTTTTCAAGTATCAGAAGTATGGTGAATGTTCAGATTATTACAAAGTGTTCAGTTTTAGATAGATTCTGTTTGTGATGCATAGTTTGCTTGTTTTGATGAAACTACCTATTTATATCAGTGGATTAAGCCATGAAAAAGTTATATTACAGTAGACACAATGCAAAAACAAAATATGAATTGGTTTGCAACAGTACTTAGAGTAGTGATTTTCTTTATTATACTAACGGATCGTACCGAGTTTTCTGTTGAAGTTTTGTGTGGATGAAGTGTTCGATGATTGAGAAGGTCTCGATGTGAGAAGAAGGAAGAGAGGCAATAGCTCAAGCTTGGGGATGCCCGAGGCACCCCAAGTAAATATTCAAGGATACTCAAGCATCTAAGCTTGGGGATGCCCTGGAAGGCATCCCCTCTTTCTTCAACAAGTACCGGTATGTTTTAGGATTCGTTTCGTTCATGCGATATGTGCAATCTTGGAGCGTCCTTTGCATTTAGTTTTCATTGTTATTTTATGCACCATGCTGGTATGAGATAGTCCTTGGTTGATTTATAGAATTCTCTATGCACTTCACTTATATCTTTTGAGTATGGCTTTATAGAATGCTTCATGTGCTTCACTTATATCATTTGAAGTTTGGATTGCCTGTTTCTCTTTACATAGAAAACCGCCATTTGTAGAATGCTCTTTTGCTTCACTTATATTTGTTAGGGTGTGGGCATAACTTTTATAGAAATAATAAAACTCTCTTGCTTCGCTTATATCTATTTAGAGAGATGACAGGAACTGGTCATTCACATGGTTAGTCATAAAATCCTACATAAAACTTGTAGATCACTAAATATGATATGTTTGATTCCTTGCAATAGTTTTGCGATATAAAGATGGTGATATTAGAGTCATGCTAGTGGGTAGTTGTGGATTGTTGAAATACTTGTGTTGAGGTTTGTGATTCCTGTAGCATGCACGTATGGTGAACCGTTATGTAACGAAGTCGGAGCATGATTTATTTATTGATTGTCTTCCTTATGAGTGGCGGTCGGGGACGAGCGATGGTATTTTCCTACCAATCTATCCCCCTAGGAGCATGCATTAGTACTTTGTTTCGATAGCTAATAGACTTTTGCAATAAGTATGTGAGTTCTTTATGACTAATGTTGAGTCCATGGATTATACGCACTCTCACCCTTCCACCATTGCTAGCCCCTCTAGTACCGCGCAACTTTCACCGGTACCATAAACCCACCATATACCTTCCTCAAAACAGCCACCATACCTACCTATCATGGCATTTCCATAGCCATTCTGAGATATATTGCCATGCAACTTCCATCATCAGCATATACATGACTTGAGCACTCATTGTCATATTGCTTTGCATGATCATAAGATAGCTAGCATGATGTTTTCATGGCTTGTCCGTTTTTTGATGTCATTGCTACACTAGATCATTGCACATCCCAGTACACCGCCGAGTCATATCTTTGTTCTAGTATCGAGTTGTAATATCGAGTTGTAAGTAAATAAAAGTGTGACGATCATCATTATTAGAGCATTGCCCCAGTGAGGAAAGGATGATGGAGACTATGATTCCCCCACAAGTCGGGATGAGACTCCGGACGAAAAAAAAAGTGAAAGGCCAAAAAAAGAGAAGGCCCAAAAGAATTAGAGAAAAAGAGAGAAGGGGCAGTGTTACTATCCTTTTACCACACTTGTCCTTCAAAGTAGCACCATGTTCTTCATATAGAGAGTCTCTTGAGTTATCACTTTCATATACTAGTGGAAATTTTCATTATAGAACTTGGCTTGTATATTCCAATGATGGGCTTCCTCAAATGCCCGAGGTCTTCATGAGCAAGCAATTTGGATGCACACCCACTTAGTTTTCAGTCTGAGCTTTCATACACTTATAGCTCTTAGTGCATCCGTTGCATGTCAATCCCTACTCACTCACATTGATATCTATTGATGGGCATCTCCATAGCCCGTTGATACGCCTAGTTGATGTGAGACTATCTTCTCCTTTTTGTCTTCTCCACAACCACCATTCTATTCCACCTATAGTGCTATGTCCATGGCTCACGCTCATGTATTTCGTGAAAGCTGAAAAGGTTTGAGAACGCCAAAAGTATGAAACAATTGCTTGGCTTGTCATCGGGGTTGTGCATGATTTGAATATTTTGTGTGGTGAAGATGGAGCATAGCCAGACTATATGATTTTGTAGGGATAACTTTCTTTGGCCATGTTATTTTGAAAAGACATGATTGCTTTATTAGTAGGCTTGAAGTATTATTGTTTTTATGTCAAATGATGGACTATTGCGTTGAATCACTCGTGTCTTAATATTCATGCCATGATTAGATGTGTGATCAAGATTATGCTAGGTAGCATTCCACATCAAAAATTATCTTTTTTATCATTTACCTACTCGAGGATGAGCAGGAATTAAGCTTGGGAATGCTGATACGTCTCCGTCGTATCTATAATTTTTGATTGTTCCATGCCAATATTCTACAACTTTCATATACTTTTGGCAACTTTTTATACTATTTTTGGGACTAACATATTGATCCAGTGCCCAGTGCCAGTTCCTATTTGTTGCATGTTTTTTGTTTCGTAGAATATCCATATCAAACGGAGTCCAAACGGGATAAAAACTGACGGAGATTTTTTTTTGGAACATATATGATTTTTGGGAAGAAAAATCCACGTGAGACGATACCCGAGGGGGCCACGAGGCAGGGGGCGCGCCCCTGACCCTCGTGGCTACCCCGTAAGGCAGTTGATGCCCTTCTTTCGCTGCAAGAAAGCTAATATCCGGATAGAGATTGTGTTAAAATTTCAGCCCAATTGGAGTTACAGATCTCCAGTAATATATAAAACGGTGAAAGGGTAGAATCTGAGAACACAGAAACAGAGAGAGACAGAGAGACAAATCCAATCTCGGAGGGGCTCTCGCCCCTCCCATGCCATGGAGGCTAAGGACCAGAGGGGAAACTCTTCTCCCATCTAGGGAGGAGGTCAAGGAAGAAGAAGGAGGGGGTCCCTCTCCCCCTCGCTTCCGGTGGCGCCGGAGTGCCACCGGGGGCCATCATCATCACAACAATCTTCACCAACAACTTCACCGCCATCATCACCAACTCTTCCCCCCTCTATGCAGCGGTGTAACCCCTCTTTTACCCGCTGTAATATCTACTTAAGCATGGTGCTCAACGCTATATATTAGTCCCTCTGTCCAGGTTTATTGGGCCCTTCGACAAAAACTCAAGGACCAAGGCGATGTATTAACTCAAACACCCTTTGATTTCGGAGCATGCAAACAGCCAACCCCATTAGCTCAGCATTTATTCCGCCCAGCTGGTTTAACGCTTCGTCTCTGCATGCAGCCAATCAAGCACACGTCTAGCACTTGCCCGCTGTAAAGGCATGCGGCTAGTTGCATGCTTCAATTTAATTGCAGTTAATCACGCCTACCTCTGGCCAATGAATGTACAACATGCGGTGAGGAATCGAGGCAAAGTAAACTCGTAATTACAGCGGCCTTATAAAAACAGTCTCTGCGTTCTTTGCTCGCGGGCCTAATAAACCCGGACGGAGGGAGTATTTCCCAATGATGTATGGCTATCCTATGATGTTTGAGTAGATCCGTTTTGTCCTATGGGCTATTTGATGATCAAGATTGGTTTGAGTTGCATGTTTTATTATTGGTGCTGTCCTATGGTGCTCTCCGTGTCACGCAAGCGTGAGGGATCCCCGCTGTAGGGTGTTGCAATATGTTCATGATTCACTTATAGTGGGTTGCGTGAGTGACTGAAACACAAACCCGAGTAAGTGGGTTGTTGCGTATGGGATAAAGAGGACTTGATGCTTTAATGCTATGATTGGGTTTTACCTTAATGATCTTTAGTAGTTGCGGATGCTTGCTAGAGTTCCAATCATAAGTGCATATGATCCAAGTAGAGAAAGTATGTTAGCTTATGCCTCTCCCTCAAATAAAATTGCAATAATGATTACCGGTCTAGTTATCGATTGCCTAGGGACAAATAACTTTCTCGTAACAAAAATCTCTCTACTAAAACTAACTTAGTTGTGTCCTTATCTAAACAGCCCCTACTTTTTATTTATGTAACCTTTATTTTCTTGCAAACCTATCCAAAAACACCTACAAAGTACTTCTAGTTTCATACTTGTTCTAGGTAAAGGAAACATCAAGCGTGCGTAGAGTTGTATCGGTGGTCAATATAACTTGAGGGAATATTTGTTCTGCCTTTAGATCCTCGTTGGGTTCGACACTCTTACTTATTGAAAACTGTTGCGATCCCCTATACTTGTGGGTTATCACACTGCGGGCCAACTTGAAGGAAATATGCCCTAGAGGCAATAATAAAGTTAGTATTTATTTCCTTATATCATGATAAAAGTTTATTATTCATGCTAGAATTGTATTAACCGGAAACATAATACATGTGTGAATACATAGACAAACAAAGTGTCACTAGTATGCCTCTACTTGACTAGCTCGTTAATCAAAGATGGTTATGTTTCCTAACCATGGACAAAGAGTTGTCATTTGATTAACGGGATCACATCATTAGTTGAATGATCTGATTGACATGACCCATTCCATTAGCTTAGCACCCGATCGTTTAGTATGTTGCTATTGCTTTCTTCATGACTTATACATGTTTCTATGACTATGAGATTATGTAACTCCCATGTGCCGGAGGAACACTTTGTATGCTACCAAACGTCACAACGTAACTGGGTGATTATAAAGGTGCTCTACAGGTGTCTCCAAAGGTACATGTTGGGTTGACGTATTTCGAGATTAGGATTTGTCACTCCGATCGTCGGAGAGGTATCTCTGGGCCCTCTCGGTAATGCACATCACTTAAGCCTTGCAAGCATTGCAACTAATGAGTTAGTTGCGGGATGATGTATTACGGAACGAGTAAAGAGACTTGCCAATAACGAGATTGAACTAAGTATTGGATACCGACGATCGAATCTCGGGTAAGTAACATACCGATGACAAAGGGAACAACGTATGTTGTTATGCGGTCTGACCAATAAAAGATCTTCGTAGAATATGTTGGAACCAATATGAGCATCCAGGTTCCGCTATTGGTTATTAACCGGAGACGTGTCTCGGTCATGTCTACATTGTTCTCAAACCCGTATGGTCCGCACGCTTATGGTTATGATGATGGTTATATTATGAGTTTATGCATTTTGATGTACCGAAGTTTGTTCGGAGTCCCGGATGTGATCACGGACATGACGAGGAGTCTCAAAATGGTCGAGACATAAAGATTGATATATTGGAAGCCTATATTTGGATATCGGAAGTGTTCCGGGTAAATCGGGATTTTACCGGAAAACCGGGAGGTTACCGGAACCCCCCGGGAGGTACATGGGCCTTAATGGGCCTTAGTTGAAGAAGAGGAGAGGCGGCCAGGGCTGGGCCGTGCGCCCCTCCCCCGTAGTCCGAATAGGACAAGGAGAGAGGGGGTCGGCGCCCCCTTCCTTCTCTCTCTCTGTTCCCACCTCGCAAATCCTATTCCAACTAGGATTGGGGGGGGGGGAGTCCTACTCCCGGAGGGAGTAGGACTCCTCCTGACGCGCCCTATGATGGCCGGCCGGCCTCCCCCTCTTGAACCTTTATATACGGAGGCAGGGGCACCCCTAGAGACACAAGTTGATCCACGTGATCATATTCTTAACTGTGTGCGGTGCCCCTTCCACGATAATCCTCGATAATATTGTAGCGGTGCTTAGGCAAAGCCCTGCGACGGTAGTACATCAAGATCGTCACCATGCCGTCGTGCTGACGGAACTCTTCCCCGACACTTTGCTGGATCGGAGTCCGGGGATCGTCATCGAGCTGAACATGTGCTAGAACTCGGAGGTGCCGTAGTTTCGGTGCTTGATCGGTCGGGCCGTGGAGACGTACGACTACATCAACCAAACGTTTCTGTTGTTGATCTACAAGGGTACGTAGATCACACTCTCCCCTCTCGTTGCTATGCATCACCATGATCTTGCGTGTGCGTAGGAATTTTTTTGAAATTACTACGTTCCCCAACAGTGGCATCCGAGCCTAGGTTTTATATGTTGATGTTATATGCACGAGTAGAACACAAGTGAGTTGTGGGCGATATAAGTCATACTGCTTACCAGCATGTCATACTTTGGTTCGGCGGTATTGTTGGACGAAGCGGCCCGGACCGACATTACGCGTACGCTTACGCGAGACCGGTTCTCCCGACGTGCTTTGCACATAGGTGGCTTGCGGGTGACAGTTTCTCCAACTTTAGTTGAACGAAGTGTGGCTACGCCCGGTCCTTGTGAAGGTTAAAACAGCACCAACTTGACAAACTATCGTTGTGGTTTTGATGCGTAGGTAAGATTGGTTCTTGCTTAAGCCCATAGCAGCCACGTAAAACTTGCAACAACAAAGTAGAGGACGTCTAACTTGTTTTTGCAGGGCATGTTGTGATGTGATATGGTCAAGACACGATGCTAAATTTTATTGTATGAGAT
Source organism: Triticum monococcum (assembly GCA_034509565.1). Lineage (NCBI taxonomy): Eukaryota > Viridiplantae > Streptophyta > Magnoliopsida > Poales > Poaceae > Triticum > Triticum monococcum. The sequence goes on from CM067844.1 coordinate 119,425,091, forward strand.
GATCATGTTTTGTAACCGAGTTATCGGCAACTGGCAGAAGCCACATGGTTGTCGCTTTATTGTATGCAATGCAATCGCGCTGTAATGCTTTACTTATCACTAAGCGGTAGCGATAGTCGTGGAAGCATAAGATTGGCGAGACGACAATGACGCTACGATGGAGATCAAGGTGTCGCGCCGGTGACGATGGTGATCATGACGGTGCTTCGGAGATGGAGATCACAGGCACAAGATGATGATGGCCATATCATATCACTTATATTGATTGCATGTGATGTTTATCTTTTATGCATCTTATCTTGCTTTGATTGACGGTAGCATTATAAGATGATCTCTCGCTAAATTATCAAGATAAAAGTGTTCTCCCTGAGTATGCACCGTTGCCAAAGTTCGCCGTGCCCAGACACCACGTGATGATCGGGTGTGATAAGCTCTACGTTCATCTACAACGGGTGCAAGCCAGTTTTGCACACGCAGAATACTCAGGTTAAACTTGACGAGCCTAGCATATGCAGATATGGCCTCGGAACACTGAGATCGAAAGATCGAGCTTGAACCATATAGTAGATATGATCAACATAGCGATGTTCACCATTGAAAACTACTCCATTTCACGTGATGATCGGTTATGGTTTAGTTGATTTGGATCACGTGATCACTTAGAGGATTAGAGGGATGTCTATCTAAGTGGGAGTTCTTTAAGTAATTTGATTAATTGAACTTAAAATTATCATGAACTTAGTACCTGATAGTATCTTTCTTATGTATGTTTGATTGTAGATAGATGGCCCGTGCTATTGTTCCGTTGAATTTTAATGTGTTCCTTGAGAAAGCAAAGTTGAAAGATGATGGTAGCAATTACACGGACTGGGTCCGTAACTTGAGGATTATCCTCATTGCTGCACAGAAGAATTACGTCCTGGAAGCACCGCTGGGTGGTAGGCCTGCTGCTGGAGCAACACCAGATGTTATGAACGTCTGGCAGAGCAAAGCTGATGACTACTTGATAGTTAAGTGTGCCATGCTTTACGGCTTAGAATCAGTACTTCAACGACGTTTTGAACGTCATGGAGCATATGAGATGTTCCAGGAATTGAAGTTAATATTTCAAGCAAATGCCCGGATTGAGAGATATGAAGTCTCCAATAAGTTCTATAGCTGCAAGATGGAGGAGAACAGTTCTGTCAGTGAGCATATACTCAAAATGTCTGGGTATAATAATCACTTGATACAGATGGGAGTTAATCTTCTAGATGATTGCGTCATTGACAGAATTCTCCAATCACTGCCACCAAGCTACAAGAGCTTCGTGATGAACTATAATATGCAAGGGATGAATAAGACTATTCCCGAGCTCTTCGCAATGCTGAAAGCTGCGGAGGTAGAAATCAAAAAGGAGCATCAAGTGTTGATGGTCAACAAGACCACTAGTTTCAAGAAAAAGGGCAAAGGGAAGAAGAAGGGGAACTTTAAGAAGAACAGCAAGCAAGTTGCTGCTCAGGAGAAGAAACCCAAGTCTGGACCTAAGCCTGAAACTGAGTGTTTCTACTACAAGCAGACTGGTCACTGGAAGCGGAACTTCCCCAAGTATTTGGCGGATAAGAAGGATGGCAAGGTGAACAAAGGTATATGTGATATACATGTTATTGATGTGTACCTTACTAGAGCTCGCAGTAGCACCTGGGTATTTGATACTGGTTCTGTTGCTAATATTTGCAACTGAAAACAGGGACTACGGATTAAGCGAACACTGGCAAAGGACGAGGTGATGATGCGTGTAGGAAATGGTTCCAAAGTCGATGTGATCGCGGTCGGCACGCTACATCTACATCTACCTTCGGGATTAGTATTAGACCTAAATAATTGTTATTTGGTGCCAGCGTTGAGCATGAACATTATATCTGGATCTTGTTTAATGTGAGACGGTTATTCATTTAAATTAGAGAATAATGGTTGTTCTATTTATATGAGTAATATCTTTTATGGTCATGCACCTTTGAAGAGTGGTCTATTTTTGATGAATCTCGATAGTAGTAACACACATATTCATAATGTTGAAGCCAAAAGATGCAGAGTTGATAATGATAGTGCAACTTATTTGTGGCACTGCCGTTTAGGTCATATCGGTATAAAGCGCATGAAGAAACTCCATACTGATGGACTTTTGGAACCACTTGATTATGAATCACTTGGTACTTGCGAACCGTGCCTCATGGGCAAGATGACTAAAACACCGTTCTCCGGTACTATGGAGAGAGCAACAGATTTGTTGGAAATCATACATACAGATGTATATGGTCCGATGAATATTGAGACTCGTGGCGGATATCGTTATTTTCTCACCTTCATAGATGACTTAAGCAGATATGGGTATATCTACTTAATGAAACATAAGTCTGAAACATTTGAAAAGATCAAAGAATTTCAGAGTGAAGTTGAAAATCATCGTAACAAGAAAATAAAGTTTCTACGATCTGATCGTGGAGGAGAATATTTGAGTTACGAGTTTGGTGTACATTTGAAACAATGCGGAATAGTTTCGCAACTCATGCCACCCGGAACACCACAGCGTAATGGTGTGTCCGAATGTCGTAATCGTACTTTACTAGATATGGTGCGATCTATGATGTCTCTTACTGATTTACCGCTATCGTTTTGGGGTTATGCTTTAGAGACGGCCGCATTCACGTTAAATAGGGCACCATCAAAATCCGTTGAGACGACGCCTTATGAACTATGGTTTGGCAAGAAACCAAAGTTGTCGTTTCTTAAAGTTTGGGGCAGTGATGCATATGTGAAAAAGCTTCAACCTGATAAGCTCGAACCCAAATCGGAGAAATGTGTCTTCATAGGATACCCAAAGGAGACTGTTGGGTACAGCTTCTATCACAGATCCGAAGGCAAGACATTCGTTGCTAAGAATGGATCCTTTCTAGAGGAGTTTCTCTCGAAAGAAGTGAGTGGGAGGAAAGTAGAACTTGACGAGGTAACTGTACATGCTCCCTTATTGGAAAATAGTACATCACAGAAACCTGTTTCTGCGACACCTGATGAAGCTATGTACCTACGGTAGGGACACGGACCCGTCCTAAAGAGCCCTACCGTAGGACATCTCTAGAAGAAGTCACCTTTCAATCAACTTGAAGATATCCCACTCGACGGGTTGAAGACACTCGACCAAGAAGCTGTCACTCCACCAAGAAGCCAACCACTCGACTGCCAGAAGACCTAAAGTCACTCCGCAGGCAAACGGTCGGCTATTAAGTAGTCTTTATGATTATTATGACACTTTACTAGGGACGTTATCAGTAACGCCCCACCTTAAATGTACCTTAAACCCTACATTACTGAGGGCAGGAGAGGGCTGGCGAACTCTATATAAGCCATCCCCCTCCTCAGTATCAAGGGTTCGCACCCCTGTCATTTTACACACACATAATCCAGTCGACCGCCTCCGGGCACCGAGACGTAGGGCCGTTACTTCCTCCGAGAAGGGCCTGAACTCGTAAACTTTGCGTGCTACAACTTCCCAATAGCTAAGGTCTAGCCTCCTCACACACACCTCCCTACCTCACTGTCAGACTTAGAACCACGACAGTTGGCGCCCACCTTGGGGCATTAGTCTTAGCGCCTAATTGGAGAAGTTGCAATTTTTCCGATCCACTTGATCATGTTTTCCTGCGGAGCTTTGGCAGAGGGTCGCGAGATCCGTCTCGGCACACTCACTTTCGTCGCCGACGACTCCGCCTGGCTCCAGGAGGCGCCGCTCGACATTGACGCGCTCCCCGTCCGCGGTGCGACGCACTTCCACGCGTGCGTCCGTGGCGTCCTCCTGCGGCAGCCGTCGACCCCATATCGGCCGACTCCCGTGTCATCTCCCCGTCCTATCTCCCGCCAGCACAAGCGCTCGGGTCGGTCGAGACTCCAGCGGTGGGTGAAGCACGCCGCGGCCCACCAGTCGGCGGTCCCACAAGTCACGGCAATCGAGCCCGACGAATCCCTCTGCGGCCTGTTCGATCTGTCGACTGGCTCCGCGGAGACCGCATCCGAGTGCGATAGCAGCGACCCTTTGGCGGAGGTTCTGGCGGTCGAGGGGACGCGCAGTCCTCCTGGGTTCCATCGCGCTGATAGTGGTGCAGATAGAGGCGATCCGTCGCATCCCCACGACGAATACCTCCCCGAACCTCTCACGTCATTGCAGCGGGAGGAGCTTCGTCGCCGGAACATGGACGCGCTCTACACTCCTATTGTTGGAGAGACCCCCGAGGCCCGGGCCTTGGAGGACGCGTGCTTGGCTAATCTGGCCGAGCGCACTCGACTGGAGAATCTACAGCGAGCTCTCGACAAGCGAGCACGTTAGCAGGCTCCCGAGTCCAGTCGACGACAGCAAGCTCCCGAATCCAGTCGACGTCAGCTATTCCCACCACCGCAGGTATACCGAACTCCGGTTCAGAATCTGGCTGCCGCGGCCCGCATAGCAGAGTCAATCCAGCCCTCTCAGTCAGAGGCTGGCAGAGGATTGTTGCAGATCAGAGCATTGCTCCGAGCGGTGGGAAATCAGAATTCCGCCGTCTCTCAGTCACGGGACAGGATCCACAGTCGATCCGTTGTAACGGAAACCATCCAGTCGGCTCACAGCCCGAGATCACCCCCGAGGCGTGAGGGACGTGGAGACCGGCACGATCAGTACAGGAGGAATGAACAATATGATCACTGACCCGACCGTGATGATAGACGTCGAGTGCCGTCCCCTCCCCCGAGGAGTGGATCGTATGCGCCTCGACATCGAGATGATAGGCGCCCCCATAACATTGGGCAGAGGATCCCAGTCGACCCCAGAGACCCAGGCTTTGACGTGAGATCCATCCTCGTTCAAGGTCTGGTGGACAGGAACAGGGCTCATCGAGAGGGCCACAACAGAGATACGCCCACCGGCAGCAGGGCACATGCCTCGGGGCCTGAATGTTTCAGTCGAGCCATCAGGGCCGTGGTGATCCCTCCCAACTTCAGGCTGGCGACTGGAGTCAGCAAGTTCACCGGTGAATCCAAGCCCGACACGTGGCTCGAGGATTACCGAGTGGCTGTGCAGATTGGCAGCGGCAATGATGAGGTGGCCATGAAGCATTTACCTCTCATGTTGGAAGGCTCAGCTAGGGCGTGGTTGAATCAGTTGGCGCCCAGCAGCATTTACACTTGGGAGGATCTCTCCCGGGTGTTTATCACAACCTTCGAAGGGACGTGCAAGCGCCCTGCAGGCCTTACGGAGCTGGGGTCTTGCGTGCAGAAGCCAAATGAAACTCTGAGAGAATACATCCAGAGGTGGATCACACTGCACCACTCGGTTGAGAACGTGCCAGACCATCAAGCAGTTTGCGCTTTCAAGGAAGGCGTCAAATACAGGGAGTTGAATCTGAAGTTTGGTCGAACCGGAGAGATGTCCCTGAATCGGATGATGGAGATTGCCACCAAGTACGCTAATGGAGAAGACGAGGACCGACTCCGAAGTGGCAAACTCAAATCAGTCGCCCAAGAAACCGGAGGAAACTCCAGTCGGAAGTAGAAGCGGAAGGCCGAGCCAGCCGCCCCTGGGGAGGCCCTGGCTGTGGCCCAGGGAAACTTCAAGGGAAAACCCAAGGGCACATGGAAGCCCAAGAAGGTTAAGGATCAGGATGGGAATGATGTTTTGGACCTGCCATGTCACATCCACACCAAGAAAGATGAAGAGGGAAATTTTATTTTCCCGAAGCATACCACACGACAGTGTCGGCTTCTGATTCAGCAGTTCCAGGGCAAGCAGCCCAAGGATAAGGAAAAAGAACTAAACAGAGTTGAGGACAAGGAGGATAGTGACGATGGGTACCCCCAAGTCAATTCCACCTTGATGATTTTTGCTGATGTCGAAAGCAAAAGTCGACTGAAAGTCATTAACCGTGAGGTGAACATGGTTGCTCCGGCGACACCTAGTTACCTCAAATGGTCTCAGACCGCCATCACATTCGACCAATCTGATCACCCGACTCACATTGCCACCCCAGGGAGGCAAGCTTTGGTGGTCGACCCGGTCGTCGAAGGTACTCGACTGACCAAAGTCCTGATGGATGGCGGCAGTGGCCTGAACACCTAGGCTAGTCGATATATCACATACAACAATCATACCATAGGCTAGCTTCTAGGTTTTAGCGTCTACGATCTCGTGGTAGATCAACTCTTGTAATACTCATATCATCAAGATCATTCAAGCAGGACGTAGGGTATTACCTCCATCAAGAGGGCCCGAACCTGGGTAATATCGTGTCCCCCGCCTCCTGTTACCATCGATCCTAGACGCACAGTTCGGGACCCCCTACCCGAGATCCGCCGGTTTTGACACCGACATTGGTGCTTTCATTGAGACTTCCGCTGTGTGATCGACAAAAGGATCAATGGCTCGCCCGCAGGTCAACTGCGACGCTGGCATCTTCGTCGCCGGCTCGACTGGTCACCTTGGCTCGACCGAGGACCGTGCTCCATCTCCGATCATCATGTTCGGACGGAGGCCTTCTTCAACATCTACTCCGATCTCTATCATGATCATAGAGGAATCATCCATGGGGTTCGAGGGCTCAACGTCAACATTGCCCTCGGGCGGCCGTGCTGTTTTGATGCACAGTGAACTTGTATCCGGCGTCACCGCCTCCTCGAGTGTCGGTTTGACGATTGTTTGGTGGAATAGTGTGGAATTACGTCTACAACAACCATGCAAAATTTCGTTGACTTCCGGTGGAGTAATCTCCGACAATCTACGATATACCATACCGGAGCCCTGCCAAATCCGGACGGGAATCTGGACGAGTTTAGGGCATGGTCTCCAGATCCCAGCTCGGAGGTCCTTTGGAAGATCCAACCGTTCATCTACTGCAGAATTCCCTTATCTACCACCCCTCCAAGTTTCAGCTCGATCCGACGGTTCAAACTCCGGGAACCTTCCGATGAATGGACCAATTTCCGGATCTGTTTTCTGCGCGAATACGGATCCGACTTGAATTCATGTTTCTTTATGAACGTGATATTGGACAACCTTTTTAGAGGAATTCTCTTTTAGGGTATTGTGCATCGTTTTTAAACACGTGCCCGTAAAATTTTAAGCCTCCCCTGAGGTCATCTTCATCATCATGCTGGTGTCAAACCAGTCCGGCAATATTTCTCCAAGACTGCCGACATGGGCTAGACACATCGTCACTTTGTTGAGCCGAGCTCAACTTCTTCGGATCATCATCTCGGCAAGCCGAACAAGAGTTCGTCATCGCGAAGGATAAATCATCATCAACATCGCCGCCCCACGGATTACACGGAGCGGGCACACCGGCATCGCCGCACGTTCACTTCATCAAGCCGACATTGACCACGTCACGACCTACATCGGCAGGGCCGCACTGTTGCTTCTTCAAGCCGGTGTCCATCACGCCGACCTACTTCGACTCATTGCCTGACATCGAGGCTTCGACATCTTGGCTGGACCAGGGGCTTCTCCATCTCTTCATCAACCTACTCCGGAGACTTCGACATCACTAGCCGAACAGCTCCGTCACGTTAGCCGGACCGAGGGCTTCGCCTCGGCAAGCCAACCTTTGCCATCATCACCAGGCCATCGCTTTATCGCCCATCAGGCAATGGGTGTGCGAATTGATTCCCGATTTTGGGAGTCGCTTTTCTTCGGAATGCTACAACAAATAAACCAGGTGCTATTAATCCTAACAATTTTTGCTTGTTGGGTTTATTTTTCTTAAGGAATTATTACTCTGGTTTGTTCCATCATCCGTACATAGGTCTACCAAATGGCGGCCACATTAAAAACGGTTGCGTGGTGGTTCGGTCAGTTTCTGTACATAGTTCGGCGAATGCCGCATCCGGAGCCCGGACCGCCCTGCAAATTCAGACTTTGTCACGCCTTCACTGCGTCACGCTGACGCCCTCCATCGACATTGACTTCGGCGCCAGGCCATATTTATTTTATTACTCACTTTGCATAAATTATTTATTAAGCAAAGTTTTTTAAAAATTATTATTATTACTATTATCTCCGGTTTGCACTATTTTTGTGGACAGGAAAATGATCCGGGTTGGGCAGTATCGTCAACTCGGCGTACTTGTCGGCGTTCTGGGAACGGGGGTCCCCAGACTTGCCTGCCTGTGGCCTGCGGCGCGGCTCGAGTGGGGGCCCAGCATGGCCCATCTTCATCAGCGCAAGACACAAGACCCTCGCGAGGGGCCAAGCCTCGCGAGGCGGAAGACACGGCGCATCCTCAGGCGCAGCCTCCTCAGGCTGGCTCGCGAGGAGACGGAGATATCAAGGCGGGGTACCTCGCGAGGTGCCAGTGACGCAAGCCATGACGATCGAGGGTGCCAGGCAGGCACCAGCGCGCGTAGCGTCCTTCTTTCCTCTTTGGTGCAAAGGGGCCAAGCCTCGCGAGGAGGACGACATGCCGCATCCTCAGGCATAGCCTCATCAGGCTGGCTCGCGAGGAAGCGGAGAGTTCAAGGCGGGGTACCTCGCGAGGTGCCAGTGACGCAAGCCATGACGATCGAGGGTGCCAGACGGGCGCCAGCACGCGCAGCGTCCTTCTTTCCTCTTTGGTGCAAAGGGGGCAAGCGCAGCCGCGGAGTACCGAGGTATCAGGCAAAGGTTGCCATTTCGGTGCAACAAGACCAGGACCAAGCGGACTACGAGACGGAGGTCACCATGGAGCCGAGCATGGCGTCACCGCAGAGTCTTTCGCAGGCGAAGACCACCTTTAGTCAGGATAAGAGTACTTGCTGTCCCCCTTCAAATTAGCCCGCCATTGTTGGCTCCCTTCCCGCTTAATATTTGGGAAGAGGACCAGGGCCTCTATAAATAGGGACGGGCCACCCACGTAGCAGGGGGTTGGTTCGATCGGCTGGAAGATTAGAGACACAGGGTTCGGTTTTCGTAGGAAGGGACACATAGTAGAGGGGTTCGATCCGGCGTGTGGATCCGGCTAGCAAGTAGAGAGAGAGAGAGAGGGGTGACTGAACTCCTCCCAGCAGTTCATCGCCCCAGCTAAGAACTGACACTCGCGAGTCCGTTCTTCCTTATAGTGTTCACCATAATCAGCCCCAAGAGGCAATCCATCCACCACACACTGGAGTAGGGTATTACACCACAATGGTGGCCCGAACCAGTATAAATCTTGTGTCTCTTGTGTGATTCCTTTAGTAGTTTAGATCTTTGTGAGACGGGGAGGTTGAGGATGTGATCTCCGTGCGCACCCCAGTGTTCGAACCTTCAGGGTCTGCCGGAACCCGAAATCCGACATTTGGCGCGCCAGGTAGGGGTGCGCTGGAATTCGTCTTCCACCGCTCCGTTCTCCTCCGACCGTCGCATCCATGCCTGACGCTCGTCGGGCCCGCGCCGAGCGCCGGGCCGCCATCGCTTCTCGCGTCGCCCAGACGGCCCCCGTCGGTGGGCGTCCTCGTCGTTCCCTGTCGCCCGCCGTCAACGCCGCCACCGGCCCGGCGGGGGGCGAGCAACAAGCATCGTCTCAGCATCCGTCCGTGTGGCAAGACGGCCGCACCGCCACTCCATCACTTGCACCGGCCGGTTCTTCGTCCCGCGCGCTCCGCGCACCCTTGGAGGTTCGAGCTGCGCTCCTAGCGGCAAATGAGCTCCTGCGCTACCGCCTCGTCGACGACGTCTACGAGGAGTGGCTCGACCGCGTCGCCGAGCTTGTCCGCGCCGCAGGGGGCTCTTCCGCACCGTCCGTCCCTCTACGCCACACTCCGCCCCACGCAGTCAGCGAAGCTCCAGAGGTGCACCAGCCGCCTCCACTCCAAGAAGATGCCATGGCTCCAAGGCGCTTGGCCCCTGGGCGGAACCCGCTCCGTCAGGCACCAGTGCAGCAAGAGCGGAGCTGCCAAGAAGTTCCTCGCCCGCAAGGGGCTGCCAGGGCGCTCCCTGCTCCGGCACATCGCGACCCTGCTCCAGCTCTGGCGCGCCAAAACCCCGCCCTGCTCCTAGCTGCAGGGCGTGGGGACCCTCAAGACCGAGCTCTCCACCAACCGAAGCCTTACGTGGCCACCGCGGGCTGCCACGCCTACACCACTGAGCTACGCAGCGTCGCGTGGCCCGACAAGTTCAAGCCTGACCTGCCTCCTCGCTACGATGGCACAACCGATCCCGCAGAATTCCTCCAGCTCTATGAGTTGGGCATCGAGGCTGCCGGCGGGGATGAGAAGGTCATGGCGAACTGGTTCCCCATGGTGCTCAAGGAAGGAGCTCAAACCTGGCTCCTGAATCTGGCTCCAGGCACGATCTCCTCCTGGGACCAGATGCGCACCCGCTTCATCGCCAACTTCCAAGGTACTCGCGACCGGCCGCCCGCCGTGAGCGACATGCGCTGCATCAAGCAACAACCCGGAGAAACCCTGCAAAAGTACATCCAGCGCTTCAACAGCGCGCGCCTCAAGATCCCCAAGGTGTCCGAGGAGGCCATCATCTCGGCCTTCTCTGATGGCGTGCGCGACGTTAAGATGAAGGAGGAGCTGGCGATGCATGAAGACCTATGCACCTCCATGGAGCTGTTCAACTTGGCGAACAGGTGCGCCAGGGCTGAGGAGGGATGCCTCTCCCTCCTCGAGCTGCCTGCCGCAGATCCAGAAAAGAAGAAGCCCAAGGCCATGGACGTGAAGCGCAAGGGGGCTGCCGTACTCGCGGCAGAACCAGACACAAAGCGGGGCAAGGACCTGCCCGAACCCTCCAGAGGCAGCCGGTACTGTGTGTACCATGACCTCCACACCCACAACACCAACGAATGTCAAGAACTCCGAGCCGTCGCCCCGACCGTGCTGACTGGGGCTACGACCGAGGAGGAGGAAGAAACCCAGGGCGCTGGGAAGATCGCGGCCCGCGCCCGGGGTGGCGCAACCAGCCTCGCGAGGACCGCTGGCGGGACCTGCCTCACGAGGGAGACTGGAGGGATCAGCCTCGTGAGGATCGCCCTCATGGCAACGCAGGCCTACCTCCTCTGCTGCCTCCACCAAGAAGGAACGAAGACCGCCATCAAGACGAGGGGGCTGGGGGCTTCCAGGAGCCGTGCGCAATCGCCTGCATCCTGGGTGGAGCTCAAGCCCCAGCCTCCCAACGCATCTTCAAGCAGTTTGCCCGCGAAGTGAATGCAGTTCTCCCCAAGCTTGAAGCAACGCGCCCCCTCAGGTGGTCAGCGTGCGCCATCACGTTCAGCTCGGCGGACCAGCTCAAGTGCGCAGCCATGGCAAGAGTCCTCCCGATGCTATGCTCCCCAGTCATCAGCAACGTGCTGGTCACCAAGACCCTCATCGATGGTGGGGCAGGACTCAACGTCCTGTCCGTGGAAACATTCAACAATCTCCAAGTGCCCTATGACCAGCTTCAGCCAACCAAGCCTTTCTCCGGGATCACCGACGGTTCCACAGTCCCGATCGGGCATGTACGCCTCCCTGTCACCTTCGGGGCTCGCAGCAACTACCGCACCGAGCTCATCGACTTTGACGTCGCCCACATCCGCCTGCCGTACAACGCCATCCTCGGGTGCCCAGCGCTGGCCAAGTTCATGGCTGCGAGTCACCATGGCTACAACGTCCTCAATATGCCAGGAAGTGGCGGCGTCATCACGGTGCCCTGTGAAGAGAAGGATGCAGTGTGTTCCCATGAGCGAGCCTATCAGGCCGCGTCGCTGGAAGACCCGGATCGCGGAAGCAGGAGGCTTCCTGAGACCACCCCCAAGAAGAAGAAGACGTCGTCAGGGTCAGCCCCTCAGGAGGCAGGCCCCTCAGGGCCCGTGCCTGCCCGGGAGGACCCTCCTTCCATCGCATAGGAAAGCGCGCCTGGCGCCCTCCTCAGGCAGGGCTCGGGGGCTCTCACCTGGAGGGCCACTGACCTAGCCAGGGTCACGAGGGAGGCGCTTGGGTGCCATGTGGAAGCATGCTTCGCGGCACGTTTCCCCTGGGAAGGAGCCAGGCGAGGAAGGCCGGACCAGCAGGAGTTCGTTGACAAGGCCATTGAAGAACTACAGGAGTCAAGGATCATGAGAGGTTGCCGCCGCCTACCAGCTGTGGCCCCTCATCCAGGCGAGGATGGCGGGCTGCGCATCTGCGTCGATGTACCAGGGCTCAATCAGATCGCCACAACGGAGCGCCTCTGGCCCTCGCAAGTGAGGCGCTGCGGAGGTCCACCCCACAGCTATGTTCGCATGCCCTACGGCCTGCCGAGCATGGCCGCGGCGCACCAGCGCCTCATGAGGGGCATCATGGAGGCTCAGGAAGACAGGCGTTCCGCGGCCATGGCGGAGATGAAGACAGCTCGCGAGGAGTCACCAGTGCCTCCGGAGACTCCCGAGGCCCCGGGGCCTGGAGGCTCGTGAGGATCGGCTTCCGCAGCCCACCGAGTCTGCTGCACCAACGCCACTTCGCCAACGACATTCTCAGGTGACATCTTCCAAGCCTCATTCCCAGCTGGGAGCGCCCTCCCAGGGTTGCATCACTCCCAGGCCGCGTGGGTCCGTCCCCGCGGCATGTATCTGCATTTACTTTTCGGTCGTTAGTTTGCCTTGATTGGGGGCGCCCCTCGGGCTGCATCATCCCCAAGCCGCTGGGGCCAGGCCCAGCGGCGTGTATCTCCATCACGTTTATTTCCAACTATGCATTTGCCTATCATGCTTGATTGCATGATGCCCGTCCGCGGCATCCCTTCTTCTCCATGTCGACTACTTGCACGTTAAAGGGGGGGTGCCTGAGCATCGCGACTCAGGGCTCTTACTGGCTCTCCAGCCCTCACCCTCTGGCCTTGTCCACGACATCGCGACCTGGCATACCAGCGACGACTGAGACAAGCTCGAGGGCCGAGACCCGAGGACGTAGAGTACCGGCATCTAACCAAATTTTGCAGGGACACATCTCAAGATACGGCCCAGTGCCCGGCGCAACCCGCCCAGAGGTAGGGCCTCGTGAGTCCCGCGCTGGCTCACGGGTGCCCAGATACACCTCACCTAGCCCTACCGTGCCGGTCACGTGTTAGGGCGGGGCTGTATACGCCCCGGGGGCTCCTCCCGGAGGGGAGCCCCCTCCCACGTACCAGTGGAAGCACCACACTCCGCACTGGCTGACGGCACTGCCGAGGAGCGGCTATGCCCGTACACATACGGAAGCGCTATGCTCCGCGCTGGTGATAAACAACTGAGGGTGGCCTCCGGGCCGCATTAACCTCAGGGAGCCCAGAGCTCAGTGGCTGGCCCCATCGCAACGCCTCCCCTCGGGAGTGCCGCGCGAGGGGGCTGGGCACGGGGGCTACGGCTGGGTCACGCCCAGACGTACGCCGCCCGCCCAAGCCCCTCGGGCCTGGTCCGTCGCGCGTCTCTCCCCGAGCGGAGCCAAGGTATGAAGGTCGTTTGCGCGTCAAGGGGGACTCCTAAGCATCGCGACTCAGGAGCCTAACTGGTCCCGTAGCCCCTCACTCCTTAGTTCCGAAAGGCTATGCTGGGTGAGGTATGCGCGGGGCCGGGCTCTGCAGATGTAGAACGGTAGCCCCGCTTACATCGCACCTCATCACCCGCTGTTTGCGCGTCAAGGGGGACTCCTGAGCATCGCGACTCAGGAGCCTAACTGGCTCCGTAGCCCCTCACTCCTTAGTTCCGAAAGGCTATGCTGGGTGAGGTACGTGCGGAGTCGGGCTCTGCAGACGTAGAACAGAAGATACACCTACATCGCGCCTCCCTACTTGCTGTTCGCGCGCCAAGGGGGACTCCTAAGCATCGCGACTCAGGAGCCTAACTTGTCACATGGCCCCTCACTCCTTTGCTCCCATCCTGGTTTCCGGTCGGGGCTAATGCTGGGTGAGGCATGCGCGGGGCCGGGCTCTGCCGGCATAGAACACAAGCAAGTAGGGAAGAAAAGCATAAAATCCAAGGAATTTAAAAGCAAATATTGCAGTCCATACTGTCATCTCAATGCCAAATGCAAGTTTAAATGCCTCCCCGAGGCGTGATGCATGTGCAGGAACTGAAAGAAGAGCAGGGATGGAATGGAGTCACTTGTCGGCGGTGGCTTCGCCTCGTGGAACGGCAGGGTCGGCAGCGTCTTGCTTCGGCCTGGTGCTGAAGGCCTGGAACTTCTCCAGCAGCGCCTCCGCGCGCCCCTTCACGGCTTCAACAGCGGCGGCAGCACCCTCGCCGCTCACCGGTTCCGGTAGGACGTCGAGGTCAACGTTGGGATCGCGGAGGTAGATGTGGGCGAAGACCCGCGTCAGCGCGGCCGAAGACAGGACGTGTGCCTCGGCCTCGGCCGCAGGGCCGATGCCAAGGGCGACATCCCCAAGAGCCTTAACCAGGAAGGGAAGCAACTTGGCGGGGCCGTCCTCATCACCAGCTAGCGGGCTGTCCAGGCCGCTCTCGTAAAGCATCTTCAGCGAAGCGCGGGCGTCCTTCTCCATGTCTGCGAAGGCCACGCGATCCTCGGCGAGGACCTGAGCCTTGGCGTCCAGCTCGGCCTTCATCACCTCTAGCTCCTTCAACGTGCCTAGGTGGTCGCGGCGTTTCTTGAGCTTGGCCTCCAAGTCCTCGAGCGCCGCCTCACGCGCCTTCGCCCCCTTCTCCTGCTCTTGGCGAAGGCGGACCTCCTCCGCAAGCTGGCCCCGCAGGCCTTGCAGCTCGTCCTCCAGCGCCTTGCAACGGCCGCGGACTTCAACCACCTCTCCCAGGGCTGTGTCTCGAGCAGCCTTCGCCTCAAGGGTGGCCTCCCTCTCTCCGTCACAGGCCGTCGAAGCTGAACCAATGCCGCCCGAATCGAAGCATCAGAGCGAATCCACCCCAAAGCCAGTTCCAGGTGCCCGGCCGCCAGGCGAGGGTCGGCGCCGAGAAGGTCCTGCCGTAGCCGGTCTAGTTCAGTAGCGGCACGCTCCAAGATGGAAGAAGAAGACGGAGTAGCATCGGCACGCTCCAAGACAACAGGAGGAGCTGAGGAAGCAACGCCCAGTAGAACGGGAGGAGAAGGTAACAGCGGCGAGGCCATAGTGTCCCGAGGCGGAGCCCGCTGCGCCTCCACAGCCGTAGCAGCGGCGCCAGACGAGGGCACATCCAGAGTCACTTGGGCCATGGGGGCTGAGCTCGCCCCAGCCAGCTCAGCCAAGCCTCGCGAGGATGCACGGGCAGGGGAGGCCCGCGCATCACGATCTCCCTCCCCTGCAGGCGAAGGCGTCGCCGTAGGTGGGACCTCAGGAGCCCCCTTCGGCTTCTTCGCCACAGGCGCCCGCCTTCTCAAGAGAAGCAATCATCAAGCCTCGTCGGTGGAACAAGAAACAAAAGAACAAGGATCAAGCGCTTACGGGTCGTCGCAGGTGAGCTCGGGCAGCTTCCGGCCCAACTTCAAGCCAAACAGCCGGCTGGAAGGGTCGGCCTTGGAAGCAGAAAGCCCGACTGCGAGCTGCCTCGGGGTAGGGGCAGACCCGCGGGGGATCAGCCCGGTCCTGTCCTTCGGGATCGGGGGCGAGCTCCCGCTGCCCAGCACATCGTCATCATCATCATCATCATCATCATCATCATCATCATCATCATCATCATCATCATCATCATCATCATCATCACTCGGCGAAAGGCGGAGAGTACGGGGCGAGCGCCGAGGGAGGGGAGCCCTCGACTCTCCGTCGGTCGCCCCAGAGTCGGGCCCCTCTCCCCGCTCCTCTTCGCCCTCCTCCTCGCTGGAGTCGCCGGAGGGCACGTCCACCGGTCCTTCAGAAGCCACCGCGGGCACGAGCCCGTCCCCGTTAAAAACAGGCATGGACTTCACCACCCGCTTCCAGTCATCACGAAGGAACAAGGGCTTGGGAGCGCCCTTCGGCCTTGCCACCTCGCCCCCGACCAGAGATTGGAGAACCGCGGTCACATCCTCTTCGTCCACAGCCTCGGGGCACGGATGAGGCCTCCACATTGGAGAAGAGTACTCCCGGAGCGGAGCCAGCTGGTGCTCCAGGAATTCCTTCAGCAGCGACGCACCGGTCAACTTCGCCGTTGCCATGTTAGCCGGCCTCAGGTCCGCGTCCATCTTCTCCAACACCAGTTTCGCGCGGGGGTCGATAAGCTCCGCTCGGCACCAGTCGCTGGTGCTCACGGGTTGCTCCGTGGGCAAGATCAGCCGAGGGTGGATGCGCCCAACATCTGCCAAGACCCACTTGCTCCTGAAGCCCTCAATCGTCTTCCCGGGATTCGAGATGGCAATGGTGCTTCCATACGCAACGAAGCCCGCGCACCCAGAAAGAGAGCTGCCGGAGACCTAGAGGGAGAAGTAGTGGCGCAGCAAGGCCACCGAAGGCTGCACCCCTACATGGGCCTCGCAGTAGTAAGCGAAGATCGCCAGGAAAAGGATAGAGTTGGGATGGAGATGCAGAGCCTGCAAGTTGTAGTGGCGGAGGACAGAGAAGAAGAATTCAGAGAAGGGAGGCACCAGGCCCGCAGCAATGGAGCTTACAAAGAGAGGATAAAAGGTGCTCCCTCGGTCCTTAGGGGTGGTGGAGCCGGTCTTGAACACCTCCGTCCCGTCGATGCCCTGCGCCGCCGCCACCGGTGCAACCGAGCAAGGCTCGCCTTGGGCACCTTCGGCGGGTCCAGAGCAGGAGAATACCAAGCTTCGGCCGGAGGCTGGCGAGGCGCCATGGCTTCCTAGGTCGAGCAACCGGAGCAGATCTGGAAGTTTGGAGGAATAAAGGGGAGGCGCAAGAAAGGGGATCTGAGCAGCAACCGGAGAGAGCAGGGGCGAAGTCTGGGAAGATGCCTCTCCCTTGTCAACCCACGCATTTGCTAAGGCACCCACGTCCAATCAACCGCCACGCGGCGTCCAAGGCCGCATGCTTTTAGGGCCCGCGGCGCTTCGCCCTTGCCCTTTCGCCTCTCGGCACGGCCAAGTCCGTGCGCGCCTTGGGCCCGGGGGCTACTGTCGGCGTTCTGGGAACGGGGGTCCCCAGACTTGCCTGCCTGCGGCCTGCGGCGTGGCTCGAGTCGGGGCCCAGCATGGCCCATTTTCATCAGCGCAAGACTCAAGACCCTCGCGAGGGGCCAAGCCTCGCGAGGCGGACAACACGGCGCATCCTCAGGCATAGCCTCGTCAGGCTGGCTCGTGAGGAAGCGGAGAGTTCAAGGCGGGGTACCTCACGAGGTGCCAGTGACGCAAACCATGATGATCGAGGGTGCCAGACGGGCGCCAGCGCGCGCAGCGTCCTTCTTTCCTCTTTGGTGCAAAGGGGGCAAGCGCAGCCACGGAGTACCGAGGCATCAGGCAAAGGTTGCCATTTCGGTGCAACAAGACCAGGACCAAGCGGACTACAAGACGGAGGTCACCATGGAGCCCAGCACGGCGTCACCGCAGAGTCTTTCGCAGGCGAAGACCACCTTTAGTCAGGATAAGAGTACTTGCTGTCCCCCTTCAAAAAAGCCCGCCATTGTTGGCTCCCTTCCCGCTCAATATTTGGGAAGAGGACCAGGGCCTCTATAAATAGGGACCAGCCACCCACGTAGCAGGGGGTTGGTTCGATCGGCTGGAAGATTAGAGACACAGGGTTCGGATTTCGTAGGAAGGGACACATAGTAGAGGGGTTCAATCCGGCGTGTGGATCCGGCTAGCAAGTAGAGAGAGAGAGAGAGAGAGGTGACTGAACTCCTCCCAGCAGTTCGTTGCCCCAGCTAAGAACTGACCCTCGCGAGTCCGTTCTTCCTTGTAGTGTTCACCATAATCAGCCCCAAGAGGCAATCCATCCACCACACACTGGAGTAGGGTATTACACCACAATGGTGGCCTGAACCAGTATAAATCTTGTGTCTCTTGTGTGATTCCTTTAGTAGTTTAGATCTTTGTGAGACGGGGAGGTTGAGGACATGATCTCCACGCGCACCCCAGTGTTCGAACCTTAAGGGTCTGCCGGAACCCGAAATCCGACAGTACTGACATACCACGTCACCTCGGCTGGACGGGAGGCTTCGTCAACACTTCATTACCCCATGCCGGGGACTTCGACATCACTCTGCCGACCTGCATTGACCGTGCTATGTCACCACTTCGGAGTGTTGAGCTCTTTGCTCCGCCACCTCAGGACCGGCTTGGGGGATGGAACCTTGTCCCGCATCAAGCTTGGACCGCGTCATCAATACCAAACACATTAACCAGCTAAGTTGCCTTCATGCTCAAAGTTTTAAATTTTGTTCGGTTCGACCAAGCATTATACTTTTCGGCACAAAGTTGTTTGTGACAAAGTTCCTTGTCAAAACTTTGTTTGTGACGCGCATATTCAAATACCCCGTTTATGTGGGGCTCCCTTGATGGAGCTTTTCCTCTTGCATATGATTTTACTTGTACGGCTTCGTTCCTTGTTCGTGTATTATGCCACAATATGCACCATATTGACCTAAGCGATTTGCAAGCTGGGTTGCCTGGATCCTGTGCTTACCCCTATGTTCCCGATTGTTCGGCTAGGGAGTAAAGGGAGCACCTCTGCGGTTGTCACGACCGGGTCATCCGAGCTCTGACCTCAGACTGGGTGAAGCCGAAATCTAGCGCTCTTATTGTTTTCAATCATGGTCGGCACACAACGGAACTCATGAGTACAAAAAATCTATTGCACAAGTCTCATAGTAATAATGAGCACCGGAGAAAGGTATCAGTGTGGGTACTATTTTCTTTGAAGATGCTTCTTACACTTTGTCAGTAATATAGCATAAGTTCCCTGAGCGCGCTTTGTCTGTTACAGCCTTATGGTCTGATTGCCTGGTCATCGGAAACACCGTCGATACTCTCGACAGGTGGAGTACATGACACTTTTTGGCCCTTGACCGAAGAGGGAGAAGCCGACGGTCGGTTAAGACGCATATAAAGTTCGGGTGAACACAGATATGATATAAGTACTTTGGTACATACAATCATTATACATAAAATCCTTTACCCAAGTCACTTGGGGGCTCTTAAATTTATATGAGCCGTTTTATAGTAAGTGTTCTTCTTCTTAATCGTTGCAAAGTTATTATTATTATTATTATTATTATTATTTATTACTCCTTTTTTCAACATGAGTGTGTGGTCACTAGCCGGGGAGCGTAATTTCCCTCTCAAAGCCGCTAGAGTTTAGTTTGCTAAACTGGCCTAAAGAGTAGTACTCCACCTTCGGGATAGGAGGTTGAAGCCGTAGGCTGACCCGCTTGAAGTATTTAGATAGGATGTGTCATGTTAAAACACGACAGAAGCACTTTTTTTCTAAAGTCCAATTTTTAGATTGGCACCGAACACTTGATCTTGTTCGGACGTTAGGTTTTCACTGACGTTTTTTGGTTTTCCAAGCCTATGGTACTTTTTAACTATTTGTGTGTTTCCAGCATAAGTCTCGCATTGCAACGTTGGACACCTTTAGAGATTCGGCAAAAGCATTCTCGGACAGTACTATATATGCATCGGTTTCGAATTGTGTCTTCGGTCAATAGTTGGGTTGCCCGGCTCCTGTGCTTGCCTCCTACGTTCCGCTTTGTTCAGCTAGGTGTGCAAAGGGAGAACCACTGCAATTGTGCTTCCAGCTCGCATGGTTAAGCACCTCAGTGGAGAAAGCCGAAAACTGACTGTCACAATAGGCGTAAACTAGTCAGCGATCCGATGACTACGTTAAATGACGGGCCGTTCATAACATTGGCCGAAGTGTTTATGGCTTGACCTCGGATGTCGCCGAACACTAACCGGGGGCTCATAGCTAGCTTCCCCAGTTTAAAGCTCCTATGACTAAGCGAAAGTTATAAACCCCGCATATCTGATTGCCTTGTTTCCGCTAACACAACCGCCTTCGGGCACTGAGACGTCAGCTAAGGGTTGTTTTGTTATTGCGGAAACACCCTGCGTAGTATCTACCAAGGGGTAGAGGCCGACGATGGGCCACTTTCTACTGATAAATGGTCGCAATGGAGTCAAAATAATGATGTAAAGTACTTGGATACATAGAATCATTCTGTGATTTTACTCTGGATATCGATCCTTAATTCGACCACCCGTGCCCACATTAAGGCTCGGGGGCTATTGGGCTTTGCGCTCATTATTTACAAATATTAAAGGGGCACATCGATCCCCTGATTTGGTGTTGCCACCCGACCAGTGTCTCGGGGGCTACTGCATTGCCTATTCAATGCAGAAAATTCAAAGGGCTCAGAGTTTGGCTTGATCGAACTATGGGAAAGCGCGTCTTCGGACAATAATAAGTACCATCTGGACCTCTCTGGCATCAAGCTAATATATCACGGCGACTTCTCATGACCCTCTCTCAGGGGCCCGTTCGCCGATCACTATTATCTCTAATATATTACACTGCATTTTCTATTCCTATGTATGCTGCTGAGCTAGGAGTTGATCCTCAGGCCGATTTCGTGCATCGACCTGAGTCTCAGGGGCTACTGGGAACAGCGGTTTTATGCTTGCCTTCAGGTGCATCTCGGGTTTTAGACTGATACACACCTTGAGGGCTACTGGATATACATTGGCAGAGAATAAACTGCACCAGTTAAAAATATTCACAAAAAATCAGCCCGCGGTTGGGGTGGTGCACCACCTTGGAAGCAGTCCAGCATAAAGCTCAGGTGCTAGCGGCTAGCTCCATAGAGGGCATTTCCGGCATTAAGCTCGGCTAAACTCCTTCAACTTTTTTGGACCAAGATGATCTATGACATCTTGGATATAGTCCGGTGTTGGAGCTTGGACACAGTCCGGCGTTGGAGCTCGGATACATTTCGGCATTGGAGCTCGGAAGCAGTCCGGCATTGGTGCTCGGCTGCAAAAGATACCTTGAATGCAGTCCGGCGTTAGAGCTTGGACGCAAGAGACACTGCCTCCCGGGAACAACTTCAAACCCGAGGTGTGGCATAAAAATAACAAGGCATTGATAAAGGCTGGAAACTTAAAGGGGCTCCTCGGATACCCAACGTGTAAACTCGTCGAATGCATTTCGATGATCCTCAAGATCGAAGATGAGAAGATTTGTTGAACCAGTTTTCAAGACCGACAACCAAAGATGAAGAACAGTTCGGAAGAATCGAGGATTGTCCCTAACTTGAAGACTGGTTCAGGGGGCTAATGACGGTGTCCAGGACTAGGGGGTACTCACCACGTCATCACCCGATCTGTTAGATTGGGCCGAGGACCCGCATGGCCGTATACTCATGGGCCAGTTCGGACAGCTGCCGCATACATGGAAGATTCCACAAGACTCGGTGATCAAGACAAGGACTCCTCCCCACCGGCGTATTCGGCTAGGACTCTTGTTATCCTAGGCCTCTGGTGCATTATATAAACCGGGGCCAGGCTAGTCGATATATCATATACAACAATCATACCATAGGCTAGCTTCTAGGGTTTAGCCTCTACGATCTCATGGTAGATCAACTCTTGTAATACGCATATCATCAAGATCAATCAAGCAAGATGTAGGGTATTACCTCCATCAAGAGGGCCCGAACCTGGGTAAACATCGTGTCCCCCGCCTCCTGTTACCATCGAACCTAGACGCACAATTCGGGATCCCCTACCCGAGATCCGCCGGTTTTGACACCGACACACGCGTTAAGCGCTTCCTTTGGGTCATGCGGATAGAAAAGTTTGATAAACTCACTGATACGTCTCCAACATATCTACTTTTCCAAACACTTTTGCCCTTGTTTTGGACTCTAACTTGCATGATTTGAATGGAACTAACCCGGACTGACGCTGTTTTCAGCAGAATTACCATGGTGTTATATATGTGCAGGGGCAAACGTTCTCGGAATGACCTGAAACTTCACGGAGCCACTTTCCAGAAAATAAGAAAAATACCTGCCAAAGATGAAGGCCAGGGGACCCACCGTCTCTCCACGAGGGTGGGGGGAGCGCCTACCCCCCTAGGGCGCGCCCCCTACCTCGTGGGCCCCCTGTTGCGTCTCCGACTCGAACTCCACCTCCATATATTGTGTTTCGGGGAGAAAAAAATCAGAGAGAAGAAATCATTGCATTTTACGATACGGAGCCGCCGCCAAGCCCTAAAACCTCTCGGGAGGGCTGATCTGGAGTCCGTTCGGGACTCCGAAGAGGGGAATCCGTCGCCATCGTCATCATCAACCATCCTCCATCACCAATTTCATGATGCTCACCGCCGCGCGTGAGTAATTCCATCATAGGCTTGCTGGACGGTGATGGGTTGGATGGGATCTATCATGTAATCGAGTTAGTTTTGTTAGGGTTTGATCCCTAGTATCCACTATGTTCTGAGATTGATGTTACTATGACTTTGCTATGTTTAATGCTTGTCACTAGGGCCCGAGTGCCATGATTTCAGCCTGAACCTATTATGTTTTCATCAATATATGAGTGTTCTTGATCCTGTCTTGCAATTCTATAGTCACCTATTATGTGTTATGATCCGTTAACCCCGAAGTGACAATAATCGGGATACTTACCGGTGATGACCGTAGTTTGAGGAGTTCATGTATTCACTATGTGTTAATGCTTTGTTCCGGTTCTCTATTAAAAGGAGGCATTAATATCCCTTAGTTTCCGTAAGGACCCTGCTGCCACGGGAGGGTAGGACAAAAGATGTCATACATGTTCTTTTCCTTAAGCATGTATGACTATATTCGGATTACATGCCTACATTATATCAATGAACTGGAGCTAGTCTGTGTCACCCTAGGTTATGACTGTTACATGATGAACCGCATCTGGCATAATTCTCTATCACCGATCCATTGCCTACGAGCTTTTCATAGATTGTTCTTCGCTTATTTACTTTCCCGTTGCTATTGCTATCATCACTACAAAATACCAAAAACATTACTTTTACTACTGTTACCTTTTGCTACCATTACCACTACTATCATATTACTTTGCTACTAAACACTTTGTTGCAGATATTAAGTTTCCAGGTATGGTTGAATTGACAACTCAGCTGCTAATAGTTGAGAGTATTCTTTGGCTCCCCTTGTGTTGAATCAATAAATTTGGGTTGAATACTTTACCCTCGAAAACTGTTGTGATCCCCTATACTTGCGGGTTATCAAGACTATTTTCTGGCGCCGTTACCGGGGGGCATAGCTCTATTCTTGGAGTCACTTGGGATATATATCTGCTTATCATTATGAAGAACTTGAGAGATCCAAAAACCAAGATCTATCCCTCAACTACGAGGGGAGGTAAGGAACTGCCATCTAGCTCTGCACTTGATTCACCTTCTGTTATGAGTAAGTTTGCAACACCTACACCTGCTTCTGCTATTCGTTCTGATATGTCGCATGTTATTGATGATGCCACTTATGCTATGCATGATACTTATGATGAAACTACCTCTATCCTGATACTACTATGCCACTTAGTGATTTTCTTGATGAACAACTTGCTAGGGCTAGAGAGATTGAAAATATTGAATCTGATGATACTGATGAAAGTGATGATGAAGAATCACTTGTTATTCCTAAGGGTTATGTCTTTGATCAAGAAGCTTCCTTAGCTATTTTAGCGTGCCAAAATAGAACTAAACTCAAAAGATTATTAGCTAAATGGAGTAAGCAATCTTTAAATGCTAGAATGAAACCTGGCCCTGCTTTTGCAACTTCAGCTATCTTTGTTACTGATAAGGATTATGAATTCTCTGTTGATCCTGATAGAATTACTTTGGTTGAATCTGATCCTTTTCATGGTTATGAATCTAAAACTGTTGTGGCACATCTTACTAAATTAAATGATATAGCCACCCTGTTCACTAAAGATGAGAGAACTCGTTACTTTAACATCCTTAAAATATTTCCGTTCTCATTAAAGGGTGATGCTAAGATATGGTTTAATTCTCTTGATCCTAGTTGTGTGCGTAGTCCCCAGGATATGATTTATTACTTATCTGCTAAATATTTCCCTGCTCATAAGAAACAAGCTGCTTTAAGGGATATATATAATGTTGTGCAAATTGAAGAAGAGAGTCTCCCACAAGCTTGGGGGAGGCTTCTCCAATTACTTAATGCTTTGCCTGATCACCCTCTTAAGAAAAATTAAATACTTGATATCTTTTATAATGGACTAATCGATACCTCCAAAGATTACCTGGATAGTTGTGTTGGTTCTCTTTTTAGGGAAAGAACACTGGATGAAGCTGAAATTCTATTGAATAATATGTTGACGAATGAAAATAATTGGACACCTCCGGAGCCGATTCCTGAGCCTATTCCTAAACCAACTCCAAAGAAGAGGGGTATTCTATTTCTCAGTCTTGAAGATATGCAAGAGGCAAAGAAATCTATGCAAGAAAAAGGTATTAAAGCTGAAGATGTTAAGAATTTACCTCCTATTGAAGAAGTACATGGTCTTAATTTACCGCCTATTGAAGAAACATATAATCTTAATCCTTTACCTATTGAAGAAACTCATGGTCTTGATGACCCGACACACGTAGTAAAGGTAAATTCTCTCTATAGATATGATAAAGCTGTAATCCCATTTACTAAGTTTGCTAGCCCATGCTTAGATGAGTTTGATAAATTTATGGATAAGCGAGAAGACTTTAATGCTTATTTTGGTAGACAATTGAAATACAATTCAAATATGCTTGAACACTTGGGTGATTATATGGCTAATGTTAAAGGTGAACTTAAACTTATTAGTAAACATGCTTCCATGGTTACCACTCAAGTAGAACAAGTACTTAAAGCTCAAAATGATTTTCTCAATGAATTGAGTAGTAAAGATAATGATTATGCTGTTAGAGTGGCTACTAGAACTGGTATAATGACTCAGGAACCTTTGTATACTAAAGGCCACCCTAAGAGAATTGAGCAAGATTCTCAGAGAAATAATATAGATGCACCTAGTTCTTCTAAAAAGAAGAAAAAGAAAAATGATAAGACTTTGCATGCTTCTAGTGATCCTATTGTTGAAACACCTGAGAATGCAAATGACATTTCTATTTCTGATGCTGAAACTCAATCTGGTAATGAACCTGAAACTAGTGATAATGTTAATGATAATGTTCATAATGATGCTCAACCTACTAATGATAATGACATAGAAATTGAACCTGATGTTGATCTTGATAACCCACAATCAAAGAATCAACGTTATGATAAGAAAGATTTTGTTGCTAGGAAACATGGTAAAGAAAGAGAGCCTTGGGTTCAGAAACCCATGCCTTTTCCTCCCAAACCATCCAAGAAAAAGGATGATGAGGATTTTGAGCACTTTTCTGAAATGATTAGACCTATCTTTTTGCGTATGCGATTAACTGATATGCTCAAAACAAATCCTTTTGCTAAGTACATGAAAGATATTATTACAAATAAAAGAAATATACCGGAAGCTGAAATTTCCACCATGCTTGCTAATTATACTTTTAAGGGTGGAATACCAAAGAAACTTGGAGATCCCGGTGTACCAACTATACCATGCTCTAGTAAAAGAAACTATGCCGGTGTTAGTGTTATGCCTCTCTCTTTATATCGTAGACTTGATTTGAATAAGTTGACACCTACTGAAATATCTTTGCAAATGGCTGATAAATCAACTACTATACCTGTCGGTATTTGTGAGGATGTGCCTATTCTAGTTGCAAACGTTACTATTTTAACGGACTTTGTTATTCTTGATATTCCCGAGGACGGTAGTATGTCTATTATTTTTGGAAGACCCTTTTTGAATACTGTAGGGGCTGTTATTGATTGCACTAAAGGCAATGTCACTTTCCATGTTAATGGCACTGAGCATACGGTACACTTTCTGAGGAAACAACCTCAAGTTCATAGTATCAACTCTATTGGAAAAATTCCATCGATTATATTTGGAGGTTAGAAAAGTTTGATAAACTCACTGATATGTCTCCAATGTATCTACTTTTCCAAACACTTTCGCCCTTGTTTTGGACTCTAACTTGCATGATTTGAATGGAACTAACCCGGACTGACGTTGTTTTCAGCAGAATTACCATGGTGTTATTTATGTGCAGGAGCAAACATTCTCGGAATGACCTGAAACTTCATGGAGCCACTTTTTAGAAAATTAGGCCAAGGGGCCCACCAATCTCCACGAGGGTGGGGGCGCGCGTGCTCTCCTAGGGCGTGCCCCCTACCTCGTGGGCCCCCTGTTGCGTCTCCGACCCAACTCCACCTCCATATATTGAGTTTTGGGGAGAAAAAAATCAGAGAGAAGAAATCATCGCGTTTTACGATATGGAGCCGCCGCCAAGCCCTCAAACCTCTCGAGAGGGCTGATCTGGAGTCCATTCGGGGCTCCGGAGAGGGGAATCCGTCGCCATCATCATCACCAACCATCCTCCATCACCAATTTCATGATGCTCACCGCTGTGCGTGGGTAATGGCATCGTAGGCTTGCTAGATGATGATGGGTTGGATGGTATCTATCATGTAATCGAGTTAGTTTTGTTAGGGTTTGATCCCTAGTATCCACTATGTTCTGAGATTGATGTTACTATGACTTTGCTATGCTTAATGCTTGCCACTAGGGCCCGAGTGCCATGATTTCAGATCTGAACCTATTATGTTTTCATCAATATATGAGTGTTCTTGATCCTATCTTGCAAGTCTATAGTCACCTATTATGTGTTATGATCCATTAACCCCGAAGTGACAATAATCGCGATACTTACCGGTGATGACCGTAGTTTGAGGAGTTCATGTATTCACTATGTGTTAATGCTTTGTTCCGGTTCTCTATTAAAAGGAGGCCTTAATATCCCTTAGTTTCCGTAAGTACCCCGCTGCCACGGGAGGTTAGGACAAAAGATGTCATGCAAGTTCTTTTCCGTAAGCACGTATGACTATATTTGGAATACATGCCTACATTATATCAATGAACTGGAGCTAGTTTTGTGTCACCCTAGGTTATTATTGTTACATGATGAACCACATTCGGCATAATTCTCTATCATCGATCCATTGCCTATGAGCTTTTCATTTATTGTTCTTCGCTTATTTACTTTCCCGTTGCTATTGCTATCATCACTACAAAATACCAAAAACATTACTTTTACTATTGTTACCTTTTGCTACCGTTACCACTACTATCATATTACTTTGCTACTAAACACTTTGCTGCAGATATTAAGTTTCCAGGTGTGCTTGAATTGACAACTCAGCTGCTAATACTTGAGAGTATTCTTTGGCTCCCCTTGTGTCGAATCAATAAATTTGGGTTGAATACTTTACCCTCGAAAACTGTTGTGATCCCCTATACTTGCGGGTTATCACTCACCGAACTTGCAGGGCGGGACAGTTGGTACCCACGGTCCTCGGTGGAGTCCGGACATGATTTTCTGGACATGAAAAGCACATTCCAAATGTCCTTGTGCGAGGAGCCGAAGAACCCTCGCAAGGTTTGGTGCCTGGCTGGATCGAATCCCCATAGATTGCAAGTCTGGTGTTGACAAGGCAGTATCTGGCGGACTAACATCACCTGGACTACTATGATAAGTTCAATGTTCTCATCTCCCATATCTTTAACGCGCGTCTGGAGCACTGACAGTTTGTCAGACGAGGACCAGTCCAGGCCTTTCTTAACCCAGGATGTAAGCCGTAGAGGGGTGCCGGATCGAAACTCGGGAGAGGCGGCCCATTCCTTGCCGCACGGCTCAGTGATGTAAAACCACTGCGGTTGCCACTCCTTGACAGAATCATTAAAGGTTCCCGTTGGCCGTATGACGTTGGGCATCTTGCTCACCATAGCGCCCCCGCACTCGGCGTGCTCACTGCCCACCACCTTGGGCTTCACATTAAAAACCTTCAGCCATAAACCGAAGTGCGGCGAAATGCGGAGAAAGGCCTCGCACACGACAATAAATGTCGAGATGTTGAGGAAGGAATTAGGGACAGATTGTGAAGATCGACCCCATAATAATACATGATGCCACGAACGAACGGGTGGAGGGGAAACCCTAGCCCGCGGACAAAGTGAGGGAGGAATACAACCCTCTCGTGGGGTTCCGGAGTGGGGACGATTTGTCCCACTATCGGGAGACGGTGGCTGATTTTCTTGGCCAGATACCCGGCCTCCCGAAGCTTTTTGATATCCTTCTCTCAGACGGTAGAGGCCATCCATTTGCCTCCTTCTCCGGATCCGGACATCTTTGGAAGACCTTTTGTGGGCAGAGAAGGTGAATGCTTGGGCGCTGGACACAAGGGAATGAATCAGGAAGAAGGCATGGGTGAAAAGAGTGAATCCATGTCCCTTTATAAGGGCAGAAGAGGTGATGTGCCTCCCCACTCACCTGGTAAAACCTCTTATTCCCCAAGCACCGTAATTATGATGGCACGGTTGGGTTACCCACATCCGTATTGATGAGAATCCCGTGATAAGGGGACACGATCTCTGCTTCAACAAGACGTGCCAAGGAAACCACCTCGCGATATGTGCAGTAGCTGGTTGAGAAAAACGGTTCGAATAACGACCGGGCCATGGAAATATTACTCTCTCTATGGTGGTATGTGGAACTTGTTTCGCAGAGCCGGACACTATTCTTGTGTTCAAAATCTTCTATGGAGTATTCGGAAGAAGAACCCGCCTTGAAATGCCGAAGACAAATCTACGCATCGGACTCATCGTCATTAAAGCCTGGTTCAGGGGCTACTGAGGAAGTCCTGGATTAGGGGGTCTCCGGACAACCGGACTATATCCTTTGGCCGGACTGTTGGACTATGAAGATACAAGATTGAAGACTTCATCCCATGTCCGGATGGGACTCTCCTTGGCGTGGAAGGCAAGCTTGGCAATATGGATATGTAGATATCCTCCCTTGTAATCGACTCTGTGTAACCCTAGCCCCCTCTGGTGTCTATATAAACCGGACTGTTTAGTCCGTAGGACAACAACAATCATACCATAGGCTAGCTTCTAGGGTTTAGCCTTTACGATCTCGTGGTAGATCAACTCTTGTAATACTCATATCATCAAGATCAATCAAGCAGGACGTAGGGTATTACCTCCATCAAGAGGGCCCGAACCTGGGTAAAACATCATGTCCCCCGCCTCCTGTTACCATCCGCCTTAGACGCATAGTTCGGGACCCTTACCCGAGATCTGCCGGTTTTGACACCGACACATATCTTCAGGACTGAGACATAGAATACCCCTTTTCTTTGGAGTTGGCTTAGGAGTTGGTTCAGGAAGTGTCCAATCATTATCATTACTCAACATATTATTCAATACCAATTCAGCTTGATCAACAATTCTTTCCTTGAAAACGCAACCAACATGACTATCCAGGTGGTCTCTGGAAGCAGCGGCTAGTCCATTATAAAAGATATCAATTATTTCATTTTTCTTGAGAGGATGATCAGGCAAAGCATTAAGTAATCGGAGAAGCCTCCCCCAACCTTGTGGGAGACTCTCTTCTTCAATTTGCACAAAATTATATATTCCCCTTAAGGCAGCTTGTTTCTTATGAGCGGGGAAATATTTAGCAAAGAAATAATAAATCATATCCTGGGGACTACGCACACAACCAGGATCAAGAGAATTAACCATATTTTAGCATCACCCTTTAATGAGAACGGAAATAACTTAAGGGTATAGTAGTAACGAATTTTTTCCTCATGAGTGAATAGGGTGGCTATATCATTCAATTTAGTAAGATGTGCCACAACAGTTTTAGATTCATAGCCATAAAAATGATCAGATTCAACCAAAGTAATTATCTCATGATCGATAGAGAAATCATAATCCTTATCGGAAATACAGATAGGTGAAGTAGCAAAAGGAGGGTCATATTTCATTCTAGCATTCAAAGATTTTTCTTTCAGCTTAGCCAACAGTTTCTTAAGATCATATCTATCATTGCGAGCTAAAAGATCTCTAGCGGTTTTTCATCCATAACATAACCCTCAGGTACAACAGGCAATTCATATCTAGGAGGAGAATCTTCATCATCACTTTCATTAATATTATCAGTGTCAGTAATTTCATTCTCTCTAACCCTAGCAAGTTGTTCATCAAGAAATTCACCTAATGGAACAGTATTATCAAGCATAGTGAAGGAAATATGCCCTAGAGACAATAATAAAGTTATTATGTATTTCCTCATATCATGATAAATGTTTATTATTCATGCTAGAATTGTATTAACCGGAAACATAATACATGTGTGAATACATAGACAAACATAGTGTCACTAGTATGCCTCTACTTGAATACATGTTATTAGGTATCTCTGGGCCCTCTCGGTAATGCACATCACTATAAGCCTTGCAAGCAATGTGACTAATGAGTTAGTTGCGGGATGTTGCATTACAGAACGAGTAAAGAGACTTGCCGGTAATGAGATTGAACTAGGTATTGAGATACCGATGATCGAATCTCGGGCAAGTAACATACCAATGACAAAGGGAACAACGTATGTTGTTATGCGGTTTTACCGATAAAGATCTTCGTAGAATATGTAGGAACCAATATGAGCATCCAGGTTCCGCTATTGGTTATTGACTAGAGACATGTCTTGGTCATGTCTACATAGTTCTCGAACCCGTAGGGTCCGCACGCTTAAAGTTCTGTGACGATCAGTATTATGAGTTTTTGTGTTTTGATGTACTGAAGGTAGTTCGGAATCCCGGATATGATCACAGACATGACAAGGAGTCTCGAAATGGTCGATACGTAAAGATCGATATATTGGATGACTATGTTCAGACACCTGAAGTGTTTCGGGAGGTTTCTGACATTTACCGGAGTACCGGGGGGTTACTGAAACCCCCCGGGGAGTATATTGGGCCTAATGGGCCTTAATGGGAGAAGAGGAGGGGCGACCAAGGGCAGCCACGCGCCCCCTCCCCCTCTAGTCCGAATTGGACAAGGAGGGGGGCGGCGCCCCCCTTTCCTTCTCTTCCTCTCTCCCTTCCTTCTCCTCTCCCACTCCAACTAGGAAAAGAGGGAGTCCTACTCCTGGTGGGAGTTGGACTCCCCCCTTGGCGCGCCCTCCTCCTTGGTTGGCCGCCTCCCCCTAGGTCCTTTATATACGGGGGCAGGGGCACCCCATAGACACAACAATTGATCTGTTGATCTCTTAGCCGTGTCCGGTGGCCCCCTCCACCATAATCCACCTCGGTCATATCGTAGCGGTGCTTAGGAGAAGCCCTGCATTGGTAGCTTCATCAAACATCGTCACCACGCCGTCATGCTTACGAAACTCTCCCTTGAGCTCTACTGGATCGTGAGTTCGTGGGACGTCACCGAGCTGAACGTGTGCTGAACGCGGAGGTGCCGTACGTTCGGTGCTGAGGATCAGTAGACTGTTAAGACGTACGACTACATCAACCGCGTTATTATAACGCTTCCGCTTAACGGTCTATGAGGGTACGTGGATGACACTCTCCCCTCTCGTTGCTATGCATCACCATGATCTTGCGTGTGCGTAGGAATTTTTTTGAAATTACTACGTTCCCCACCACATAGAAGTAGTTTCATCATAAGCATCATGCATAGCAGAAGTGGCATCATCAATAACATGCGACATATCAGAATAAATAGCAGGTGTAGGTGTCACAAGTTTACTCAAAATAGAAGGTGAATCAAGTGCAGAGCTAGATGGCAGTTCCTTACCTCCCTCGTAGTTGAGGGAAAAATCTTGGTTCTTTCATCTTTCAAGTTCCTCATAGTGATCAACAGATATAAATCTCAAGTGACTCAAAGAATAGAGCTATGCTCCCTGGCAACAGCGCCAAAAAATAGTCTTGATAACCCACAAGTGTAGGGGATCACAACAGTTTTCGAGGGTAGAGTATTCAACCCAAATTTATTGATTCGACACAAGGGGAGCCAAAGAATATTCTCAAGTATTAACAGTTGAGTTTTCAATTCAACCGCAACTGAAAGACTTAATATCTGCAACAAAGTATTTAGTAGCGAAGTAATATGGAAGTAACGGTAATGGTGGCAAAAGTAACAGTATTTGTTTTGTAGTGATTGTAACAGTGGCAACGAAAAAGTAACTAAGCAAAGATAAATATGTGAAAAGCTCGTAGGAAATGGATCAGTGATGGATAATTATGTCAGATGCGATTCCTCATGCAACAGTTATAACATAGGGTGACACAGAACTAGCTCTAGTTCATCAATGTAATGTAGGCATGTATTCCGAATATAGTCATACGTGCTTATGGAAAAGAACTTGCATGACATCTTTTGTCCTACCCTCCCGTGGTAGCGGGGTCTTACTGGAAACTAAGGGATATTAAGGCCTCCTTTTAATAGAGTACCTGAACAAAGCATTAACACTTAGTGAATACATGAACTCCTCAAACTATAGTCATCACCGGGAGTGGTCCCGATTATTGTCACTTCGGGGTTACCGGATCATAACACATAGTAGGTGACTATTGACTTGCAAAATAGGATCAAGAACTCACATATTCATGGAAACATAATAGGTTCATATCTGAAATCATGACACTCGGGCCCTAGTGACAAATGAGGGAGTCCTGGACTAAGGGGTCCTCGGGCATCCGGCCTGTTAGCCATGGGCTGGACTGATGGGCTGTGAAGATACGAAGACCGAAGGCTGCACCCATGTCCGGATGGAACTCTCCTTGGTGTGGAAGGCAAGCTTGGCGACCGAATATGTAGATTCCTTTCTTTGTAACCGACCTTGTGTAACCCTAGATCATCCTGGTGTCTATATAAACCGGAGGACTTAGTCTGGATAGGGGAGACTCATCATCATAGCCATATACGCTAGACCTCTAGGGTTTAGCCCTTACGATCTCGAGGTAGATCAACTCTTGTAACACTCATACTCATCAATATCAATCAAGAAGGACGTAGGGTATTACCTCCATAGAGAGGGCCCAAACCTGGGTAAACATCGTGTCCCTTATCTCCTGTTACCATTGACCTTAGACGCACAGTTCGGGACCCCCTACCCGAGATCCGCCGGTTTTGACATCGACATTGGTGCTTTCATTGAGAGTTCCTTTGTGGTGTTGCTAAAAGGTTCGATGGCCCCTTCAATCGTCAATAATGACGCCATCCAAGGAGAAACTTTCCTCCCCAGACAGATCTTTGTATTTGGCGGCTTCGCATTGCGAGCCAATTCGCTTGGCCATCTGGAGCAGATCGAAAGCTACGCCCCTGGCCATTGGGTCAGATTCGGGAGCTTGAACTACGTTGCGGACATCCGTGGAGACTTGATCTTCACCGGATTCGAGACCGCGGTAGCCGCTCCCGGTCACCCTGATGATCATGACCTAAATCTGTCATCTAGCCGCATCCAAGAGATTGCTCCTGTAACCGCTTTGGCCCTAGATCCGGAGCAAGTTGCGCCATCCAAGGACGGGAGGATCAACCCCACCACGGAGGCCACAGATCCCATGGTGTTGGAGCCGCACATAGACTTAACCTCTCACGACGTTTTTTGTCAGCGGAACTCCGAACTCGTATCCGGTCAAAAGTTCCGAACCATGTGAGCCTGCGGATGCCGAGCTAGATCGTTTGTCGATCTTCGAATTCAGTGCTGCAGATGTCTTCCAGCATTCGCCTTTGGGCGATGTGCCAAACTCATTAAAAAACTTGTCCTTGGCGGAGGACTCACAACCGAACTATATCCGGCTCGAACCAGGGGCTCATGGTGGAGAATTTTGCTTCCCACATGCCACCCACTTCATAGCCACGGTTGAGGATTCGACCGATACACTTGATCACGACTCTAAGGACATTGACGGTATGGATGACGATGCCGAAGACAACAAAGACCCCGTTGATACAACTAATGAACAAGATGAACGGGAGGATGGGCAGGCTAGCCCTGGTAAACAGGCCACGCATGAAGATTCGGAGGATGACAATTACCTTCAGCTCTCGGAGGATGAGGTGAGCCTCGGCACCAAGGACTTCATCGTGCCTAAGGAACCTCTTGAGCAAGAGCGCTTCAAGCACCAACTAATAGCCACTGCAAGGAGACTGAAAAAGAAGAAGCAGCAGCTTCAAGCTGACCAATATGTGCTTAATGATAGATGGACCGAAGTCCTAGCCGCCGAAGAATACGGCCATAGTGGCCCAGCCAAAAGCTACCCGAAGTGTAGATCGCTACCCCAGGGCGACGACAAGGCGCTCAAGCCCGTGCTATCATCGCACAAGGCGGCAGATCGACCACAACTTGGTCTGGGTAAAGCGGCAACTCAAGCCAAACACCAGACTGCCCCACCTCGCCATAAAGGCAAGAACAAAACAGCTTAGGGTTGTGCATATGACCTTCAACAGGACTTGGGTAGTAGAGTAGGACACTCAAGAGCGACCTACGAATCGCGAGGACATACCACGACACGCGACGACGGCCACCTATTCGCACACGACAAACCTAGCCACGCCCGGGCCGAAAACCACAAATGGACTCCATCAGAGGTACGTCATAGTGTGGCCCAACATAGAGCACCGCACACCCTCTTTGCTTCACAGACGAAGTAATGGAGCATGAATTTCCAGACGGGTTCAAACCCATAAATATCGAATCATACGATGGAATAACGGATCCCATGGTATGGATCGAGGACTTTCTCCTTCATATCCACATGGCCCGTGGGGACGACCTTCATGCCATCAAATACCTACCACTAAAAGTCAAAGGACCAGCTCGGTACTGGTTAAACAGTCTGCCAGAAAATTCTATTGGCAGCTGGGAAGATTTGGAGGATGCCTTTCGCGACAACTTCCAAGGAACATATGTCCGGCCACCGGATGCCGATGACTTAAGTCACATTGTCCAGCAGCCCAGAGAGTAAGCTAGGAAGCTCTGGACTAGGTTCTTAGTTAAAAAGAACCAAACCATCGACTGTCCGGACGCGGGAGCCCTTGCGGCCTTTAAACACAGCGTCTAGGATGAATGGCTCGCATGCCACCTCGGTCAAGAAGGACCTAGATCCATGATAGCCCTTACCGCTCTAATGACCCACTTTTGCACGGGAGAAGACATCTGGCTCGCTCATCGAAGCAATAGCACCACCAACTCGGGCACTTCCGAAATCCGAGACGGCAATGTCAAGCCACGACGAAGCAAACACAATAGTCGCAATGATAATGAAAGATCACGTGACACGGCGGTCAACGCCGGATTCAGCAATCCGAAGCCCGGTCAATGGAAAAAGCCATTCAAGGCAAACAGAGATGGACCATCCAACCTAGACAGGATACTGGACCGACCCTACCAGATTCACGGCCACCCCAATAAACCGGCTAATCATACCAACATAAACTGTTGGGTCCTCAAGCAAGCCGGCAAGCTTAACGCCGAACACAAGGGAAGGGGGCCGCCAGGCAATAGGGACGACGGAGTGGTTCATCAGCCAAACACCGGGGGTCAGAAGCAACTTCCCCCCGAAGATCAGTCAACTCCGGAGCAGAAATAGCAGTTCGGCTTCCGTCGCCCATCTCATATACCCGTTAAAACTATACGCGCATACATAACTACGAACTTAAAATACCATGGGCGTTGGCGGAAGCATAATACAGACAAGTCTGCACACACTCTGGTAATATTTTTATTTACTTTCCTTTTTCTTTCTTAATTATCTCTTAAAAATAGGTGGCGCAAAGGAGAAACATCTAAGACCGACTCCATCGGAGTTCAGATCCGTACACTCACCTACGGGGCTACTTTCTTCAAGGATTCCCCTTGCCGAGGACAGGCGGCGCAGACATGCGACAGGAGATCCAAAATAACTATTTGTAGACCGCACTCTTTTTCGAGCCTGTAACATGCCTTTTTCCTCTGCCTTTGACCCAGGGCATATCAAATAGCCGGGGTCATGACCTTTATACATATCAAGTAATCTTTGGCATATCGCTCAGCTCCCAGTTCACATTACCCGAATTAATCATCCACGTCTTTCCGCAAATGAATACACCCTCTATGGTTGCTTCATAGATATACCCCGAGCTTAACTTGCCAGGGGCTCGGTACGGGAACAAATGAGTTGCCAACAAAGTCCGAACAACTTTTACAGCGTACTTCGGCGTCGCGAGTTTGGCCTTATATGCATCAGCTCCGAATCATGTCTTGGGTCAATAGTTGGGTTGCCCGGCTCCTGTGCTTGCTATCCTACTTTCCGCTCTATCGGCTAGGGTAGTAAAGGGAGAACTACTGCGATTGTGCTGCCGGTTCACCTGGATCAGCACCTCAGTAGAGAAAGCCGAAAACTGACTGTCATGATGCGGCGAGAGCTGGTCAACCACTCGATGACTTGTCAGAATCTCTAGCAATTCCTCCATGTGACACGAAGGACCTCTTTCCGGTCGAATATGTACACACATTGTACGAATAAGCTGCTTATATACCAGGGGCTATGTCGTAGACCCACCATAGAACTCCTATGGCTAAGTGAAAGTGTTAACGCCCTATAGTCTAGTTGCCTGGTTCGCCGCATGACACCTCCTTCACAGACCAAGACGTTGGGTCAAGAGTGATCAAATGCTTTTTCCGAACACCCCCGTACTTCCTATGAGGGGGCTGAAGCCGACGACTGGAAAACTTTAAGATTATATTAAAATGGCCGCACAGGAGGAATACAAACTTTCGAGCAATATATAAAAACATATTAACTATAAAATTGTCTCGTATAATTTTCGTACACCTCACTCGAACATTATGTCTTTTGAGCATTGGCCCTCTATCAAGCGGGCGGCCACTAGGACGTCTTCAAAATAATGCTCCAGTTCGTGGTGGTCCTTGCCCTTGGGTGGACTCCTCACCGCAATATCAGTGGCCTTCATCTTCCCCCAGAATGTCTTGACTCGGGCAAAGGCCATCCGTGCACCCTTGATGCACACTGACCGCTTCACATCGTCGATACGCGGCACCGCGTCAAAGAGCCACTGCCCCAGGCCAAAGTAGCTATTCGGAACATAATTAGTTGGCCATAACAGGATTATGACGTTCTTCATGGCAGCGCCGGATATCCTATGAAGCTCGGCCCACTGGGACATCTGCTCATTCAGCAACAGGGGGTGCTTCGACGCGCCGAATTGTGACCAGAAAAGCTTCTCCGTTGCATACCCCTCTCGCACCTGGTAAAACTACGCTACATCGAAAGAACTCTTCGGCAAGTCTAAAAACTCATCCAGAGAACTCCACAATTGGTTAAGCAGAGCATAGTCCAGATCGCCGAACTTAGTCTGCAATGAAAATGGCTCACCAGCTGCAATCTCCCTAGCTTGCCGGATCTCTTCACGAGCGGCTCTAGATTCAGACCGCGCTTCTCTCGCCTCTCGTAAGGCCTTGTCAATTTCAGTCATTTTGGCTTCATTCTCCTTCTCAAGGAGTTCATAGCGGCTAGCAACATTTTTTAGTTCGAGCGACATCGCGGATATCTTCTCCTCATCTTGACGTCGAGCGGCTCATTCGGCTTTTAACTTAGCCAATGCATTTTCGATAGCCGCATTACTACACCGGGCCTGCTACTTGGCCCAGGAGAGCTCCGCCCAAAGAATTTCAATGGCGGCAACACCATCTGCATATTACAATATATAACTTTCAACTTCATGCTTATATCACAACAATGTATGTGAAGGGATTACCCCGAATACATACCTTGCGATTCGTCAAGGCGCATATTGACTAACGCAATGTCATCCCCGGCCACATCAAGCTTCCATTGCAGCTCGGCCATATCCGTAGTCTGGGAAGTGGCCAGGGGGAAGTAACCTATGTTCAAATTAATTAGATTAGTCCTTGAATACTTCTTGATCCTCCGATCGCCTCCCATGGGAAGCCAACCCTAGTCTGAGGGGCTACTATCTATGCATGGGTATATTTTGTGAATAAGACACAATTGTACAAATAACAGTACAAACCTCGAAGCCTCTTAGTAGGCTCGCAAAGGCCTCATCCAATCCGCTCTCCGCGGACAGGACCTTTTCAACCACCGTGCCCATCAAGGTACAATGTTCCTCTGAGACGGACGCCTGCCGCAGCATATTCGTCAAGATATCTGATGACACACAAGTGTAGGGGATCTATCGTAGCTTTTCGATAAGTAAGAGTGTCGAACCCAACGAGGAGCAGAAGGAAATGATAAGTAGTTTTCAGTAAGGTATTCTCTGCAAGCACTGAAATTATCGATAACAGATAGTTTTGTGATAAGGTAATTTGTAACATGTAGCAAGTAATAAAAGTAAATAAGGTGCAGCAAGATGGCCCAATCATTTTTGTAGCAAAGGACAAGCCTAGACAAACTCTTATATGATGTAAAGCGCTCCCGACGACACATGGGAATTATGGTCCAGCTAGTTTTCATCACGATCATATGATTCGCGTTCGGTACTTTGATAATTTCATATGTGGGTGGACCGGTGCTTGTGTGCTATCCTTACTTGGACAAGCATCCCACTTATGATTAACCCCTATCGCAAGCATCCGCAACTACAATAGAGGTATTAAGGTGAACCTAACCATAGCATGCAACATATGGATCCAAATCATCCCCTTACGAAGCAACACATAAACTAGGGTTTAAGCTTCTGTCACTCTAGCAACCCATCATCTACTTATTACTTCCCAATGCCTCCCTCTAGGCCCAAACAATGGTGAAGTGTCATGTAGTCAACGTTGACACCACTAGAGGGATGACAACATACATCTCATCAAAATATCGAACGAATACCAAATTCACATGACTACTAATAGCAAGACTTCTCCCATGTCCTCAGGGACAAACGTAACTACTCATAAAGCATATTCATGTTCATAATTAGAGGGGTATTAATATGCATAATGGATCTGAGCATATGATCTTCCACTAAGTAAACCCCAACTAGCATCAACTACAAGGAGTAATCAGCACTACTAGCAACCCACAGGTACCAATCTGAGGTTTGGATACAAAGATTGGATACAAGAGATGAACTAGGGTTTGAGATGAGATGGTGCTAGTGAAGATGTTGATGGAGATCGACCCCCTCCTGATGAGAGGATCATTGGTGACGACGATGGTGATGAATTTCCCCTCCCGGAGGGAAGTTTCCCCGGCAGAACAGCTCCGCCAGAGCCCTAGATTGGTTGCGCCAAGGTTCCGCCTCGTGGCGGTGGAGTCTCGTCCTGAAAGCTTGCTTATGATTTTTATTCATCCACGAAAGACTCCATATATCAGAAGATGGGCATCGGAGGGCCACCAGGGGGCCCACGAGGCAGGGGGGTGTGCCAAGGGGGTAGGGCGCACCCCCACCCTCGTGGCTGATGGGTAGCCCCCCTCTGGTACTTCTTGCGCTCAATATTTTTTATATATTCTGAAACGTGCTCCCGTGAAGTTTTAGGACTTTTGGAGCTGTGCAGAATAGGTCTATAATATATTCTCCTTTTCCAGCCCTGAATACAAGCTGATGGCATTCTCCCTCTTCATGTAAACCTTGTCAAATAAGAGAGAATAGGCATAAGTATTGTGACATAATGTGTAATAACAGCCCATAATGCAATAAATATCGATATAAAAGCATGATGCAAAATGGACGTATCAACTCCCCCAAGCTTAGACTCGCTTGTCCTGAAGCGAAAGCCGAAATCAGAAAATATGTCCACATATTTAGAGATAGAGGTGTAAAAACAAAATACGGACATGAGGGCATCATGATCATTCTTTGAACAACATATATATATATATATATATATATATATATATATTCTCATATGATCTCTTATGCTAAAGTAACAATTCAATCACAATTTCAAGTATGAATCATAAACTTCATTGAGAACCAACAAACTCTAATCTCAGTCATTGAGGCAATTACAATTTATCATAACATAGGAAAGAGTCAATATAAGTGCTTTTCAGCAAGTCCACATACTCAACCATCTTTTAGTCTTTCACAATTGCTAACACTCACGCAATATTTATGGGTCTGAAGTTTTAATCGAACACAGTGAAAGATAGGGGCTTATGGTTTTGCCTCCCAACGTTTTACCTCAAGGGTAATGTAAACAATAATAGTTCATGAAGACTCACATCCAATTAGCTATATATATCAGGATCTTTCCAACACATTGTGCTTGCCAAAGGATAAAATGTAAAAAGGAAAGGTCAAGATCACCATGACTCTTATGTAAGGTAGAAGATAAAAGTAAAAGACAGACCCTTTGCAGAGGGAAGCAGAGGTTGTCATGCGCTTTTATGGTTGGATGCACAAAATCTTAATGCAAAAGAACGTCACTTTATATTTCCACTTATGATATGGACCTTTATTATGCAGTCCGTCGCTTTTATTTCTTCCATATCACAAGATTGTATAAACCTTATTTTCTCCCACACTAATAAGTCATACATATTTAGAGAGCAATTTTTATTGCTTGCACCGATGACAACTTACTTCAAGGATCTTACTCAATCCATAGGTAGATATGGTGGACTCATGGCAAAACTAGGTTTAGGGATATTTGGAAGCACAAGTAGTATCTCTACTTGGTGCAAAGAAATTAGCTAGCATGAGAGGGAAAAGCAAGCTCAACATGTTGGATGATCCATGACAATATAATTTATCTTAGATGAAAGAAAACATAACCCATTAGGTTGTCTTCCTTGTCCAACATCAACTCTTAGCATATCATACTTTAATGAGTGCTCACAATCACAAAAGATGTCCAAGATAGTATATTTATATGTGAACCTCTCTTTCTTTATTACTTCCTATTAATTGCAACGATGACCAAAACTATGTTTGTCAACTCTCAACAACTTTTATTCATCATACTCTTTATATGTGAGCTCATTACTTTCCATAGGGTCCATATGATCTCTTTGTTTCTTTTTATTATTTCTCTTTTTATTTTATTCCCTCAAGATCATAGCAAAATAATCAAGCCCTTGAATCAACACTAATCTTTATTATATGTAGCTCACAGACTCGATTACATAAAGGGATCATAAGGCAAAACTCACAACTAGATCATACTAAAACTTTATTCTACTAGATCAAGATATTATCAAAAGGATCGAACTAAGAAAACAATAAAGATAAAAGTGATGGCGATACGATATCGGGGCACTCCCCCAAGCTTGGCAGTTGCCAAGGGGAGTGCCCATACCCATGTGATTATATATCCTTCTTCGGCGCTTGAGGACAGAATTTTGATCCCTCAGGTCATCAATCTCCTGCCCAAGGCTTAATATCTTCTTGCACAATTCTTGTTTGTTTTCCTGCAAGAGGCGAAAAGGGATAAACTCGATCTTAGGTTTCTTTGCTCTATCTGGGAGGCTTGACTTTTTGAACTCCACATGCATGTCCCCAGGTTGAGGTAGTGGGACTTCATCTTCATCTGAGCTCGTCTCCTCTTTTCCCTTAGGTTCATAGTCCTCTTCTTCTTCTGTAGTCCAACCACAATGCTCCACATCCCCATAGACCTTAGGATCTGCAAGGTAATCAGCCACATAGCTTTCTCCTTCTGAATCCTGGGACAACATGTTGCTCTAATCTGCAGTAGGACAGCTCGAAACAAAGACAGGAGATATTCACGTGATACGGTGGTCAAAACCTTCGGGAGATTATATAATAAATTTTTACCGACTAAAAGAAGTACCATGCAAGAAAACAGAGTCCGGAGAGCGCACGGGGTGCCCACGAGGCAGGCGGCGCGCCCAGGGGGGTAGGGCGCGCCTCCCACCCTCGTAGGGGCCTCGTGTCCTTTCCGATCTGCTTCTTATTTTCCTATTTTTCTAAATATTCAAAAACGAAGAAATATTGCCATTAGAATTGTGTTGGACTCGGTTTACTTACCGTACCAAGTACCTATTCCTTTTCGGAGTCTAAAACATTCCGGAGAGTGTCCCTTATGTATTCCTCCGGGGTTACGGTTTCAATAATATTAGTTTCAACATTTATGAGATTACCTGAGATATATAGTGTTTGATTCTTTGACCGTTCACCATCCTCGGATTTGTGCCTTCGAAGTTGTTGATTTTTATGGCACCGGAACGATAGACCCCCTCGATAACGTAATGACCTTCCCATTTAGAGATAAGTTTGCCTGCAAAAAAATCTTAAACGAGAGTTGTATAGCAATACATAATCACCTACATTGAACTCGCGCTTTTGTATCCTTTTATCATGCCATCTTTTAACTTTTTCTTTAAACAGCTTGGCATTTTCATAAGCTTGGGTTCTCCATTCATCAAGTGAGCTAATGTCAAAAAGCCTCTTCTCACCAGCAAGTTTGAATTCGTAGTTGAGCTCTTTAATAGCCCAATATGCCTTATGTTCTAATTCAAGAGGTAAGTGACATGCTTTACCATAAACCATTTTATACGGAGACATACCCATAGGATTTCTATATGCATTTCTATAGGCCCATAATGCATCATCAAGTTTCTTGGACCAATTCTTTCTAGACCTATTAACAGTCTTTTGCAAAATTAATTTGAGCTCTCTGTTACACAATTCTACTTGACCACCAAACTGTGGGTGATAAGGATATGCAATTCTATGATTAACTTCGTACTTAGCAAGCATTTTACGAAAGGCACCATGAATAAAATGCGAACCACCATCAGTCATTAAATATCTAGGGACTCCAAACCTCG
The DNA here is from genome assembly GCA_034509565.1 of Triticum monococcum. NCBI lineage: Eukaryota > Viridiplantae > Streptophyta > Magnoliopsida > Poales > Poaceae > Triticum > Triticum monococcum. The sequence goes on from CM067844.1 coordinate 119,467,633, forward strand.
GGAAAATAACTTCTTTAAGCATCTTAATAGAGATGTTATGATCAGCACTACTAGTTGTAATAGCTTCTACCCACTTAGTAACGTAATCAACACCAACTAAAATATGTGTATACTCATTAGAGGTAGGAAACGGTCCCGTATAATCAAAGCCCCAAACATCAAATGGTTCAATAACAAGTGAATAATTCATAGGAATTTCTTGATGTCTACTAATATTACCAATTCTTTGACATTCATCACAAGACAAAACAAACTTACGGGCATCCTTGAAGAGAGTAGGCCAATAAAAACCGGATTGCATTACCTTATGTGCAGTTCTATCTCCAGCATGGTGTCCTCCATAAGCCTCGGAGCAACACTTGCGTAGGATCTGTTCATGTTCATGCTCAGGTACACAACGTCTAATGATACCATCTACTCCTTCTTTATAAAGATGTGGGTCATCCCAGAAGTAATGTCTCAGATCATAGAAGAACTTTTTCTTTTGTTGGTATGTGAAACTAGGTGGTATAAATTTAGCAACAATATAATTAGCATAATCCGCATACCATGGAGAAGTACGAGAAGCATTTATGACAATTAGTTGTTCATCAGGAAAGCTATCATCAATAGGTAGTGGGTCATCAAGAACATTCTCTAACCTAGACAAGTTATCTGCAACGGGGTTCTCAACTCCCTTTCTATCAATAATATGCAAATCAAATTCTTGTAGCAAGAGAACCCATCTAATAAGTCTAGGTTTAGCATCTTTCTTTTCCATAAGGTATTTAATAGCAGCATGATCAGTGTGAATAGTCACTTTAGAATCAACAATATAAGGTCTAAACTTATCACAAGCAAATACAACTACTAAGAATTCCTTTTCAGTGGTAGCATAATTTCTCTGGGCATTGTCTAGAGTTTTACTAGCATATTGAATAATATTTAATTTCTTATCAACTCTTTGACCTAGAACAGCACCTACAGCATAATCACTAGCATCACACATAATTTCAAAGGGTAAATTCCAATCAGGTGGCTGAACAATAGGTGCAGAAATCAATGCTTTCTTAAGTATTTCAAATGCTTCTACACAATCATCATCAAAGACGAAAGGAATATCATTTTGTAATAGGTTAGTCAGAGGCCGAGAAATTTTTGAGAAGTCCTTAATGAACCTCCTATAAAAACCGACGTGACCGAGGAAGCTTCTTATACCTTTAATATCCTTGGGACATGGCATCTTTTCAATAGCATCAACTTTAGTTTTATCAACTTCAATACCTCTTTCAGAAATTTTATGCCCCAAGACAATACCTTCATTAACCATAAAGTGGCATTTCTCCCAATTCAGAACAAGATTAGTTTCTTCTCATCTCTGCAAAACTCGATCAAGGTTGCTCAAGCAATCATCAAAAGAGGATCCATAAACGGAGAAACCATCCATGAAAACCTCACATATCTTTTCACAAAAGTCAGAGAATATAGCCATGATGCATCTTTGAAAGGTAGAAGGTGCATTACATAAACCAAAAGGCATACATCTATAGGCAAAAGTACCGAAAGGGCAAGTAAAAGTGGTCTTTGATTGATCATCAGCTGACACAGGTATTTGAGAGAAGCCATAGTAACCATCTAGAAAGAAAAAATGAGTATGTTTGGATAATCTTTCTAGCATTTGATCAATAAAAGGCAAAGGGTAATGATCTTTTTAGTAGCCTTATTTAATTTGCGGAAATCAATTACCATCCTATAACCTGTAATAATTATTTGCGAGATCAATTCATCTTTATCATTAGGAACAATAGTAATACCTCCCTTCTTGGGGACACAATGAACAAGACTTACCCACTGACTATCAGCAATGGGATAAATTATACCTGCCTCAAGGAGCTTTAGTATTTCTTTTCTTACCACTTCTTTCATCTTAGGATTCAGTCGTCGTTGATGATCAATAACTGGTTTGGCGTCTTCCTCCAAATTTATTTTGTGTTGACATACAGTGGGACTAATGCCCTTAAGATCATCAAGAGTATATCCAATAGCAGCACGGTGCTTCTTTAGAGTTTTCAATAATTTCTCTTCCTCCTTCTCTGAAAGGTTAGCACTAATAATAACAGGATATATCTTCCTTTCATTAAGATAAGCATATTTAAGAGTATCAGGTAATGGTTTAAGCTCAAACACGGGATCACCCTTGGGTGGAGGAGGATCCCCTAGGATTTCAACAGGCAAATTGTGATCAGAATAGGTACCTGTTTAAAGAACACTTCATCTATTTCCCTTATTTCATTCATGAACATATCATTTTCATGGTCTAGCAAATATTGTTCTAACGGATCAGTAGGAGGCACGGCAATAGAAGCAAGACCAATAATTTCATCTTTACTAGGAAATTCTTTATCATGGGGTTGTCTATGAAATTTAGAAAAAATAAACTCATGAGACATATCCCCTAAACCAACAGAAACAATATGCTTATTGCAGTCTATCTTAGCATTAACAGTGTTCAAGAAGGGTCTACCAAATATAATGGGACAAAAGCTATCTTGTGGGGAACCGAGAACAAGAAAATCAGCAGGATATTTAGCCTTCCCACACAAGATTTCAACGTCTCTAACAATCCCAATTGGTGAAATAGTATCTCTATTAGTAAGCTTAATGGTAACATCAATACCTTCTATCTCAGCTGGTGCAATATCATGCATAATTTCTTTGTATAAGGAAATAGGTATTGCACTAGCACTAGCACCCATATCGCATAAGCCATGATAACAATGATCTCCTATTTTAACAGAAATAACAGGCATGCCCACGACAGGTCTATGTTTATCTTTAGCACTAGGTTTAGCAATTCTAGTAGTCTCATCACAGAAGTAAATAACCTGCCCATCAATATTATCGGCCAAGAGATCTTTAACCATAGCAGTTGAGGCATATCTCTCTCGATGTAGTTTTGGTGATTGATGACAACATGTTTGCGGACTAATCGTGTGCTTTGAGTAGTTGACAGATTCATTCTTGGCACGAGACGTTTTCTTCCCTTCGGAGTGTCATTCAAGACGGTATAGCTCTTTCGGTGGACTAGTTGCGTAGAGGGCACCGTACTATCAAGAGGGGGTCCGCTGGGGTATTGCTTGGGTGGAATCAACATGTACACATCAGCTTCTCACCCTCAGAGCTCTTCCACTTCATTGGAGAGATCTCTTCTCTTTTGTGTCCTGTCTGGGTTCCAGCGGTAGTACCGTGCAACCCAGCGATAGTACCGTTGAGGAATCACAAGCGGCAGTACCGCTCCGCAGCGGTAGTACCGCTCTGCGGCGATAGTACCGCCGGTGACTCCACAGCAGTACTACCACTGGCCTGCATGGCACCACCGCCTCGTCCTCAGCCTCGACGGAGAGATTTTCTCTCTCTCCTGCCTGTGTCCCAGCGGTAGTACCACACTACCCAGCGGTAGTACCGCCGAAGGGTCACCAGCGACAGTACCGCTCCGCAGCGGTAGTACCGCCGGTGACTCCGCAGCTATACTACCGTTGGTCTATCTGGCTCCTACCGCCTCGACTCGAGGGCTCTTTTTCTCATGTCGGGTTTTGCGGCACTAGTTGTGGCAGTTGAGGTGGTAGTACTGTTTCGGAGCTGTAGTACCGCCCTTACCACCGCAGTAGTACCGCTCTGGGTCCAGATCCCTGCTGCTCTCCTCTGCGCGGCAGTATAGCTAGCTGGAGTGGCAGTACCGTTGGCTCAGCGGTAGTACCGCCCCCCTTTAGCGGTACTACCGCCCTGTGCGGGGCTGGTTGGTGGGGCAATGGTTGGATTGTAGCCCCCACTATAAAAGGGGGTCCCCTTCTTCTCCATTGACTTACCTCTTCCCCCTCAAGCTCCATTAATGCTGCAAGCTCCATTTTCGCCCGATCTATCTCTCTAGCCAATCAAACTTGTTGATTTGCTCGGGAGTGGTTGAGAAGGCCCCGATCTACACTTCCACCAAGGGACTTTCGATTCCCCCACTCATCCCTAGTGGATCTTGTTACTCTTGGGTGTTTGAGCACCCTAGATGGTTGAGGTCACCATGGAGCCATAGTCCACTGTGGTGAAGCTTCGTGGTATTGTTGGGAGCCTCTGATTAAGTTGTGGAGATTGCCCCAACCTTGTTTGTAAAGGTCTGGTCGCCGCCTTCAAGGGCACCAATAGTGGAATCACGGCATCTCGCATTTTGTGAGGGCGTGAGGAGAATATAGTGGCCCTAGTGGCTTCTTGGGGAGCATTGTGCCTCCACACCGCTCTAACGGAGACGTACTGCCCCTCAAAAGGAAGGAACTTCGGTAACACATCCTCGTCTTCACCAGATCCACTCTTGGTTATTTCTTACCTTTACTTGTGCAATCTCTTTAGTGTTACTTCTCTTGCTTGCTTGTTTGTCTGTTGTTATTGCATCATATAGGTTGCTCACCTAGTTGCACATCTAGATAACCTACTTTGATGCAAAGTTTAATTTGGTAAAGAAAAGTTAAAAAATTGTTAGTTGCCTATTCACCCCCCCTCTAGTCAACCATATCGATCCTTTCAATTGGTATCAGAGCCTCTTCTCTTTGTTAACGACTTTACCGTCCAAAGAGTATGGTTGATATAGTAAACGGTGTGGAGGAACACTCCTGTGTGAATCCGACCTCGTCTACGGGCGATGGGGGAACCTCGATTTCTCGTGAGGAGTTCAATGTGGCTTTGGAGACATTGAAAACCTCCATGACGACCGAGGTTGAAAGCATGTTTACTAAATTTCTTGAGGGGCTTAAACTATCCACTGCACCGTTGAAAGTGGGTGATCCCACCGACAAGGTGACGGATGCTATCTCCGACAAGGGGGAAGCTAGTAGTGAAAAGGCTCCTTCTTCTAGTGGTAGAAATGGCACCGACATCTTTGCTCATGTGGAACCACCAGTTGTTTATGGTGGAACGGTTCCTTCCACTCATTTGAATCATGCCGGTCTTCCCCCTAAGATTGTGATAAATGAGGACTTTGATTCTTGGGGTTACCGCTTTAAACTTCATTTAAATCATGTGAACACTAACCTTTGGATAATCATTGAAGAAGGTTTCTATCCGCATGATCCAAGCAACTTCACTCCTCTAGAAGCCGCGGATAATCAATTCAATGAGAATGTTCTCTTCATCATTCAAGATGCAATCCCACCCGAAGACCTACCTCATCTTCGGCCGTTTGCCTTGGCCAAAGACGCATGGATTTGTGTTGTCTCCCTCTATCGGGGAAGCGCAAGCATTCAACGCTCCAACTATGAAGTGGTCCAAGATGAGGCCGATGAGTTTGCAATGAAAGAAGACGAAGAACCTCGTGAGCTCTATCAGAGAGTAACCAAACTCGCGGTCTCACTCCGAGATCACGGGAGCAAGGACACGTATGACAATTGGATCAAGCGCAAATTCCTCAAGGCAATGATGCCCTACGACAAGGCCATGTCCTCTGTCATTCGTCAATGACCGGACTTCCACACTTTGACCTGAAGCGAAGTGTTGGATGATTTTGTGGCCATGAACATTTTGGACAAGACCGCCGATAATGCGATGCTTCGTTCTCAAAGGGCAAAGAAGCCCAACCTTGCATTGAAGTCCAAGCTCTCCGTTGAAGAAGAAGAAGAGGAAGAAGAGGAGAGAAACCCCGAGGATACAATGTATGCATATCATGAGCACATGGCACTCGCTTCAAGGAAATTTTGGAGCAAGAAAAACTTGAGGCCAAACTTTAACAAGAACAACTCAAGTGGCACGAAGAGCAAGCAATGTGTAAGGACTTGCTACAATTTTGGCAACGTGAGTCATTTTGTTGCGGAGTGCCCGTATGAGAAGAGGGAAGACAATGGTGGCAAGCTCATCCGAAAGGACAAGGCCAAGTCGTTCCCCAACAAGAGCAACTTCACCAAGAAGACTCCTCCCAAGGCATTGGTGGTACAAGAATAGTACAATGAGGATGATGACGGTGATGAAGGTGATGAGTCGGTTGCCATGGCCTCTGTTGCCATTGCGACGACTCCACGGGTGTCTCTCTTCGACTCACCCAATGAGAGCATCACCGCCAAGTGCCTCATGGCTAAATCCACCAACAAGGTAACCCCCAACATCAAAACTACCATCATTAGTCATCCTTCTCCGACGGATAGCATTAATGAACTTGAGGGAGCGAATGTGGAGGGAAATGAGTTTGAGGCCTTTATGGGAAAACTTAAGGGAAAATCCAAGAAGCACTTTGTTGCTCTCTTGGAACAACTTGGTGAAGCCAATGACATGATCGAGGCTCACGAAGACACCATCACTAAGATGGAAGGACATAGTCGTGACTATGTCGATGAGATTTCGGATCTTTCCAATGCTCTTGAGGAAGAGCGTGGTCTTCGTTTGGCTCTTGAGGAGACACACAACATTGATCATGCTAAGTTAAATAAAGATTATGATCATGTCCTCATTTTTTCTTATGTGCTAAACTCCGAGAAGGCCGAACTTGAGGTTGATCTTGCTAGACTCAAAGAGGAGTTTGATCTACTTGACAAGGCTCACAAGGTCTTGAAGGGTGATCATACTAGCCTCAAAGAGTCTCATGATCAACTTCAAGTAAAGCTAACAAAGGAGAAAGCCACTTTTCCTCATATGATGTTAATTGATAATGCAAATGCTACTAACCCCTGTTGTGAGCATGTGCATCTCGTTGAGGAGAACGCTAAGCTAAAGGGGCAACTTGAGAGAGGTCTTGCGACTTGCATACAAGGCAAGAAGAACCTCAACGACCTCTTGATCAACCAAAAGGGAGTTGTGGCCAAGGAAGGGGTTGGGTACGTGCCCGACTCCAAGAACAAGAATAAGAATGACAAGACCAAACGACCTCCTCCTCTCATGCAAACCTTTGCGAAGGAGGGAGAGAGTGCCTCCGAGGAGAAGAAGAAGAACAATGAGAAGGGTGGCGTTGTCAAAAAGGGCAATGCCACTCCTCGCATCAAAGCCGGCGACTTTAATCCTTCTTATGTGTTATGCCGTGCTAGTGATGGGCATGTCTATGCCAAATTAGTTGGTTCTCCTCATGAATACATTGAATGGTCTATTTGGGTTCCAAATACCCTTGTTACTAACATCAAAGGACCCGTCACAAAATGGGTACCTAAAACCAAGCATTAATCTCTTGTAGGTGTTTGCTTCCGGTGGGGGATCATGGTTGCTCGATAGCGGAGCTACAAATCATATGACCGGAAGTAAGGACTTGGTGGTGGACATGCACAAGATTCCATCTATGCCCACCAATGTCGAGTGGGGTGACGCCTCATCCTCTAAGGTATTGGGACTTGGCAAAGTGGTCATCTCTCATGATCTCACGATCGAGAAGGTCATGCTTCTTGAGTCCCTTGCATACAATTTACTTTCCGTTCGTCAACTTGCAATCATGGGCTTTGCCATTATCTTTGATATAGATACCTTGGCCCTCTTGTGGAGCAAGACTCTTAAAGTAGCCTTTGTTGGGCATGTCGAGAACTGTCTATATGTGATTAACTTTTCGGAGCGACCCACTAAGACCGCGACATGCCTAATGGCTAAAGTTGATGTGGGATGGCTTTGGCATCGCCGTCTAGCCCATGTCAATATGAGATCTTTGCAAAGTCTTCTCAAGGGGGACCATGTCTGTGGACTAAAGAATGTTAGTTTTGCTAAAGATCGTGCTTGCAGTGCTTGTATTGAAGGAAAGCTACATGGGAAGGCTCACCCTCCCACGACTATCATTTACTCAAATAGGCCTTTGGAGCTCCTTCACATGGATCTCTTTGGGCCTCCATCCTTCGATAGTCTTGGGGGTAGGAAGTATTGCTTGGTGATTGTGGATGACTACTCAAGATACATGTGGGTGTATTTCTTCAAGAGGAAGAGCGAGACCCAACAAACCGTCATTGACTTTGCAAATGAAGCACAATGTCAACACAATGCAAAGCTTGATAATAAGAAGTGACAACTGCACCGAGTTCAAGAACTACACCTTGGATGAGTTTCTTAGTGATGAGGGGATCAAGCATCAATATTCCGCACCTTACACCCCTCAACAAAACGGTGTTGCGGAGAGGAAGAACCGGACGTTGATGGATGCGGCAGGGACCATGATGGCGGAGTTCAAGTCTCCGTACAACTTTTGGGCCGAAGCCATCAACACCGCGTGTCATGCATCCAATCGGCTCTACCTCTGCAAGGGCTTGAACAAGACTCCATATGAGTTACTCACCGGTAACAAGCCCAACCTCAAGTACTTTTGGGTGTTCGGGTGTAAGTGTTTCATTCTCAAGAAAGCTGTTCGGTTGTCTAAATTTGAGGCTAGAGCTTATGAGGGCATATTTGTTGGTTATGCTACAAACTCTCATGCTTACCGTCTCCTCAATAAATCCACGGGACTTATTGAGGAGACATGTAACGTGGAGTTTGATGAGAATAACGGCTCCCAAGTGGAGCAAAGTGGCACTTGTGATGTAGGTGATCAAATTCCTCCTCAAGCCATAAGAAGAAATGGGTGTTGGCTTTATCCTACCCATTGAGGAACCCCTTGTGGCCGAAGGAGAAGGACAATGCTCCACTCAAGTGGAGCCATCACCAACCCAAGGCCCACACGCTTCCGAAGAACAACATGAAGGCCCTCATCCTCAAGAACATGACCAAGGGCAAGATCATGCTCAAGACGGTGTTGACACATCAAGTGATGCCCAAGGACAAGTTATCTCCTCCGAGAAAGTTCAAGAACAAGAACAAGCTCAAGGCGACGCTCAAGATGATCAAGTGACCACTCCTCGTCTCACCCCCGAGGAGGATTTGGAGCGTCGTGCCGCCAAGGTTGCTTCCAAGCTCTCCACCAAGGATCATCTCATGACGAATGTGCTTGGAAGCTTAAGAAAGGGGGTAAGCACTCATAGAAAATTAGCAAACTATTGTGAGCATCGTGCGTTTGTCTCTTGTGTCGAACCCCACAAGGTCTATGAGGCGCTAGAACGCTCAATGCCATGCATGAAGAACTCAACAACTTCGAGCGCAACAAAGTGTGGAGATTGGTGCCAAGACCGATGGGGAAACATAATGTCATTGGAACCAAGTGGATATTTAAGAACAAGCAAGATGCCCATGGGATTATCATTCGCAACAAGGCTCGTTTGGTAGCACAAGGCTACTCCCAAGTCAAGGGTATCGACTACGGTGAAACCTTTGCTCCCGTTGCTCGTCTTGAATCCATTCGCATGTAGATTGCATATGCTTCTCATCATAACTTTAAATTACAACAAATGGATGTGAAGAGTGCTTTTCTTAATGGTCCTATTAATTAATTGGTTTACGTCAAGCAACCCCCCGGGTTCGAGGATCCCTACTTTCCCGATCATGTGTATCAACTCGATAAGGCACTCTATGGCCTTAAACAAGCCCCACGTGTGTGGTATGACCACCTTACCGAGTTGTTACAAGACCGTGGTTTTGAAGTTGGGCTAATCGACCCCACTCTTTTTACTAAGAAGGTCAAAGGGGAGTTGTTTGTGTTCCAATTATATGTTGATGATATTATCTTTGGTTCACCTAACAAAGCTTTCAATGAGGAATTTGCCGCTCGCATGACCTCAAAGTTCAAGATGTCTTCCATGGGAGAGTTGAAGTTCTTTCTAGGGTTTGAAGTGAAGCAAAGAAGAGAAGGAACCTTCATCAACCAAGCCAAATACACTCAAGACATGCTCCAGAGATTCAAGCTAAGTGACATCAAGACGGCTTCCACTCCAATGCCCACCAAGTGCCAACTTGACATAGATCCCAATGGTAAAGAGGTGGATCAAAAGGTATATCGCTCCATGATTGGATCCTTGCTTTACCTTTGTGCGTCTAGACCGGATATCATGTTGAGTGTGGGAATTTGTGCACGGTTTCAAGCCGCACCTAAGGAAAGTCACTATGTGTTGGTCAAATGAATCTTTCGATATTTGGCTCATACCCCAAACTTTAGCTTATGGTACCCAGGAGGATCAAACTTCAAGCTTGTAGGGTACTCGGATTCCGATTGGGCGGGAGAAAAAGTGGATAGGAAGTCCACTTCCAGAGGGTGCCAATTCCTTGGTTGCTCTTTGGTAAGTTGGTCTTCCAAAAAGCAAAGTTGTGTGCCTCTCTCGTCCACCGAAGCGGAGTATGTAGCGGCCGGTAGTTGTTGTGCACAACTCCTATGGATTGGGCAAACTTTAAAGGATTACGGTGTCACCTGTGACAAAGTGCCTCTTTGGTGTGACAATGAAAGTGCCATCAAGATCTCTCTCAACCCGGTGCAACACTTCAAGACGAAGCATATTGAGATTCGGTATCACTTCATCCGGGATCACATTGGGCGAGGAGAGATCGAGCTCAACTATGTCAACACTCATGATAACCTTGCAGATATCTTCACGAAGCCCTTAGATGAAGCAAGATTTCACGAGTTAATGCGTGAGCTAAATATCATTGATTCGAGCAATGTGGCTTGAACCCTTGCACACCCCACCACGCTCAATTTGTTGTCTAGTTTAGGTGTAGGCATGGACATAGGGGGAGTGTTGTTCTCTCAATGAACTCTCCCTCCCCCCATTATGCATAAATTGATCAAGTCTTTCCCTTTATCCATTGTTGATGGTACTTGTGTTTCAAAGACGAGTTTTGGTCATGGGCCCAAGGTTAAAATCTTCACGGCGCCATACCTCTTGACTCAAACATAGGTGGCCTCGGCCACCGCCCTCCCTTGAAGAGGTGTGTCTTGGCCGTTTGCTAGTGTGCTCTCTCTTCTTGCCTTTTTGTTTTTCCTTCAAGCTAAGCCATGTTGTTTGGTTGCTGTGGCGTGCTGGGCGGTACTACCGCTGGTGGTGCGTTGTACTACCGCTTATAAGCGGTACTACCGCCCCCAGCGCGGTACTACCGCTGAGGAATGGGACCAGGGGGTTATATCGGGGCAGGGGGAGGTTTCTTCTCCCCCATACCCATTTGCTTTGCTCCCTCGTTCCTCTTCCTCTCTCCAGCCTCGTCACGCTGCGGGAGGGCTCCGGCGGATCTTCGTCTCCGGGGCGTCCCTCTCCATTTCCTTCGGTGGAGTCGATCCCCACCTCGTTCTCTTGCCATGGATGCCGGTATTGCCCCCGTTCATTCTCTCCTTTTGTCTCGTTTTCAGATCTTGCTTCTTAGGGGCAATGCTGGTTGCATCTCTAGATTTTTGGCTAAATCTAGGCTTGAGTAGGTTGGAGAAGGCAACTAGACTGTCTTGATTAGAGTTTGGTAGGAATATTTTTGAATTTGGCAGGCCGGTAGTGCCGGATCTGACCACGGTAGTAGGAAACCGCTATTTCCCCGCCTCGAGCAGTACTACCGCTCTCTTTGGAGTGGTACTACCACGGGCATGTCCCGGTACTACCGCTGCCTGCCAAGTTCCATCATTTTCCCGCCTTACGTTGATCCTTTTGTTGTGTTTGTTGGCCTATGCTCATTCTTTCTGGTTGTTTTGCGTGTTCTTGTGTTTGGTTCCAGGTGATGAACATCCTGAGCATCAAGCTCGCCGTGTCAACCCCGGGCGAGCAACGTCAAAGCGCTACCGCACCTCCGAGCCAGCCGGTGGTTCCTCTAGCACCCAACCGCCACCAACAGGTGCATCCACAAGTGCTCCTCCACCACCTCAGCAGTCGAAGAGATCTGCCAACAAGCCAAAAGGAAAGACTGTGACTGAGATGACTGCCAAGGAGTTTTGGGAAAGGCGTCGCCGCAATCCCTATGAGGTGGACCAAGATCCCACTTTGGTCAACCGCCCGTTCTGGAACCGCTTTCAGTTTGCCATCTATTTTGATGTGATCAAGGCCAAGAAGAATCTCTATGTTGATGTTCGCTCCATCGACACTGATGCCATGGAGAAGGACCCTAAGTACTTTGGCGAAGCCCTTCAGATGTGCACTCAGCTGAACATTCTCAGGATCATGCAGTTCAACAAGGATTTCGATGCACATTTGGTGGCTCAATTCTTTGCTACTGTTCATCTTGGAACGGATGCCGACAGGACTCTGACTTGGATGACCAATGGCAAGTTGCTTTCCATCAAGTGGAAGGCCTTCATGGAATTTCTTAATGTGGAAGATCGCGGGCTTGAGACTTCAGTAGGTTTCCGCCCTCACCGCAATACTACATCCACTCACAAGCAAGCCCTTTGGCCCTACTGCACCGTGAAGGTTCACCCAGTGATTAAGAAGGAAACCTATGAGCTGTCTACGTATCTGGACATTCTTCATCGTGTCTTCTGTGAGACTCTCTTCCCTCGCATCGGGAATCTGGATATGGTCCACTCATATCTCGTGGACATGCTTCTTTTCTGTCAGCATGAGAAGGAAGCAAACACTGGAGAGAGCCTGGATATTTCTCATGTTATGTGGTCTGAACTTCTCTCTGCCGTTTCTGAGTGCAAGTGCCCGATATATGGTCCATTCATCATGAGGCTCATTGAGAGGGCCTGGGCACAGATCTATCCCAGAGTGATGCTGGAAACTGGAGACTTAGTTTCCCATGAGATCAAGCGTCTGAGGAAGAAGGACAATTGGGGCACCCCAGCGCCTAAACCCGGGGGTCCGTCTGCTGCTACTGCTGCTGCCATGGAGACCGAGGGTGGGGCTGCCACTGATGATCACGAGGAGGACTTTGGGCCCTCTAGTGTAGAACCTTCGTGGGCGAAGAAGCTTAAACACAAGATGAAGAAGCTTTTCTACATGGAGTCTCATGGTCAGTACATGACTCATGTGGCGGAGAAGCATGCCAGGGTGCGCCACAAGGAGCTCATGCATCACCTGGGAGCGACAGTTGCCAGTGGTTCCGAGGGACAAATCACTGAAGAGGAGGAATGGATTCATCAGCATTGCCCTTGGACCGACTCCGACGCCGAGCAGTTTCCGACTGAAGAGGAGGAATGGATCCAGCGGTAGTACCGTGCAACCCAGCGGTAGTACCGTTGACGAATCACAAGCGGCAGTACCGCTCCACAGCAGTAGTACCGCCGGTGACTCCACAGCAGTACTACCGCTAGCCTGCATGGCACCACCGCCTCGTCCTCAGCCTCGACGGAGAGATTTTCTCTCTCCTGGCTGTGTCCCAGTGGTAGTACCGCACTACCCAGCGGTAGTACCGCCGAAGGGTCACCAGCGGCAGTACCGCTCCGCAGCGGTAGTACCGCCGGTGACTCCACAACTGTACTACCGCTGGTCTATCTGGCTCCTACCGCCTCGACTCGAGGGCTCTTTTTCTCGTGTCGGGTTTTGCAGCACTAGTTGTGGCAGTAGAGGCGGTAGTACCATTTCGGAGCGGTAGTACCGCCCTTACCACCGCAGTAGTACCGCTCTGGGTCCAAATCCCTGCTACTCTCCTCTACGCGGCAGTACCGCTAGCTGGAGCGGCAGTAACGCTGGCTCAGCAGTAGTACCACCCCCCTTTAGCGGTACTACCACCCTGTGCGGGGCTGTTTGGTGGGGCAATGGTTGGATTGTTACCCCCACTATAAAAGGGGGTCCCCTTCCTCCCCGTTGACTTACCTCTTCCCCCTCAAGCTCCATTAATGCTCCAAGCTCCATTTTCGCCCGATCTATCTCTCTAGCCAATCAAACTTGTTGATTTGCTCGGGAGTGGTTGAGAAGGCCCCGATCTACACTTCCACCAAGGGACTTTCGATTCCCCCACTGATCCCTAGCCGATCTTGTTACTCTTGGGTGTTTGAGCACCCTAGACGGTTGAGGTCACCACGGAGCCATAGTCCATTGTGGTGAAGCTTCTTGGTATTGTTGGGAGCCTCCGATTAAGTTGTGGAGATTGCCCCAACCTTGTTTGTAAAGGTCCGGTCACCGCCTTCAAGGACACCAATAGTGGAATCACGGCATCTCGCATTGTGTGAGGGCGTGAGGAGAATACGGTTGTCGGATTTCGGGTTCCGGCAGACCCTTAAGGTTCGAACACTGGGGTGCGTGCGGAGATCACGTCCTCAACCTCCCCGTCTCACAAAGATCTAAACTACTAAAAGAATTGCGCAAGAGACACAAGATTTATACTGGTTCGGGCCACCATTGTGGTGTAATACCCTACTCCAGTGTGTGGTGGATGGATTGCCTCTAGGGGCTGGTGATGATGAACAATACAAGGAAGAACAGCCTCGCGAGGGTCTATTCTTAGTTGGGGCGATGAACTGCTAGGAGGAGTTCAGTCGCCCTTCTCTCTTTCTCTCTCTTCGATTTTCGGTCCTCCTCAACCTAAAAACCGAACCCCTCGAACCCCTTGCTACGTGGGTGGCCGGTCCCTATTTATAGAGGCCCTGGTCCTCTTCCCAAATATTGAGTGGGAAGGGAGCCAACAATGGTGGGCTAATTTGAAGGGGGACAGCAAGTACATCTATCCTGACTAAAGGTGGTCTTCGCCTGCGAAAGACTCTGCGGTGACGCCGTGCTGGGCTCCATGGTGACCTCCGTATCGTAGTCCGCTTGGTCCTGGTCTTGTTGCACCGAAACAGCAACCTTTGCCTGATGCCTCGGTACTCCGCGGCTGCGCTTGCCCCCTTTGCACCAAAGAGGAAAGAAGGACGCTACGCGCGCTGGTGCCTGCCTGGCACCCTCGATCGTCATGGCTTGCGTCACTGGCACCTCGCGAGGTACCCCGCCTTGATATCTCCGTCTCCTCGCGAGCCAGCCTGAGGAGGCTGCGCCTGAGGATGCGCCGTGTCTTCCGCCTCGCGAGGCTTGGCCCCTCGCGAGGGTCTTGAGTCTCGTGTTGGTGAAGATGGGCCATGCTGGGCCCCCACTCGAGCCACGCCGCAGGCCGCAGGCAGGCAAGTCTGGGGACCCCCGTTCCCAGAACACCGACAACGGTGGCCCTAGTGGCTTCTTGGGGAGCATTGTGCCTCCACACCGCTCTAACGGAGACGTACTTCCCCTCAAAAGGAAGGAACTTCAGTAACACATCCTCGTCTTCACCGGATCCACTCTTGGTTATTTCTTACATTTACTTGTGCAAGCTCTTTAGTGTTACTTCTCTTGCTTGCTTGTTTGTCTGTTGTTATTGCATCATATAGGTTGCTCACCTAGTTGCACATCTAGACAACCTACTTTGATACAAAGTTTAATTTGGTAAAGAAAAGTTAAAAAATTGTTAGTTGCCTATTCACCCCCCCTCTAGTCAACCATATCGATCCTTTCAATAGCAACAGTAGGTTCAACTTTAACTTGCTCAATGGGGTTAGGTGTCTTAATATTACTTTGGTTCACCACAGTTGAAGCTTTAGCATGATTCTTTATTCTAACAGGGAAAGGTGGTTTCTCAACATAAGCAGTAGGAACAGTAGGATCATTATAAGTGATAGTCTTTTCTTCAACTTTAATAGGTGCAACTACTTTTACTTCAATGGGAGGATTATATTTAAAGTTTTAAACCACTTCTCCTTAGCGAGATCAACATGAGTAGCAAAAGATTCACAGAAAGAAGCTACTATCTCAGAGTCAAGTCCATATTTAGTGCTAAATTTGCGGAAAATATCGGTATCCATAAAAGATTTAACACCATCAAACTTAGGTGTTATACCTGACTCCTTACCTTCATCGAGATCCCAATCTTCAGAGTTGCATTTAATTATCTCCAATAAATTCCATTTGTATTCAATAGTCTTCATCATAAAGGAACCAGTACAAGAAGTGTTGAGCATGGAGCGATTGTTGTCAGAAAGCCGAGCATAAATTTTTCGAATAATCATTTCTCTTGAGAGCTCATGATTGGGGCATGAATATAACATTGACTTAAGCCTCCCCCAAGCTTGAGTTATGCTTTATCCTTCGCGAGGCCAAAAATTATATATATAATTACGATCACGATGAACAAGATGCATAGGATAAAACTTCTGATGGAATTCCAATTTCAACCGTTTGTAGTCCCATGATCCCATATCATCACATAGCCTATACCACGCCAATGCATCTCCCTTCAAAGATAAAGGCAAGACCTTCTTCTTGATAACATCATCGGGCATACCCACAATCTTAAATAATCCACAAACTTCATCCACATAGATAAAGTGTAAGTCGGGATGCAATGTTCCATCTCCCGCAAAGGGATTAGCTAGCAGTTTCTCTATCATACCCGAAGGAATTTCAAAGTAAACATTTTCATTTTCAGTAGGTTGAGTAGGTTGAGGAGCAACTATTTGCTCCACCGGTCGAGGTGAAGATACCCCGAACAAACCCCTCAAAGGATTATGGTCCATAGTAACAAGTGGCAGTAAATTTCAGCACACTATATACATTTTTCCTTACCAAATTCCACCTACCAAAGGGGCTTCACTCCCCGGCAACGGTGCCAAAAAAGAGTCTTGATGACCCACAAGCGTAGGGGATCTATCTTAGCTTTTCGATAAGTAAGAGTGTCGAACACAACGAGGAGCAGAAGGAGATGATAAGCAGTTTTCAGTAAGGAATTCTCTGCAAGCACTGAAATTATCGGTAACAGATAGTTTTGTGATAAGGTAATTTGTAGCGAGTAGAAAGCAATAAAAGTAAATAAGGTGCAGCAAGATGGCTCAATCCTTTTTGTAGCAAAGGACAAGCCTGGACAAACTCTTATATGATGTAAAGCGCTCCCGAGGACACATGGGAATTATCGTCAAGCTAGTTTTCATCACGATCATATGATTCGCGTTCGGTACTTTGATAATTTGATATTTGGGTGGAACGGTGCTTGGGTGCTATCCTTACTTGGACAAGGATCCCACTTATGATTAACCCATATTGCAAGCATCCGCAACTACAACAGAAGTATTAAGGTAAACCTAACCATAGCATGAAACATATGGATCCAAATCAGCCCCTTACGAAGCAACGCATAAACTAGGGTTTAAGCTTCTGTCACTATAGAAACCCATCATCTACTTATTACTTCCCAATGCCTCCCTCTAGGCCCAAACAATGGTGAAGTGTCATGTAGTCTACGTTCACATGACACCACTAGAGGGATGACAACATACATCTCATCAAAATATCAAACGAATACCAAGTTCACATGACTACTAATAGCAAGACTTCTCCCATGTCCTCAGGAACAAATGTAACTACTCACAAAGCATATTCATGTTCATAATTAGAGGGGTATTAATATGCATAATGGATCTGAACATATGATCTTCCACCAAGTTACCAACTAGCATCAACTACAAGGAGTAATCAACACTACTAGCAACCCACAAGTACCAATCTGAGGTTTGGATACAAAGATTGGATACAAGAGATGAACTAGGGTTTGAGATGAGATGTTGCTAGTGAAGACGTTGATGGAGGTTGACCCCCTCCCGATGAGAGGATCGTTGGTGACGACGATTGTGATGAATTCCCCCTCCTAGAGGGAAGTTTCCCCGGTAGAACAGCTCCGCCAGAGCCCTAGATTGGTTCCGCCAAGGTTCCGCCTCGTGGCGGCGGAGTCTCGTCCCGAAAGCTTGCTTATGATTTTTTTTCCTCCACAAAAGACTCCATATAGCAGAAGATGGGCATCGGAGGCCACCAGGGGGGCCACGAGGCAGGGGGCGCGCCCAGGGGGTAGGGCGCGCCCCCACCCTCGTGGCTGATGGGTGGCCCCCCTCTGGGACTTCTTGCGCTCAATATTTTTATGTATTCTAAAACATGCTCCCGTGAAGTTTCAGGACTTTTTGAGCTATGCAGAATAGGTCTCTAATATTTGCTCCTTTTCCAGCCCTGAATCCCAGCTGTCGGCATTCTCCCTCTTCATGTAAACCTTGTAACATAAGAGAGAATAGGCATAAGTATTGTGACATAATGTGTAATAACAGCCCATAATGCAATAAATATCGATGTAAAAGCATGATGTAAAATGGATGTATCAATATCCGGCGCCTCTGGGTCTCCGGAGGCCACCGTAGGAGTACAACCACCCTTTGAAGGGATCCGTTCAATCGTATCTGGCTGTGTGCCAGATTGTTCGGGGCCCTCATTGTTATTCCCTGGACCCTGGGCCACCGAAGTATCACCTTCGGGTAACATCTTCATCTTTCCTTGCACCACTTGTTGGTCGGGGGAGACCCTCCGCGACGACACCTCGAAGTTGTCCGCCCTATTGGACGGAGAGGCCGGTGGGGGCGTCTCACTTTCCATCATCTCTGGGAAAAGGTCTCCCGAGGAGGAGGATTGTTGAGGAAGACTGTGTGTGGAGCTGCAAAAAAAATATGTCCCAGGCATTATAAAAAAAGAATGGGACATGTTTAAAACAGCCTTGTTTACTTACGATGTGGCCTGAGGCTTGTCCTCATCATGAGATTGCGCTTCGACATCCTCCGAGCTCGAGCCACCCACCTGAGGCATCTTGCCTCGCTTAGGAGCCTGTTCCTCCCAATCTATGGAGGCGGCCCTTTTCTTCCCATGAGGGGAGGAGACGGTGGCCCTCCCTTCACTCTTGTCTTCGGATGAGGGAATTTTGATTCCTGCGGACACAATGTCTGAGGTACCCTTGGAATAGGAGTCATCTTTGGTCTTTCCACTCTCCGCCTCGCCCTCCTTCACAGCCATCTGGTATGGTGCCGGGGCTAGCATCCTTCTTAAAATAGGATTTGTCGGGCCTTCGGGCAGAGGGAACGAACACATAATTAGTTTCGGCTTCTTTATCCAGCCCTGGAGAAAGATAGCCTGCTCAGTACCGTATTACGGTATGCGTGGCTACAAAGTGTTCGAAAGACGAGTGCTTACCTGGGTATCCGGACAGTTGCGGTTAAGACCAGCATCCTCGGTAGTGTCCGGCCAATGTTTTCGCTTCCCAAAAAACAACTTCCACATCCCTTCGTGCGTAGTGTCGAAGAAGTGTTGGAGGGTTTGTGGTCCCTCCTGATTGAACTCCTACATGCGGCGAGACATACGCTGGCAGGGCAGGATTCGGCAAACTAGCATCACTTGAATCACGTTGACAAGATCGATCTCTCTCTCAAGGAGGGCTCGGATGCGGCTCTGTAGAGTCAACACTTCATCAACTAATCTCCAGTCCAGCCCCTTGTTAGACCATGATGCAAGCTATGGTGGAGGGCCGGAGCGGAACGCGGGAATAGCTGCCCACTTGGTGCTACGGGGTTCTGTGCCATAAAACCATTCTCACTGCCATTGGTGGGAGGTTTCGGTGAAAGAGCCTTTTGGCCAGAGAGTGTTGGTAAGCTTGCTCACAACAGCACCACCTCACTCCTCCTGTTCCCCGTTAACTACCTTCGGCTTCACACTGAAGGTCTTGATCCACAAGCCAAAGTGTGGGGGAATTTGGAGGAAGGCCTCACATATAGTGATAAACGCCGAGATGTGGATGATAGAGTCTGGGTTAGATCATGAAAATCTAGTCCGTAATAAAACACTAGTCCCCGGATGAAGGGGTGAAGAGCGAACCCCAGTACCCGGAGGAAGTGGGAGGTGAATACGACCCTCTCACCAGATCTGGGGGTCGGAATAACCTATCCTTGAGCAGGAAGCCTGTGGTGGACCTCCGCGGTCAAATATCTGGCCGCCCAAAGCTTTGCGATATCTTCCTTTGTAACGGAGGAAGCCACACATCGGCCTTGAGAGCTAGATCTAGACATGATGGGGAGGCTTAAACAATGAAGTCGAACCTTGGGTGCTAGAACTCGAGGTCGAGAAGGCTGAGGCGAGGTTTGGCATAAACGAACGACCCTTGGTTCCTTTATAATGGCAATGGGTATTAAGCACCTCCTCCTAAGCCTAAGAACCTGCCTATTCCTAAGGAATCTTTCCCGCGGGACGGTTGGGTTACCCACGCTCTTATTGATGAAAACCCCGCAATTAAGGGACAAATCTTTGCTTCGACAAGACGTGTCAGTGAAAACCACGCCCCGAAACATGGAACGGCGGGACAGGAGACGGTACAAAATAATGACCAAGGAGCGTGACGTCACATTTCCAAAGTTGTCGGCAGATTGGATTCATGGAATACTATACTCTCTACGGCTGTGTGTTACAGGTCAGGACACGGTCAATTCGTCCGAAGACTATTTTGGAGTTCGGAAGGAGGAACCCGCCTTGCAATGCCGAAGACAGCACTATGCGCCAGATACCTTGTCATTGAAGCCAGGTTCAGGGGCTACTGAGGGAGTCCTGGACTAAGGGGTCCTCGGGCGTCCGGCCTATTAGCCATGGGCCAGACTGATGGGCTGTGAAGATACGAAGACCGAAGGCTGCACCCGTGTCCTGATGGGAGTCTCCTTGGCGTGGAAGGCAAGCTTGGCGCCAGAATATGTAGATTCCTTTCTTTGTAACCGACCTTGTGTAACCCTAGATCCTCCCGGTGTCTATATAAACTGGAGGACTTAGGCCGGATAGGGGACACTCATCATCATAGCCATACACGCTAGCTCTAGGGTTTAGCCCTTACGATCTTGACGTAGATCAACTCTTGTAACACCCATACCCATCAATATCAATCAAGCAGGACGTAGGGTATTACCTCCATAGAGAGGGTCCGAACCTGGGTAAACATCGTGTCCCTTGTCTCCTGTTACCATCGACCTTAGATGCACAGTTCGGGACCCCCTACCCAAGATCCGCCGGTTTTGACACCGACAACAAGCATTAAGCATAGCAGAGTCATAGCAACATCAATCTCAGAACATAATGGATACTAGCGATCAAACCCTAACAAAACTAACTCGATTACATGATAAATCTCATCCAACCCATCACCGTCCAGCAAGCCTACGATGGAATTACTCACGCACGGTGGTGAGCATCATGAAATTGGTGATGGGGGAAGGTTGATGATGACGATGGCGACGGATTCCTCTCCCCGGAGCCCCGAACGGACTCCATATCAGCCCTCTTGAGAGATATTAGGGCTTGGCGGCGGCTTCGTATCGTAAAAAGTGATGAATCCTTCTCTCTGATTTTTTCTCCCCAAACATGAATATATAGAGTTGGAGTTGAGGTTGGTGGAGCCTCAGGGGGCCCACGAGACAGGGGCGCGCCCCCACCCTCGTGGATAGGGTGTGCCCCCCTGGTGTTGATTCTTTCGCCATTATTTTTATAAATTCCAAAAATATTCTCCGTGAAGTTTCAGGTCATTCCGAGAACTTTTATTTCTACACAAAAATAACACCATGGCAATTCTGCTGAAAACAGCGTCAATCCGGGTTAGTTCCATTCAAATTATGCAAGTTAGAGTCCAAAACAAGGTCAAAAGTGTTTGGAAAAGTAGATACGATGGAGATGTATCAGCAAGAGGCAAATAAATCTATGAAGGAAAAAGGTACTAAGGCTGAGGATGTTAAAAATTTACCTCCTATTGAAGACATACATGGGCTTAATACACCACCACCTCCTAAGGTGGTAGAGGTAAATTATATTACGAAGTTCAATGATAATGACAATCCTCACAATATGCACCCTAGCCAATGCCTTTATGAGTTTGAAAACTACAATAGAAAACAAGATCACTTCTATGCAAATGTTATGAAACAATTGAAGTACAATTCTGATATGATTGCTCGCTTGAGTGACTTGTTATTTAGAATCTCAAATGATGTTAGAGGTGTTGGAAAGCATGCTTCTATGGTTCAAACTCAATTACAACAAGTTGCTAAATCTCAAAGATAATTGCTTGATGAAATGAATAATAATATACAAGACTTTGTTGTCAGAGTTGCAACTAGAGGAGGTAAAACGACTCAGGAACCACTTTATCCTGAGGGACGCCCAAGAATAACTGAACATGATTCACAAAGGAACAACACCACTGCACCTAGTTCTTCTAAAAAGAAAATTAAAAATAAAAATGATAGGACTTTGCATGCTCCTAGTGAACCTGAAATAGAAAAACCTCCTGATAATGATAATGAAGTTTCTATCTCTGATGCTGAAACTCAGTCTGGTAATGAACATTCACCTAGTGATAATGAAAAAGATAATGCTGATGTTCATAAAGACTCTCAACCTAATAATAATAAAGAACAAGACAATGATGTTGAGATAGAACCACTTGTTGATCT
This sequence comes from Triticum monococcum, assembly GCA_034509565.1. Classification (NCBI taxonomy): domain Eukaryota; kingdom Viridiplantae; phylum Streptophyta; class Magnoliopsida; order Poales; family Poaceae; genus Triticum; species Triticum monococcum. The sequence goes on from CM067844.1 coordinate 119,489,672, forward strand.
TGATAACCCACAACCCAAGAATAAAAGGTATGATAAAAGAGACTTTGTGGCTAGAAAACACAGTAAAGAAATAGAACCGTGGGTTCAAAAACCAATGCCTTTTCCACCTAAGTCAACTAAAAAGAATGATGATGAAGAATTTGAACGCTTTGCTGAAATGCTGAGGCTAGTCTTTTGCGTAATCGCTTGACTGATATCTTGAAAATGCCTCCTTATGCAAAGTATACGAAAGACATCATTACCAATAAAAGAAAAATACCGGAAGCTGAAATCTCCACTATGCTTGCTAATTATACTTTTAAAGCTAGAGTACCTAAAAAACTTGGAGATCCAGGAATACCAACTATACCTTGCTCTATCAAAAAGAATTATGTGAAAACTGCTTTATGTGATTTAGGAGCTGGTGTTAGTGGTATGCCTTTCTCTTTATATAAAAGACTTGATTTGAATAAACTCACACCTACTGAAATATCTTTGCAAATGGCTGACAAATCAACTGCCATACCTATCGGTATCTGTGAGGATGTGCACGTTGTTCTTGCTAATGCTACTATTTTGACTGACTTTCTTATACTTGAGATGCCCGAGGACAACAACGTGTCGATTATCCTTGGTAGACCCTTCTTGAATACTGCAGGGGTTGTTATTGATTGCAATAAAAACAAGGTCATGTTACGTCTCCATCGTATCTACTTTTCCAAACACTTTTGCCCTAGTTTTGGACTCTAACTTGCATGATTTGAATGGAACTAACCCGGACTAACGTTGTTTTCAACAGAATTGCCATGGTGTTATTTTTGTGCAGAAATAAAAGTTCTTGGAATGACCTGAAAATCAACAGAGATTATTTTTGGAATATATAAAAATACTGGTGAAAGAATCAAGGCCAGGGGGCCCACACCCTGTCCACGACGGTGGGGCGCACGCCCCTACCTCATGGGCCCCCTGGTGCTCCTCCGACCTCAACTCCAACTCTATATAATCGTTGTTCGGGGAGAAAAAAACCAGAGAGAAGGATTCATCGCGTTTTATGATACTGAGCTGCCGCTAAGCCCTAATCTCTCTCGGGAGGGCTGATCTGGAGTCCATTCGGGGCTCCGGAGAGGGGAATCCGTCGCCATCGTCATCATCAACCTTCCTCCATCACCAATTTCATGATGCTCACCGCTGTGCGTGAGTAATTCCATTGTAGGCTTGCTGGACGGTGATGGGTTGGATGAGATTTATCATGTAATCGAGTTAGTTTTCTTAGGGTTTGATCCCTAGTATCCACTATGTTCTGAGATTGATGTTGCTATGACTTTGCTATGCTTAATGCTTGTCACTAGGGCCCGAGTGCCATGATTTCAGATCTGAACCTATTATGTTTTCACGAATATATGTGAGTTCTTGATCTTATCTTGCAAGTCTATAGTCACCTATCATGTGTTATGATCCGTTAACCCCGAAGTGACAATAATCGGGATACTTATCAGTGATGATCGTAGTTTGAGGAGTTCATGTATTCACTATGTGTTAATGCTTTGGTCCAGTACTCTATTAAAAGGAGGCCTTAATACCCCTTAGTTTTCAATAGGACCCCGCTGCCATGGGAGGGTAGGACAAAAGATGTCATGCAAGTTCTTTTCCATAAGCACGTATGACTATATTCGGAATACATGCCTACATTACATTGATGAATTGGAGCTTGTTCTGTGTCACCCTAGGTTATAACTATTGCATGAGGAATCGCATCCGACATAATTATCCATCACTGATCCATTGCTTACGAGCTTTTCATATATTGTTCTTTGCTTATTTACTTTTCCGTTGCTACTGTTACAATCACTATAAAACCAAAAATATTACTTTTGCTACCATTACCACTACTATCATATTACTTTGCTACTAAATACTTTGCTGCAGATATTAAGTTTCCAGGTGTGGTTGAATTGAAAACTCAGCTGCTAATACTCGAGAATATTCTTTGGCTCCACTTGTGTCGAATCAATAAATTTGGTTTGAATACTCTACCCTCAAAGACTGTTGTGATCCCCTATACTTGTGGGTTATCAGGTCACTTTTCACATCAATGGTAATGAGCATACGGTGCACTTTCCGAAAAAACAACTCTAGGCGAATGGTATTAATGTTACTGAAAAATCTCCGACAGTCACTATTGGAGGTTTTCAAATACCTCTACCTACTGTTAAAAAGAAATATGAAATGCTTATTGTTGGGGACATTCATATCCCCGTTGAGGCAACTTAGTGATTTACGAAAGTTCTTCAGTTTCATGCTAATCGAAAGTGGTTGTTAATAAGACTTGATCAACCTTATTAATGGATCATTTTTGAGAGGTATGAAGTTGATGAATTTAGTAAGCACTACCTTATGTCCCTACTTTTTCTTTTATATTTTTATTAGTTAAATAAAATAAAATGCCATGTTTTATCTGTTTTCTGAATTTCCCGTGCAACAAAAAATGGCCCAAAAATAAAAGTTCTCAGCATGCTCTAAAATTTTAATATGAATTTTTTCTGAATATTTCTGAATTTCTGGTGCAAATAATATCAGAGGGAGGTGCACCAGGTGCGCACAACCCACCTGGGCGTGCCAGGACCCCCAGGCGCACCCTGGTGGGTTGTGGACCCCATGTGGGCCCCCTCACTTATCTCTTTACATCACATCATCACCTACCTCCAGAAAAAATTCCCCATAGCTCTCTCTCCCGTGTTCTTGCTCTCAAGCCCGCGGATTTTGATCTCTTTGCTCGAAGCTCCGTTTCCGAAACTGTTTCGGGGGATTGTTGCTTGGTATGTGACTCCACCATTTGTCCAATTATTTTTGTTTTAGTGGTTTACATTTTGAATTATTAGCTACTCTTGGTGCTGTTGTAGATGAGCTTGCATGTTGAATTCTTAGAGTTTTAAGTAGTTTGAATGCTTCTATGGCCTCTATGTATCCCTATGAGTAGTTGGTATCATTTTTGTGAAGTTTTGTTGAGAAAATTTTGTGGGCTAATAAATTTCAGAATTTTTGTTCATAGGAAAATCATGAATATCTTTAGGAACTTTGGTTCCAAGAAGAACTCCAAGGGTGTTATTGGGGAGTCATCTGACAATGATCTCCATCCTCGGAGGTTGGCGGAAGTACAACCGTGCAAATGGCCGTACACCCCGTTCTTGGAAGAGGCTGGAATCCTTTAGGAGTTCATACAATATGCTGCTAATGCCAGCCTCACCGACTTCATTGCAGCTGAATGCGAACAGTATCATCTCCTCACAAACATTTTTGTTCAAAGTTTTACTTTCCTTCCGAGGAATAACCCTCCTGAAGTATGGTTTGATTTATATGCCGAAACCCATCAGATACCACTTACTAAATTTTGTAACATATGCATGATCCCTTCTGATGGGAGTTTAGTTTAGCCTAGGCTGGCAGAGTTCGAGGCCCTTTATCATACTTTGACAGTGGGAGATGAGAGAGGGGTGTCGGCTGTCATTGCCACTAGCATACACTTTCCTGCAGTGTATTACTTTACTTTATTTATCGCTAAGTGTTTGCTTGCTAGGGAAAAAGTGGGTGCGCTCAGCGCACCAGACTTTGTTGTTTTACATCATGCACTAGAGGGCGATAACACTTATAGCTTGGGAGCTATTGTGGCACGTCGCCTCCACATTAATAGGTCCAAGGGTAAAATACATGGTGGGATTTTTGCTACTCATTTGGCGGCTCACTTTGAGGTTGAGATACACCCTCAAGATTACCCTCTGACCAAGGTTTACCTAGATCGCGCGGCCATGGATCACCACCATATTACTGATATCGAATCTCCTAACATCCCTATTCCATATAACCTGGTTTTCAGCATTATAACTCGTAATGTTAATCCATTGCCTGCTCCTGCTTTGTTTGATTCTGTTGCCAGGGCGGATATAGGATTATGCCTGTGGACATCATCACCTACCGGAACGATCAGGCTGCAGAGGAGGAGGAAGAGCCTCAGCAGTGGGATCAGTGGATGCCCGCTCCTCAGTACCCCAACTACTACTTAGGCTTCTGATAGATTACCAAGTTAGGACAAAATCCTAAGCTTGGGGGAGTACGTGTTTCTCACCGACATTAAATTCATGTTCACTTATTTCATCGGTTGGTGATCACACTTTTTCATTGTATCATCCATGCTTCATTTTATCTTCTTGTTTTCTTCTTGTGTGTTTGAAAAACCTTAGAAAAACCAAAAAAAATAGTTGTAGTTAGTTTACTTCCTATGCATGCTTAGTTGTAATATTAAAAAGAAAACCCCAAGAGATTTCCTTGTTCTTCTTTTGCTTGTTCAGAGCTTTCCCGTTGCTAACTCTTGAGCACTGTGTTGGTTTACCTTGAAGAGGAAAGGGTGGTGCAGTAAAGCAGCGTAAGTATTTCCCTCAGTTTTTGAGAAGCAAGGTATCAATCCAGTAGGAGACCACGCACAAGTCACCTCGTACCTACACAAACAAATAAGAACCTCGCAACCAACGCGATAAAGGGGTTGTCAATCCCTTCACGGCCACTTGCAAGAGTGAGATCTGATAGAGATAATAATAAGATAAATATTTTTGGTATTTTTATGATATAGATTGAAAGTAAAGATTGCAAAATAAATAGATTAGAAACATGTATGATGGAAAACAAACCCGGGGGCCATAGGTTTCACTAGTGGCTTCTCTCAAGATAGCATAAGTATTACGGTGGGAGAACAAATTACTGTCGGGCAATTGATAGAAAAGAGAATAATTATGAGAATATCTAGGTATGATCATGTATATAGGCATCACGTCCGAGACAAGTAGACCGAAACGATTCTGCGTCTACTACTATTACTCCACACATCGACCGCTATCCAGCATGCATCTAGAGTATTAAGTTCATAAGAACATAGTAACGCCTTAAGCAAGATGACACGATGTAGAGGGATAAACTCATGTAATATGATGTAAAGCCCATCTTTTTATCCTCGATGGAAACAATACAATATGTGTCATTTCTCTTTCTATCACTGGGACCGAGCACCGCAAGATTGAACCCAAAGCTAAGCACTTCTCCCATTGCAAGAAAGATCAATCTGGTAGGCCAAACCAAAATGATAATTCGAAGACACTTGCAAAGATAAACCAATCATACATAAAAGAATTCAGAGAAGATTCAAATATTGTTCATAGATAATCTTGATCATAAACCCACAATTCATCGAATCTCAACAAACACACCGCAAAAGAAGATTACATCAAATAGATCTCCAAGAAAATCAAGGAGAACTTTGTATTGAGATCCAAAGAGAGAGAAGAAGCCATCTAGCTACTAGCTATGGACCCGAAGGTCTGAGATAAACTACTCACACATCATCGGAGGGGCCATGGAGTTGATGTAGAGGCCCTCCATGATCGTTGACTCCTCCGGCGGAGCTCTGGAAAAGGCCCCAAGATGGGATCTCTTGGGTACAGAAGGTTGCCGCGGTGGAAATAGGGTTTCGTGGTGCTCCTGGATGTTTGCGGGGTATGTGAATATATATATATAGGAGGAAGAAGTAGGTCAGTGGAGCAACGAGGGGGCCACGAGGGTGGAGGGCATGCCCAGCGGGGTAGGCATGCCCCCTGCCTCGTGGCCTCCTCGTTGATTGCTTGACATCCACTCCAAGTCCTCTGGATCACGTTTGTTCGAAAAATCATGTTCCCGAAGGTTTCATTCCGTTTGGACTCTGTTTGATATTCCTTTTCTATGAAGCACTGAAATAGGCAAAAACAGCAATTTAGGCTGGGCCTCCGGTTAATAGGTTAGTCCCAAAAATAATATAGAAGTGTAAAATAAATCCCGTTATCATCCAAAATAGATAGTATAATAGCATGGAACAATCAAAAATTATAGATACGTTGGAGACGTATCAAGCATCCCCAAGATTAATTCCTGCTTGTCCTCGAGTAGGTAAATGATAAAAATAGAATTTTTGATGTGGAATGCTTCCTAACATATTTCTCAATGTAATTTTCTTTATCATGAATGTTCAGATCCGAAAGATTCAAGATAAAATTTTAATATTGACATAAAAATAATAATACTTCTAGCATACTAACTAAGCAATCATGTCTTCTCAAAATAACATGGCCAAAGAAAGTTCATCCCTACAAAATCATATAGTTTGGTCATGCTCCATTTTGGTCACACAAGAATGCTCTCATCATGCACAACCCCGATGACAAGCCAAACAATTGTTTCATACTTTAGTAATCTCAAACTTTTTTCAACTTTCACGCAATACATGAGCGTGAGCCATGGATATAGCACTATGGGTGGTATAGAATATAACGAAGGGGGTTATGTGGAGAAGACAAAAAGGGAGAAAGTCTCACATCGACGCGGCTAATCAATGGGCTAGGGAGATGCCCATCAATTGATGTCAATGCAAGGAGTAGGGATTGCCATGCAACTTGCTATAAATGTATGAAAACTCAACAAAAGAAACTAAGTGGCTGTGCATCCAACTTGCTTACTCATGAAGACCTAGGGCACTTGAGGAGGCCCATTGTTGGAATATACAAGCCAAGTTCTATAATGAAAACTTCCCACTGGTATATGAAAATGACAAAACAAGAGACTCTCTATCATAAAGGTCATGGTGCTACTTTGAAGCACAACTGTGGAAAAAAGGATAGTAGCATTGCCCTTTTTTATTTAATTTTTTAATTTTTTGGGGGGCCTTCTTTTTTTGGTCTTTCTTTTTTTCTTTTTTATGGGACAATGCTCTATTACCGATGATCATCACGCTTTTATTTATTTACAACTCAATGATTACAACTCGATACTAGAACAAGATATGACTCTATATGAATGCCTTCGGCGGTGTACCGGGATTGCGATGAATCAAGAGTGACATGTATGAAAAAATTATGAACGGTGGCTTTGCCACAAATACGATGTCAACTACGTGATCATGCAAAGAAATATGACAATGATGATGCGTGTCATAATAAACGGAAAAGTGGAAAGTTGCATGGCAATATATCTCAGAATGGCTATGGAAATGCCATAATAGGTAGGTATGGTGGCTGTTTTGAGGAGGATATAAGGAGGTTTATGTCTAATAGAGCGTATCGTATCATGGGGTTTGGATGCACCTGCGAAGTTTGCACCAACTCTCAAGGTGAGAAAGGGCAATGCACGGTACCGAAGAGGCTAGCAGTGATGGAAGGGTGAGAGTGCGTATAATCCATGGACTCAACATTAGTCATAAAGAACTCACATACTTATTGCAAAAATCTACAAGTCATCAAAAACCAAGTATTACGCGCATGCTCCTAGGGGGATAGATTGGTAGGTAAAGACTATCGCTCGTCCCCGACCGCCACTCATAAGGAAGACAATCAAATAACACCTCATGTTTCAAATTTGCTACACAACGTTTACCATACGTTCATGCTACGGGACTTGCAAACTTCAACACAAGTATTCCTCAAATTCACAACTACTCAACTAGCACAACTTTGATATCACTATCTCCATATCTCAAAACAATCATCAAGTATCAAACTTCTCTTAGTATTCAATGCACTTATATGAAAGTTTTTATTCTGCCTAAAATAAAATTGCCATGTTGTTCTAAAGGACTCTCAAAAAAATATAAGTGAAGCATGAGAGATCAATTATTTCTATAAAATAAAACCACCACCGTGCTCTAAAAGATATAAGTGAAGTACTAGAGCAAAAACTATATAGCTCAAAAGATATAAGTGAAGCACATAGAGTATTCTAATAAATTCCAATTCATGTGTGTCTCTCTCAAAAGGTGAGTATAGCAAGGATTATTGTGGTAAACTAAAAAGCAAAGACTCAAATCATACAAGACGCTCCAAGCAAAACACATATCACGTGGTGAATAAAAATATAGCTCCAAGTAAAGTTACCGATGAACAAAGACAAAAGAGGGGATGCCTTCCGGGGCATCCCCAAGCTTAGACTTTTTGGTGTCCTTGGATTTTACCTTGGGGTTCCTTGGGCATCCCCAAGCTTAGGATCTTGACACTCCTTGTTCCATAATCCATCAAACCTTTACCCAAAACTTGAAAACTTCACAACACAAAACTTAAAAGAAAATCTTCATGAGCTCCATTAGTAAAAGAAAACAAACCACCACTTCAAGGTACTGTAATGAACTAATTATTTACTTATATTGGTGTTAAACCTACTGTATTCCAACTTCTCTATGGTTTATAAACTCTATTACTAGCCATAGATTCATCAAAATAAGCAAACAACACACGAAAAAAAGAATCTGTCAAAAACAGAACAGTCTGTAGCAATCTGTAGGTTTTGAATACTTCTGGAACCCCAAAAATTCTAAAATAAATTTCTGGACGTGAGGAATTTATCTATTAAATATCATAAAAAATAATTAACTAAATAGCACTCTCCAATAAAAAATGGCAGCAATTCTCGTGAGCGCTAAAGTTTCTGTTTTTTACAGCAAGATCAAAAAGACTTTCCCCAAGTCTTCCCAACGGTTCTACTTGGCACAAACACTAATTAAACACAAAACACAACCAGAACAGAGGCTAGATAAATTATTTATTACTAAACAGGAACAAAAAGCAGGGAATAAAAATAAAATTGGGTTGCCTCCCAACAAGCGCTATCGTTTAACGCCCTTGGCTAGGAATAAAAGCAAGGATAGATCTAGGTGTTGCCATCTTTGGTAGGCAATCCATAAGTAGCTCTCATAATAGATTCATAAGGTAATTTAATTTTATTTCTAGGGAAGTGTTCCATGCCTTTCCTTAACGACTATTGGAATCTAACATTCCCTTCCTTTATATCAATAATTGCACCAATCTTTCTAAGGAAAGGTCTACCAAGAATAATAGGACATGAAGGATTGCAATCTATATCAAGAACAATGAAATCTATGGGCACATAATTCCTATTTGCAACAATAAGAACATCATTAATCTTTCCCATAGGTTTCTTAATAGTGGAATCCGCAAGGTGCAAGTTTAAAGAGCAATCATCAAATTCACGGAAACCTAGCAAATCACACAACGTTTTTGGGATCGTGGAAACACTAGCACCCAAATCACACAAAGCATAGCATTCATGATCTTTAATTTTTATTTTAATAGTAGGTTCCCACTCATCATAAAGTTTTCTAGGGATAGAAACTTCCAACTCAAGTTTTTCTTCATAAGATTGCATCAAAGCATCAATGATATGTTTAGTAAAAGCTTTATTTTGACTATAAGCATGAGGAGAATTTAGCATGGATTGCAACAAGGAAATATAATCTATCAAAGAGCAATTATTATAATTTAGTTCCTTGAAATCCAAGATAGTGGGTTCATTGCTATCTAAAGTTTTGATCTCTCCAATCCCACTTTTACCAATTTTTGCATCAAGATCTAAAAACTCCGAATTTTTGGGACGCCTTCTAACTAAAGTTGACTCATCTCCAGTCCCATAATTATCAAGATTCATATTGCAAAACAAGGATTTAATAGGGGACACATCAATTACTTTTAGATCTTCATCTTTATTATCTAACTCTTCTGGTTTAGCGGCCATCTTATTAATTAAGTGGCCTGCTTATCAGAAATTTGGGCAATTAATTTTTCAAGATGAGGAAACTGAGATTTCAAACCATAAAATTCCTTACACATATCATCGAGCTCTTTATTCATGAAACCGACAAAACCTTTTTGTTCTTTAAGATCGGTTCTAAAGAAATTATTATGCTCAAACTGCAAGGACATAAAACTTCTGACGTTGTTTTCGATTTCTTCCAACCTTCTAAGGTGAGTTTCAACACCTTTTGGTAAAGCCATAATAGCAACTAGCAACAAGAGGCAAGCGAAAAAGAGGCGAACGGAAAAGAGGGGGCGAATAAAACGGCAAGGGTGAAGTGGGGGAGAGGAAAACGAGAGGCAGATGGCAAATAATGTAATGCGAAGGATAAGAGTTGTGATGGGTACTTGGTATGTCTTGACTTGGCGTAGATCTCCGTGGCAACTGCGCCAGAAATCCTTCTTGCTACTCTTGAGCACTGCGTTGATTTTCCCTTGAAGAGGAAAGGGTGGTGCAGTAAAGCAGCGTAAGTATTTCCCGTTTTTGAGAACCAAGGTATCAATCCAGTAGGAGACCATGCACAAGTCACCTCATACCTACACAAACAAATAAGAACCTCGCAACCAACGCGAAGGGGTTGTCAATCCCTTCACGGCCACTTGCAAGAGTGAGATCTGATAGAGATAATAATAAGATAAATATTTTTGGTATTTTTATGATATGGATTGAAAGTAAAGATTGCAAAATAAATAGATTAGAAACTTGTATGATGGAAAACAAACCCGGGGGCCATAGGTTTCACTAGTGGCTTCTCTCAAGATAGCATAAGTATTACGGTGGGTGAACAAATTACTGTCGAGCAATTGATAGAAAAGAGAATAATTATGAGAATATCTAGGTATGATCATGTATATAGGCATCACGTCCGAGACAAGTAGACCGAAACAATTCTGCATCTACTACTATTACTCCACACATCGACCGCTATCCAGCATGCATCTAGAGTATTAAGTTCATAAGAACATAGTAACGCCTTAAGCAAGATGACACGATGTAGAGGGATAAACTCATGTAATATGATGTAAAGCCCATCTTTTTATCCTCGATGGCAACAATACAATACGTGTCATTTCTCTTTCTGTCACTGGGGGGTAGGCGCGCCCCCTGCCTCGTGGCCTCCTCGTTGATTGCTTGACGTCCACTCCAAGTCCTCTCGATCACGTTTGTTCCAAAAATCATGTTCCCGAAGGTTTCATTCCGTTTGGACTCCGTCTGGTATTCCTTTTCTATGAAACACTGAAATAGGCAAAAAACAACAATTTGGGTTGGGCCTCCGGTTAATAGGTCAGTCCCAAAAATAATATAAAAGTGTAAAATAAAGCCCGTTATCATCCAAAACAGATAATATAATAGCATGGGACAATCAAAATTATAGATACGTTGGAGATGTATCACCCGTGTAAATAGTTTTTCTTGTTTTTGCTTTTCCCTTTTAATTGCTTGTTCAAGATAACCAAAAACTCCAAAAATATTTCAGTGTGTTTCTCTGAATTTCTTTTCTTTTTATTCGAGTCTTACCAAGGAGAAGACCACGATGAAAATATTGAGTGGCTCTCATATGAATAATTTTTGATCTAACAAAGAGCCCATTTTACCTTTGTCTTCTCCCGTTGAATCAAATGTCTGCAGATTCTAGCTTAGTCCACGGCACTCTTGCACTATTATTATTTTCATATCGTTCGGTCATGCAAGTGAAAGGCAATAATGATGATATTCGATGAACTGGCCGTGACAAAGAGAAACGGGTATGAAATTGACTTGTTCTATTTGTGTAAATATGTTTAACTTAGTATCCATGATTCAGCCCATTATGATTAAACATGTTTGCAATGACAATTAGAGATTATAGTTTCTCATGCCATGCATAAGTAGTTAGGAGTGGATAATGATTTATCTTGGATATCAACATTGCGTTAAATTGATTGTGATGTAGTATGATGATATGGTATCCTCCTCTGAATGTTCTAGTGGCTTGACTTGGCACATGTTCATGCATGTAGTTGAATCAAAAACAACATAGCCTCTATGATATTTATGTTCGTGGTGTTCATATCCTACTCATGCTAGTGTTCGATGTTACTTATGCATAATGCATGTTCATGACCGTTGTTGCTCTCTAGCTGGCCGCTTCTCAATCTAATTGCTAGCCTTCGCCTGTACTAAGTGGGAATTCTGCTTGTACATCAAAAACCTTAAACCCAAAAGTTATTCCACATGAGTCCACCATACCTACCTATATGCGGTATTACCCTGTCGTCCTAAGTAAATTTGCATGTGCCACCTCTAAGAACTTCTGAAAATATATCTTTTTTGTGTGCCTAGATCGTTCATGGAATGACGGGAGGTGGTCGGTATCTTCCGTGCTAAGCGGGTTATTCTCCGGTCGAGTGTGTATTCACTCACCATCGCATGAGAAAAGAGTGGTAATAGGGATTCCTAGTCCCGAACTCAAAAATGCAAATAGTTAAACAAAACTCCCCCGGGATTGTTGTTGGTTTGGACGGCACCCGTTGTTTCGGACAAGCCATGGAGTGTGATTGTTGGTGGAGGGGGAGTAAACCTTTACTTTTATCGCTTGGGAACCGCCACTAGCGTGCTTAGCATGGAAGATATTGATAACTGATAGTCGTGAAATAAATGAGAAGGGTGCATGTCTCAAAATATCATTTACCTCTGTTTTAAAAGCTTGAGCTCTGGCACCTCTGCAAATGACTGCTTCCCTCTGCGAAGGGACTATCTATTTACTTTTATGTGTCATGGTATTGTTCTTGTGCGGAAATAAAAATTCTCGGAATGGAACAAAACTTTGCAAGGATTTTTTATACAATAAACAAGAATTTCTGGAGCCAAGAACCATCAGAGGGGGCACCTGGGTGGGCACAACCCACCAGGGCGCCCCCCTCCTGGTGGTCCAGGTGGGTTGTCCCCACCTAGTGGCCCCGCAGACCCTGATTCCCACTCCATAAATACCTATTTTGCCAGAAAAAACTCATGGAGAAAGAATTATCACGATCCACGAGACAAAGCCGCCGTCACCTCCTGTTCTTCATTGGGAGGTCAGATCTGGAGTCCATTTGGGGCTCCGGAGAGGGGGATCTTCGTTCTTCGTCATCACCAACCTTTCTCTGTCGCCAATTCCATGATGCTCCCCACCGGGAGTGAGTAATTCCTTCGTAGGATCACTGGTCGATGAGGATTTGGATGAGATTCATCATGTAATCGAGTTAGTTTTGTTAGGGCTTGATCCCTAGTATCCACTATGTTCCAAGATTGATGTTGCTATGACTTTTCCATGCTTAATGCTTGTCACTTTGGGCCCGGGTGCCATGATTTCAGATCTGAATAGTTTATGTTATCACCATTATATCCATCTTCTAGATCTAATCTTGCAAGTTATAATCACCTACTACGTGTTATGATCTGACAACCCCGGAGTGACAATAGTCGGGACCACTCCCGGTGATGACCGTAGTTTGAGGAGTTCATGTATTCACCATGTGTTAATGCTTTGTTCCGGTTCTCTATTAAAAGGATGCCTTAATATCCTTTAGTTTCCAATAGGACCCCGCTGCCACGGGAGGGTAGGAAAAAAGATGTCATGCAAGTTCTTTCCATAAGCACGTACGACTATTTACGGAATACATGCCTACATTATATTGATGAACTAGAGCTAGTGCTGTATCGCCCTTGGTTACAACTGTCTCATGATGAATATCATCCAACAAGTCACCGATCCAATGCCTACGAATTTATCTTATATTGTTCTTGCTAAGTTACTACTCCTATCGCTACTATTGCACTTGTTACAAAACTGTTGTTATCACTATTACCGTTACCATTACTATTGTCACTATTATCAAAACTATCATATTACTTTGCTACTGATCACATTGCTGCATATAATTAATCTCCAGGTGTGGTTGAATGGACAACTCAGCTGCTAATACCTTCAAATATTCTTTGGCTCCCCTTGTGTCAAATCTATAAATTTGGGTTGAATACTCTACCCTTGAAAACTGTTGTGATCCCCAATACTTGTGGGTCATCAGGGCCTTCCTCCCGTGGGTTCGATAACTTAGGGTCACCTCTGGGGAACTAGGCGAGAGTGCTTTCTGCTCCATTTCTGTATCACTAATATGATATGAATGGACTCAGGGGGGCATAGCTTTCACTAGAGGCATCTCTCTCAAGAGCGTAGTAAAGGTGCATACACGAATTACGGTTGGGAAATTGATAAAAAAAAGTGCATAGTTATGGTGTTATTCATGGCATGATCAGTACATAGGCATTGCGTCTATGACAAGTAGACCGAAAAGATTATGTATCTACTACTATTACTCCACTTCGAGAGCGCTTCTATGCTTGCCTCTCTAGGTATTAAGTTCATTACAAACAGAGTAATGCTTGAAGCATGATGACATAATGTAGACAAAATAAGACCAACTAATATGACTGAACCCTGTCATTTTACCCTTAGTATCAACAATACAAATATGTGCTTCTACCCCTTTTGTCACGAGGTGAGCACATCGCAAGATTGAACCTACTACTATGCACCACTTCCACTGAAAGTCTACTCATCAACTTGGCCAAAGAAAAATCATAGATCGGAAAGCATTACATAGCTATAAAAATCACACACAATAATGTTTAGAAAAGACTCAGTTATTTTCAATGGATAATATGATCATAGACCCACAATTCATCGGATCCCAACAAACACACCACAAAAAGAATACATCGAATTGAGCTCCAAAGAGAACATTGTATTGAAGATCAAAGAGAGACAGACAGACACACACACACACACACACACACACACACAGAGAGAGAGAGAGATCCATCTAGCTACTTCTATGGACCCCTAGTTCCTATGGGGAACTACTCACACATCATCGGAGAAACATCAAGGTTGATGTAAAGGCCCTCCATGATTGATTCAACCTACGGCAGAGTACTGACGGAGGCCTCTAGATGGGATTGCGGAAGAACAGAGGCTTGCGGAGGCGGAATAATTGTTTCGGGTCTCAGTCTGGGGTTTCTGAATATATGTGAATTTATAGGCCAAGAATTAGGTAAATCGAAGCAATAGGAGCCCACAAGGGGGCATGGCGCGCCCCCTGCCTTGTCGTCATTTCGTTTGGCTTCTGTACTTCCCCCGAAGCTTTTGGTTCTCTTTTGGTCCAGTACAATTGTCAAAAAAAATTGTCATTCTTGGACTCCATTTGTTATGGATTTTCCGTAAAACCAAAAACAAGAAGAAAATAGAAACTAGTACATGGCACTTAGTTAATAGGTTAGTTCCTACAAATGATATAAAATGGTGTATAAACCATACAAGATTGCTAATATAATAGCATGTAACAATCAAAAATTATAGATACGTCGAAGATTTATCAGTTCCTTGGGCGATCCATCGCAGAGATAGCTTCGGCGGTTCATGCAATCGTGCCCAAGAGGAGGCAGAAACGATGCATGGTTGGGGATGGCCTGGAAGGTCACGCATGGGTTCAAGACATTCAAGGCGTGGTTTGAGTCGATGCCATTGTCCATTTAGATGTGGGAGAGCCTTCCCCAGTTCTAGCCCTTGATCGAGCTAGATCGGTTGTCATGGAATATGCGCGCTAATGGATCCTACTCTGCTGCGTCATGCTACTCGACGATGCTCCTTGGATCAACTTCGATATGACACTAGAAGCTAAACTAGAATACTTGAGTGGCATTAAAGAATTAAGAATTCGCCTAGCTTGCCCTCTAAGACAGATGCTGGATGCCGACAGGTTGCTTCGGCTGCCACATCCTCCATGATGCGTGTTCTACAACCAGGTGCCTGAGATCGTGCACCACTTTCTCATAGGCTGCCCATTCCCATAGATCTGGGATGAGGTCCTTTCTTGGTGTCGAACAACGACAACTCCTTCGATTGTGGATTATGATTTCATCGAGTGGTGCACATCCTCTCATGGTGCACCACTGACTAGACAGCAAGCAGGAACTTCCACCATGATCATCCTCACATCCTGGCTGATTTGGCAGGCTCAAAATGCTTGTATCTTTGATCCTGAGCAGCCGCGGGTATTCAACAACATTCAAGCGGATGCTGAGTCCTGAGCTACTGTCGGGGCAACTGGACTAGACACAATCATCCCCAAGATGTAGCCCACATATTTGGGGCGGTCAAACTGGTCGTCTATGTCGTGCAGTTAACGTCATGTATTTGTGATCGTGATGTCTGTATGAATGTTTTAAAAAACTCTCTTGTTTCTATCAATGCAATGGTGCACAAGTCTTTTGTGTATTCGAAAAAAGTGGTCACTTTATTATTGTATAATAATGTAACGTACAATGGCGAGCTCGAGGGATAGCGAGCTCTTTTCAAGATTGTGTCCTTCTGAATTGGAAGTCCTTTCCTCGTGAATGAAACAAATCTTCATGGAGGAATGACGGTGAAGCTCGGTTTCCTGTAGGACCAAGCTATAGACACCCTTACTCCATTCATTAATATGCTTGATCAACTGCACCACATGTTATAATAAACTTGTTCAAGTTTAGATCAGCAGCAAGTGCAAGATCTTTTGAACATGTGATTGCATCAAGAACTTCAGGGTACATGTAGTCGTCAATCACACGTGTTGATGACCCCAGGTACACACCCTTGGCATCCTTGCACACTATTGTCACTGCACCCTTCTTCTATGTTTTGTTATACCTCCGTCCACATTAAGCTTTACCATATCAATGGGCGGCGGGATCCACCAGGGTGCCAAAGAGGACACCACATTGACATGCTTCTATGATGTTGCACTTGTAATCTCAAGATCCACGAGGAAACACGTCACAAATCCATGGATTGAAACTGAACTCGGAAACATAGCTTTGTGGCTAGCCTAGAGATTGACCTATAATTTGGTAAAATCCTCATGCGAGGTTGCTACCTCCTGAGCTTGCGTTAAATTTGCCCTTGAAGAGGAAAGGGCGATGCAGCAATGGAGCGTAAGTATTTCCCTCAGTTTTGAGAACCAAGGTATCAATCTAGTAGGAGACTACGCAACAAGCTACGGAATACCTACACAAACAAACACCACGTTGCAATCAATGCCACAAAGGGGTTGTCAATCCCTTCACGGTTATTCGCAAAGTGAGATCTGATAGAGATGGATAAACGGTAAAGTAATATTTTTGTATTTCTGGTTTATGGAACGGAAAGCGAAGATTGCAAAGTAAAAGAACGGCGACAAAAATTGGAAAGTTGACAGGAAACTAATATGATGTAAAATAGACTCGGGGGCCATAGGTTTCACTAGAGGCTTCTCTCAAGATAGAAATTATTACAGTGGGTGAACAAATTACTATCGATCAATTGATAGGAAAGTGCAAAGTTATGATGATATTTAAGGCAATGATCATGAATATAGGCATCACGCCCGTGTCAAGTAGACCGAAACTATTCTGCATCTACTACTATTACTCCACACATCGACCGCTATCCAGCATGCATCTAGAGTATTAAGTTCATAAAGAACGGAGTAACACCTTAAGCAAGATGACATGATGTAGCGGGATTAGCTCAAACAATATGATGAAAACCCCATCTTGTTATCCTCGATGGCAACAATACAATACATGCCTTGGTGCCCCTACTGCCACTGGGAAAGGACACCGCAAGATTGAAGCCAAAGCTAAGCACTTCTCCCATTGCAAGAAAAACCAATCTAG
The DNA here is from genome assembly GCA_034509565.1 of Triticum monococcum. NCBI lineage: Eukaryota > Viridiplantae > Streptophyta > Magnoliopsida > Poales > Poaceae > Triticum > Triticum monococcum. The sequence continues at coordinate 119,507,018 of CM067844.1, forward strand.
TTGGCCAAACCAAATCGATAGTTCGAAGAGACTTGCAAAGATATCAAATCATGCATATAAGAATTCAGAGGAGATTCAAATAATATTCATAGATAAGCTGATCATAAATCCAAAATTCATCGGATCTCGGCAAACACACCACAAAAGAGTATCACATTTTGAACTAAATCGGTCTGACCGAGTTTTATAATTCGGTCCCACCAAGTTTGGTGATTTGTGTGTAACGGTTAGATTTTGTGTGGAGGCTATATATACCCCTCCACCCACTCTTCATTCATGGAGAGAGCCATCAGAACATACCTACACTTCCAATATACATTTTCTGAGAGAGAACCACCTAAACTTGTGTTGAGGTCATGATATTCCATTCCAACCACATAAATCTTGATCTCTAGGCTTCCCCAAGTTGCTTTCCACTCAAATAATCTTTCTACCAAATCCAATCCTATGATAGAGAGAGTTGAGTGTTGGGGAGACTATCATTTGAAGCACAAGAGCAAGGAGTTCATCATCAACACACCATCTATTACCTTTTGGAGAGTGGTGTCTCCTAGATTGGTTAGTTGTCACTTGGGAGCCTCTGTCAAGATTGTGGAGTTGAACCAAGGAGTTTGTACGGGCAAGGAGATCGCCTACTTCATGAAGATCTACCCTAGTGGGGCAAGTCCTTCATGAGCGATGGCCATGGTGGGATAGACAAGGTTGCTTCTTCGTGGACCCATCATGGGTGGAGCCCTTCGTGGACTCGTGCAACCGTTACCTTCGTGGGTTGAAGTCTCCATCAACGTGGATGTAGGATAGCACCACCTATTGGAACCACGCCAAAAATCTCCGTGTCTACATTGTGTTTGCTCCCTCCAAACTCCTCCCTTTACATTCATATTCAATTGTTTTACATTCCGCTGCTATATTCTTAGAATTGCATGTGTAGGTTCATTAGTTGAATTGTGCTAAGTTGCTAAAATCATCCAAGACTTAAAATTGGGAAAAGGCTAGATTTTTATTTGGTCAAGTAGTCTAATCACCCCCCCTCTAGACATACTTTCGATCCTGCAAGTGGTATCAAAGCCTTGGTCTCCATTTGCCTTGATTTCCATAGCTTTTGGTGATCATAGCATTGGTTTCACAACCTAGGAGAGTATGGCGTCTAGTGAGGGAAATTACCACCTTATAGGTCCTTACTTTGATGGTACTAATTTTGCTAGTTGGAAGCATAAGATGAAAATGCATATTCTTGGACATAACCCCTCCGTTTGGGCTATTGTGTGTATTGGCTTGCAAGGTGAATTCTTTGATGGGAGAGAACCGAACCGTGAAGCTACCGCGGAAGAATTGAAGATGCTGCAATACAATGCTCAAGCTTGTGATATTATCTTCAACGGATTATGCCCCGAAGAATTCAACAAAAACAGCCATCTTGAGAATGCAAAGGAAATTTGGGATACTTTGATTGATATGCTTGAAGGTACCGACTCCGTCAAGGAATCCAAATTGGATGTGCTTCAAAGTCAACTTGACAAGTTGAAAATGAAGGATGGTGAATGTGTTGCTGAAATGTACTCTAGGCTTGTTCTCATCACAAATGAGATTGTCGGCTTAGGAAGTGAAGAGATGACCGATAGATTCAAATCATCAAGAAGAACCTAAGAGCCTTGGATGGAAAATATGATACCATGAGCACATTGATCCAAATGATGCCCAATTACAAAGATCTCGAGCCAACGGAAGTCATTGGAAGAATTGTTGCTCATGAGATGTCACTCAAGGATAAGGAAGAGCTTCACAACAAGTCAAGTGGTGCTTACAAAGCCTCATGTGATGTTCCCACATCATCAAGTGAGAAACAAACCTTCAACAAAAAATTGAGCCTAATGGTGAAGAACTTCAACAAGTTTTACAAAAGTAGAAGCAAGGAAAGAAGTTCCAAGTTAAGGTCCTACAATGACAAAAGATCTTCTAGTCGTGAGCGCAATTGCTACAATTGTGGAAGACCTGGACACTATTCCAATGAGTGTACGACTCCCTACAAAAGAAGAGAAGATTCTCCCAAAAGAAGAAGTAGAAGAGAAGAATCACCACCAAGAGAGAGAAGGAGTAGAGATGACCGTTATCAACGAAGAACATCACGAAGAAGTAAGGATTCGGAAAGGAAGGACAAGTCATCAAAGAGCTACACAAAACGAAGACATCAAGCTCATGTTGTTGAATGGGTATCCGGCTCTGACTCTGACGATCACTCCGACTCCGAATATACTTAAGATGAAGGTGTTGCCGGTCTAGCACTTGTTTCAACCAACTCCTACGACATATTTGACTCACCAAATGAAGGAATTGGAAGATGCTTCATGGCCAAAGGTCCAAAGGTAACACGCCCCGAGTATGTTGATTTTAATAGTGATGAAGATGATTTGCTAGGTGATGATGATTTACTTGTTGACAACTCTAGTTATGAAAACTATGATGAACTTGCACTACAAAAAAACACTTCCGTGATGATACGTGTTTGTCACAGTAGGTCGCTTTTTTTGTCATGCATGTACATACATGACAAATTTATGACAGAATCAAGATAGTCATACATGTGCTGTCGTAGAAGTGTTCCATGACATTACCAAAATTTTCATCACGGAAGTGTCCACTTCCATGACAATAAATCGCGCGTCACAGAAGTGCTTTCATCAAGGGTGACCGACACGTGGCATCCACCATAACGGAACGTTGTTAAGCTATCGGGTCAGGTTTTGGATCCGATAACCCGTTAACAGCCACGACCAATGGGGATTTTCCACGTGTAAAATCATCATTGGCTAGAGGAAACACGTGTCGGCTCATCGTTGGGATAGATGTCATCCACTCACTGGACAGAAGGCGCCTATGGTACGTCGACACGTGGCACGGCCCAACAGTGGCCCATTCCTGTGAAAAGGCCGGCCCATTTGACTTGGTCAAAAGCTGGCGGGCCGGCCCATGTAAAGCCTGTTAATGGCCTGTTCGCATATAGCCCATTTATAGCCCGCTAACCCAAGGCCCGTTACGCCCTATATGAATTAGGCCCAGTAACGTCATCTGGGCCGTCCAATATGATTCCAACCCGTTTTCACTTCTGGCCCATGTATAGCCCATGACCTCTTTCGGCCTATATGAGGCCCTTTGTAACTCTTGGCCCATTAGCGGCCCGTGCTGAAACTGGCCCGTAATGAACAGTGTATCACTTTACACCCATTAACGGCCCGTGGTGAAACTGGCCCGTAATGAACAGTGTATCACTTTATACCCATTAATGGCCCGTTATTCCATTGGGCCGTCTCCAGCCCATGTTATCTTTCGGCCTTCTCAGAGCCCATTTATTCTCGGTCTCATTTCCAGCATCGGTTTACTTACGGCCCGTTACTGTCATTTTCTGCTTATGGGCCAAATTCAGCCCGTGGTTACAGTCGGCCCGTTTGTGGTCCGTTAATACGTTGGGCCATTTTCATAGCATCATCAAATACGGCCTATTAACGATGGCCCATTATGGTCAGCCCATGAACGGACGATTCCAACTCTAGCCCGTTTATGGCCAGAATGCGGTCTGTTTGGCCCATGTTTGGCCAATCGATCATACGGCCCGTATAAGGCCCATTGATGATACGACCCGTAGAAGGCCCATTGTTTCTATGGCCCGTAGAAGGCCCACTGTTTCTATGGCCCGTAGGAGGCCTAATGTCACTACAGTAAATATTAGCCCATGGTTATTGTGGCCTAGTTTTAAAAAATAGGTTATTGCAGCCACTAGCAAACCGCAGAAAAAGAACTGCATTGACTACAAGCAAACAAATAAACAAGACAACAAGGAAATAAATAAGCAAGCAACTTACACTAAGCTATCACGGCTATTACACATATTACATCCACTAGGCATCAAAGTTCGCCACCAGTGCAAATATAGGGAACACAGCAGCATATAAACGCCGCAGCAAAACAAGTCCAGAACTGAAACAACTTCAGAAGAGCTCAAGAAACAATATCCTGGGTACCCATAATGCTGGCAAGATGCTTAGCAAGCTTATTATGTTTCTCTTGTTTGGCTCTTAAGTCCTCCATCGCTTCCTGTTGCACCAGAAAGTATGCATCTGGATTCTGCAGGGACTTCCTCAGTCCTTGGGCTTCCTGTCACATAACATCTGATCGATGTCTTTCAACTTGAAGTTGAGACTCAAGAAGCTGAACTGATTCATGCAATGAGTTCGAAGAGCTGGTGCCAGCAGTGGTAGCCAGTAACTCGAACACTACATCAAGACGGGACTTCGGGGTTGTGTCAGTGTCTTCAATATAGTTTTTATCAGCTTTCTTGGAGACCAACAGGGATGTCTCACTATCTTGAAACTTATCTGCATTACTTCCTTTACCATTGCATAACAGGGTACTCTTCTCCAATATTTTATCCGCGTTCTAAAAGAGAAACAAACAAACACATCTCAGGTTTACAATGTAGTATATGAAACTCATTTTGGTAAACCAGTTCAGTAGTAAGGTGGACAGGATAACATCATGAAACAAACATATATCTATGTAGTGTGGTCACGGTATGGTCTATATCATTCTAGTTTATGTTGCCAAATCAAGATAGATACAATTCGAATCATATATATTTATGACAAAGTAGCATAGCCAGAATATAAGTGTGGGAAACTACATAGCAATAACAACACCTGTAATGTGCATGGCATGAGAACATAACCGATTATTCAATTGAAACTGAAATCAACATAGGGCAAGTTACAACAGCAAACAACCAAACACGTTGAAGAAACAGGTTTAAAACACACCTGTTGCGCCATTGGAGTTTCAATTGCATCCTTCAAATTTGAAATTAGTGGTATCAGTAAATACAGTGATGCAAGAGCAAAGTAGTATGGACCATAGCTAGGGAACCTGACCTGAGAACAATTCTTCTTCTGCTTTAAGCGTTGACTTCGGGTTCGGAGTGGTGGTCCTCGTGATTTGGGCACTGCAGTTGCCTTACTAACTGCTCGTGTTTGGGTGCTCTGTGGTGGAGACGGTGCTATGTCAACGGGAACTGGGTGTCTATCTGCTAGGGTTGGGGTTAGAAGGGGTGTAGCTGGTTCTCTGTCCAACTGGGTAGGGGTACAATCTGCATGACTGTGGGTTATGTGTGGTGGAGCTGGTTCTTGGGCAAGTACAACCGTTGTTCTATCTGCATCAACAAGTAGCACGATCTTTTCTGAAGACCGTGTTTTTACTCCCACAGATACTGCCATCACTCCCTCCAATTGAATGGCTGATAAACAAGAAAAGTAATTGAATGTACAGACACGGTAAGATAGACAGGTGCAATGGATAGTAGGGAAGAAAACAGGGCATGAAATAATTCACATTTATGTTGTCTAAGCAAACAGAATAGTAGGACATAATTTCACATATATGATGGCTAATTAAACAGGATAGCATGACACAATTTCACATGTATGATGGCTAACTAAACAGGATAGAATGACATACTTCAAAATATGATGACTATGTAAACAAGATGACATATTGATGAAAATGGCGGAGGAGATGCGCAAGGAGATGGAGGTCGTGGAGGCGATGAAGAAGCAGTTACGACTCCGCGGCGAATTAGATCATTTGGGGTGATAATCTTCCTTCTTCTTTTGCTCATGTGTTTCATCTTTTGCTTCGGGTGTTTCGCCGCACGTGTCACGTTCTATGCGAGGCATGAATAGAACAATGTTTTTTTGAGGGAATGAATAGAACAATGCTAACAATGAGATGACTAGCAAATTAGATCATTTTTATCGCCATATGGCACTGGGCTGCCGTGTTTCATGCTCCTTCGTCGCAGTACTACTCCAGTGGAAAACTTGAGTATATCGCATGGTTCTTTGCTCCTCCTCGATCAGGCCGTCGGCGCATTTATACGAGCAGTCAAATCACAAGGCCCCGCCTTCCAGCAGTAATGAGCCGTCAAATCACAAAGGCCCTCGCCTCTCGTGAAACCGACCAAGCTAGACTGCCCCGCCCTCTAGCCTTTTAAAAAATGTATACTTTTGTACGGCAGTAGTATCGATGGATTGCGCCATGGAGCAAAACATGAAATTAAAAAAAGGTGGTACATATATAGAGCGCTCGTCGCCAAATTATGCATATAGTACTATTAAAAAGGATAGTCACAATAATGGTGTCCAACACAACCCACCCCTCAAATAAAACTAAGAGGGTGCTTGGATACGTTTTAGTCCCATGACTAAAAGTAGTGGGACTAAAACATGCTAGCCTCACCCATGCTTGGATCCAAATACTAAAAAGGCTAAAATCAAGTTAATGAGCATTTATTATCCTCCAAACCCTCCAATCCAGAACTCGCCTGTGTTAAAGGAGAGGAGTTAAATGAGTAGAGAGAGGACTAATCCACATTTTAGTAGGGGTACCCCTGACTAAAAAAATTTAGTCTCAAGACTAGTTTTAGCCCCTATTTAGTCAGGGGTGTTTGGAACTTTATCCTCTTAAAGAGACTATTTTTAGTCAGACTAAAATAAGTCCCTTGGATCCAAGCACCCTCTAAGCATCCTGGAATTCTTTGACAAAACTAAGCACCCTGAAATTCTTTGACAACTAAACTGCTGGCTATATGATGTTGGCCATATATATTGTACGTATATAATGTGAAGAAACGAGTGGTAGTACTATACCAACTAAAAGATGAAATGTAAGAAATACTAGTATGTACGTACTGAAGAGTTAAAGTAACGAGAAGAAACATAACATAGTTCTACTTGGGGCTCAGCACAACACACCCCTCAAATTAAATTAAGCACACTTGAAATTAAACTTTGCAACTATTCCGGTAGACACTGCATCAGAACCACCATGAGCAACGGCACTGCCACCTTACTCGGAGTCCTCGTCCATGTCCTCGACTTCGTCCTTGTCCCTGTTCCTCTTGGCCGATACTTCTTTGCTTGAACCGCACACTTGGCTGTTGCTCTTCATCCAACCCTTGTAGATATTGAAGCAAAGGTAGCCATCCATTGCAGCGTAGTGGATGTGGTCTATATCTAGTACATTCCGCTGCCATGCATGACGATGAAACATGTAATGAGGTTTCTCCAGTTTACCGTATGAAGGATGAACCATGGCTCCTGCCAGGGTCAGCATTGAAGGCTGACGAGAGGACACCAGCCGATTCTTCTGGAGGTCGAAGGTTTTGCCTACAACGAGGCCTATCCGATGCACGACTTCTTTGTCGTTACCAAAGTCTACAGTAACGAATTTGACTAGGTTGCTCTCGAGGAAGTCCTTAAAATCCTGGCAATCAACATCGGCATGGCATATGTGGTAGACCAAGCATAATTCATGCACGCAAACCTGGATCACGGCGGGCTTCTTCCTCTTTTCGTCCTTTAGATCCTTCCCTCGTCCCAGAACTGTGGTGTACTCAACATCTAGCCCAGCGACCCACTCATCATCTGAGTCTTTGAACATGCGTCTGAAGCGAGAAAGGCATCCTTTCACCGTCGCGCAAGAACGGGTGTAGATGACGTTGAACTCATCGCCGGTGATGGCTCTCCCCTTCGCCCCCGCCACCACCTCCACCCTCGCCACCGCCCCTGTCACTACCTCCACCCTCGCCACCGCCATAGATCTCGCCGCCACCCTCCCCCCCCCCCCCCCCCGCCTCCTGACTCCAGGCGCGCCTGCCCCCCTCAGCAAGTCCGCTCACGCGCCCCATGGAGTCGCCGACCATATCCACGGGGGAATGGCTGGAAGACAAGCAGATGTATAGGATGCATCTCCCACATGTCTACAAAGCCTTCCCGCGGACGCTCCAGCCGCTCGACTCCGTCGCACCGGCGGTGCTGCGGGAGACTCGAGGGAGGAGATGGAGGGAGCGGGCGATGCAGATCCGTGACGACGCTCTCTCCTGGACCCAGTGCACGCGCGAATGGAGGGAAGCAGAGGAGGAAGCTGCGAGGGAGGAAGCCAAGGAGGGACCGAATCCGTTCTCTCACTCGCGCAGGTATGCTCGGATGTGCAAGGATCATGTGGATTGGGAGCTGCTGAATCTAGCCCTGCGGATCTACTTCGAAGGAGATTTCTCGGAGAAGCATAGGATGCCCCACCCAAGTGAGGCGCCAATTGTGTTCGTTCGATGGGTGAAAGGAGAAGTGAATTCAGGAGATCCACGTTGGGCTGCGAGATGGGAATGCTTGACTGGACTCCTGCCCACCAGCACGCCACCGGAGCCGGAGTAGGTGGATCCCCTACCTTACCTCTCCCCCAAACTTGCAGAAGATTCAAATTAGGCTTGCAATCTGCTTCAATTGAGCTGTCTGGTGGTTATTTCTGCTTCCTGAGAGACAACATCTGGCTGGAGGATGAGAAGGAACCAGGAACTCCGATGAATTTCCCCTATCACAATGGGGGGAGCGCTGGTTGGGCAGTGGTACGGCCCACCTCCGCCCCAAATGGGGGCACAATCTGGGCAGGCTCCTGTAATTGCCCAAGATCAATCTGCTAGTGGTTCTGACTCTTAGATCAGTGAGAAATCTCAAGGCAAGAATCAGCAAAAGAAGAGATAGGACATCCAGAAAACTGCTCCTGCCCCTGCTTCGCGCCTTATGGCATACTCTGAGGTGATCTGCTACAACTATGGGGAACCAAGGCATCATTTGGATAAATGTGTCAAGCCCAAGAGTTGTTTTATCTGCAAAATGGTTACCCATAAAGTTGAGAATTGCCCTCTCAGAAGGAAAACCCACAGTTCTGCTAGATATGTTGGAAGTGCTGCTCCAGGATTATGTCCACCATTGACAGAATTTTCTGTGACACGGAATTAGATAGTTTTTCCCCTTTCTAGTTGTAGAGCTCTGCCCATATGTGGTAGTGACCACACTCCTTTGCTTTGGGACTCTGGTCTTAACCAAACTCCAAAGAGCAATAGTTTTAAATTTGAAAAGTGGTGGTTGCTTAGAGAGGATTTTACTGAGCTAGTCAGGAAAATCTGGAATGAGCCTACTGGGAGCACCTGCCCCCTAGAAAATTGGCAAATCAAAATAAGGAGATTTAGAAGAACTACCAAAGGGTGGAACTCCAATGAGGAAGCTAATCTTAGAAGATACAAAAGGCTTCTCCTCCTTGAGTTTGATTCTCTAGATATTAAGGCAGAAACCACTGACCTCTCTGAGGCTGAGACTAATAGATTAAACTTTGTCCATGGAGAGCTCAAGAAAATTTGGCTTCAAGAAGAAATCAAAGCCAAACAAAGGTCTAGAGATAGGAACATTAAGGAGGGTGATAGAAATACTGCTTACTTCCATGCAGTAGCTAATCAGAGAAGGAGGAAAACCCTCATTCACTCCCTTGATGGCCCTAATGGCCCTGTTACTGAGGTAGATGAGATGCTGAAAGTGGCTAGTGACTTCTACAAATACTTGTTTAAGAAAGAAAAACCCTTCTGGTTCTCTCTACAAAACAATTTTTTATCTGCTTCTGAAAAAGTCTCTCCTGCTGAAAATGAGCTGCTAGAAGCCCCTTTTTCAGAGACAGATGTGAAGGAAGCCATTTTTAGCTCTTATCCTGATGGGGCTCCTGGTCCTGATGGGATTCCCTTCTTGTTTTACCAACATTTTTGGGACTTGGTGAAAAATGATCTCTTAGATCTTTTCCAAGCCTTTCATAGAGGAGAGTTGGATCCAGCAACTTACTCATGGGGGGTATGTTGGGGTCAAGTTAAATAACTATGAAAGTGATTTTTTTCCTTGCTGGTAAAGGCCTTAGGCAAGGTGACCCCATCTCCCCACTTTCATTTAATTTAGTAGTGGACATTCTTACTAAAATGTTGAGCAAAGCTGCTGATCATAGTCTGATTGCAGGGCTCTGTCCCGAGGTCTGCCCTGGTGGCATCATCTGTCTTCAATATGCAGATGATACCATCCTTTTCTTAGACAATGACTCCACACATGCTAGCAATCTGAAAACTGTTCTAACCTGGTTTGAACAAGTCTCAGGCATGAGAATCAACTACTCTAAAAGTGAACTCATCCCTATCAACATGGATGATCAGGAGTTAGCTGACTTCCTCTCTATTCTAGTCTGTAATAAAGGTAACTTCCCCATTAAGTACCTAGGTATCCCTCTCCACTATGATAAACTGAGGAGAGAGGATATCCAACCCCTTCTGGATAAAAGCATTAAAAGGATTGCTGGGTGGAGGGGCAAACTTCTCTCTTATAGAGGTAGATTGATCCTCATACAAGCTTGTTTGGCTAGCATTCTAGTGTATCTCCTCTCCTTCTTCAAGTTCCCTAAATGGGCAGTGAACCTCATCAATTCTCAGATGTCTCATTGCTTGTGGAATGATTTTGAGGGAAATAGGAAGCTACACCTTGCTAATTGGGCCCTAGTCTATATGGAAAAATATTTTGGAGGCCTAGGCATACCTAACCTCCAAGAAATTAACATCTGTCTTCTAGGGTCTTGGATTAAAAGATTCTATGAGGAAGACCCGAAATCCTGGAAGCTTCTTATTGCTCATAAATACCTAGGAAATAAACCTAATATTTTTGTCCCTTCCTCCAACCCTAAGACCTCTAGATTCTGGAAAGGATTAAAATCTATTATGCATGCTGTGAAATTTGGCTATAGATGGAACATAGGGGATGGGAGCAGAACCAGGTTCTGGGAAGATACTTGGTTTGGCACATCCCCCCTAGTAGTCCAATTTTGGCCTATTTACTCTGTCCGCAATGAGCTTAACAAAAGTGTCAATGAAGTTTGGGACGGTCAATGCCTAATACTCTCTTTTAGAAGGAACTTTAGTGATAGTCTCATGGAACAATGGTTCCAGTTGGAGGAAATTGCCAAAAGCATTACCTTTACTGCCAAGCCGAATGCCCTGATTTGGCAGCTGGACAATAAGGGGAAGTATTCCTCCAGCTCCCTCTATCATGTTATCCACTTTAGAGGGGTTCAACCCGTGTTTATTCCTGTTGTCTGGAAATTGAGAGCTCCCCCTAAAATTCGTGTATTTCTCTGGCTTCTCTCCAAAAACAAATTGATGACTAGGGATAACCTTAGGAAGAGACACATCATCAAACCCCTTGATTGTGTTTACTGCTTGGAACAAGAGTCTTGTTCTCACCTATTTTTTGAATGTATAGTTGCTAAACATCGCTGGGCCCACATTGAGGAATATTTCTCTAGTCAGATTGGCTCATCCTTCGAATATGTCGCCAGATTCTGGATTGCTACCAAAAAGTGCTCAGTTTTAAACACTATTAGCTCAGTTGTTGTCGGAGTAAATAGCCATGGGTAGCCTAGCCGGCTTCCCCTGGCCCATTAGAAAAAATTACGAGCCTGTCCGGCTCTCAAGAAGACTCAAGACCTGGGGCCGCCTCCCCCCTCTGCCGGCTATCTTCTAGGCCGGCTTCGGGGGCGGCCGCCCTTTACCCTCATGCAGGAAGTCGTGGGAGGGCCGACTACGGGAAGCTGGCTGCGACAAAGCCGACTCCAAGAGGCCGGCTCCCATAAAGCGGTCATAGCCGTACCCGTAGAGTACGCGTCCACCCCGCGATGATGAAGCAGGGCGTGGCTACAGTGGAGTCTGCCACCCCCAAAACCCGGAGCACGCCTAGTACAGTGCACCGTACGGGTGGCCACGACCCGTCCGGCGCGGCACTGTTGCCACGGCGGCCCTGACGCCGTCCACGACGGGCCACAAGCGTGGCCCCCGAGGCGGTGGGCCCCTTCGGGCAGAGAGATACCAAAGGTGGCCGCACCTCCTCCCAAGTCGGCCGATGGAGAGCCGACCCCCCATAGCCGGCTCGCCATCCTCCTCGAGGGAGACGCCCATTAAGGAGACAAGATACGGCAGGGCTACAGTAATCGCCCGCCAGGGCGGCGGTACTGTAGCCACGCTTACCCCGACCAAGCCCGCGTCAACCGCACAGAGCAACAGTAACCAGCCACCGACCAGGCCCTGGATAGTGGGGCCTGCCTGTCGACCAGGGAGCCGGCAGCCGGCGGGACCCACTAGTCGGCGAGCCCCAGCAGCCGGCACAGAAGCCGGCGAGCACAGTCACAGAGAGCTGGGCCCCGCGCCCAGCTGGATTACCATTGTACCCCCGGGGGGTAGGCCTATATAAACCCCCCGGTGCACCCATGCAAAGGGTTGGACTCTCAAGCTAGACTTAGACACCACACAAGGAGAAGAAGCAAGCTAGTTGTGCCCATCTTCCTCCTTCCACCCAAACAGCTCAAGGAGCATTGTGTAGCTACTTGTTCATTTAGTAACCATGCGGAGACCCCGCAGAGCAGCAGTAGGGGTGTTATCTCCTCGGAGAGCCCTAAAGATGGGTAAGATTCGCCGGCGTGCATGTCTTCGCCTTATCCCGTTTCCAGGCACCGGCGATGTTTTATTGGCTCCCACAATGATAAGCCACCCGTTGGCATATGTCGCAGCTACCACCCGACATTTGGCACCCACCTTGGGGCCAGGTGCACCGTCGTCTGGAGACCTGTTCTGGACGGGAACCCTTTTCCTCCCCCGCGAGCGTAGCCAGCCCGGCTCGCCCAATGGCGCTTGCCATGACGCGCTGCATGGCGTCACCAACATCTGCGCGGCGAGCGGCCTCGCCGACCTCTTCGACAAGGCCCGCATCTCCGACGAGCTTGCCTCTGATGCGGGCACCGACCACCTCGCCAACCTCCTCGGCCAGCTCCACGTCTCCAGCGAGCCAGCTGCAGATTTGGAGTCGGTTGGCTCCACCGACCCGATGCCTGTCGACTCCGACACGGCATCCTACGACACCTTCCCCACCAACGTCACGATCTACAATGACCCGCTCCCTCCGGCCAGCGATCGCGATACTGTCACCACTGAGGTGATGGTTATCGGCCACGACGGCCCGACTAACGAGGGCGCCCGCGACGCCCCGCGCGCGGCGGCCCACGACTTGTCCGCCTCCCTTCCGGCTGACACCAACGACGAAGTACTGGACGCGCGCCGCCTCGCCCTCCTCGCGGAGGGCCGGCGGCTGGCCTCCGTAGGACGCCTCACCGAGGCCTACCAGCGCGAAGCTGACCGCGCCGCCTTCGGCACGCCGGCTCCGGCTGGCCCAAGCCGGGCTGGTGCTGTCAGGCAACGCGGCGCCGTCATCGCCGACACGCTTGGAGTCGATCGCCCGGTCTACGCCACTCCGCTCGAGAACCTGCACGCCGCCCAGGCGGCCATAGACGAGCTGGACGACCTGGAAGCCGAAGACCTCCCCCATATGATGCGGCGTATACAGCAACTAATTGACGCGGCCGCTCGGCAGCATGAAGCCGACGCCTGCGAAGGGAGCCCTCCCCCGCGCCGCGATCACGGCGTGACTTCCCGATCGCCGACTACGAGCAACACCCGCGCGCGGCGCGAGAAAGAGCCGGCTTCCAGCCGAAGCCGGACCCAAATCTCCATCGAGCGAGACGCGGACGGCCGCCCCCGAGCCATGGAATGGCGGGGCACCCCGCCTCCGCCTCGAGCTCGTGGAGAGAGATACCCCACCCCGCCTCCAGTGGCGCACCCGACTCTCAGCGGCCGGCTTGGTCGCCGCGAAGGAGTCGGCGAAAACGACGCCCGCCACCGGATCGACCGCCTGGCTAGATCCCTGGCGCTAGAAGAAGAAGACGATGTCGGCCCGCCTTGCTTTGGCCCCCGCATCCGCGACGAGCCCTTCCCCAAAGGGTCCTCGCTCCCAAGAGACACGCCCAAGTACAACGGCTCGGTGAAGCCGGAAGACTGGCTGACCGACTACTCCACAGCCGTCAGCATCGCCAATGGCAACCGGCGCGTTGCCGTGAAGTACGTGCCCCTCATGCTGCAAGGCACGGCACGGACTTGGCTTAACAGCCTCAAGCCTCTCAGCATCAACAGCTGGGTAGATTTCACTGAAGCCTTCGTTCGCAACTTCACCAGCACCTACAAGCGGGCTCCCAAGCCCAGACAGCTCTCCCAGTGCGTACAGGGCCCAGCCGAGTCCACTCGCGACTACCTCACGCGTTGGGCCGAGCTCCGCAACTCTTGCGAAGGGGTGCACGAGGTGCAAGCCATCGAATACTTCACTGCCGGGTGCCGAGAGGGCACCCTCCTCAAGCACAAGCTCCTTTGCGATGAGCCGACTACCCTCGATGAGCTCATGAACATCGCCGACAAGTACGCCACCGCCGACTCCTCGATGAAGACCGAGCTCCGGGTGGACGCGTCCGAAAAAGTGCTCAATCCGGCGCCCCAAGCACCGGCTGGAGATTCCGGCCGACGCCAACACCAGAATGATCAGAAGCGCAAAGGCCCTGCGCCGCCTCCCACTAGCCGGCAGGTGGCCACGGTCGAAGACGCGCCGCCTGAGGGGCGGCCCGTGCCCAAGAAGCCCAAGGGCGGCCGGCCGGCTTGGCAGCCGGCCTTCTCCTACGAACAAACCCTTGACGCCCCGTGCAAGTTCCATAGCGGCGCGAAGCCGTCCAACCATACGACCCGAAAGTGTAACTGGCTCGCCCGAATCTCCAAGGGCGAAGGGATCACGCCGACTCCGCCTGCCGGCCTGCCGCCTCCTGCTCCGCCGCCCAAGGCCGCTCGGCCCGCGGTCGACGCCGTGCAGGACGAGTTCCCCGACGAGCAAGCATCTTACGTTGTCTTCACTAGCCAACCCGAAGACCGGCGCAGCAAGCGCCGAGAGCAACAAGAAGTCAATATGGCCGCCGCCAGCCCAGCCGGCCACATGCATTGGTCGGAGAAATCCATCAGCTGGAGCCGGGCCGACCACCCAGAGGTGATGCCGTCCCCTGGCTCCTACGCTTTGGTCCTGGAGGCCACCCTCGCGACGGACACGCGCGCCGCCCGCTTCTCCCGTGTGCTGATCGACGGTGGAAGCAGCATCAACATCCTGTACCGCGACACCCTGGAGAAGTTGGGCGTCAGGGCAAAACAGCTTGTGCCGACTCGAACGGTGTTTCACGGCATCGTACCCAGTTTGTCCTGCGCCCCCATCGGCAAGATCAAGATTGATGTACTCTTTGGGGGCAAGGATCATTTCCGCCGGGAAGCAATCTGGTTCGAGGTGGTGGACCTGGAGAGCCCTTACCACGCCTTGCTTGGCCAACCCGCCTTGGCCAAGTTCATGGCGGTCCCCCACCACGCATACCTCAAGATGAAGATACCAAGCTCCAAGGGCATCATCACCATCACCGGCGACTACAAGAAGTCCGCCGACTGCGCCGCGGCCAGCAGCCGGCTGGCCGAATCCCTCGTGATTGCCGAGGAAAAGAAGACGCTGGACAGGGTCGTGGCCCTGGCCAGCAAGCAGCTAAACCAGCCCGCCGACTCCAAGGAGTATGATGCCCAAGGATCTTTCCAGCCGGCCAAGGAGACCAAGAAAATACAGCTCGACCCCGAGCACCCCGAGAGGTTTGCCATCATTGGGGCGAGCCTAGACAGCAAATAGGAAGGCGAGCTCGTCGATTTCCTCCGTGAGAATCGGGATATCTTTGCATGGTCCCCCAAGGACATGCCGGGTGTTCCGAAGGATTTCGCCGAGCACAAATTACATGTGCGGGAGGACGCAAAACCAGTCAAGCAGCCTCTCCGCCGACTGTCAGAGGAGAAGAGAAGGATCGTGGGGGAGGAGATAGCCCGGCTTCTCGCAGCCGGCTTCATCATGGAAGTTTTCTTCCCCGAGTGGCTCGCGAACCCGGTCCTCTTGCTGAAAAAGAATACCAAGTGGCGCATGTGTATAGATTACACAAGCCTCAACAAAGCCTGCCCCAAAGATCCCTTCGCCCTGCCCAGAATTGACCAAGTGATAGACTCCACAGCCGGATGCGAGCTGTTGAGCTTTTTGGATGCTTATTCAGGATATCACCAGATAAAACTGAACCCGGATGACCGACTGAAGACCGCCTTCATCACGCCGTTTGGAGCCTTCTGCTACCTGACCATGACGTTCGGCTTGAGGAATGCCGGCGCCACTTTTCAGCGTTGCATGCAGAAGTGCCTCCTCACGCAGCTCGGCAAAAACGCCCACGTCTATGTGGATGATATCGTGGTGAAGACGGAGAAGCGCGGCACTCTGCTGGAAGACCTGAAAGAGACATTTGAGAACCTGCGTCGGTTCCGAATCAAGCTCAACCCTGAGAAATGCGTGTTCGGAGTGCCAGCCGGACAGCTCCTAGGCTTTCTGGTCTCCGAACGTGGCATCGAGTGCAACCCTATGAAGATCAAGGCCATCAAGAGGATGGCGGTCCCAACCAAGCTTCGAGAGATCCAGAAGTTCACCGGGTGCCTGGCCTCTCTGAACCGCTCCATCAGCCGGCTTGGAGAGAAAGCTCTCCCTCTCTACCGCCTCATGAAGAAGAGCACTCACTTCGAGTGGAATGACCAGGCCGACCAAGCTTTCCACGAGCTGAAGAAAATGCTGGCCACGCCGCCTGTCTTGGCGGCGCCGACTGAGAAAGAGCCCATGCTCCTTTATATTGCCGCCACTAGGCGGGTGGTCAGCACCGTCATTGTAGTCCAACGCCCCGAAGAAGGCCGAGCCCAGCCGGTCCAGAGGCCGGTTTATTACCTGAGCGAGGTGCTGTCCGCCTCAAAACAAAACTACCCGCACTACCAGAAGATGTGCTACGGCATGTACTTCACTGCCAAGAAGCTGAAGCCTTACTTTTAAGATCATCCCATCACGGTCGTATGCACTACCCCGCTGGCCGAGATCATAGGCAGCCGGGATGCATCTGGCCCGGTGGCTAAGTGGGCCATCGAGCTGGCCCCTTACATGATCTTCTACCAACCCCACACCACCATCAAGTCGCAAGCATTGGCCGACTTCCTCGTCGACTGGGCCGAGACCTAGTACTTACCGCCAGCTCTCGACTCCACCCATTGGGACATGCACTTTGACGGATCCAAGATGCGCACCGGCTTGGGAGCCGGCATCGTCCTTACCTCTCCCAAGGGCGACAAGCTCAGATACACGCTGCAGATCCACTTCGCCGCCTCCAACAATGTAGCCGAGTATGAAGCGCTCATACACGGGCTCCGGCTTGCCAAGGAACTCTGCATCCGCCGGATCCTGTGCTATGGCGACTCGGATTTGGTGGTTCAGCAATCATCTGGCGACTGGGACGCCAAGGACGCAAACATGGCAAGCTACCGCTTCCTAGTGCAGCAAATCAGTGGGTACTTCGATGGATGCGAATTCCTCCATGTACCGCGTGCCGACAACGAGCCAGCAGATGCCCTGGCCCGAATAGGCTCCATGCGGCAAGCAATACCAACCGGCGTCGCCCTACAACGCCTCCTCAAGCCATCCATCAAGCCGTCTCCGGAATCCGACTCCATCTTCGTGCCGCCTAACCCCGATGGGGCCGGGTCCGGCTCAAAGAATCAAGCAGTCGGCCCGGCGACTTCAATACTCGGCTCGGGGACTACAGTAGCCGGCTCGGGGACTGCCGCACCCAGCTCGGGGACTGCGGTAGCCGGCCCGGGGATTGCAGTAGCTGGCCCGAGGACTTCTTCAGCACAGCAAGCGGCAGCCGACTCCAGCAATTCATCACCCAGCACGCCCACCCTGGTGGCTGTAGCCACACTGGCAGCAGGGGAAGTTGCAGCTCCATCATGGGCTCAATCCATCCTCAACTTCTTGGTGAACCAAGATCTGCCGGCTGACGAAACAGAAGCGAGACAAGTCCAACATCGATCCGGAGCATACACAATCGTCAACAGAGAACTTGTCAAGCGCAGTGTCACCGGAGTCTTATAGCGATGCGTCGAGCAGGAGAAAGGCATTGCAATCCTCAGAGATATACACCAAGGAGAGTGCGGCCACCACGCCGCATCAAGATCACTTGTCGCCAAAGCCTTCCGCCACGGTTTCTTTTGGCCGACTGCTTTGGACGACGCTAAAGAGCTAGTCAAACACTGCAAAGGCTGCCAGCTTTTCAGCTCCAAGCAACACATGCCGGCTTCGGCACTCAAGACCATTCCCCTCACCTGGCCCTTTGCCGTCTGGGGACTGGATATGGTGGGCCCATTCAAGACAGCGCGCGGCGGCAAGACGCATTTGCTCGTCGCCGTGGACAAATTCACCAAGTGGATTGAGGCGAAGCCAATCAAGAAGCTGAATGGGCCGACTGCGGTGACTTTCATTGCAGATATAACAACCCGGTACGGCGTACCGCACAGCATCGTCACTGACAACGGCACGAATTTTGCCAAAGGTGCCTTGGCACGGTTCTGCGCTGCACAAGGTATCCGGCTGGACCTTGCGTCCGTCGCCCACCCGCAGTCAAACGGCCAAGTAGAGCGAGCAAATGGCCTCATCCTGTCCGGCATCAAGCCCCGACTGGTCGTACCTCTGGAGCGTTCAGCCGGCTGTTGGCTCGACGAGCTGCCGGCTGTCCTATGGAGTCTGCGTACTACCCCAAACAGATCAACCGGCTTCACTCCTTTCTTCCTTGTATATGGTGCCGAGGCAGTCATCCCAACAGACATCGAGTTCGACTCGCCTCGGGTAACCATGTACACGGAGGCGGAGGCCAAAGAAGCACAAGAAGACGGTGTCGACCTGCTAGAAGAAGGCCGGCTATTAGCCCTCAGCCGGTCTGCCATCTACCAGCAGGGTTTGCGCCGCTACCACAGCCGGAAGGTTAGACCAAGATCCTTCCAGGAGGGCAACCTTGTGCTCCGGCTGATCCAGCGAACAGCCGACCAGCACAAGCTCGCAGCCCCCTGGGAAGGCCCCTTCGTCGTCAGCAGAGCTCTAGGCAACGATTCCTACTACCACATCGACGCGCAGAAGCCGAAGGCACGCAAGAGAGACGACTCCGGCAAGGAGTCGGAACTACCATGGAACGCCAATCTCCTTCGAAAATTTTACAGTTGAAATACAGTATGTATCGCGTCCACTTTTGTATTAAGTACGAAACAATAGGCTCCCCAAGGAGGACTCGGGGACTGCCATCTTTTATTTTATGAATGAAAGTTATCATGTGTATGGTATCGCCTGTTCATTTATTTTGTCCGGCACCGGGTCCGACGAGTCGGCCCGGGGACTAGCCGACTGGAGTTATATTAGGAGTCCTACCCGCGGTCAGACAAGTAATGTGCTGACACCCAGGCTTGGCTCTTGCCAAAATTGCAGTTCGAAGAACCGACTGCCCGGCCGGCAAGAGTCATAAGCCGAAAAGGGTGCGCACACGAAAAACGGCTAGGGACTAACGGGCTTATATAACAAAAGCCGGCTTGCCGCCTCCCGCCGACCGACTACCAGAGTAGCCGGCCAGCCAGCTTGCATTCAGTCTGCTTCAGATCCAAGAAAGCTCGAGTACTTGCCTTCCCAAAGAGGGAAGGCGGCAAAGGAAAAAGCCTAAGGATAAAAAGTGCACTCGAATGGAAGCCAACACATGCATACAATAATATTTACACAAAAGACCTCCAGAGAGGTCAGCATCCAACATTGTTCGATACACCCCCAGTGGGTGGAATTGCGAAAACTTGAAAATTGTTCGAAAAGGCAAAAGCAGGAACAACAGGGACGGCAGATCAAGCCGGCGGGGCCGCTGACGAGCCGGGCTGGGCGGTGGAGACGGTCGTGCCAGCTGAAGGAGCAGCCGGCTGGCCAACTTCGGCCTGATCACCGCTTCCGGCAGAGGGCGCGCTCCCGCGCGGCTCGTTGCTGGAGGCACGGTCGGCTTGAGGTCGGTCGGTCGTCTCACCAGCCGGCTCGGCGTCTCCACCGTCTTCTTCCTCGTCATCCTCGCCCTCGTCGCTGGAGGCAATCTCCTCGGCCGAGTCCTCTCCTTCCGCCGGGTTCAGCCCGAACCACTCCTTCGGCTGGGCGATGCCGTCGTCATTAAGCTCCGGCGCGAAGACGCCGGTGTTGGTGCACTCGGCGATCGTCGAGGCGCGCTGCGCGATCGCCGGCCGCACCTCCTCCAGCTCCGCGTCGGCCTCTAGCCGCCAAGTCCGCAGCTGGTCCAGGCTTAGCCCTGGGTACCATGCGCGGACGAACTCCAACGCACGCCCGGCTCCGAGACGGGCCGCTGACACCTTCCAAGCCTCGAAGTGGCCGACTGCGACTTCTAGCCAGTCGGCGGTCCGACTTGGGGTGCGGGGAATCATCTGGCCGGGCCAGAGCGCGGCCAGCACCTGCGCCCCGGCACGTTGGAGCCGGCGGAGTATCCGATGGGCCGGTTGCAGTCATGCTTGGATGGCAATGAGCTGCTCCGACAGCGTTCGATTTGCATCCGGCGCAAAGACAACTCCAGCCTGACGGCGCGCCTCGCGATGGGCCTCGATGGCTTGGGTGGCGAGGACGGAGTGGCCGGGAAAGTAATCTGCGCAAAGTAACAAGCACAAGTCAGAATAAAACCCCAGGCGGCCGGCAGACGGAGGAAGGGAAAGAAAGGCGGCTTACCATCGATCAGATCTTCGATTCGGCCGAAACCTTCCTCCAGCGCCTGGCGCATCTCGGCCCAGCTCGCCGCCTTGATCTCGAACTCCGCCTTCAGGGCAGCCACGCCGTCCTGCGCCTTCTGCAGGACCGCCTTATGGCTCTCTTCCTGGTCGGCCAGTTTCTTGGCCAAGCGGTCGCGCTCTTGAACCAAGTCGGCATACTCGGCGTCCGTGGCACGAAGAGCGGTCTGCGCTTCACCGAGCTCCCTCCGCAAGTCGGCATTGGCCCCTACATGAGCAAGAGACAAAGAGAAAGAGTCAATAAGGGAAAGGTCATAAAGAAAGATCCGACCCGACTGCACTGCAGTCGGCCCGGATCTCGGGGACTCCACCCAGTGGGTGCGCTGTCGCGCCCCCACGAGAGACAGATAAGAGAAATATGCTTACGTCGGTTGCTGGCCAGGTCTTCGGTCTTCCGGCTCAGCTCCCGAGCCTGGGAGTTGAAGGCGGCAGCACGAGAGTCGTGATAATCCTAAAGATCAGACAGAAAACAGAGTTAAGATAGTCGTTGAGAAAGATCCGACCCAACTGCGCTGCAGTCGGCCCGGATCTCGGGGACTACACCCAGTGGGTGCGCTAGCGCACCCCCACGGAAAAAATCAGAGGACCAGAGCGGTCGACAAGTAAAAAACTTACCCGGATTATGGACCGCGTTGACAGAAACTCCTGAGTAAATTGCTGCAGGAGGGCGGCCTGAGCCTGCAGCCGGCTCCGAACCCCTTGGGCCGCCATGTTCAGCTCGCCACTTCCTCCGCTGGGAGTCCACCCGGATGTGGCGGAACTGGCCGCCTCCAAGGCTTCTGCCGTCTGGTTGGCACCCGTGGCTTGGCGCGTGTCCGGCGGGGCCGTGCTTCCTCCGGCGCGCTGGCTCGCCGCCAGCTGAATTTCAAGACCGGCTCCGGCCTCGGGTGCGGCCCGGGTCGGCTCCTCCGGCACCACCAACGACTGGCCGCCTTCGCCCGCTCCGGCTTGCGCTGCCGGCGGCATCCTCTCCGCGAAGACCTCGAAGAGCTCATCCCTCTGCGCCAGCGGCTGATCGGGGGTGATCTCCTCCGCCGTGGGCAGCGGGATGTCCGGGTCCACGGTGCGGAGGGGGATGGCGAGCAGCGGAGGCCGGCTACGCATGCCCTCTGCCTCCGTCTCCGCGGTCGCCCGCTCCAATGGAGTCTCAGCTGCCGCATCCGCTCGCTCCGTCGCCGCCTGGGCGGCCTCCCGCTCCGCCGCCTCCCTCTCTTCTCGCGCCTCGCGGGCGTTCCGCTCAGTGGCTTCCGCAAGATCGGCGCGGGGGTCCACGCGACGGGGACCTGAAGATCCAGCACCCGGCCCAACCACAGAGCCGCCTGGGCCTCATTCAAGGGAAAGCGGCGCCCTGCTCAGAAATCGGAGAAGGGTTAGAACAAAAGAAGACAACAAAAAACAAGCACGCAAGCGGCCAAAGGGCTTACGATGAAACCGCTGGAGGTTGCTTCACCGCCTTCCGGAAACGGGCCGCCTTCGCCGCCGCTTCGTCTCGCTTCGTTGCCGCGGCGGAGG
Source organism: Triticum monococcum (assembly GCA_034509565.1). Lineage (NCBI taxonomy): Eukaryota > Viridiplantae > Streptophyta > Magnoliopsida > Poales > Poaceae > Triticum > Triticum monococcum. The sequence goes on from CM067844.1 coordinate 119,529,036, forward strand.
CCCTCGTTTTCTTCGGCCGGCTGCCGAAGAGAGGAAGCACGGCCCGGCGCTTCGACGTTCCACCACCGACAGCCGGCGCGGCGGACGAGCTCGCGCTGTGGCGATCGGTTGCCGGCTGGTGGCGCGGGATTTCTTCAGCGTCGGCGTCGTCCGGCCAGTCGTCAAAACTGGTCGAGAGCCCCGTGCCTCCGGGCTCGGCGACGTCCCCCATGGCGGCGTCCTCCATGGCGGCCGCCGCCAAATCCGGGTCGTCGGTGTCGTCTACCGTACGGTCCGGGGCATACCGGCGTTCGACTCCTGCCGCCCCGGCTGGCGGCGGAAGAAGATGGTTCTGATAAAAAAAGGGGGGAGCCGCCTGGTCAGAAGCCGGCCGGCATAAAGCCGGCTGATGACAGAAAGATGGACTTGCCACGGGCGGAGGATGGGCGTGGGAGTACGGCGCCTTGCCGTATTGCCAGTCGTCGGTGAGCTTGAGGTTGGCGATGTAGTTCACCATGAGCGCTACCTCGGCATGGGGCATGTCCCATGTGCTCAGCCGGCAAGGGTCGAAGCGGCCGCTCATCTGGCATAGCATGTGGGGCCGGCTCTGAAGGGGAAGGATCCGGCGCTCGACGAAGGCGGCCACCAAGTCGGCTCCGCGCAGGCCTTCCGACTGGATCATTACCCGAAGCCGGGCGATGGCGGCATTCCCAGCCGGAGATAAGGACTTGGACCGGAAGCCCCAAGACGGCTGCCTCCCAGCCGGCGGGCCGGCTACGTAAGCCGGTAGATTAACATAGTCTCCTTGCGGGGCGACGTTCTTGACGTAGAAATATGATTTTTGCCAGAGTTTGACCGATTGGATTAAAGGGATGTGCGGGAAGGGGTTGTTCTCGCCTGACCTCTTCATCGCGATGAAGGCCCCGCAGGGGGCGGGCACGCCGGCGGTGACGGTGCCGAGCTTGTTTTGGAAGAGCTCCGCCCAAAGCTCCAGCATGGGCAGCACTCCCAAGAAGCCTTCGCAGAGAGAGACGAAGGCCGACAGCAGCATAACCGCGTTGGGCGTGAGGTGATGCGGCTGGAGACAGTAGAAGTCGAGGAAGGAACGCATGAATCCGCTCGCCGGGAAGCCGAAGCCACGCAGGAAATGCGTGCAGAAGACGACGCGCTCGCCTTCCTCCGGTGCCGGCGAGATTTCCGCTTCCGGCGCCAGACGAGCCTGCACGAGGTTGGCGGCGGGCAGGCGTCGGGTCCGGCGGAGAAACTCTATGTGATCTTCATGGATGTTGGAGCCGTCCCACGAGCTTGACAGCGCCATGGACATGGCGGCGTGGGCAGGCTGTAGCGTGAGGTTGCGTCGGGCGCGGAAGAAGAAGAAACGAAAGAAGAGCAAGGAGGGACGGGGAGCGGGGGAGCGAGCAAGCCTTTGTCTCTCCCCCTCCCCCTCCTACTTGTAGGCTCGTGCGCCGGAGCCGAGGAGGCGCGGCGTGGGGGATCGTGGGGATCGATCGTGCCCACTTCCCCCACGCCCCGTGCTTATTGCGTGCATTGAAGACACGAAGAAATGGCCGCGGGGATGCGAGCAGTCCCCTCGGGCCACAGAAGATCTATGCCCGGGCCGAGGCCGGGGAGTGGGGGGCCCGGGCTTGCGGCGGCATCCCGTCGTGCGCGTGCGACGGAAGGACTTCTCCGCCACGTGGCCCGTCGTGGGGCCCGCGGGCCGCCCGCGGGTCAACCATGGTCATAATAATAAACAAATAAGTTATCCAAAGTCGGCCTGCGATGGCAAGGTCGGCTCCTCAGGATATGAAGCTGGCCAAGCTTCTCGTCCTTCTGTCCGCCGTGAAGCTCGCCCAACTTCGGGGACTACTGTCGGAGTAAATAGCCATGGGTAGCCTAGCCGGCTTCCCCTGGCCCATCAGAAAAAATTACGAGCCTGTCCGGCTCTCAAGAAGACTCAAGACCTGGGGCCGCCTCCCCCCTCTGCCGGCTATCTTCTAGGCCGGCTTCGGGGGCGGCCGCCTTTTACCCTCATGAAGCAAGTCATGGGAGGGCCGACTATGGGAAGCCGACTGCGACAAAGCTGACTCCAAGAGGCCGGCTCCCATAAAGCGGTCAAAGCCGTACCCGCAGAGTATGCGTCCACCCCGCGATGATGAAGCAGGGCGTGGCTATAGTGGAGTCTGCCACCCCCAAAACCCGGAGCACGCCTGGTACAGTGCACCGTACGGGTGGCCACGACCCGTCCGACGCGGCACTGTTGCCACGGCAGCCCTAACGCCGTCCACGACGGGCCACCAGCATGGCCCCCGAGGCGGTGGGCCCCTTCGGGCAGAGAGATACCAAAGGCGGCCGCACCTCCTCCCAAGTCGGCCTGATGGATAGCTGGCCCCCCATAGCTGGCTCGCCATCCTCCTTGAGGGAGACGCCCATTAAGGAGACAAGATACGGCGGGGCTACAGTAATCGCCCGCCAGGGCGGCGGTACTGTAGCCACGCTTACCCCGACCAAGCCTGCGTCAACCGCACGGAGCAACAGTAACCAGCCACCGACCAGGCCCTGGATAGTGGGGCCTGCCTGTCGACCAGGGAGCCGGCAGCCGGCGGGACCCACTAGTCGGCGGGCCCCAGCAACCGGCGCAGAAGCCGGCGAGCACAGTCACAGACAGCTGGGCCCCGCGCCCAGCTGGATTACCATTGTACCCCCGGGGGGTAGGCCTATATAAACCCCCCGGTGCACCCATGCAAAGGGTTGGACTCTCAAGCTAGACTTAGACACCACACAAGGAGAAGAAGCAAGCTAGCTGTGCCCTTCTTCCTCCTTCCACCCAAACAGCTCAAGGAGCATTGTGTAGCTACTTGTTCATTTAGTAACCATGCGGAGACCCCGCAGAGCAGCAGTAGGGGTGTTATCTCCTCGGAGAGCCCTGAAGCTGGGTAAGATTCGCCGGCGTGCATGTCTTTGCCTTATCCCGTTTCCAGGCACCGGCGATGTTTTATTGGCTCCCACAATGATAAGCCACACGTTGGCATATGTCGCACCTACCACCCGACAGTTGTCCTTTGGTGCCTCTGGAAATATAGAAATGCTATGATTTTCAGTAACACCTCCTGGATTTCCATTCCGCAGGTCTTGAGGTTGATCAGGAACATGGTGAGGAACTGGGCGATTCTCTCCTCCGGATCGGACAAGGACAAGTTGATGAGCTTCATGGAAACCCTAATAAGATCCCTCCAGAAACCGTTGGCGATCACTTGTGGCTGAACAAGGCTCGACTTGCTCTGGAGCTGGACCCATGGGCTCATCTCAAGATCTTTGATGAAGATGATGGGCACCTGGCGCCAAAAAAGAGGGACATCCACCATGCTACGCCTTCCAGCCCGGTGTCTCCGCTTTCTTACTGGTCGCTGCAGGCTGACACGGCCCCTCGGCTGAAGACCATGAAGGCTTCGCTGGACCCTCCTTGTGTCATTTGAGTGCTCTATCCGCTCTGCCTTTGGCACCGCTCGGGTGATTTGTGTTATTCAGAGAACTTGTTCATCGACCCCCCTAGTTTGTAGCTTTTCTACCTTTGCTTTCGAACTTCTCTTTGAGCTGTTGTATCAGAATATGTTGTGGTTTCGTTCTCAGCAATGGAACCGGGGAGATGCTCCCTGTTTTTCTAAAAAAAATATTTTATATGTTATTATATAAAGCTTGGTAAGACTGTAAATTTAAGGACAAATGTAATAATATCACTTATTATTTAAATATATTTATAACAAAATGATCAGCCCCTTTTTATTTTTTGATAACATTGCTGGCCCAACCCAACATTATAATTAGAATCAACCTAGCAAAATCGTGTATTTCGAGAAAGTGCAAATGGGCTGTAATTTTTTAGGAAATAAAATAAACGGGCTGCATGGACACTACATTATTTGTTCACCCAGCCAACTAATGGCTGTAATTCAAAAAAAGAAAGATCAAATTGACTGTAAATTCTACCGCGCAAAAAAAGACTGTAAATTCTGAAAAATGGGTTGAATACGTGCCACATTTTTGGAGGCTGAAATGTGGGCCAATAGGTCGAAGCCAATGCAAGTCGTTGTCAATTTAGTCAAAAAATGATTCTGATATGTTAGCCATTGGATTTACATCCAACGACCGGCATCCATCTTCAATCTCTCGTCTTCTTCCTCCAGCGCCGCCGGGACCACCTCCCGCCTCCTGCTGCTAGCAGCTCTGCTTAGCATGCTTCTCTATGAAGCGCTACTCCCCCGTTGGCCAGGCCATCCCTCCACCCCTCCACACCTCCTGTTCTTCTCCACTGACTGCCGAACCACACCGCACTAGAACCAGTTAACCCTCGTACACCTCTCTGTCTGCGACTCTACTCCCTTGTCTTCCCATCTCCGGCTCATTGCTGTCCGGGGCCTCGCCGTCGTCTACCACCTTGGATGCGCTCGGCGCGGCGTGGTCAACATGGTCAATGAATGACACCATCGGAAGTAGACTGTGCGTGGAGAGGCTGACAGCTGGGTCCACGGCCGCGCACAAGGAAATGCCTCCTTATTACGCGCAAAATAATGATTCCTCCACCTGACATCTGGGACCCGCTGGAAGGTCCTCTGTATTTCGCGAAATAAAGTGGCCCCCGCTGACATGTCGGACCCACCAGCTATCTTCGCACGCAAGGAAGTGCCTCCTTATTACGCACAAAAAAATGAATATTCCCCCTGCCAGTTGGAACCCAGCATAGTGGAGGCTGACTTGTGGGCCTACCAAGTTGACGGGGACGGAGGGCTTTGTCAACTTAGTCAATATGAACGATTCTAGCTCCTGTTACCGTATGATATTCATCCAACGACCGTAGTGCTTCTTCAACCTCTGATCTTCTTGCTCCAGCCACCCAAACCAGCGCCGGTCGTGCTGCGCGCTCCTGCCTCCCGTGGCCGGCTGTGATGCCGCGGAGGCCTCACCGCCCCCTACTACTCCCACCGCTGGCTAGGCCATCCCTCTAATCACCCACACCCCCTGTTATTCTGCGGCGACAGTAGCCTCACACCGCAGCCGAACCAGTGAACCCTCGTACTCCTCTTCGCGTGGGCATCCACTGCTGCGTCTTCCCCGGTTGCAAGTCGTCCCCTTCCTAATCCTCACCGTCGTCCACCGCCCTGGTGCTCTCGGCGCGGCGTGGTCAACGTGGTCAATGACCGACTTCCATCGGAAGAGTACTGTACGTGGAGAGGCTGACAGGTGGGTCCACGTCAGCCGCAAGGAAGTGCCTCCTTATTACGCGGAAAATAATTATTCCTCCACCTGACAGCGGGGACCCACTGGACAGGCCACCAGTATTTTGCGAAAAAAAATCGTTTCCACCTGACTGCTGGGACCCACCGGACGGGCCACCGTATTTCGCGAAAAAAACGTTCCCCCCGCTGTCAGCTCGGACCCATCGGAAGTGCCTCCTTATTACGCACAAAAAAATGAATACTCCCCCGGCTAGCTGGGACCCACCTTGCTGGGAGGCTGACTTGTGGGCCTACTAAGTTGACAGGGATGAAGGGCTTTGTCAATTTAGTCAATATGAACGATTCTTGCTCCAGTGACCGTACGATGTCCATCCAACGGCCGTAGTGCTTCTTCAACCTCTGGTCTTCTTGCTCGAGCCGCCCAAAGCAGCGCCGATCGTGTCGCATGCTCCTGCCTCCCGTGGCCGGCTGTGATGCCGCAGAGGCCTCACCGCCTCCTACTATTCCCACCGCTGGCCAGGCCCTGCGGCGACGGCCGCCTCACACCGCAGCCGAACTAGTGAACCCTCGTAGCCCTCTCCGCGCGGGCTTCCACTGCCGCGTCGTCCCCTTCCTAGGCCTCGCCGTCATCCACCGTTGTGGTGCCCTCCGCGCGGCGTGGTCAACCAAGGAACGACTTCCATCGGAAGAGTACTGTATGTGGAGAGGCTAACAGCTGGGTCCACGGCCACAGCCCAGTTTTTTGTGATTTGCCAAGTAAGTCGCTTTGTCAGGCCTGTTGGGCTGCAAATCTTTCAAGACGAGGAGAGCTTTCATTAGGCTGGCCGAGAAAATGGCCCATCATTAATGAGCAATGGGTTGTACATTTTTATAACACATCAAACCGGCAATTAGTTTCAAATATCTTTTTTTCATTTCAAGATTTTAAATTACATAAATTTTTATGCATGGAGAATTTGTTGGATTTTATATTCATATGCATTTATTTTTAAAATCAGTTTGAATGTGAGTCGAAATTTCGGGATTAAAAACAGTTCGGACCACACCGAAATATGCAAAATTTCATATAATCTTTTAACCGTTGCCACAATATGGGTTGTAATGCTAACAAAAGGAATATGGGCTCCAAAAAAACCTTAAGAATTAGCAAATGGGCTGTAAATTATTAGAAATAATGGCAGATGGGTTGTATGTTGTTTTCCACAGATTTGAGGCTTTCCTAAAAAAAGGTTGACACACAAGCATTGACTGTTGGATGTCCATCCAACGGTCGTCGTGCTTCTTCAATCTCTGCTCTTCCGGCTCCAGCCGCTCAAACAAGCGCCGGCGAGACTGCTGCTCCCTCCTCCTCGCGGCCGGCTGTGCTGCCGCGCAGGCCTCCCCGCCCGACCATACTCCCATCGCTGGCCTAGCCATCCCTCTACTCACCCACACCTGTTGTTATTCTCCGACGACGGTAGATGAACCAGTAAACCCTCGTACAGTTGTACTCCCCTCCGCGTGGGAAACAACTGACGAGTCTTCCCTGCCTCTGTGTCGTCCCCTTCCTAGGCCTCGCCGTCATCCACCGCCCTGGTGCTCTCGGCGCGGTGTGGTCAAGGAACGACTTCACTGTACGTGGAAAGGCTGACAGCTGGGTCCACGTCCGCAGCAAGGAAGTGCCTCCTTATTACGCGGGAAATAATGATTCCTTCACCTGACAGCTGGGACCCACCGGACGGGCCACTGTATTTCGCAAAAAAATTGTTTCCCCCTGACTGCTGGGACCCACCAGCTACATCTTCGCACGCAAGGAAGTGTGTCCGGGCAATTAAAATGATTCGCCCCCTGACTGCTGGGACCCACCAGCTACATCTTCGCAGGCAAGGAAGTGCCTGACAGTCGGGACCCACCTGGTCGAAGCGTACGTAGCGTTGTCATTCTGGTCGCGAACGTGTACATACATACTGGTCGATGTAGAGGCGTGCACGTGTCGCAGTAGAGGCGCGCACGTGTCGTAGTAGAGGCGTGCACGTAGCATTTACACGTACGTACAGCGACCAGGGTGCAAGAAAGAAAATACAGCCACGTATGTGTACATACGGGCGGGGTCTCGAACGCCTACTCGCGCATACGTACGGCCAGGGCTCGTGTACACGGCTGGGTCGGAACGGAGAAATGGCGTCGTCGTCGTGTTCATGGGGAGGCAACGGAATGCGTCGTGTTCATGGGGAGGCAACGGAATGCGTCGTGTTCATCGGGAGGGCTTGGACGGAACAGGCGATGGAAACGAGGCATGGCGTATCGGAGAACGAAGGAAACGGCCTTGTGTTCGACCGGCCACGTTCGAAATGGGATCCTGTTCATCGGGAGGGGTCTGGCATACCGCAAAACGGAGGAAACGGAGCTCCTACGGTCGAAACGGGGGTCCTGTTGATCGGGAGGGGTGTGGCGTACCGCAAAACGGACTTGTGTTGGAGCGCTACGGTCGAAATGGGGGTCCTGTTCATCAGGAGGGGTGTGGCGTACCGCAAAACGGGACTCCACGAGATACTGTTCATCTCCACCGTCGACCTCCTCCAGCCTCCATGGGCTCCAGTTCATCCAGCCTCCACTGCGCGCTACTCCACCGGCTACTGTTCAACCACCCCTCCACCGTCTACTGTTCATCCAGACCTCCACACCATGGGGTCCTGTTCAACCACCCCTCCACGGGCACCCCTCCACCGTCTACCGTTCATCCAGCCCTCCACACCATGGGGTCCTGTTCAACCACCCCTCCACCATCTATTGTTCATCCAGCCCTCCACACCACGGGGTCCTGTTCATCCACCCCTCCACGGGCACCCCTCCACCGTCTACTGTTCATCCAGCCCTCCACCACACCACGGGGTCCTGTTCATCCAGAGGCAACACCACCACTCACTGTTCATCCAACCCCCCCCCCCCCCCCGCAACGCTCACTGTTCATCCCATTGATCGGCTTCAGTTAGCAGCAGTAGCGAAGGAATCGCTCGATCAGGTTCAGTTAACAGCCATCGATCGATCGCTCGGGTTCAGTAACGTGTAGCCTGTAGTGCAACCGCTCGGGTTCAGTTAGAGCCCAACGCCTCGCTCGGGTTCAGTTAGAGCCAACGCCTCGCTCGGGTTCAGTTAGAGCCAACGCCTCGCACACACGTGCGTACGTGTACGAGAGAAACGCGCATCGGTCGGCCCCCGACCTCCCACCGTAACCGGGAACTCCCCAAAATTTTATTCCCCCTTGCTTCTACCATGGTTTTTTCCGTCATGGACGGCCCAAAGAATGTCATGTAGCTGCGTCTCCGGCCCGCCCAGGACGAAAAGCCCATTTTCTGTCATGATTTTTTGTCATAGAAGTAGGAGCCCACCACATCTATGATGATACCGGGTTTTGTCACAATTATCGTCATAGAAGTGTCATATGTATGACAGAAAAAAAATTCGTTCGGCCCAAAATGTCACGGATGTGTCTTTTTTTGTAGTGTTGCTATTAATCATGCTAATCAAGATAAAACGAATGACAATGATAAGAAGGGGATTGAGCATCTAACTAAAGAACTAGACACTCTTAAGTTAGCTCATGAAACTACCTTGGACGATCATCGAGAACTTTTAAAGACTCATGAGAAGCTACATTTTGAAAAGCTATCCTTGAGCAAGAACATGAGTTCTTAAAAGCAATCAATGATGATCTTCGCAAGAAAAGTTCTTCTTACATTGCCATGCATTTACTCTTGTCTACTTACATGCCACAAGGTAAATCTAGCAACAAGAGTAAGAAAGATTCTTCCTCTAGTAGTAACAAAAATCATGCTAAATACAATGTTGTTGCTTCTAGTAGTTCTCTTGATTCCACTAATGATTATCTTAGCCAAGTTACACTTGAGCAAGAAAATAGCTTATTGAAGGGAATTATAGAGAAAGGTGTTTACAAGAGTCTTGCCGGAAGTAAGAAATTTGAGGAAATTGTATGCAAGCAAGGAAGACACCGGAAGAATCAAGGTGTTGGTTTTGAACGAAAGTTCAATGCCAATGGAGTTGAGTGGGAAGAAGATCAATACCCCAAGATGAAGTTTGTTCCTCAACAAGAGAAGTATGATCCTACTTCTTTCCAAGGAACACAAGCTCAAGATGATCTTCCACCACAAGACCACAAGCTAAAAGGCATGGACAAGCTTCAAGAGGAGATTAATGCATTTGAAGAAGCACCTAAGGCCTTGGTCAAGTGGGTTCCCAAGACTACATCAAGTTCCACGTCATCAAGTACGACTACAACTCCAAGGATTCCCATCAAGATGGTGTGGATCCCTAAGAAGAAGAACTAGAGAGTTCTTGAGGGTGACTTCGCCAACATACTTCACTCTCATCATTTTGGCAAGGACGAGTGCAAACAACTTCCATATCTTGCACTAGTTCAAGGAGTCACAAACCCTCTTGTTGGTAAGACAAGGGACAAGGTAACCTAATGCGTTCATGGACATCATCTCATGTGAATATCACTCTATGTCTATGGATATCTGATACGTCTCCAACGTATCTATAATTTTTGATTGCTCCATGCTATTATATATTCTGTTTTGGATGGTTAATGGGCTTATTTATACACTTTTATATTATTTTTGGGACTAACCTATTAACCGGAGGCCCAGCCCAAATTTTTGTTTTTGCCTATTTCAGTGTTTCGCAGAAAAAGAATATCAAACAGAGTCCAAACGGAATGAAACCTTCGGGGGCGTGATTTTTGGAACAAACGTGATCGAGAGGACTTGGAGTGGACGTCAAGCAACCAACGAGGAAGCCACGAGCCAGGGAGGCACGCCTAACCCCCTTGGGCGTGCCCTCCACCCTTGTGGGGCCCTCGTGGCTCCACCGACCTACTTCTTCCTCCTATATATACCTACATACCCTGAAAACATCAGAGGGCACCACGAAAACCTAATTCCACCGCCGCAACCTTCTGTACCCGTGAGATCCCATCTTGGGGCCTTTTCCGCTGCTCCGCCGGAGGGGCCATTGATCACGGAGGGCTTCTACATCAACACCATAGCCTCTCCGATGATGTGCGAGTAGTTTACCTCAGACCTTCGGGTACATAGTTATTAGCTAGATGGCTTCTTCTCTTTATTTGGATCTCAATACAAAGTTCTCCTCGATCTTCTTGGAGATCTATTCGATGTAATCTTCTTTTGCGGTGTGTTTGTCGAGATCTGATGAATTGTGGGTTTATGATCAAGATTATCTATGAACAATATTTGAATCTTCTCTGAATTCTTTTATGTATGATTGGTTATCTTTGCAAGTCTCTTCGAATTATCAGTTCGGTTTGGCCTACTAGATTGATCTTTCTTGCAATGGGAGATGTGCTTAGCTTTGGGTTCAATCTTGCGGTGCTCAATCCCAGTGACAGTAGGGGAAATGACACATATTGTATTGTTGCCATCGAGGATAAAAAGATGGGGTTTATATCATATTGCATGGGTTTATACCTCTACATCATGTCATCTTGCTTAAAGCGTTACTGCGCTCTTATGAACTTAATACTCTAGATGCATGTTGGATAGTGGTCGATGTGTGGAGTAATAGTAGTAGATGCAGGCAGGAGTCGGTCTACTTGTCACGGACGTGATGCTTACATACATGATCATACCTAGATATTCTCATAACTATGCTCAATTCTATCAATTGCTCGACAGTAATTTGTTTACCCACCGTAATACTTATGCTATCTTGAGAGAAGCCACTGGTGAAACCTATGGCCCCCGGGTCTATTTTCCATCATACAAGTTTCCAATCTATTTTATTTTGCATTCTTTACTTTCAATTTATATCAAAAAATACCAAAAATATTTATCTTATTGTTATTATCTCTATCAGATCTCACTCTTGCAAGTGGTCATGAAGGGATTGACAACCCCTTTATCGCGTTGGTTGCGAGGTTCTTATTTGTTTGTGTAGGTAAGTGGTGACTCGCGCGTGGTCTCCTACTGGATTGATACCTTAGTTCTCAAAAACTGAGGGAAATACTTACGCTGCTTTGCTGCATCACCCTTTCCTCTTGAAGGGAAAACCAATGCATGCTCAAGAGGTAGGAAGAAGGATTTCTGGCGCCGTTGCTGGGCAGGCTCACGCCAAGTCAAGTCAAGATTTGATCTCCCGCCAACGTGCGATTTCTGGCGCTGTTGCCAGGGAGATCTATGCCAAGACAAGACATACCAAGTACCCATCACAACTCTTATCCTTCGCATTACATTATTTGCCGTTTGCCTCTTGTTTTCCTCAGGGGCCTCAGTCGCACGCGCTGAGGGCAGCTGCTTGCCTCCCTCAGCCTCAGCGGCACGGGCCCCAAGAGCTGCTCCCTCATGAGCATCGCCCGGCGCTGTCACCCCGCCGGGAGCCCCCTCGGCCTTTGGCGCCTCATGCCTCCCTGCTCCGCCACTTGAGGAAGAGTCGCCTTGGCCGACTAGAAGGGCAGTCACCATCACTGGGTTCTCGCGAGGCCCCCGGAGGCCGGCGGGGCGCGGCCCCCACTCATCAAAGATAGGCATCTGATTCACAAAATCGCCCCTGTTCTGGCAGAGGTATAGCAAGGCCCCTCCCTGCTGGATGCTGCCAGGGTTGGGGTCCCCAGTCAGGATCAAGAGCACTGTCCTCAGCACTTCAGGCGTCAGGTCCTCTTCCTAGAGCCTCATACGATCATCACGCCCGCTGAAGGCCCACATCCGGCTGGAGTGGCGTTGGAGAGGAGCAATGCGGCGAAGCAGGAACTCCTTCACCACCTTGGGCGCTATCACGCCAAGCGACCTCAAGAACGCGAAGCGGTGCCAGACAAAGACGAGCCGGGGGCTCTCAAGCGTCTCCTGGCCCCAGCCCGAATTGGGGACAGCAGGCGAAGTTGGCGCCGATAGCAGGGGGCTGGGCACCCCTGCATCCACATACAGCCACCGCTCGCGGAACCCAGCCGCAGGCGGAGGGAGCCTGAAGTCAATCCATGTGGCCGCTGTCTCAGACGCAGCAACAAATCTCACGCACGCCCAGCATTAGGTAGGGTCGACAAGGCGCGGAGAGAAGAAGTGGCGCAGCAAGGCAACCGAAGGAAGGATGCCCATCATCGCTTCGCAAACAAATGCGAAGACCGAAAGGAGGGTGATGGACTCAGGACCCAGATGCATCATGTGGATCTGATAGTGGGAAAGCATGGCATTGAAGAAATCAGAAAAGGGGGGAACCAGACCCGCCCACAGGGCGTCGGCGAAATACTGGACCTCGGTGACTATCCTGTCGATGGAGAAGTGAGACGCGGGCCAGGCCGTCGTCCTCCCGCATTCGTTGAAGATGGTGGCCAGAGCTGAGCTGACCTTGCCCAAGCCCTCGGCAGGGGCCGCCAACGGCGGCGAGCAAGGCAGAGGCATGGGTTTCTTCCCTCTTCCCTTCTTCGTCGGAGCCATGGCAATGGGAAGGGGGGGAAGGTTCGAGATTGGGTTGAAAACAGAAGCTGGAGTTCGAGCAGAGGAAGGACAGAGGGCGTTCTAGCGACAGAAAGGGGAGCGGCTGTGTACGACTACGAGTCCACCTAGCATGGCGCAAAATAAAGGGGGCGTGGGGGAACAGTGCCGCCCACGCCCAATCAACCGCCACGCGGCACCCAAGGCCGCAGGCTGTTCGGGCCCGCGGTGCTTTGCCCTTGCCCTTTCGCCTCCCTGCACGGCCAAGTCCGGGCGCGCCTTGGGCCCGGGGGCTACTGTCGGCGTTCTTGGAACGGGGGTCCCCAGACTTGCCTGCCTGCGGCCTGTGGCGTGGCTCAAAGGGGGCCTGGCACGGCCCATCTTCATCAACACAGACCCAAGACCCTCGCGAGGGGCCAAGCCTCGCGGGGCGGATGACACAGAGCTTCCTCAGGCACGGCCTCATCAGGCTGGCTCGCGAGGAGGCGGAGAGATCAAGGCGGGGTACCTCACGAGGTGCCTGTGACGCAAGCCATGACGACCAAGGGTGCCAGGCGGGCGCTAGCCCGCGCAATGTCCTCCTTTCCTCTTTGGTGCAAAGGGAGCAAGCGCAGGCGAGAGCATCAAGGAAAGGCACCCGTTTTGGTGCAACGAGAGCAAGACCAGTCCAACGGCAGGGAGGAAGTCATTGTGGAGCCCAAGCCAGCGTCACCACCAGAGCCTTTGGCAGGCGAGGACCAACTTTAGTCAGGATAAGTGTACCAGATTTTCCCCTTCAAAATGGCCAATTGTTGGCGCCCTTCCCGCTAAATATTTGGGAAGAGGCCCAGGGCCTTTGCCTATAAATAGGACTAGCCACCCACAGGGTAGAGGGATGGAAAATCAGATCGAGTAGCATCACACACACAGAGAGAGAGAGAGAAGGGCGACTGAACTCCTCCTAGCAGTTCATCCCCTCAGCCAAGAACATACCCTCGCGAGGTTGTTCTTCCTTGTATTGCTCATCATCATCAGCCCAAGAGGTAATCCACCACACCACACACTGGAGTAGGGTATTACACCACAACGGTGGCCCGAACCAGTATAAACCCCGTGTCTCTTATGTTGTTCTTTCCATAGCTTAGATCTTAGCGAGGCGGAGGGGTGCAGGTAGGTAGAAGGCGAAATCTCCGCGCGCACCCCAGTGTTCGAACCTCAAGGGTCTGCCGGAACCCGAAATTCGACAACAACCACCATTCTATTCCACCTATAGTGCTATGTCCATGGCTCACGTTCATGTATTGCGTGAAAGTTGAAAAAGTTTGAGAACATCAAAAGTATGAAACAATTGCTTGGCTTGTCATCGGGGTTGTGCATGATTTAATATTTTGTGTGATGAAGATAGAGCATAGCCAGACTATATGATTTTGTAGGGATAACTTTCTTTAGCCATGTTATTTTGAGAAGACATGATTGCTTAGTTAGTATGCTTGAAGTATTATTATTATTTTTATGTCGATATTAAACTTTTATCTTGAATCTTTCGGATCTGAACATTCATGCCACAATAAACAAAATTACATTGAGAAATATGTTAGGAAGCATTCCACATCAAAAATTCTGTTTTTATCATTTACCTACTCGAGGACGAGCAGGAATTAAGCTTGGGGATGCTTGATACGTCTCCAACGTATCTATAATTTTTTTATTGTTCCATGCTATTATATATTCTGTTTTGGATGTTTAATGGGCTTATTTATACACTTTTATATTATTTTTGGGACTAACCTATTAACCGGAGGCCCAGCCCAAATTGCTATTTTTTGCCTATTTCAGTGTTTCGCAGAAAAAGAATATCAAACAGAGTCCAAACGGAATGAAACCTTCGAGAGCGTGATTTTTTGGAACAAACATGATCCAGAGGACTTGGAGTGGACGTCAAGCAACCAACGAGCAAGCCACGAGGCAGGTGGTGCATACCCCACCCATGGGCGCGCCCTCCACCCTCGTGGGCCCCTCATGGCTCCACCGACCTACTTCTTCCTCCTATATATACCTATGTATCCTGAAAACATCAGAGGGCACCAGGGAAACCTAATTCCACCGTCGCAACCTTTTGTACCCGTGAGATCCCATCTTGGGGCCTTTTTCGGCGCTCCGTCGGAGGGGGCATTGATCACGGAGGGCTTCTACATCAACACCATAGCCTCTCCGATGATGTGTGAGTAGTTTACCTCAGACCTTCGGGTCTGTTATTAGCTAGATGGCTTCTTATCTCTCTTTAGATCTCAATACAAAGTTCTCCTCGATCTTCTTGGAGATCTATTCGATGTAATCTTCTTTTGCGGTGTGTTTGTCGAGAACCGATGAATTGTGGGTTTATGATCAAGATTATCTATGAACAATATTTGAATCTTCTCTGAATTCTTTTATGTATGATTGGTTATCTTTGCAAGTCTCTTTGAATTATCAGTTTGGTTTGGCCTACGAGATTGGTCTTTCTTGCAATGGGAGAAGTGCTTAGCTTTGGGTTCAATCTTGCGGTGCTCGATCCCAGTGACAGTAGGGGAAATGACACGTATTGTATTGTTGCCATCGAGGATAAAAAGATGGGCTTTATATCATATTGCATGATTTTATACCTCTATATCATGCCATCTTGCTTAAAGCATTACTCCGTTCTTATGAACTTAATACTCTAGATGCATGCTGGATAGCGGTCGATGTGTGGAGTAATAGTAGTAGATGCAGGCAGGAGTCGGTCTACTTGTCACGGACGTGATGCCTACATACATGATGATACCTAGATATTCTCATAACTATGCTCAATTCTATCAATTTCTCGACAGTAATTTGTTTACCCACCGTAATACTTATGCTATCTTGAGAGAAGCCACTAGTGAAACCTATGGCCCTCTGGTCTATTTTCCATCATACAAGTTTCCAATCTATTTTATTTTGCAATCTTTACTTTCAAGTTATATCATAAAAATACCAAAAATATTTATCTTATTATTACTATCTCTATCATATCTCACTCTTGCAAGTGGTCGTGAAGGGATTGACAACCCCTTTATCGCGTTGGTTGCGAGGTTCTTATTTGTTTGTGTAGGTACGAGGTGACTCGTGCATGGTCTCCTACTGGATTGATACCTTGGTTCTCAAAAACTGAGGGAAATACTTACGCTGCTTTGCTGCATCACCCTTTCCTCTTGAAGGGAAAACCAACGCATGCTCGAGAGGTAGCAATATCCTTGTTTGTTCCTTGTGGGACTAACCCGTGTTGGTATTGAAAGTGCAACTCACTCCAAAGGATTGCTCCGAATGATCTACATCAAAGTTGAGCATCTACATCTTCAACACCTACATGAAGTCATCATTGACAAAACCCAAGGTTAGTTCATCCCTCTTAGGGGGGATATCACATCTAGGGGGAGCTTTACTCTAATCAATTGAGCTAAAGCAACTCTAATGGTGTGAACACAACAATGCTTTATGTAAAAATCCTAACCCCATTTGTGCTTAAACAATGAGTATGACCTACGATCAAATGTTCTCATTTGACTCCTAAGTCAATATACTCATATATGGATGACCTAGTCATCGACAAATTGCTTGATAGATGCTAGAGTGATTGTGCATGCTTTGTCACATATTTCATTTGCCATTTTATTGTGTGAGCAATTTGGATGCATATTTTACTAATTCGAGGACATCCATTTGTTGCTTTGACTGTTTGGCTTTTTCTCTTTTGCTAAATGGATGGACAAGAATGCCTAAGAACTCCCTCTAGCTATCTATGCTTTTCTCGTCTCAAAATCTATTCATGCTACATCACAGAGTTTGATCAAGTCAGATTTGAACCACTCAATGTGAGGAGCACTTGGAGTCCCCGATTCGCCATAGACTTAAACTTCCAAAACCTCTTTGTGCATTTCGGTATGACCGAGTCATCCATTTTGGTCACACAGAGATCACTAAGTTGATCTAGGTTTTCAATCTCGGTGCAACCATTTTGAACTTTTCGGTCACACCGAGTTGCAGTAACCGCTTGCGATTCTGCATCTCGGTGCCACCAAGTTGTTCTACTCGGTCACACCGACAGGGTCGGGATATATAAACCCACGGGTGAGATTTTGGAAATTTCTTCGAAACCTCTCAACCCGCGCGTATCCTACTCTGCCGCCTCTGGTCTCCGGATCGTCTTCTCGCCACCAATGACCTCCCGCCGCTGGTTTCCATCGCCGTCAACGGAATTCTTCCCCTCCGATGCCGCCGTAGCGAACTCCGCCGAACTAGGGTACGAGTTCGATCCTTTGTGCTATTCTTTTAACTCCGATTCGTAGCACATTACTTTGCCATGATCATGACCACGTATGCAAACTATCCATCCACTGAAAACCTCCTTTAGAGTAGATTGGATTTGAAAATTTAGGGTTAGGTCTCTGCCAGATTCATCTCGGACCAACCGAATTGTAGAAATTGGTCTCACCGATTTGGCTTAGGCCATAGCACATGCATTTTCGATCTGACCAAAAATTGTGAATCGGTGTGACCGAGTTTGATTCTTTGTGAAACCCTAGCAGTCTTGGTGCCACCGAACTATGACTCGGTCTGACCGAGTTCACTAGTTTAGGTTCCAAAAGCTGCTTCGGTATCACCGAGTTTACAAATCGGTAGCTCCGAAATGCTTTCTATGAAGAACTAAAACTAAGTTTTTAAGTCATCTGTTTTGCAAAAACTCTACACTTTGTGATGCTCATCCACTCTACCTCAATCTATTCACAGGATCTGATGTCAGTAAGTTTGCAGAGATGTCTGACCAGATTGCAGCCAGAACAGGTCTGAAGAAAACTGCAATTGAGTGAGGGCACTAGTCCCTCAAGCAGTTCTGATGATGGCAGTAGGAGCACACCAAGTAACTTGCCCAAAGCAGCCACCAGGTCAAGGAAGAAGAAAACCTCGGATTCTGAAGATGAGGACTATATGGCTGTTGAGGAGGAAGTGAGCTCCAAGAAGAAGGTGCTGAAGAAAGAATATGGGTCAGCTGCTACAACTAAGCGTGGCTTGCACAAGAAGGCCCCTGCCAAGAGGGTGCCAACCTTCAAAGTTAGAGCCTCAACTACTGAAACCTCCAAGCCAACTGGAGAGGCTGCTGGAAAGGGAAAGAAGATAAAAGAAAGGGTCAAGAAGACCACTGCCAGAGTGCTTGGTAGATCCTCCATTATGAGAGATCCAGAAGAAGAGGAAGAGGATGCTGCTCCAGCTCCCAAGTCTCAGAAGCTCATGGGAGATGCTCTCAAATCAGGGGCTACTCCATCTAAGCCCAAATCTGCTCCCAAGGCTGCTGCTTAGAAGCCTTCTGCACCCAAGAGGAATACCAGAAGTATACCTGCTGAGGAGAAGAACAAGGCCCAGTGCCTCAAGCTGAAGAAGAGGAATATGATTCACTTGTTTTGAGGAAGTTGAAGCCCAAAATTCTTGACCACAATGATGCTCATCCAGTCGCTGATGACATGCACATTAGGAAAGATGCAGGACTGAGATTGTGGAGACAGTCTGATCCCTATGCTGTTAGGAGGAGGACTGCAGTTGACTACAGGTTTCACACAAAGGAACAACAAGACTTCGATGAGACTATTTTGCTTGACAAGAAACCCATTGTATGTGACATGAAATGGGTGGATTGGGAATACATCCAGGAGAATGAAGATCACTTCCCAGGAGTATATGATAGCTTCATGGCATGTGTAGTAGATGAATTTATTGGACAGAAGCTCGCCAAATGGAATGATGAGCTGATCATGCAGTTTTACTCCACTGCTCACTTCTATCCATATGGAAGGATAGTATGGATGTCTGAAGGTACAAGCTACCGATCCACATTTAAGGAGTGGGCCAAGCTAATCAATGCCCCAGAGGAACATGAATATGACTTGGATGTGTATGCCACCAAGAAGAAAGACCACAACTCCATGGCAAACATGTACAAAGAGATCCCTGATAAGGCTTTAGAGACTCACAAGCTTGGATTTGTACACTTGTTCTCTGGTCTGCCTACTATTAACTGGATCTTAAGGCACACATTGCTACCCAAGTCAGGAGATCACAAGATGATTAAAGGACATTCTATCAACATGCTACAGCTTTTCGATGTCCCTCAGAAGTTCAAGGTTATGAGTCTGATTGTAGAGAGAATCAAGAGGACAGCTGCTGATCAGAAGGGAAGCTGTGGGTATGCTCCACATATTCAGGAGCTCATCAATGCTAAGATGGGCATAGGAACTTATTTGCTGGACAAAGAGCATCTACCCTTACATCCTAATTTTGAAGACAACACAGTAGTGATGAATGAGGAGGAACCATCGTCAGTTCAAGTCTAGGAGAAGAGAGCCAAAGCAAAGGATGAGAAAGCTGTAAGGATGCCAAGCGTAGAAAAGCATCTCAAGTTTTCCTCAAGACAAAACAAGATCAATTAGGCTATCTGATTCAAGCTACACTGGGGATTGAGAAGGGCTTGGCCACCCTGACTCAGAATCAGGAGAGCCTGGAGAGGATTGTTGAGACAAAATTTTATGATCTTGATCTGAAGGTAACTAAGATTCAGACTGCAGTTGAGCAGCTTCAGGAAGAAGCAGAAGAGAGGAGAGGCAAGGCAACTACTGATGGTTTTCGGTGTGTGCCACGAGGTCCGAGATCTGCTGCAGTGCCAGTTTCAGATGCTAGAGCTACAGCGTCAGCATCAATAGCTATAGCTCCAGTACCACCTCCGGCACCCACTCCATTAGCTCCAACTACATCGACAGGTGCCTTCATCCTTGGAGTTCTCTCTACACCACCTCCCAAAGACCAAGCCTGAGAGATGCATAGCACTATGCATTTTCAATCTTTTTGGTAACTTGTTGCCAAAGGGGGAGAAATATGTATAGATCATAGGCTTCGAGAGAGAGTGTCTTGCTTTTTTATCTCTCTTGCTTTTGGTTGAACTTTTTATTGTGTGAGATACTTTATGTCCTTGTGAGATACTTGTGTGATCATGTGATTGATCATTTGATACCTTAATGCTTGTTTGGATGATACTATCTTTTATATCTCATATATGATCATTCACTTGCTTGGTGATGAGTGCATGCTTTTATTTCTATCATTTTGAGTGCTCCACCAAGATGTATGTGACATGGAAGAGTAACCCATGATCCTAATCGATTGTGCATTTGCATTCAAAAGCAAATCTTAAATAATGCACAAATTTAGGGGGAGCTCTTGCTTATCACATACTTCTCAAAGCGACGATGTTTTTCAATCTTATGATCATTTGTCGAAGCTTTGATCTATATGTTGTCATCAATTACCAAAAAGGGGGAGATTGAAAGTGCAACTATCCCTGGGTGGTTTTGGTAATTCCTAACAACATATAGCTCATTGAGCTAATGCTATTTTAAGTTAAATATTTCAAAAAAGCTCAATGATTGACGTGGCATGGATTAGAAAGTGGACCCCTCAAAATGTTAAGGACAAAAGATTGGCCCAAGCTCAAAGCACAAGACTCTACATTTTACTTTTAGTGATCCAAGATCACATTGAGTCCATAGGAAAAGCCAATACTATTAAAAGGGGGTGAGGTGTTGCTTAATGAGTTACTTGCTCAAAATGCTTAGTGATATGCTCCAAAAACCCTCAACTACTTTCTCATATCCACATATGTCCCAAACCAAAAGTCAAACTCGGCCCCACCGAAATCTTCTATCCGGCGCCACCGAGTTCACTTGACATAGCCACTGCCACAAACCCTAGTCACTTCGGTCTCACCGAGATGGGATTGCAACCTCTCTATTTCCCTTCGTAACGTTTCGGTCCAATCGAGATGAGTGATCGATCCCACCGAGATTGCAATGCAAACTCTCTGTTTCCCCTTCGTAACGTTTCGGTCTAACCGAGATGAGCGAACCGGTCCCACCGAGTTTGCCTGAACAACTCTCTGTTTGTCTATTACCAAAATCGGTCCCACCGAGTTTGTGTAATCGGTCTCACCGAGATTACGTTATGCCCTAACCCTAATGGAATCGGTCCCACCGAGTTGACATGCCGGTCCCACCGAAAATCCTAACGTTCACATTTTGAACTAAATCGGTTTGACCGAGTTTTATAATTCGGTCCCACTGAGTTTGGTGATTTGTGTGTAACGGTTAGATTTTGTGTGGAGGCTATATATACCCCTCCACCCACTCTTTGGAGAGAGCCATCAGAACATGCCTACACTTCCAATATACATTTTCTGAGAGAGAACCACCTAAGTGTTGAGGTCAAGATATTCCATTCCAACCACATAAATCTTGATCTCTAGCCTTCCCCAAGTTGCTTTCCACTCAAATCATCTTTCTACCAAATCCAATCCTATGAGAGAGAGTTGAGTGTTGGGGAGACTATCATTTGAAGCACAAGAGCAAGGATTTCATCATCAACACACCATCTATTACCTTTTGGAGAGTGGTGTCTCCTAGATTGGTTAGGTGTCACTTGGGAGCCTCCGTCAAGATTGTGGAGTTGAACCAAGGAGTTTATCCGAGCAAGGAGATCGCCTACTTCGTGAAGATCTACCCTAGTGAGGCAAGTCCTTCGTGGGCGATGGCCATGGTGGGATAGACAAGGTTGCTTCTTCGTGGACCCTTCGTGGGTGGAGCCCTCCGTGGACTCGCGCAACAGTTACCCTTCATGGGTTGAAGTCTCCATCAACATGGATGTACGATAGCACCACCTATCGGAACCACGCCAAAAATCTTCGTGTCTACATTGTGTTTTCTCCCTCCAAACTCCTCCCTTTACCTTCATATGCAATTGTTTTATATTCTGCTGCTATACACTTAGAATTGCATGTGTAGGTTGATTACTTGAATTGTACTAAGTTGCTAAAATCTGCCAAGACTTAAAATTGGGAAAAGGCTAGATTTTTATTTGGTCAAGTAGTCTAATCACCCCCCCCCTCTAGACATACTTTCGATCCTACATATGTCATCTTGCTTAAAGTGTTACTCTGTTTGTCGTGAACTTAATACCCTAGAATGCATGCTGGATAGCGGTAGATGGGTGGAGTAATAGTAGTAGATGTAGGTAGGAGTCAGTCTACTTGTCACAGACGTAATGCCTATATACATGATCATTGCCATGAATAATGTTATAACTACGCAATTTTCTATCAATTACCCTATAGTAATTTGTCTACCCACCGTATGCTATTATTATGAGAGAGAAGCCTCTAGTGAAAACTACACCCCGGGTCTACTGTAATCATATTACAAAAACCAAAAATACCTTGCTACAATTTTACTCTTTTTATTTTATTTTACAATTTATCTATCTACCATTACCAGATTTGATCATTGCAATTAACGAGTACAAGGGGATTGACAACCCTCTTGCCTGCGTTGGGTGCAAGTATTTGCTCTTGTGTGTGTAGGTAATGTTTACTAGGTATTTGCTTGGTTCTCCAATTGTTTCGATAACCTTGGTTCGCACTGAGGGAAATATTATCCGCTACTATATTGCTTCACCCTTTCTCTTCGAGGAAAATCCCAACGCTGCTCACAAGTAGCACCTTGCACTAAGCGTCTTCGACACTTGAAAAGTTCTCCACACTTGACAAGCTAACAACGCGAGATTAAAAAGTTTGATGTCTCTGAAACCCATACCTCCCATATACTTTAGCATCGTAAGCATGTACCAAGACACGAGGCTTCCACTTGCCATGCTTACTCCCCCACCATAAACTTTTAATGAGCGAATTTATCATTTCACACAAACCCCTTGGTAGTTTGAAAAAAACTATTGAATACATGGGAACAAGATGGGTTACAGATTTAATGAGCACATTCCCCCGCCCCCAACCCCAGCCGAAAGGACCTATGCAATCCATCCTTGAATTTTATTCCAAACCCTATTTTTTAAATACTTGAACGTGTCATTTTTATTCCTTCTTATTTTTGTAGGTAGTCGTGGATAGAGATCATTCAGGGATTTAGATGGCACCTCAAGGACATTCTTCATAGTATCTCTCACATTGTTTGGACATCCATTGTTGAAATGCATTGAACCTTTTTGCCAAATTTACTCACTAACATGATTCCTGACAAGAAATATCAATTACCTCTTTAATATCGGATGCTCATTTTGTACTTGCCCTTGGAAATAGCAAGTTGCCATCTGCAAATAAGAGATGATTGACTGGGGATGTTGTGGGCCCCAATACAATGCCTGATGAGTTTTTTGAATTCCCCCTACTCCTCAATAGGCAAGATAGCCGCTAGCAAAAACATACGAGGAAATAGGGTCCCCTTGAATGATCCCCATAGAGGGCTTAAAACCTCATTCATTTCGCATTGAAAAACACTAAGAAAGATACCGATGTAACAACCCTCATGATAGACATCGCTCATCTTTCATGGAAACAAAATTTCAACATTATAGCCCAGAGATAATCTCACTCGACTCTGTCATACACCTTCATCATGTTGAAATTAAGGGCTCAATATTGTGAATTTCTTCCCCTCTTCTTCATAAAATGTAAGCAAGCATTGGTAGTCAAGATATTATATGTGATCAATCTGACTGGGACAAATATTGATTGCTCCTCTAAAATAATCTCCGACGGCACCTCCTTCAATCTATTAGCTTGCACATTCAACATGATTTTTAGCACAATAAATAACTAACTGGTCTAAAGTGAGAGAGGGAAGATGTAACTTGAAATTTTGGGATCAAAACAAGAAAAGTTTGATTTACCTCCTCTAAACTCTCAACTCCATTTCAGATAGTCAAGACATCCTTTGTACCTTCTTCTCCACACACATCCCAGTGACATTGGAAAAAATGGGTGCAAATCCTTCCAGTCCAGGCACTTTTGTCAGGTGCATCTAAAAGTGTGCATGTTAACCTCTGTTGTTGTATATGAAGCATCCAGCCTTGCATTCATGGTCAACGTTACTTTTAGTGGAACACAAGAGACACCACCGTCCATCCCCAACGGACCCCATGTATTTATAAAAATCTACCACATGAGTTTGCAGTTGTTCGGCTTCCTCATAGTATGATTATTTCGGCATCTAAAGCCTTTCAATTCTATGTTTCTTCCTTCTCCGTGTGGTATGTTTGATGATTTTTTGTGATACTATATTCTTTAGACAGCCAAGCCGCTATACCCTTGATCTTTGATTCTCCATTATCTCCTCCCTACTGTACCATTCAGTCAGTTTATCAACTACCACGTTCTCCCTAGTCAATGGACAAATACGAATAGGGAGCCTACATAAACATTGCAGTTCATCTTGAAACTTCCGAATTTTCTTCTTTACGTGTCCAAACACCTCGATGTCCCAGCCGGTCAGCTTAGCTGGCATAGAGCTGAGTTTAGCACCTAGTGCGTGCATGGAATTAGAAAGTTCTTTCGCAACCCAAGTTTAATGCAGGAACATGAGGATGAGTCTCCCACATTACCTCATAACCAAATGGCCTTGCACCCCCTTTCCTTCTGCTTTGTTCTAGGAGTTGTAACTGAAGGAAATATGCCCTAGAGGCAATAATAAAGTTATTATTTATTTCCTTATATCATGATAAATGTTTATTATTCATGCTAGAATTGTATTAACCGGAAACATAATACATGTGTGAATACATAGACCAACAGAGTGTCACTAGTATGCCTCTACTTGACTAGCTCGTTAATCAAAGATGGTTATGTTTCCTAACCATGAACAAAGAGTTGTTATTTGATTAACGAGGTCACATCATTAGTTGAATGATCTGATTGACATGACCCATTCCATTAGCTTAGCACCCGATCGTTTAGTATGTTGCTATTGCTTTCTTCATGACTTATACATGTTCCTATAACTATGAGATTATGCAACTCCCGTTTATCGGAGGAACACTTTGGGTACTACCAAACGTCACAACGTAACTGGGTGATTATAAAGGAGTATTACAGGTGTCTCCAATGGTAGATGTTGGGTTGGCGTATTTCGAGATTAGGGTTTGTCACTCCGATTGTCGGAGAGGTATCTCTGGGCCCTCTCGGTAATACACATCACATAAGCCTTGCAAGCACTGCAACTAATATGTTAGTTGTGAGATGATGTATTACGGAACGAGTAAAGAGACTTGCCGGTAACGAGATTGAACTAGGTATTGGATACCGACGATCGAATCTCGGGCAAGTAACATACCGATGACAAAGGGAACAACGTATGTTGTTATGCGGTCTGACCGATAAAGATCTTCGTAGAATATGTAGGAGCCAGTATGGGCATCCAGGTCCCGCTATTGGTTATTGACCGGAGACGTGTCTCGGTCATGTCTACATTGTTCTCGAACCGTAGGGTCCGCACGCTTAACGTTACGATGATAGTTATTATGAGTTTATGCATTTTGATGTACCGAAGGTTGTTCGGAGTCCCGGATGTGATCACGGACATGACGAGGAGTCTCGAAATGGTCGAGACGTAAAGATTGATATATTGGAAGCCTATGTTCGGACACCGGAAGTGTTCCGAGTGAAATCGGGATTTTACCAGAATACCGGGAGGGTTACCGGAACCCCCCGGGAGGCAAATGGGCCTATTGGGCCTTAGTGGAAAAGTGAAAAGGGGCAGCCCACAAGGGTTGCGCACCTCCCCCCCTTCCCTAGTCCTATTAGGACTAGGAGAAGGGGCCGGCCCCCCTCTCTTCTCTCTTCTCCTTGAAGAGTCCTATTAGCAATAGGATTGGGGGGGGGAGTCCTACTCCCGGTAGGAGTGGGACTCCCCCTGCGCCTCTCTCCCTTGGCCGGCCGAACCCCTCCCCCTGCTCCTTTATATACGGGGGCAGGGGGCACCCCATAGACACACAAGTTGATCATTGTTGATCGTTCCTTAGCCATGTGCGGTGCCCCCTGCCACCAAATTCCACCTCGGTCATATCGTTGTAGAGCTTAGGCGAAGCCCTGCGTCGGTAGTACATCAAGATCGTCACCACGCCGTTGTGCTGATGGAACTCTTCCTCGACGCTTTGCTGGATCGGAGCCCGAGGATCGTCATCGAGCTGAACGTGTGCTAAGAACTCGGAGGTGCCGGAGTAACGGTGCTTGGATCGGTCGGATCGGGAAGAAGACGTACGACTACTTACTCTACGTTGTGAGATCGCTTCCGCAGTCGGTCTGCGTTGGTACGTAGACAATACTCTCCCCTCGTTGCTGTGCATCACCATGATCTTGTGTGTGCGTAGGAAAATTTTCGAAATTACTGCGTTCCCCAACAGTGGCATCCGAGCCTAGGTTTTATGGTTTGATGTTATTTGCACGAGTAGAACACAAGTGAGTTGTGGGCAATACAAGTCATACTGCCTACCAGCATGTCATACTTTGGTTCGGCGGTATTCTTGGGTGAGACGATCCGGACCAACCTTACGCGTACTCTTACGCGAGACCGATTCCCTCGACGTGCTTTGCACATAGATGGCTTGCGGAAGACTGTCTCTCCAACTTTAGTTGAACCAAGTGTGACTACGCCCGGTCCTTGAGAAGGTTAAAACGGAGTCTATTTGACGAACTATCGTTGTGGTTTTGATGCGTAGGTGAGATGAGTTCTTACTTAAGCCCGTAGCAGCCACGTAAAACTTGCAACAACAAAGTAGAGGATGTCTAACTTGTTTTTGCAGGGCATGTTGTGATGTGATATGGTCAAGGCATGATGCTGATTTTATTGTATGAGATGATCATGTTTTGTAACCGAGTTATCGGCAACTGGCAGGAGCCATATGGTTGTCGCTTTATTGTATGCAATGCAATCGCGATGTAATGCTTTACTTTATTACTAAGCGGTAGTGATAGTCATGGAAGCATAAGATTGGCGAGACAACAACGATGCTACGATGGAGATCAAGGTGGCGCGCCGGTGACGATGGTGATCATGACGGTGCTTCGGAGATGGAGATCACAAGCACAAGATGATAATGGCCATATCATATCACTTATATTGATTGCATGTGATGTTTATCCTTTTATGCATCTTATCTTGCTTTGATTGACGGTAGCATTATAAGATGATCTCTCACTAAATTATCAAGAAGTGTTCTCCCTGAGTATGCACCGTTGCCAAAGTTCGTCGTGCCCAGACACCACGTGATGATCGGGTGTGATAAGCTCTACGTCCATCTACAACGGGTGCAAGCCAGTTTTGCACATGCAGAATACTCGGGTTAAACTTGACGAGCCTAGCATATGCAGATATGGCCTCGGAACACAGAGACCGAAAGGTCGAGCGTGAATCATATAGTAGATATGATCAACATGACGATGTTCACCATTGAAAACTACTCCATCTCACGTGATGATCGGTTATGGTTTAGTTGATTTGGATCACGTGATCACTTAGAGGATTAGAGGGATGTCTATCTAAGTGGGAGTTCCTAAGTAATTTGATTAACTGAACTTAAACTTATCATGAACTTAGTACCTGATAGTATCTTGCTTGTTTATGTTGATTGTAGATAGATGGCTCGTGCTGTTGTTCCGTTGAATTTTAATGCGTTCCTTGAGAAAGCAAAGTTGAAAGATGATGGTAGCAATTACACGGACTGGGTCCGTAACCTGAGGATTATCCTCATTGCTGCACAGAAGAATTACGTCCTGGAAGCACCGCTGGGTGCCAGGCCTGCTGCTGGAGCAACGCCAGATGTTATGAATGTCTGGCAGAGCAAAGCTGATGACTACTCGATAGTTCAGTGTGCCATGCTTTACGGCTTAGAATCGGGACTTCAACGACGTTTTGAACGTCATGGAGCATATGAGATGTTCCAGGAGTTGAAGTTAATATTTCAAGCAAATGCCCGAATTGAGAGATATGAAGTCTCCAATAAGTTCTATAGCTGCAAGATGGAGGAGAACAGTTCTGTCAGTGAGCATATACTCAAAATGTCTGGGTATAATAATCACTTGATTCAGATGGGAGTTAATCTTCCAGATGATTGCGTCATTGACAGAATTCTCCAATCACTGCCACCAAGCTACAAGAGCTTCGTGATGAACTATAATATGCAAGGGATGAACAAGACTATTCCCGAGCTCTTCGCAATGCTGAAAGCTGCGGAGGTAGAAATCAAGAAGGAGCATCAAGTGTTGATGGTTAACAAAACCACTAGTTTCAAGAAAAAGGGCAAAGGGAAGAAGAAGGGGAACTTCAAGAAGAACAGCAAGCAAGTTGCTGCTCAAGAGAAGAAACCCAAGTCTGGACCTAAGCCTGAAACTGAGTGCTTCTACTGCAAGCAGACTGGTCACTGGAAGCGGAACTGCCCCAAGTATTTGGCGGATAAGAAGGATGGCAAGGTGAACAAAGGTATATGTGATATACATGTTATTGATGTGTACCTTACTAGAGCTCGCAGTAGCACCTGGGTATTTGATACTGGTTCTGTTGCTAATATTTGCAACTCGAAACAGGGACTACGGAATAAGTGGACGCTAGCAAAGGACGAGGTGACGATGCGCGTGGGAAACGGTTCCAAAGTCGATGTGATCGCAGTCGGCATGCTACCTCTACATCTACCTTCAGGATTAATATTAGACCTAAATAATTGTTATTTGGTGCCAGCGTTGAGCATGAACATTATATCTGGATCTTGTTTGATGCGAGACGGTTATTCATTTAAATCAGAGAATAATGGTTGTTCTATTTATATGAGTAATATCTTTTATGGTCATGCACCCTTGAAGAGTGGTCTATTCTTATTAAATCTCGATAGTAGTGATACACATATTCATAATGTAGAAGCCAAAAGATGCAGAGTTGATAATGATAGTGCAACTTATTTGTGGCACTGCCGTTTAGGTCATATCGGTGTAAAGCGCATGAAGAAACTCCATACTGATGGGCTTTTGGAACCACTTGATTATGAATCACTTGGTACTTGCGAACCGTGCCTCATAGGCAAGATGACTAAAACACCGTTCTTCGGTACTATGGAGAGAGCAACAGACTTATTGGAAATCATACATACCGATGTATGTGGTCCGATGAATATTGAGGCTCGTGGCGGATATCGTTATTTTCTCACCTTCACAGATGATTTAAGCAGATATGGGTATATCTACTTAATGAAACATAAGTCTGAAACATTTGAAAAGTTCAAGGAATTTCAGAGTGAAGTTGAAAATCATCGTAACAAGAAAATAAAGTTTCTACGATCTGATCGTGGAGGAGAATATTTGAGTTACGAGTTTGGCATACATTTGAAAAATTGTGGAATAGTTTCGCAACTCACGCCACCCGGAACGCCACAGCGTAATGGTGTATCCGAATGTCGTAATCGTACTTTACTAGATATGGTGCGATCTATGGTGTCTCTTACTGATTTACCGCTATCGTTTTGGGGTTATGCTTTAGAGACGGCCGCATTCACGTTAAATAGGGCACCATCAAAATCCGTTGAGACGACGCCTTATGAACTATGGTTTGGCAAGAAACCAAAGTTGTCGTTTCTTAAAGTTTGGGGCTGCGATGCTTATGTGAAAAAGCTTCAACCTGATAAGCTCGTACCCAAAGCGGAGAAATGTGTCTTCATAGGATACCCAAAGGAAACTGTTGGGTATACCTTCTATCACAGATCCGAAGGAAAGACATTCGTTGCTAAGAATGGATCATTTCTAGAGAAGGAGTTTCTCTCAGAAGAAGTGAGTGGGAGGAAAGTAGAACTTGACGAGGTAACTGTACCTGCTCCCTTATTGGAAAATAGTACATCACAGAAAACTGTTTCTGCGACACCTATACCAATTAGTGAGGAAGCTAATGATGATGATCATGAAACTTCAGGGCAAGATCCTACTGAACCACGTAGATCAACCAGAGTGAGATCCGCACCAGAGTGGTACGGTAATCCAGTTCTGGAAGTCATGCTACTAGATCATGATGAACCTACGAACTATGAAGAAGCGATGGTGAGCCCAGATTCCACAAAGTGGCTTGAGGCCATGAAATCTGAGATGGGATCCATGTACGAGAACAAAGTATGGACTTTGGTTGACTTGCCCGATGATCGGCAAGCAATTGAGAATAAATGGATCTTCAAGAAAAAGACTGACGCTGACGGTAATGTTACTGTCTATAAAGCTCGACTTGTCGCAAAAGGTTTTCGACAAGTTCAAGGGGTTGACTACGATGAGACCTTCTCACCCGTAGCGATGCTTAAGTCCGTCAGAATTATGTTAGCAATTGCTGCGTTTTATGATTATGAAATATGGCAAATGGATGTCAAAACTGCATTCCTGAATGGATTTCTGGAAGAAGAGTTGTATATGATGCAACCAGAAGGTTTTGTCGATCCGAAAGGAGCTAACAAAGTGTGCAAACTCCAGCAATCCATTTATGGACTGGTGCAAGCATCTCGGAGTTGGAATAAATGCTTTGATAGTGTGATCAAAGCATTTGGCTTTATATAGACTTTTGGAGAAGCCTGTATCTACAAGAAAGTGAGTGGGAGCTCTGTAGCATTTCTAATATTATATGTGGATGACATATTGCTGATTGGAAATGATATAGAATTTCTGGATAGCATAAAGGGATACTTGAATAAAAGTTTTTCGATGAAAGACCTCGGGGAAGCTGCTTACATATTAGGCATAAAGATCTATAGAGATAGATCAAAACGCTTAATTGGACTTTCACAGAGCACATACCTTGACAAGATTTTGAAGAAGTTCAAAATGGATCAAGCAAAGAAAGGGTTCTTGCCTGTGTTACAAGGTGTGAAGTTGAGTCAGACTCAATGCCCGACCACTGCAGAAGATAGAGAGAAAATGAAAGATGTTCCCTATGCTTCAGCCATAGGCTCTATCATGTATGCAATGCTGTGTACCAGACCTGATGTGTGCCTTGCTATAAGTTTAGCAGGGAGGTACCAAAGTAATCCAGGAGTGGATCACTGGACAGCGGTCAAGAACATCCTGAAATACCTGAAAAGGACTAGGGATATGTTTCTCGTATATGGAGGTGACAAAGAGCTCACCGTAAGAGGTTACGTTGATGCAAGCTTTGACACTGATCCGGACGATTCTAAATCGCAAACCGGGTACGTGTTTACTTTAAACGGTGGAGCTGTCAGTTGGTGCAGTTCTAAACAAAGCGTCGTAGCGGGATCTACATGTGAAGCGGAGTACATAGCTGCTTCGGAAGCAGCAAACGAAGGAGTCTGGATGAAGGAGTTCATATCCGATCTAGGTGTCATACCTAGTGCATCGGGTCCAATGAAAATCTTCTGTGACAATACTGGTGCAATTGCCTTGGCAAAGGAATCCAGATTTCACAAAAGAACCAAGCACATCAAAAGACGCTTCAACTCCATCCGGGATTTAGTCCAGGTGGGAGACATAGAGATTTGCAAGATACATACGGATCTGAATGTAGCAGACCCGTTGACTAAGCCTCTTCCACGAGCAAAACATGATCAGCACCAAGGCTCCATGGGTGTTAGAATCATTACTGTGTAATCTAGATTATTGACTCTAGTGCAAGTGGGAGACTGAAGGAAATATGCCCTAGAGGCAATAATAAAGTTATTATTTATTTCCTTATATCATGATAAATGTTTATTATTCATGCTAGAATTGTATTAACCAGAAACATAATACATGTGTGAATACATAGACCAACAGAGTGTCACTAGTATGCCTCTACTTGACTAGCTCGTTAATCAAAGATGGTTATGTTTCCTAACCATGAACAAAGAGTTGTTATTTGATTAACAAGGTCACATCATTAGTTGAATGATCTGATTGACATGACCCATTCCATTAGCTTAGCACCCGATCGTTTAGTATGTTGCTATTGCTTTCTTCATGACTTATACATGTTCCTATAACTATGAGATTATGCAACTCCCGTTTACCGGAGGAACACTTTGGGTACTCCCAAACGTCACAACGTAACTGGGTGATTATAAAGGAGTATTACAGGTGTCTCCAATGGTAGATGTTGGGTTGGCGTATTTCGAGATTAGGGTTTGTCACTCCGATTGTCGGAGAGGTATCTCTGGGCCCTCTCGGTAATACACATCACATAAGCCTTGCAAGCACTGCAACTAATATGTTAGTTGTGAGATGATGTATTACGGAACGAGTACAGAGACTTGCCGGTAACGAGATTGAACTAGGTATTGGATACCGACGATCGAATCTCGGGCAAGTAACATACCAATGACAAAGGGAACAACGTATGTTGTTATGCGGTCTGACCGACAAAGATCTTCGTAGAATATGTAGGAGCCAATATGGGCATCCAGGTCCCGCTATTGGTTATTGACCGGAGACGTGTCTCGGTCATGTCTACATTGTTCTCGAACCGTAGGGTCCGCACGCTTAACGTTACGATGACAGTTATTATGAGTTTATGCATTTTGATGTACCGAAGGTTGTTCGGAGTCCCGGATCTGATCACGGACATGACGAGGAGTCTCGAAATGGTCGAGACGTAAAGATTGATATATTGGAAGCCTATGTTCGGACACCGGAAGTGTTCCGAGTGAAATCGGGATATTACCGGAATACCGGGAGGGTTACCGGAACCCCCCGGGAGGCAAATGGGCCTATTGGGCCTTAGTGGAAAAGTGAAAAGGGGCAGCCCACAAGGGCTGCGCGCCTCCCCCCTTCCCTAGTCCTATTAGGACTAGGAGAAGGGGCCGGCCCCCCTCTCTTCTCTCTTCTCCTTGAAGAGTCCTATTAGGAATAGGATTGGGGGGGGGAGTCCTACTCCCGGTAGGAGTGGGACTCCCCCTGCGCCTCTCTCCCTTGGCCGGCCGAACCCCTCCCCCTGCTCCTTTATATACGGGGGCAGGGGCACCCCATAGACACACAAGTTGATCATTGTTGATCGTTCCTTAGCCGTGTGCGGTGCCCCCTGCCACCAAATTCCACCTCGGTCATATCGTTGTAGAGCTTAGGCGAAGCCTTGCGTCGGTAGTACATCAAGATCGTCACCACGCCGTTGTGCTGATGGAACTCTTCCTCGACGCTTTGCTGGATCGGAGCCCGAGGATCGTCATCGAGCTGAACGTGTGCTAAGAACTCGGAGGTGCCGGAGTAACGGTGCTTGGATCGGTCGGATCGGGAAGAAGACGTACGACTACTTCCTCTACGTTGTGAGATCGCTTCCGCAGTCGGTCTGTGTTGGTACGTAGACAATACTCTCCCCTCGTTGTTGTGCATCACCATGATCTTGCGTGTGCGTAGGAAAATTTTCGAAATTACTGCGTTCCCCAACAGTAACAAGATGGGGTTATGGACAAACCAAACCGTCGCCAAGCGCCTTACTGTCGATCCGGGGAACCAATTCAGTTAGTCTGATAGCACCAATGCCCTATCCAATCGTACCTTGTGAAAGATTTGCCCCTGAATTTTTTCTCAAAGGTCTAGATAGGTCCTACGAAGTTGAGGTTTCACAAACCTGCAACCTATACAGCTTCTGGGAAACCTTTCTGAAGGAAATATGCCCTAGAGGCAATAATAAAGTTGTTATTTTATATTTCCTTATTTATGATAAATTTTTATTATTCAGGCTAGAATTGTATTAACCAGAAACCTTAATACATGTGTGAATACATAGACAAACACTGAGTACCTAGTGAGCCTCTACTTGACTAGCTCGTTGATCAAAGATGGTTAAGGTTTCCTTACCATGGACATGAGTTGTCATTTGATAATGGGATCACATCATTAGGAGAATGATGTGATGGACATGACCCATCCGTTAGCTTAGAATATTGATCGTTCAGTTTTATTCCTATTGCTTTCTTCATGTCAAATACATATTCCTTCGACTATGAGATTATGCAACTCCCGGATACCGGAGGAATGCCTTGTGTGCTATCAAATGTCACAACATAACTGGATGATTATAAAGATGCTCTACATGTATCTTCGAAGGTGTTTGTTGGGTTGGCATAGATCGAGATTAGGATTTGTCACTCCGAGTATAGGAGAGGTATCTCTGGGCCCTCTCGGCAATGCACATCATAAGAAGCCTTGCAAGCAAAGTGACTAATGAGTTAATTACAAGTTGATGTATTAAGGAACGAGTAAAGAGACTTGACGGTAATGAGATTGAACTAGGTATGTGGATACCCACGATCGAATCTCGGGCAAGTAACATACCGATGACAAAGGGAATAATGTATGTTGTCATAACGGTTCGACTGATAAAGATCTTCGTAGAATATGTAGGAGCCAATATGACCATCCAGGTTCCGCTATTGATTATTGATCGGAGAGGTGTCTCGGTCATGTCTACATAGTTCTCGAACCCCTAGGGTCTGCACTCTTAACGTTCGATGACGATTTAGTATTATATGACTTATGTAATTTGGTGACCGAATGTTGTTCGGAGTCCCGGATGAAATCATGGACATGACGAGGAGTCTTGAAATGGTCGATAGGTAAAGATTGATATATAGGATGATAGTATTCGGACATCGGAAGTGTTTCGGATAGTATCGGGTATTTATCGGAGTACCGGGGGGTTACCGGAACCCCCCGGGGGGGAATAATGGTCCTTATGGGCCATAACAGGGGAGCACACCAGCCCACAAAGGGTGCCCCCCTTTTAGGCATGAGGCCGAATAGGAGAAGGAAGAGGGGGTTCACCCCCCCCCCTTTCCTTCCTCCCTTTCCTCTTCCCTTTTCCCCCTTTCGGTAATAAGGAAAGGGGGAAATTGGGATAGGGCCCCAAGTAGGATTCCTCCTACTTAGGGTGCCCCAAGGCTGCTCCCCTCCCCCTCCCACCTATATATACGTGGGTATGGGGCGCCTAGAACACACATCAATTTCTGTTAGCCGTGTGTGGCGCCTCCCTCCACAGATTACACCATCGGTCATATTTTCATAGTGCTTAGGCAAAGCCCTGCGCGGATCACATCACCATCACCGTCAGCACGCCGTCATGCTGACGGAAATCATCTACTTCCTCGACACTTTGTTGGATCAAGAGTTCAAGGGACATCATCAAGCTGAATGTGTGCAAAACTCGGAGGTGTCGTACATTCGGTGCTTGATCGGTCGGAACAGGAAGAAGTTCGACTACATAAACCGCATTGTCAAACGCTTCGGCTTTCGGTCTACGAGGGTACGTAGACACACTCTCCCCCTCTCTTTGCTATGCATCTCCTTGATAGATCTTGTGTGAGCGTAGGAATTTTTTTTGAAATTTGCATGCTGTGTTTCCCAACAATGGTATCAGAGCCAAGTTTATGCGTAGATGATATGCACGGGTAGAACACAAAGAGTTGTGGGCGGCGATCGTCATACTGCTTACCGCCAATGTCTTATTTTGATTTGGCGGTATTGTTGGATGAAGTGGCCCGGACCAACCTTACATGACCATATTCATGAGACCGGTTCCACCGACAAACATGCAACTAGTTTTGCATCAAGGTGGCTGACGGGCGTCTGTTTTTCCTACTTTAGTTGAATCGAATTTGACTGCGGACGGTCCTTGTTCAAGGTTAAAACAAAAAACTTGATAAATCACCATTGTGGTTTTGATGCATAGGTAAGAACGGTTCTTGCTAGAAGCCCGTAGTAGCCACGTAAAATTTGCAACAACAAAGTAGATGATGTCTAACTTGTTTTTGCGGGGCATGTTGTGATGTGATGTGGTCAAGACATGATGTGATAAACTTTATTGTATGAGATGATCATGTTTTGTAAGATATCTGACAACCGGCAGGAGCCTTATGGTTGTCTCTTTATTGTATGAAATGCAAACACCATGTAATTGCTTTACTTTATCACTATGTGTCGGTGTCAAAACCGGCGGATCTCGGGTAGGGGGTCCCGAACTGTGCGTCTAGGTCGGATGGTAACAGGAGGCAGGGGACACGATGTTTTACCCAGGTTCGGGCCCTCTTGATGGAGGTAAAACCCTACGTCCTGCTTGATTAATATTGATGATATGGGTAGTACAAGAGTAGATCTACCACGAGATCAGAGAGGCTAAACCCTAAAAGCTAGCCTATGGTATGATTGTTGTTCATCCTATGGATTAAAACCCTCCAGTTTATATAGACACTGGAGAGGGTTAGGGTTACACAGAGTCGGTTACAATGGTAGGAGATCTACATATCCGTATCGCCAAGCTTGCCTTCCACGCCAAGGAAAGTCCCTTTCGGACACGGGACGAAGTCTTCAATCCTGTATCTTCCTAGTCCAGGAGTCCGCCCAAAGGTATAGTCCGGCTATCCGGACACCCCCTAATCCAGGACTCCCTCAGTAGCCCCCGAACCAGGCTTCAATGGTGACGAGTCCGGCGCGCAAATTGTCTTCTGCATTGCAAAGTGGGTTCTTCTCCAAATTCCGTGTACCTATTGAACAGCGTCCGGTTTCTTGTAAATGTGGTGCTCCTTGGCTTCTATGCCCAATAATGGCCGTTTTCCACATGTTAAACGAATACGAAAAGTCAGGGTGTTTTTTATATTTACACCCCTAGCCGCGTGAATGAGCCGCCTATTTAAGGGGACGAGGATTTAGATCCAAACCACACCTTCTCCCTTCCGCGAGTATTCATTAGAGCGTATCCGACAGAGGTCCATTCCATCATGGCCGGCCGCCGTAGCTCCTTCTCTCGCCCTTCCAGCCCTCAGCCTGGAGATTGGAAGAGGTGCTCCATCCCGCACAGCGAGCTAGTGACGCTCCAGACCAAGGGATTTCTCCCCCCGGCCTATATGGTCCCGGTTCGAGCTGGACTTGCCACCTATAATGGCGGAGAGCAAGTGGAGAGCGCCCCCAATCCCTCCAAAGGAGAGCGGGTATGCCTTGCCCCTTACTTAATAAGAGGGCTCGTATTTCCAATTCATCCGTTTCTCCGGGGGCTTCTGGAGTTCTATGGCCTCCAGCTGCACAACCTCATGCCTGCCTCCATATTGCATATCGCGGGCTTCGTAGCCCTTTGCGAGCTGTTCTTGGGCTGCGAGGCTCATTTCGCGCTGTGGACAAGGCTATTCTGCCTTGTGCCCCGCTCTAAGGAGGGGTCAATATATCAGGTGGGCGGGACCGGATATCTATCCGGAACCCCAAAGAAGGCGTCCGAGGACTGGCCTTCGGAATGGTTTTATATAGAGGACGTCCCACTGCCGGATGCTGTCCGGGTCGGCCTCCCTGAGTTCGACAGTGCTCCCCTAAAGAAGCGCCTAAGCTGACGTCCATGGAGCCCTCAAAAGGGAAAGTGACAGGGACGTTATTTACCTGATGGGCCGGATAAGGTTGTTAGCTCATTCCGGACTGACCATGATTGGGGTCATGGCCGCATGCATCATGCGAGGGGTGCAGCCGCTTCAGTATAGAGGCCGCCCCATGTGGGACTTCAACAGGGAGGACAACGCCACCCGCTACGGTCGTAAGGGGCCGGATTCGGCTGCCGCTCTAATAAAGACCTTGTCCGCTTTGTACAAGGGAGAAGAGGAGGAATTTCTCCGCGTCAACCCATGGGGTGGATTTTCTATGTACAATCCCCCAAGTTGGGTAAGTGGACACTTTTACTTGACCATCCGTTTTATATTCCCATTGTTAAACTTTTCAGTCTAACAACTTCAACGCAGGAACTGCGCTAGGCTGTTAAAGAAATAAACAACCCTCCTCCACAACCCGAGGATCTGGGACGGTCCCTCGACCCGGCCTCTCGAGAGGATTCGGACTTATCTGTGGAGCTGATTGATGGAGTGTTTCCTCAATTGAGCAAGGACAACGCCTTGGTGGCCATTACGGTCAATTATCCAGGGCTACTCCCAGCCTCACAGGTAACTGAGACTGGAGTCCCGACACTTTGAAAAGGGATCTGTCCTCACGTGTTTTCAATTGCCGTATGACAACCGTGTTTTGCAGGGGAGGTCCTTGAGACGGGAGGCCGAGCCTGCGGCGACTAGCCAACGAGGGGCGGCAAGGCCCCGCGAGCTGAAAAGAAGTGCGGTCTGGACTGAGGCATAGGCGCAAAGGTATAGCGTGCCACCTTATTCCCAGGTGTTATTCCTTCGAGGCATATTAACGCTCGTGCTCTCTTCAGGACAAAGAGACCTCGCCAGACTATATCCGAAGAGGCTGCCAATCATGCCTCCACCAGCCAGGCTCCAAAGCCTGGTCTGGAAGCGGAGGCGAACACGAGACGCGCACCGGACGCTCCTCCGATGGAGGATGCGGACAGGCTGTCTGCCACCAATTCCGAGGTGGAGAGTGCCATGAACCACAGGCGTCGCTAGACAGTTCTTCGCGACGCTTGTTTCTCCCAAGAGGCATTGGATGCCTTCAATTCGGGAGACGCATACCTCCAGAGCCACGGAACAGTATGTGAAAGACATACAGGTAAGAAAATTTTGGTAATTATATATATGTACCAGTAGCCCCCGAGACTTGAAAAAGTTAGAATAACTAATTTAAGGATCATCTGTTATGCAGGTTCTTACAGAAAAGAATACCCTGCTATCCCAGGAGCTGGAAGAGTGCAAAGCTCAACTTGAGGCCGCACTAGCCGCGGCAGGGGAGCCCAAGGAGACCCCCTCTGGTAATATACGCTTCGAAAGATAAGTATTTTGCGAAGTGCGGCGTGGGTGCAAATCTGACAAATGAAATTGCAGATGGCGCCGGATTAAATCCGGAAGTGCAACAACTCTGACGCCAGCTGAAGGCTGGTGAGAGCGTGCTAACAAAGGTGAGGCGGGAGAAGAACGATCTCCAAGATGCCAACACCAAGCTGGGCGTTGAACTGAAGGACGTTCGTGCCCAGCTGTTGGACTCCGTGAAGGAGAATCAGCGGCTTCGACGCGGCATATATAGTAAGTGCTTAAATGAACTTTGAAAAAAGAGTTCGGTGAGGAAGTCGACTAACAGAGTAATGTCTGTAGGTATGCTAACAGGTCGTCCTGCAGAGGAAATGCCCGGTTCTACGGGGGACCTTCTTCCCGAGCTCTCACAACTGCATGAGCGAGTTTGGCAGGTGATGCAAGGCATCGCCCAAGGTTTGTGGCCATCCGTCTCCATGCTCGAAGGCCTTGGAGACTTGTAGAGACGCTGAAGGGAGCGCGGCGGCGCTTCAGATTGTGGAAGATGATGGCCTGCCGTCAAGGCGCCAGGGAGGCCTGGGCCATGGTGAAGACGCGGTACACGAAGGCTGACCCAAACCACATGGCCGAGGTCGGACCCATAGGGCCCGATGGGAAGGAGATCCCTGTGAGCTTAGTATACGGCCAAGTTGAGTTGGCCGCAAAGTATTCCCAACAGGACTGTAAACTAGACAGCCTGTTAGATGGTATTGAAGAGGAATACAATCAGTCAGATTGACTATGTAATTTTAATTGACATGTGTAATGCCTTCTAGCCGGATTGTAGATCGTTTGTCATGGCCGACCTTTTCGCTTCAACCTCGGGACCTGACGGTCCGGAGTGTGTCCGAATACTCTCGCGGTTATATAAGAATCGGGGTATGCATGGAGACCAGGCGTAGGGGTCATTAGTGCTTGAACATACAAGTGCCCAACTAGTTATGTTATATTACATGGTTAGTAAGAAACATCTTCCAGGGAGAATAGTTCCGTTAGGGGTTCCTTTCCCTGGGAGGCATGCCCTAAAGTGCATGTCCATTCTGCGAAAAGAGGCGCAGGAAAAACATCTGGGGGCGTATAGATAAAAAAGGATCATCTTTAGTTCACCGACCGAATATTCCCTTAAGAACGCTAGCTTTCGGCTTCACCCAGTCTGAGGTACACATCCGGCTGACCCGGTAGTAACAATCGCAGAGGTGCTCCCTTTACCACCTAGCCAAACAATCGGGAACGTAGGGGTAAGCACAGGAGCCAGGCAACCCAGCTTGGCCAAAACTTAAGTCATATCGATGCATATCATGGTGAATAAAAGGTACATGCGGAAGTGTGACACATGTGTTGGGCATGAAGCCCGTATAAATAAGCTTCTGTTTAAAGAATCCCCCGGGTTTAATGCGCGCGGATAGCGCGTCATTTTATGAGCCTTTAAAGGCTATAAGAGAGAGAGAGGAGAAGGAGAGAAATGTAAAACAGAAAGTATGTAAAAACTGGACAGAGGAAGGAGACGAACACAGAGTCCGGCGCTAGGCATAGAATCTTCGGAGACAGGCTGCGTTCCATGGGTTCGGCTCGAGTCGGTTATCCGATGCATCTCGCAGGCGGTACGCTCCACCAGTCAGGACTTGGTCAATTATGAAGGGACCTTCCCACTTGGGCTTGAGTTTGTCCTTTTTCTTGTCCGGCAGGCGTAGAACTAATTCGCCAACATTGTAATTTTTGGCCCGTACTTCTCTGCTTTGGTATCTTCGAGCCTGCTGTTGATAGAATGCGGAACGGGCTTTTGCCACGTCTCGCTCTTCCTCCAGGGCATCCAAACTGTCCTGCCAATCGAGCTCGGCTTCTCTTTCTTCATACATGCGCACTCGAGGTGAGTCAAGAATTATGTCGCAAGGCAAAACTGCCTCTGCGCCGTACACCTTGAAGAATGGTGTGTATCCGGTGGTGCGATTCGGCGTGGTCCGCAGCCCCCAGAGTACGGAGTCGAGCTCCTCTACCCAGTGCGTATTAGATTCCTTGAGCGACCGCACTAATCTTGGTTTGATGCCACTCATGATAAGACCATTTGCACGTTCGACCTGGCCGTTGGTTTGTGGGTGATAGACGGAAGCATAATCGAGCGTGATGCCCATGTTTTTGCACCAGAGTTTTACCTCATCGGCCGTAAAGTTCGTGCCGTTATCAGTGATGATGTTGTGGGGGACGTCGTAACGGTGTACAACCCCGGATATAAAGTCTATCACCGGTCCGGATTCGGCCGTCTTAACAGGCTTGGCTTCTATCCATTTGGTGAACTTATCCACCATGACCAGTAAGTATTTTTTCTTGTGGGTTCCGCCTTTAAGGGGTCCAACCATGTCAAGCCCCCAGACCGCGAAGGGCCAGGTGATGAGGATAGTTTGGAGGGCGGTGGGTGGCATATGGCTTTGGTTTGAAAAAAGCTGGCAAGCGACGCATCGTTGGACTAAGTCCTGGGCGTCTGCCCGGGCCGTCGGCCAATAAAAGCATGTACGGAAGGCCTTGCTTACAAGGGACCGAGCTGCAGCGTGATGTCCACCGAGTCCGGCATGAATTTCAGCCAGGAGGTTCCGCCCTTCCTCTTCGGAGATGCACCTTTGAAGGACTCCGGTAGTGCTTTTCTTATAAAGCTCTCCCTCATGGACTTTATAGGCTTTAGATCGCCGCACTATGCAGCGTGCCTCATTTTGGTCCTCAGGGAGTTCCTGCCTAGTAAGGTAGGCGAGGAATGGTTCTGTCCACGGGGCGATGATGGCCATTATTACATGGGCTGAAGGTGTTATTTCATTGGTAGAGCCTCCAATTATGTCAGAGTGTTCGGTGTCGGGCAGTGCGGTTGGGTCCGGGCTGTTATTGCCAGGTTCCCCTTCCCATACTATAGACGGCTTGAACAGCCTTTCCAAGAAGATGTTGGGGGGGCTACATCGCGTTTTGCGCCGATGCGTGCCAGGACATCTGCCGCCTAATTATTTTCTCGGGCTATATGGTGAAATTCAAGGCCTTCAAACCGACCTAACATTTTTAGGACGGCGTTGCGATAAGCTGCCATTTTTGGATCCTTGGCATCAAAGTCTCCATTTGTTTGGGATATTGCG
This sequence comes from Triticum monococcum, assembly GCA_034509565.1. Lineage (NCBI taxonomy): Eukaryota > Viridiplantae > Streptophyta > Magnoliopsida > Poales > Poaceae > Triticum > Triticum monococcum. Next base: position 119,570,373 of record CM067844.1, read on the forward strand.
AGGTTCGAGTCCCCGCGCACCTCTAGGCATTGAATGCCCATGGATACTGCCATCTGGAGACCATGTAAAAGGGCCTCATATTCGGCTGCGTTCTTGGAGTCTGTGTACATTATCTGGAGTACATATCGAACTGTGTCTCCTGTGGGGGACGTCAAAACGACGCCAGCCCCTAGACCGGCCAACATTTTGGAGCCGTCAAAGTGCATGACCCAGTTTGAATATGTGCCGTACTCTTTAGGGAGTTCGGCCTCCGTCCATTCTGCGATGAAGTCGGCCAAAACTTGCGACTTGATAGCTCGCCATGGCTTGTAAGTTATGTCGAACGGGAGGAGCTCAATGGCCCATTTTGCAATCTGGCCCGTCGCGTCGCGGTTGTTTATAATATCGTTAAGTGGCACTTCCGAGGCTACTATTATTGAACACTCTTGAAAGTAGTGTCGCAGCTTCCGGGATGCCATAAATACCGCGTACGCAATCTTTTGATAATGCGGGTACCGTGACTTGCACGGAGTAAGGACAGTGGACACATAATAGACTGGCTTTTGAAGGGGGAATTTGTGTCCGTCCACTTCTCATTCGACGACGAGCACTACGCTTACGACCTGATGGGTTGCTGCAATGTATAATAGCACTGGTTCGCCAATGTTTGGCGCGGCCAAGACTGGGTTTGTTGCCAAGATGGCTTTTATTTCGTCGAGTTCGGCCGTGGCTGCATCCGTCCACTCGAAGTGTTCGGTGCGCCGAAGGAGGCGGTAAAGGGATAGGGCCTTTTCTCCTAAGCGGGAGATAAAGCGGCTTAGAGCCGCCACGCATCTGGTTAATTTTTGTATTTGTTTGAGGTCCTTTGGGATATCCAATTGTGACAGAGCTCGGATCTTGGCTGGATTTGCTTCAATTCCTCTACCGGATACAATGAAGCCCAAGAGCTTTCCGGCTGGAACGCCGAAAACACATTTTTCCGGGTTGAGCTTGATGCCGTATGTTCGGAGGTTATCGAATGTTAGCCTCAAGTCGTCTACTAGAGATTCGACATGTCTTGTTTTGATGACCACATCATCTACGTATGCCTCCACTGTTTTGCCGATCTGGTTTGCCAGACATGTCTGAATCATGCGCTGATATGTTGCGCCGGCGTTTTTGAGCCCGAAGGGCATTGTGTTGAAGCATAATGGGTCGTATGGTGTGATGAATGCCGTTGTGGCTTGGTCTGACTCTGCCATGTTTATTTCATGGTAGCCGGAGTATGCGTCGAGGAAACACAATGAATCGTGTCCTGCGGTAGCATCGATAATTTGATCGATGCAGGGGAGAGGGAAGGGATCCTTTGGGCAAGCCTTGTTAAGGTCTTTGAAATCAACGCACAGGCGCCAGGATTCATCCTTCTTTGGTACCATCACCAGGTTTGCTAGCCAGTCCGGATGTTTTATATCTTTGATGAATCCAGCCTCCAATAGCTTGGCTAGTTCCTCTCCCATGGCATGTCTCTTAGGTTTGGAAAAACGCCGAAGAGCTTGTTTGACTGGCTTGAATCCTTTTAGGATATTTAAGCTGTGTTTGGCCAGCCTGCGTGGGATTCCTGGCATGTCTGAAGGGTGCCAGGCAAAAATGTCCCAGTTCTCTCGTAGGAACTCTCACAGTGCAACGTCTACATCAGGGTTTCACTGTGCCCCGATGGAAGATGTTTTATTGGGGTCCATTGGATGGACCTGGAATTTGACTATTTCGTCCGCCGGTTTAAAGGAGGTGGACTTGGATCTTTTATCGAGTATCACATCGTCCCTATTCACCATGGAGTGCAGCGCAGTCAGTTCCTCAGCCGCTAGGGCTTCGGATAGCGCCTCGAGGGCCAGTGCGGCTATCTTGTTTTCGGTGCGGAGTGCTATGTCCGGATCACTAACGAGAGTGATGATTCCGTTAGGCCCGGGCATCTTGAGCTTCATTTACCCGTAATGGGATATTGCTTGGAAGACTGTAAACGCTTCCCGCCCTAGCAGAGCGTGATATCCGCTACTGAACGGGGCCACCTAGAACGTGACCTCTTCAGACCTGTAATTATCCGGCGTGCCGAACACCACATCTAGTGTGATTTTTCCTGTACAGCGTGCTTCCCGACTGGGGATTATTCCTCTAAAGGTTGTGTTGCTTCACTCAATGCGGTTCCAGTCTATTTCCATTTTTTGAAGGGTTTCCTCATAAATGAGGTTCAATCCGTTGCCGCCATCCATGAGTACCTTGGTAAGACGAAAGTTGTCCACTATTGGACTGAGGACCAATGCGGCTGGTGCTCGGGTTGTTCGGAATTTAGGTTCATCACTGGCGTTAAAAGTAATAGCCGTGTCACTCCATGGGTTTATTGTTGCTACTTGGTAGACTTCGGCAAGGCCGCGGAGTGTTCTTTTTCGCATATTATTTGATGCGAAAGTCTCGAAGACTATTAATACCGTACTAGTTTCTCTGGGGTGGCTTTCTGTGGCCTCTGGAATTAGAAGATCTTCGCCAATTTTTGCCACCTACCGGAGTATCCAACATGCTCTAAGGCTGTGAGTTGGTGTGGCGCCCTCTGCACTATGAATTTTATAGGGTCCATCAAGCCATCCTTCCAGTACAGTTTCGTGCCCTGTAGAGGGCTTTTGCTTTTTGGTATTGAACCCGGGTGTCTGATGATGATGCACCCTTTTATTTCGGACGGGGTTTGTATTCAAGGCCGGATTGTCCCAAAATTTTGTTTTGGTTTTCCAGGCATTTTCCATCGCACAGTACTTTCGTACTATGGACGCCAAGTCAGCAAAGCGTGTAATATCACGGCGACTTATGACGTTGAGGATTCCCTTGTCCGTGCAATTATTGTAGAAGAATGAAATTGCGTCTTCCTCGCGGCAGTCCTTTATCCTGTTCATAACCAGGAGGAATCTAGCCCAGTAATGATGTACTGTTTCTTTGGGCTCTTGCCTAATTTGGGATAGATCGCTTATGTACGGGTGGGTGGGCGGAATCAAATCCGAAACCTCACCCAATCTGAGATCCAGGGGCCAAGGAGTTTCCGAACTCGGAAGTTTGGATTCTTGGATGTTGTCCAATGAATCTAGCCCGTCACCTGACTTTAAGTTCAGGTCTTGAGTGATGTCCTCCCCTCCGCAGGTATCCGACTTGGAGGGATCAGGAATCCAGACATATCTAGTCCTTAAGATAGATGAAGGGTTGCCGCACTGTCCCTCTACCACGGCAACATGATGGGTGACCTGGGGGGAGTTAATCTCTCTCAGATCGGGTTTAGACCCAATCTGGTCGTAATCCGTAGCGACTCCCAGGGCGGCGAAGCGATCCAAGAGCTCGTTTAGGGAAGAGAGCTCCATTGGATCTAGCTGCTCGGCGAATTCCGAGCTGACGTGAAGATTGCTTTTGATGACCCGAGAGGACATCGTCGGCGCAGCAGCCAAACGGGTGGTCATAAGGAAACCACCTAGCCTGAGAGTCTGGCCGACAGCCAAAGCTCCCTTAGCAACGGTGCCGTCTTTAGACGGGATGAGGCATCCTTCCTGATGGTGACGGCACAGAGGAACTCTCAATGAAAGCACCAATGTCAGTGTCAAAACCGGCGGATCTCGGGTAGGGGGTCCCGAACTATGCGTCTAGGTCGGATGGTAACAGGAGGCAGGGGGCACGATGTTTTACCCAGGTTCGGGCCCTCTTGATGGAGGTAAAACCCTACGTCCTGCTTGATTAATATTGATGATATGGGTAGTACAAGAGTAGATCTACCACGAGATCAGAGAGGCTAAACCCTAAAAGCTAGCCTATGGTATGATTGTTGTTCGTCCTATGGACTAAAACCCTCCGGTTTATATAGACACCGGAGAGGGCTAGGGTTACACAGAGTCGGTTACAATGGTAGGAGATCTACATATCTGTATCGCCAAGCTTGCCTTCCACGCCAAGGAAAGTCCCTTCCGAACACGGGACGAAGTCTTCAATCCTGTATCTTCATAGTCCAGGAGTCCGGCCGAAGGTATAGTCTAGCTATCCGGACACCCCCTAATCCAGGACTCCCTCACTATGCGTTAGCAATAGTTGTAGAAGCAATAGTTGGCAAGATGACCATGACGCTACGATGGAGCAAGATGTCGAGCCGGTGATGATGGAGATCATGATGATGCTTTGGAGATAGAGATCAAAAGCACAAGATGATGATGGCCATATCATGTCACATATTTTGATTGCATGTGATGTTTATCTTTTATGCATCTTATTTTGCTTAGTACAGCAGTAGCATTATCAGATGATCCCTTACTAAAATTTCAAGGTATAAGTGTTCTCCCCGAGTATGCACTGTTGCGACAGTTCGTCGTGTTAAGACACCACGTGATGATCGGCTGTGATAGACTCTACGTTCACATACAACAGGTGTAAGACAGTTTTGCACATGCGGAATACTCGGGTTAAACTTGACAAGCCTAGCATGTACAGACATGGCCTCGGAACACTAGAGACCGAAAGGTTGAACGTGAATCATATAGTAGATATGATCAACATAGAGATGTTCACCATTGATGACTACTCCATCTCATGTGATGATCGGACATAGTTTAGTTGATTTGGATCGCGTATCGCTCAGATGACTTGAGGGATGTCTATCTAAGTGGGAGTTCTTAAAGTAATATGATTAATTGAACTTAATTTATCATGAACTTAGTCCTGATAGTTTTTGCATATCTATGTTGTAGATCAATGGCCCGTGCTACCATTCCCTTGAATTTTAATGTGTTCCTAGAGAAAGCTAAGTTGAAAGATGATGGTAGCAACTACACGGACTGGGTCCATAACTTGACGATTATCCTCATTGCTGCATAGAAGAATTATGTCCTTGATGCACCGCTAGGTGAAAGGCCTGCTATAGGAGCAGATGCTGATGTTATTAATGTCTAGCAAGCTCGATCTGATGAGTACTCGATAGTTCAGTGTGCCATGCTTTACGGCTTAGAATCGGGATTTCAAAGACGTTTTGAATGTCATGGGGCATATGAGATGTTCCAGGAGTTGAAGTTAATATTTCAAGAAAATGCCCAAGTTAAGAGATATGAAGTCTCCAATAAGTTATATAGCTGCAAGATGGAGGAGAACAGTTATGTCGGTGAACACATACTCAAAATGTCTGCGTATCATATTCACTTGACTCAGCTAGGAGTTAATCTTCCAGATGATAGTGTTATTGACAGAGTTCTTCAATCACGGCCACCAAGCTACAAAGGCTTCGTGATGAACTATAATATGCAAGGGATGGATAAGACAATTCCTAAGCTCTTCGCTATGCTCAAAGCTATAGAGGTAGAAATCAAGGAGGAGTATCAACTGTTGATGGTTAAAAAGACCACTAGTTTCAAGAAAAGGGCAAGGGGAAGAAGGGGAACTTCAAGAAGAATGGCAAGCAAGTTGCCACTCCCGGGAAGAAGCCCAAAGCTGGACCTAAGCCTGAAACTAAGTACTTCTACTGCAAAGGGACTGGTCACGGGAAGCGTAACTGCCCCCAAGTATTTGGCGGATAAGAAGGATGGAAAAGTGAACAGAGGTATATTTGATATACATGTTATTGATGTGTACCTTACTAATGCTCATAGTAGCACCTGGGTATTTGATACCAGTTCGGTTGCTCATATTTGTAACTCGAAACAGGGGCTACAAATTAAACGAAGATTGGCTAAGGACGAGGTGACAATGCGCGTCGGGAATGGTTCTAAGGTCGATGTGATCACCGCCGGCATGCTACCTCTACATCTACCTTCGGGATTAGTTTTAGACCTTAATAATTGTTATTTGCTGCCAGCATGGAGCATGAACATTATATCTGGATCTTGTTTGATGCGAGATGGTTATTCATTTAAATCGGAAAATAATGGTTGTTCTATTTATATGAGTAATATCTTTTATGGTCATGCACCCTTGAAGAGTGGTCTATTTTTGTTGAATCTCGATTGTGGTGATACACATATTCATAATATTGATGCCAAGAGATGCAAAGTTGATAATGATAGTGCAACATATTTGTGGTACTGCCGTTTAGGTCATATTGGTGTAAAGCGCATGAAGAAACTCCATGCAGATGGGCTTTTGAAATCACTTGATTATGAATCATTTGATACTTACGAACCATGCCTCATGGGCAAGATGACTAAACTCCATTCTCCGGAACAATGGAGCGAGATACTGACTTATTGGAAATAATACATACCGATGTATGCGGTCCGATGAGTGTTGAGACTCGCGGCGGGTATCGTTATTTTCTGACCTTCACACATGATTTGAGCAGATATGGGTATATCTACTTAATAAAACACAAGTCTGAAACATTTGAAAAGTTCAAGGAATTTCAGAGTGAAGTGGAGAATCATCATGACAAGAAAATAAAGTTTCTACGATAAGATCGTGGCGGCGAATATTTGAGTTACGAGTCTGGCCTTCATTTAAAACAATGCAGAATAGTTTCACAACTCACGCCACCTAGAACACCACAGCGTAATGGTGTGTCCGAACGTCATAACCGTATTTTATTAGATATGGTGCGATCTATGATGTCCCTTACCGATTTACCACTATCATTTTGGGGTTATGCATTAGAGACAGCTGCATTCATTTTTAATAGGGCACCGTATGAACTGTGGTTTGGCAAGAAACCTAAGTTGTCGTTTCTTAAAGTTTGGGGTTGTGATGCTTATGTGAAAAAGCTTCAGCCTGATAAGCTCGAACCCAAATCGGAGAAGTACGTCTTCATAGGATACCCAAAAGAAACTGTTGGGTACACCTTCCATCATAGATCCGAAGGCAAGATCTTTGTTGCTAAGAGTGGATCCTTTCTAGAGAAGGAGTTTCTCTCGAAAGAAGTGAGTGGGAGGATAGTAGAACTTGATAAGGTAATTGTACCTTCTCTTGAATTGGAAAGTAGCTCATCACAGAAAACCGTTCCAATGATGCTGTCGGCGTCCTCGGAACGGGGGTCCCCAGACTTGCCTACCTGTGGCCCATGGCATGGCTCCGCCTGTGGCCCCGTTCGGCCCATCTTCACTAGCAAACACTCAAGACCCTCACGAGGGGCTGAGCCTCGTGAGGCGGACGACACAAGACCTCCTTGGGGCGGCCTCACCATGGTGCGCCTCACTTCATCGACGGGACTGCCATGAGCTGGGCGACTCCCACCGCGTGAGGAGGCGCCACCGCAGCCACAAGGGGCCACAGTGGGGGTCGCGGCGTGCTTACGCGGGCGACCACGACCCCTCTTGGGTGGCGGCGAGCCGGGGCCCTCCTGGCGGGCCTTCCCCTTTTCTGCGGTCGAGAACCTCTTCGCCGGCCCCTCCTGGCGGGTCTTCCCCTTTTCTGCGGCGGAGAACCTCTTCGCCGACGCCATAGGTGTCACTGCTAGTAATGAAGCAAGGGAGAAGAAGCAGGAGAAGCGAAGGAAGAGATGGGTGGTGGGGGCTCCGCCCCCCTTCCCATTTATAGCCAAGAGGAGGCTAACCGCCGGCCTCCACGATCTAAGGTAATAATGACCTTTTTTCTATATGCAGCAAGGACTCGTCAAGTCAGGAAGTTGCCGAGGCAGCGTGAAGAAGCGGAGACGCCCACGTCCCATCAGTCGCCACGTGTTAACCGAGGCCGCGGGCTGTTGGGGCACGCGGCGCTCCGCACTTGCCCCTTGGCTTCTCCTCGAAGCCAAGTCCGAGCGCGCCTTGGGCCCGGGGGCTACTATCGGCGTCCTAGGAACGGGCGTCCCCAGACTTGCCTACATATGGCCCACGGCGTGGCTCCGCCAGCGGCCTCGTACGGCCCATCTTCACCAGCAAACACTCAAGACCCTCGCGAGGGGCCGAGCCTCGCGAGGCGGACGACCCAAGGCCTCCTCGAGGGCGGCCTCACCAGGCTGGCTCACAAGGGACGGAGAGATCAAGGCAAGGGGCACCTCGCGAGGTTCTTGTGACGCAAGCCATGACGACCAAGACCATGCGGGCACTAGGCGGGTGCCAGCGTGCACTGTCCTCGTTTCCTCTTTGGTGCTAAAGGGACAAGCGCAGGCGAGGAGTCCCGAGGCATCAAGCAAAGGTTTCCATATCAGTGCAACGAGACCAAGACTAGCAGGACGGCAGGACGAAGGTCATTGTGGAGCCCAGGACGGCGTCACCACCAGAGCCTTTGGCAGGTGAAGACCACCTTTAGTCAGGATGACTTGTACTAGTTGTCTCCCTTCAAATTTGGCCGTTGTGGCATCCCTTCCCGCCAGCATTTGGAAGAGGACCAGGGCCTCTATAAATAGGGCTAGCCACCACACTAGGAGGCAACTGAACCGATCCGAGGCCATTCAGATCATCCTCAGCCACACAAACTCACCAAGCACAAGAGCACCTCTCCTTAGGAGGTTGTTCTTCCCTTGTAACTGTTCCAGCCCAAGAGGCAATCCACCACACCACACTAGAGTAGGGTATTACACTACATCAGTGGCCCGAACTGGTCCAAATCTTGTGTCCCTTTGTTCTGCGAGTTCGGCACGCTGAGCCTTGAGATCGCGGTGAGGGAGAGTGCAAGGGGGAGGAGAGATCTTCGTGCGCACCCCAGTGTTCAAACCTCAAGGGTTTTGCTGGAACCCGAAATCCGACATTTGGCGCACCAGGTAGGGGTGCACCGAAGCTCCGCCTCTCCGCTTGCTTCATCCAGCTCCATGGCAGACGCCATCCCTCTAGTTAGGCCGGCGGAAGCCTGCGGATGTGCCGTAGGCGTCCGGGCCTTCACCCACACCTTGCGGCAGGTGTGGTGATCGTGCAAGTTCAAGCCAGAGATGCCGCCCTGCTACGATGGCACAACAGATCCGGCGGCCTTCCTGCAGGCGTATGAGAAGGTCGTCCTTGAAGCTAGAGGCGACGACCAGGTCATGGGCAACTGGTTCCCCCTGGCCCTGGCCAGCGTGCCACACGCCTGGCTGCTCAGCTTGCTAGGATCTTCGGTGACCTCCTGGGAGGAGCTGCACGGTCTCTTCGTCGCGTGCTTCGCGGCACCGGCGTCCCTCGCCGTCGCGGCCCTCCTCGGCGGCTCGCAAGCAACACCCTTGGACCATCACACCAAGTTGTTCTTTCGTCAGATTGGCACTGCCTCCACGCGGCAAGGAACTCCCTCGGGTTGGGCGGCGCCCAAGGCCGTCCGCACCTTCGACACCGGGGATCACCCCGCCGCCACCATCGTCTCAGGCGTGCTCCCAATGCTATGCACGCCCACTATCTGCAGCGTAGTTGTTACCAAGACCCTCATCGGCGGTGGCGCCGGTCTCAACGTGCTCTTTGTGGAGGCTTTCAGCCTTCTTCACATACCACTCCAATGGCTCCGACCCAGCAAGCCCTTCTCCGGGGTCGGCGGCGGCTCCACCAACCCCTTGGGGCAGATCCGCCTTCCCGTGACCTTCGGCACCCGGGATAACTACCGCACCGAGCTGATCGACTTTGACATCGCCTGCATCTGCCTCCCATACAACGCCATCCTCGGATACCCAACTCTGGCTCAGTTTATGGCGGCGACCCATCCGGCCTACAACCTCATGAAGATGCCCGGGAGCAAGGACGTCCTCACCGTAGTTGGAGATACCAAGGAGGCTCTAGCGGCGCTCAAGTGTGCCCTCAAAACTGTCGCGGTAGCACGACCGGCCAACGTGGCTACCCCAGTGGTTAAGGAGGACGCGCCAGCAAAGAAGAAGCAGTTGTTCACTCAAGATTGGGCCGAAACCAAGCAGGTACCGGTCGAGGAAGATGGGTCCTCAAGAGCCACCTTCAACATAGGCGCCAACCTTGACCCAAATAAGGAGGAGGCATTGGTGAGTGTCAGATCTCGGGTTCCGGCAAAACCCTCAAGGTTCAAACACTGGGGTGGGCGCGAAGATCTCCCCCTACCGGTCCACATCCTAGCTACGCTAAGATCTCAAGAGCAAACTCGATGAAATCACAACACAAAGGACACAAGATTTATACTGGTTCAAGCCACCGTTGTGGTGTAATACCCTACTCCAGTGTGGTGGTGGTGGATTGCCTCTTGGGCTGGGGATGAACAGTACAAGGGGAAGAACAGCCTCCTTAGGCGAGGTGTTCTTGTGCTTGGTGGGTGTGAGGATGAACTGAATGAGTTTCTCGTCCCTCCCCCCCTACTGTGGTGGCTAATCCTATTTATAGAGGCCCTGGTCCTCTCACCAAATATTGAGTGGGAAGGGAGCCAACAACGGCCAATTTGAAAGGGGACGGCTAGTACATCTTATCCTGACAAAAGTATTCTTCGCCTGCAAAAGGCTCTGGTGGTGACGCCGCCTTGGGCTCCATGGTGACCTCCCTCTTGTCGTCCTGCTGGTCTTGGTCTCGTTGCACTGATATGGAAACCTTTGCTTGATGCCTCGGTACTCCACGCCTGCGCTTGCTTCCTTAGCACCAAAGAGGAAACAAGGACACTGTGCATGCTAGCGCCCGCCTGGCTCCTACCAAATCTTGATCGTCATGGCTCACGTCATTGAAACCTCGTGAGGTTTGCCTTGCCTTGAACTCTTCGCCCCTCGCGAGCCAAGCTGGTGAGGGTGCTCCTGAGGAGGTCTTGTGTCGTCCGCCTCGCGAGGCTTGGCCCCTCGCGAGGATCTTGGGTGCTTGTTGGTGAAGATGGGTCGTACGGGCCCGCTTGCAGAGCCACGCCGTGGGCCGCAGGCAGGCAAGTCTAGGGACCCCGTTTCCATAACGCTGACAGTGAGGTTCCTGCATGCAAACAAGGATGTATTCTCCTGGGAACCCAATCAGCTAGTAGGGGTCCCAAGAGGGGTGATCGAGCATCACTTGAGGGTGTGCCCCAATGTGCGCCCTGTGAAGCAGAAGGCACAGCGACAATCCACAGAGAAGTAGTCCTTCATCGTCCAGGAAACCCGCAAGCTAGAGGCAGCGGGTGTCATTCGCGAGGTTCGGTACCCCAAGTGGGTGGCGAACCCCGTCGTCGTACCAAAGAAAGGTGGGAAGGAGCGCATGTGTGTCAACTTCACCAACCTCAACAAGGCTTGTCCCCAAGATCCGTTCCCACTTCCGCACATCAATCAGATCGTTGACTCCACCGCTGAGTGCGACCTGTTGTGCTTCCTGGACACATTTTCAGGCTATCACCAGATCAAGATGGCAGTGGAGGATGTGGAGAAGATGGCCTTCCTGACCCCGTGTGGGGTGTGTTGCTACACTTGCATGCCGTTCGAGCTGCACAACACATGCACAACCTTCCAACAGCTGATGCACATCGCCCTGGGCCAGTAGCTCGGGAGGAACAGAGAGGCCTACGTCGATGACATTGTGGTAAAATCTCGGGAGGCAAGGACTTTGATTCAAGACCTGGAGGAGACCTTCGCAAGCCTACGCCAGGTAGACCTACGGCTCAACCCAAAAAAGTGTGTGTTCGGTGTCCCCTCTGGCAAACTGCTGGGCTTCCTCGTGTCCCACAGGGGGATCGAGGCTAACCCAGAGAATGTCAAGGCAATAGAAGACATGAGCCCACCACAAACTCTCAAGGAGATGCAGAAGCTTGCAGGCTGCATGACCTCGCTGGGGCGCTTCATCTTAAGCTGGGAGAGCACACCCTGCCATTCTTCAAGCTGATGAAGAAGAAGGGCCCGTCTGAGTGGACCCCGGAAGCTGACCAAGCGTTTCAAGACCTCAAGAGATACCTGACCAGTCCTCCAGTGATGGTGGCGCCTCGCCCTCTCGAGCCCCTGGTGCTTTACCTTGCTGCCACTCCCTACTCCGCTAGCGCAGCTCTAGTGGCGGTTCGGGAAGAGTGCCAAGCCAAGTGGTTGTCGTGCCGTGCCGCACCACCAGCCGAGGCGATACAGGACCCATAGGGCACCGCAAAGGCTGCAACAATGCCAACGAGTGACCAGGCCCGGCAAGGCGGCGTTCGCAGGCCGGCAGAGGCCCCAGTAGGCGATCAAGCTCTTGGGGTCCCATCATCTCAGGAGACGCCCCAACTGCCGACAGGCACAAGCTCCATCAACGTTCCTGCCCTCGTCGAGCACCCAGTGTATTTCATCAGCACGGTACTGCGGGATGCAAGGGCACGGTACCCCATGCCTCAGAAGCTCTTGCTCGCACTTTTGGTGGCCTCGCATAAACTGTGGCACTACTTCCAAGGTCACCTAGTCAAGGTCGTCTCGGCCTACCCGCTGGAGAGGGTACTTAGGAGCCCCAACGTTGCAGGAAGAGTCGCCGAATGGAACATCGAGCTGCAAGCATTCCAGCTGGAGTTCAGCACAACTAGGGTCATCAAGGGGGCCGCGCTCGCCGACTTCATGGCAGAATGGACTAACGCCCCGAGGTTTGAAGCAGGCAAGGACCAATCCCTCTCGCCAGGAAGTGAAGCACCAGATGGTTGGGTCATGTATTTCGATGGCGCGTTCAAACGCCAGGGCGCGGGGGCTGGAGTAGAGCTCATCTCGCCTACTCGGGACAAGCTCTACTACGTCGTGCAGCCCTGCTTCCAGCAAGGCGAGAAGGTCTCCAACAACATCACGGAGTACGAAGGCCTCATTCCTGGCCTCAAGGCCGCGGTGGCCCTAGGGGTGAAGCGCCTCACCATCAGGGGCGACTCGCGGGTCCTTGTCAACTTCTTCAACAAGGTATACGAGCCGAAGGACGAGCACATGGAGGCACACGTCGCGGAGGTACGCAAAATGGAAAAGCATTTCCTAGGTCTAGAGTTGCAGCACGTACCCCGTGGCACCAACAAGGAGGCCGACGACATCGCCAAAAGGGCGTCCAAGTGACAACCCCAAGAGCCTGGAGTCTTTGAGAAGCGGCTCTTCAAGCCGTCGGAAGCACCTCCGCTTTCGGGGCCGGCGCCGCCTCGGGAGGAGCTCCCCCAACCACCTGCCTCGGGAGCCCCGGCCTGCGGCCCGACCTCGGGAGCGCGCCTACTCCTGGCGCTCGAGGCTCAGGAGGGGTGTTGGGCCAAGGAGTTCAAGGAATACCTGACGCAAGCGAGGCTGCCGGAGAAGGAGGAGGACGCGGAGCGCGTGGCCCGACTGGCTACGGCATACTGCATCGAGGATGGTGAGTTATACAGGAAGTAGCCAAATGATGTTTCCTTACGATGCATCTCCAGGGAATAGGGGAATGAGTTGCTGGCTGACATACACGGCGGAGACTGCGGGCACCACTGTTGTCACGAACCCTCATCGGCAAGGCGTTCCGCTGCCGGTTCTACTGGCCTACAGTGCTCAATGACGCAACCGAGCTGGTGAGGTCCTGTGAGGCCTGACAATTCCACGCCAAGCAAATCCATCAGCCAGCTCAGGGCCTCCAGACCATTCCGCTCTCGTGGCCGTTCGCAGTCTGGGGGCTGGATATCTTAGGCCCGTTCCCTCGAGCGCCTGGGGGTTATCGCTACCTCGACGTCACCATCGACAAGTTCACCAAATGGGCAGAGGTAGAAGCTGTCTGCACCATCCCGGCTGGATCTGTGGTCAAGTTCATCAAGGGTCTTGTGAGCCGGTTCGATGTCCCTAATCGCATCATCACTGACAACGGCTCGCAGTTCACTAGCAATCTCTTCAAGGCATATTGTGCTAACCTTGGAACGCGGATCTACTACGCTTCGGTGGCACACCCCAGGAGCAATGGTCAAGCCGAACAGGCCAACACGGAGGTCCTCAGAGGCCTCAAGACCAGGACCTTCAAGAAGAAACTTGAGGCCTGCGGCAAGGGCTGGCACGACGAGCTCCAGTCTGTGTTGGGGTCCATCCGCACCACCACCACCAAGCCAACAGGCGAGACCCTGTTCTTCCTCGTCTAAGGAGCAGAAGCGGTTCTCCCTCACGAGATCAAGCATCGCTCCACGTGGGTCCTGGCATTTGATGAGACGCAGCAGGACGCCATGCGGAGGATGGACCTCGTGCTGGGGGAGGAACGCCACCATGAAGCCTAGCTCCGAGTGGCAAGGTACCAGCAGGCGTTGCGACGGTACCACTGTCGCAGCGTCCGGTCCAGGACACCTCGAGGTGGGTGATCTCGTCCTGAGGCGGGTGCTCTCTAGGGAACGGCTGCACAAACTCTCGTCCATGTGGGAGGGCCCGTTTAGGATCGCCCACGTCTCCAGGCCTGGCGCCGCGCGCCTGGAGACGCAAGACAGGATCCCCATCCAGAACACCTGGAACATCCAGCACCTCCGGAAGTTCTACCCATGAAGCAAGGCCCAGCGTCTGTGAAGCAAGGCCCTGTGTGTAACACCCACGATGCGGCTATATCTCCCACGTGTTGGAGCACGACTTAGAGGCATAACCGCATAGTAGGCATGTCGCAAGAGGGGTAATCTTTACACATCCCATGTACAGAATAAGAAAGGGATAAAGAGTTGGCTTACAATCACCACTTCACACAATTACAAGTTAAACATACATCATCCAGAATACAATCAAGGTCTGACTACGGAACCAAAATAAAAGAAGACCACACCAAATGCTAGATCCCCAATCGCCCCAACTGGTCTCCACTACTGATCAACCGGAAACGAAACAAGACACTGATCAAGATCTTCATCGAGCACCCACTTGAGCTTGGCTGCGTCATCTGCACTGGTATCAACGGCACCTGCAACTGGTTTTGGAAGTAATTTGTGAGTCACGGGGACTCAGCAATCTCACACCCTCGCGATCAAAACTATTTAAGCTTATGGTAGGAAAAGGTAATGAGGTGGAGCTGCAGCAAGCACTAGCATATATGGTGGCTAACTTACGCAAATGAGAACGAGAAGAGAAGCAAAGAACGGTCGTGAACTAGAGGTGATCAAGAAGTGATCCTGAAACTATTTACGTTCAAGCATAACACAAGGACCGTGTTCACTTCCCGGACTCCACCAGAAAGAGACCATCACGGCTACACACGTGGTTGATGCATTTTAGTTAAGTTAAGTGTCAAGTTCTATACAACCGGACATTAACAAATTCCCATCTGCCCATAACCGCGGGCACGGCTTTCGAAAGTTCAAAACCCTACAGGGGTGTCCCAACTTAGCCCATCACAAGCTCTCACGGTCAATGAAGGATATTCCTTCTCCCAGGACGACCCGATCAGACTCGGAATCCCGGTTACAAGACATTTAGACAATGGTAAAACAAGACCAGCAAAGCCTCCCGATGTGCCGACATCCTGATAGGAGTTGCACATATCTCGTTCTCAGGGCAACACCGGATTGTCCAAACTTCCGGTAGGCCAGCTCAGAGTTGCCACTGGTGGCCACCGGCGGCTGACAGGTTCGGACCAACACTTAGACAAGCGCTGGCCCGAGGGGTTTAAAATAAATGTAACGCCCTCGATGCGGCTATATCTCCTACATGTCGAAGCACGACTTAGAGGCATAACCGCATTGAAAGCAATGTCGCAAGTTAGGCAATCTTCACAACATCCCATGTAATATAAATAATAAAAGGGGAAGGAACATAGTTGGCTTACACTCGCCACGTCAAACAAAGTACATAAATAGCATTACATCATCCAATCACTCATGGCCCGACTACGGTGCCAAAATAAAAGACCAACCCAACATGCGACACGGTCCCGATCGCCCCAACTGGGCACCACTATTGATCATCAGGGAAAGACACATAGTAACGGCGTGAGTCCTCGTCGAACTCCCACTTGAGCTGAAGCGCGTCATCTGGAACGGAGTCGTCTGGCCCTGCATCTAGTTTGGAAGTAATCTGTGAGCCACAGGGACTCAGCAATCTCGCACCCTCGCGATCAAGACTATTTAAGCTTATAGGTAAGGCAAGGTAATATGTGGAGTTGCAGCAAGCGACTAGCATATAAGGTGGCTAACCTGTTCGCAAAAGAGAGCGAGAAGAGAAGGCAAAGCATGAACGAATAACTAGATAATAACCTGCGCAAGCATTACTCCAACACCGTGTTCACTTCCCGGACTCCGCCGAGAAGAGACCATCACGGTAACTCACACAGTTGATTCATTTTAATTAAGTTAAGGTTCAATTTATCTACAACCGGACATTAACAAATTCCCATCTGCCCATAACCGCGGGCACGGCTTTCGAAAGTTCAAATCCCTGCAGGGGAGTCCCAACTTAGCCCATGACAAGCTCTCACGGTCAACGAAGGATATACCTTCTCCCGAGACATTCTGATCAGACTCGGTATCCCGGTTCTACAAGACACTTTGACAAGTTAAAACAAATCCAGCAACACCGCCCGAATGTGCTGACAAATCCCGATAGGAGCTGCACATATCTCGTTCTCAGGGCACACTCAGATAGGTCAAGCTACGAGTAATACTAACCCTCGAGTTTCCCCAAGGTGGCCCCGCAGGCTGCCCGGTTCGGACCAACACTCAGAGGAGCACTGGCCTGGGGGGGTTTAAATAAGATGACCCCCGGGCTCCGGAAACCCAAGGGAAAAAGAGGCTAGGTGGAAAATGGTAAAACCAAGGTTGGCCATTGCTGGAGGAGTTTTATTCAAGGCGAACTATCAAGGGGTTCCCATTATCACCCAACCGCGTAAGGAACGCAAAATCCGGGAACATAACATCGATATGACGAAAACTAGGGCGGCAAGAGTGGAACAAAACACTAGGCGAGAGGCCGAGCCTTCCACCCTTTACCAAGTATATAGATGCATTAAGATAGCAAGATAATATAGTGATATCCCCACAAGTAAATAATGTTCCAACAAGGAACGGTCTCCAATCTTCACCTGCAACTAGCAACACTATAAGAGGGGCTGAGCAAAGCGGTAACATAGCTAATCAATGGTTTGCTAGGACATGGTGGGTTAGAGGTTTGACATGGCAATTTGGGAGGCATGATAAGCAAGTGGTAGGCATCGTAGCATAGGCATAGCAAAAGAGCAAGCATCTAGCAAAGCAAAGATAGAAGTGATTTCGAGGGTATGATCATCTTGCCTGCAAAGTTGTCAGAGTTGACTGGATCCTCGAAAGCAAACTCAATGGGCTCCTCATTAGCGAACTCGTCTCCTGGCTCTACCCAAACAAGACAAACAATCAAGAGGAACACAATCAACCACGTGCAAAGCTCAAACAACATGATGCAAATATGGCATGCTATGCGGGATGCGATATGTGATGCATATGCAAGATTTGACAAGGAATGAATGAACCTGGCCTCAACTTGGAAATCCAATAGTGCCACTGGAAAGGTGAGGTGATTTCGGTTGAAATCGATATAAAGAACACCGGAATCGGAGACACGGTTTGGAAATGGCAAGCAATTCAAATATGGCACTGGTCTGCGATAAACAGCAAGTAGCCATCTAAATGCAACAAGACAAACATACTACAGCACTTAAACATGGCAACTAAATACATGGCAGGGATCCATTCATAATGCTTAACAAAAGATAAGCACTGAGCTTCGTCCAATTCATCCATTAACAGGTTCAAACAAGCATGGAAAAAGTGCAATTGGTAAACAGATTTCAGACTTAGTGAAATTAACACTTGACTGGAATCTCAGATCAGGTAGCACACTTTGAAGCAATAAAACTATATGCTATAGGGCCTGAACATGGAAAAGTAAAGCATGGAATGGAGCTACTCAAAGAGCTTAACAAAAGTCCCTTAGTGACCTTGAGCCAAAAGGGATCAGAAAATACAATTGCAAGCATGTGAACATGGCAAAAACATAATCAGATCACAGACTTGGTGAAAAACTGGAACATGCAAATCAGATATCAAGTAGGCATGTTTACGAGCTCGATGCACTCACTACAGAGCATGTCATGACAATCTAAGCATGCACTCATCAAGAATACACACTATACAAGCTATACATGGCAAGAACAATAACATAGCATGCACGGATCATCTACAACATCCTCGGCAAAATCGCTAACAAGTAGAAAATCTGCCCAGATTCATGAAATAGCAAAAGTTGAGCTCGATTGACTCAAGCTAGGGTGCTCCATAATTACAAACAAAGACATGGATGGATAGAGCACCACAAGATTAACAAAACATCCTTACTGATCATCCTCAAAAGAGGCACGGATCACTAGGAAATAGCATGAACATATGGCATATTGATAAAAACAGATCAAGGACTTAGTGGAATTGCTAAGTCCCTGAAATCAGCATTAACGAATGCTCCACTTTGCAAGCTTGTGCTAGTCACCACACACATCACAAAAATACATGGATGGCACCACTGGAAAGATGACAAAGCATATAACAAAACATATGTAGAGCTCAGGGGCATATCATGCACACAATAATCATGGCAAAAATGACAAATAGCTATTTGGAGCAGCAGATCTGACAATTAACTCAAATAGCACTCTTCCAACAGCATTTCGGCCATCAAGATGAGCTCAAATGAAAATGATGCAATGAGATGAAATGATGTGCTCTCTGAGACGAACAATTTGATATGCTATATGCCCAAAATGGATCTACGGATGCAAAGTTATAGTATGATGAAAATAGCAAAATAATTAGGGTTAGGGACGGAAAGTCAACCCCAAGATTCAAATCTCAGATCCAGATCCGGGCTGCGCGGAAAATGAGGTTCGCCGGACTTGGAGCTCGAGCTCACCAGAGTTCGTCGGGGAAGGAGGCCGGGGCGCCGAATCCGGGCGGTGAGCGGCCAGAGCGGCGCGGGAACGAGGACGGCGTTGGTGGCCGTGACTTGGGACGTGCGGGCGATGGAGGAAGGACCCGGCGGCCGGAGTTGGAGCTCTCCTCCGGCCGGCAATGGTGCGGCGGCGGAGGTCCGGCAAGAGGAGGCGGGGAGGCGGCGCGGCGAAGGAGAAGGAAGGCGGCGGGCGGCGTGCCTCTTTAGGCCGGGAGGGCCGGACGCGGGCCCCGCGGCCCGGCGGGATCGGCGGTGAAGTGGGCACCAGGCGCGACGAGTAGGACGGCGACACGTGGCGGCGGACGAGCGGAATGGACGTGTCCGGCTGTCCAGATTTTTGTCCGGCGGCTGGAGGAGGAGGGGGGCTAGGGTTTCGTCCGTGATTTCGAAAGGGGGGTCTATATATAGGCATAGAGGGAGCTAGGAGTGCCCAAATGAGGTGCGGTTTTTGGCCACGCGATCATGATCGAACGCTCTAGATGATGGAGAGGGCATTGGTGGGCTTTGGGCCAAATTGGAAGGGTGTTGGACTGCAACACACACGAGGCCTTCTCGGTCCCTCGGTTAACCGTTGGAGCATCAAACGAAGTCCAAATGGTACGAAACTTGACAGGCGGTCTACCGGTAGTAAACCAAGGCCGCTTGGCAAGTCTCGGTCCAATCCGGAAATGTTTAATCCCCACACACGAAAGAAAGGTAGAAATGACCACTGGAGGGGAACGGAATGCCGGAATGCAAAACGGACAACGGGGAAAATGCTCGGATGCATGAGATGAACAGGTATGCAAATGCAATGCACATGATGACATGATATGAGATGCATGACAACGACAACAACACATGGAGACAAAAACCCGAACCCGAGAAATTAAAATAACTTAACGCTGGAAACGGCAAGAGTTGGATTACATATTAGGTAAATCATATCCGGGGTGTTACAATAAAGATGACTCTTGAGTCTGCAGAACCCAAGGGAAGGTTATAGGTTGTTAATGCAATTGGTAAAACCAAGGTTGGGCCTTGCTAGAGGAGTTTTATTCAAGGTGAACTGTCAAGGGGTTCCCATTATAACCCAACCGCGTAAGGAACGCAAAATCAAGGAACATAACACCGATATGACGGAAACTAGGGCGGCAAGAGTGGAACAAAACACTAGCCATTAGGCCGAGCCTTCCACCCTTTACCAAGTATATAGATGCATTAATATAAATAAGAGATATTGTGATATCCCAACATATCCATATTCCAATAAGGAACAAACTCCATCTTCACCTGCAACTAGCAACACTATAAGAGGGGCTGAGCAAAGCGGTAACATAGCCAAACAACGGTTTGCTAGGAAAGGTGGGTTAGAGGCTTGACATGGCAATATGGGAGGCATGATATAGCAAGTTGTAGGTAGCGCAGCATGGCAATAGAGCGAGCAACTAGCAAGCAAAGATAGAAGTGATTTCGAGGGTATGGTCATCTTGCCTGAGATCCCGCAAGGAAGAAGAACGAGTCCATGAAGAAGACAAACGGACGTAGTCGAACGGATCCTCACAACTCCGGAACGAAACCGAAGCTAACCAGAGAAGCAACCCGGAAAGAAGCAAGCAACATAGTAAACAACCATCACATGAACATGGCATGATGCACAACCAAGTATGATGCGTGTCCAGTTAAAAATGCATGGCATGGCAAAGTGCACAAACAAAACTACAAATTAAGTGGAGCTCAATATGCAACGAGTTGCATATTGGCGGAACACCACATCAATTATTTAGTTCTCTCTCGTTTAGGTACCCAACAATATTAAATGTTTGTTAAACATGGCAAGAGAGTGAAGCATAACAAAACTATACCATCTAAACAATTTCAATGGGGCCGGATATAACAAACAACAAATCCGGTAAAACCCCATATGCATTTAGCAAATTAAGGCAAACAACAATTTTAAACATTTTAAATGTTATTATCATGATGCGGATGACATGTGCAAGTTTTATGCGGTATTTATGAAAATTTTGTCATTAAGATGATAACGAGCATATTATGAAGCATTTGTCATCGTGGAGGGAACGGAAGGGGTGTCACGGTAACGACAACAGAAATGGTGCCATGGCAACATTCCGGTTCTGGTAACTCGATTGAGATGTCGGTGCCAAAGAAAGTGTGACGGGAGCGTGTCATGCGATGAACGGTGGGGTGCTCCCGGTTACCAGGTTCCCACATGTCGATGGCTCAGAAACGGGTAACGCGCGAGAGATACATCGTACGCGGCGAGCAACAGTTACATGAAACCATCTCATACACACATGCATCCGTTCACGGGCATTCGTCTCGGGGTTATACCTTCGAAGTGTGCATTTCCGGGGTGGTTCGAGTTTGTCAAGGAAAGTAGAGGAAGTACATGTTCTCGGGATGTTCGTGGGAAGTGGTGGCACTATCGTTCCTCGGCGACGGAACTGGAAGTAGTGGTACATATTCGTTATCAGAGAGGTACTTGACGGATCCAACGTCCTCGGGGCGACGGTAGTTGTACACTTGGTTTTGTCAGACCCGCGGGGGCGGTAGAGGTACAGACGTTCTCGGGGTACTTCTCGAACCGGTCTTGGTGTAGTTGTGCACGTTGTCGGGGTAGTTGTACACGTTCGAAGCGGAACTTGATGGTCCATGTAGTCAAACTTGGCACATCCAAAGGTACTTTGTGAATCCTCGTAGTCGGTCTTGGCGGTCTGTGTGGTGATCGGTGTCGTGGTACTTCGGCGACATGCACAGGGTGGTAGAACACACAGAGGTTACAGCCTCGAGCGACAGCTCGAGAAGCAGCTTGGAGGCGAGGGAACTCTGGCCCAAGCAGGAGGCGGGGCACCCGGCTGAAGGTGGTCTAGGCAGCGGCAAACCACGGCCAAGGTGGTCTAATGGACGGAGCAGAAGGGAGGCAGGCTTGTAGAGTAACAGCGGCGAGGCGAACCAGGCCGGCGGAGGCGCTGGAGGCTGGCGACGAAGCAGCAGATGTGCGGGGACGGCAGGGGCGTGGTCGTGGGGGAACTCGTCCATGGCGCCCAGCCTTCGGTGCACAACAGGGCGGCGAGGAGGAGTCTCTCCAGCGAGCTGTGGGCGGCCAATGCTCGAGGAGAGGCCACGGGCGACTGGATTCGGCCTGAGGCGACGCCCTACAGCGCGGGGACGAGGTGGTGGCGGCGGAAGCTTCGAGCTGGGCTGGCTGCGGCAATGGAGGACAGCGGCGCTGAGGCGGGGCGACGCACGCGCAGAGGCAGGTAGCAGCGCGACGAGGAGGCGTAGAGAGGTGGAGGAGAAGAAGGGACTTCGCCGGGGGAAAGCTCGGTCGTCGCCGCGGTGCTGTGAGGAAAAGGAGGCGGGGCGCGGGGCTCGCGCGTGCTGGGGAACTCCCCTCCCTAGCGATGCGTGAGGGAGTGCGGGGATAGGGCACGATGCGGGTGTGGGTGGCGCTGGGCAGAAGGATAGACAGGAGGAGATGGGATCGGGGCAAAGGAGGGAGAGGGACAACGGTAGGCTGGCGGCGCTGCCTGGGGGGAGAAGGTGAGAACGAGATAGAGAGAGAGAGAGAGAGAGAGAGAGAGAGAGAGGAGTCGGGCTAGGTTTAGCCAAGGGGCGGCTGGCCCAGGGGAGGTTTGGGCCGGTGTGGGCTGGAGATGGGCCGGCTAGCTGGGCTCTCTCTGTCGCTCTCTCTTAAGTTCTGTTCTCAGCAAAAGAGATAGGCCAAAAATAATTAAGAGAAGAGGCCATGGAGAAGAACAACATTATGGAACATTTTTGTATGGCTTTATGGAATATTTCCACCTCAACAAAAATAGTTCTGACAAGTTAGGAGAATTTAAATTCAAACTTATTTGACTTGAGCCAAAAGAGTTTGAATGGAGGCTAGGCTAAAGGGGTGTACAAAAATGTTGAGGGTTTTGGAGGACCCTCGATAAATGGAGGAAGAACCATTGCCAAGGTTTGGAGGTGAAACTTGAAGCAAAAACCCAATGGATTTATATTGTGAGTGTGTTGTGATCGATTCCTAAAGAATGGAATATTTATTTTACCTCCCTATACATATTGGGAGACATGTTATAAAGAGAATTTCACCATGTGAGTATCCCTCGATTTAAATGGACCGAAGAGCAATCCGATTTTATTTGGTTGAGTTTTAAAACATGTTGCAAGATGACATGATGCAATGCACATGATGCAAAAATGAAAGCAACGAACCAAACAAATCACACGACAAATCTCGGAAACCCTCGAAGGAATCTGAAGCTCCGGTCTTGGGGCGTCACAACACTCCACCACTACAAGAGGCTCTCATCCCGAGATCTAGGATGGCACCGGAGAGAAACGGAAGAGGAAGAGAAGAGGTAAACTAAGTTGCTTCTTTGAGAAATGAGTGAAACCAAAGAACCTTGCGAGGTTGAACAAATTGAAAGAAAGAATAGAACGAAGATGAACAAAGTTGAAAACACTCCGTTAGAAAAGAGGAACGCGGAAGACCAAATTCGGGCAGCACTCCGGTTGAAAAGAGATGCAAGACTTGATAAGGCGAAAAGAACTTGAGCAGAGGACACAACACTCTGGTTAAATGGATAAGCATGAAAAGAACACGATCCTCACAAATCGAGATGAAGAGAGAAAAGAGCAACATCACAATGCCTCTGGATGAAGGAATAGAAGGTAGATCGTAGGAACAAAATAATGGAGAAGAAAAAGACAACTTCTACCATAAATGAATTTGGAAAGCACCCTTCCAAGAAGGTTAAAACAGAGTTGTTGGAAAACCAACAACGAAAAGAGTAAGCTTGTTGTGGGCTTATGGAAAACATCTCGAAATCTTGAGGTGAAATTCTGCCACTAACGAAAACAATAGATTGGATTGATATCAATGAGGAGACGAACCACCATGTAGAGCCTCCATGAAGAACTCCGATAACAAAAGATGATAGAAAGAAAGAGGAGTTGAAAACACAAGGTGAAGCCTTGCAATGATTTAGATTGATCTTCGCGATGATATAACCAAGAAAAAAACTTGGAACTCCGGAACGAAAGATGAACAAATGAAATCAAGAATTTTGATGAACCTCTAGAATAAGGAATTAATCATTTGGGTGAAACAAGAATAAGAATTACATTATGCGTATCCTTCACCCATTAAATTGATGACAATCAACGGATTTGGCATACTACTCATTCTCGTAGAAAGGATTAAGATAGATATAGCGCAAACTTGATAAGGTCTTCAACGAACCACCGGTAGGATTGGAAAGAACGAATGAATTGATATGATAACAAACGAAGAGAAATCTTGAACGAACCACCATAAGAATTAAAAATTAACGTAGCTCAGGCACAATACACCAGGAAGAATTGGAAAACGAATGAAGATACTTGAACAATTTAGATACATGAGAACGAAGAGATGACGAGCTGATTAGATAATACTTGAATGAAGCACCGGTAAGATTTGCGAAGCGAGAGCTGAAAGCTGAGAATGAATAAACCCGAAATGATGGCCTTCGGAGAATCAAACTGAAAAGACTCCTGAACTGCTCCGGATGGGTGAAAAGAATTCGCACAATCGAAAACAATTATGAGAGGATGGCATAAAGCTAGAACCATGAATCTTCAAGAGAACAGATATGATTGAAGAGAAAACTCTTCTTCGGTCTTCAAAATTCGAGAATGGCGACGAAAACACCATCAAGAATTGTTGATGCACTCCGGGATGAAGAATAGAAAGGTTGAACCAACGATGAAAATAATGTGAAAGATCTTGGAGAAGGCATTTGACTGATGATAATTCATTCTTATGTCAAACTTTGAAAGATTTGAGAATAGCTCCGGTAAAATAGAAGAGTCAGGTAAGATCCTGGGAAAAGACATGTGGGTTAGGGCCCACTCAAATGAAACACCGTTGAATGATTTAAAAGAGAGATTGCGATGATTGAGTTAAATGGCTTGAATGAGATAACAACCTCGAAATATCTTGAATGATTGAGAATGTCAACATGAATCTTTCGAGATATCTTCAGTACTCTGGAACAAATGGATAGCGAGAGGTGAATAAATAAGAGAGTCTTTGATAAGAACTTCCAACATAGAAAGCATGTGAACCAAAGAAAATGATATGATCAACACCGAAAGCTTGAATTTGATCCACCGGAGAAGAAGAAAAAAAGAACGAAGAATGATGAACTTGAAGCTTTGTTAGTATCTTCCCGAGAATCACCGGTTAAGAACATTGAAAGGAAAGAAAGAAGAGACTTCACATGAATAAGATGGATACTTGATTAAGAAATCTGAGTCCTTGAAGAAAAAGGGTGGGAGGGTGGGAAAACAAAAACAACTTGGAGACGGATGGAACAAACACTGTTGATGAAAACTGAGATTGGATCTTGCGAATGGGAAAAATAATAGGATCATCTTGAAGAGAAACACACCGGTTGAAAAGGATTGACATGACAATCTCGATTGTCATGAAGGATTAGTATTCACATAGAAATATGAGAATACCTCTTAGGAAAAGGTATGGAATCCACATTTGACTTCGAAGCAACTCGGATACCACAACTCAAAACAAAACAAAGGATTGGCTTGCAAAATAAGCCAGAACAAACATATGATAGATCCCATATCGTATCATGTGTCTGTTGGAAAGATATCCTACGTGATACTTGAATTCCCACTTATAAACTCCTGAAACTTGCTGGTTATGCAATCAGGTGTTGGGGATACAGGGGAAGCATAATATCTCACCCAAACTAACAATACCTACATCCAGGTGTATCCATCCTTCAACACATAAGCAAGAAGCCTTCGGAAAACATTTACCTCAACCTTCGAAAAGCATCTGTTATACGAGTTATGGCAATACTCCCGAACTCCCGCCCCAGTACTGGGTGGCGTCGAGGTTATCTCACCAACAATTGCATAAAAGAGATTTTTTATGTCGGCGAAACTCAGGTATTCCAGAACTGCAACGATAAAATTGTGAGGACAACACCTCAGAGCTCAACTCCCCGGGACACTTCCACAACCCCTAAATGTCAAGAGGCACCAAGAACAATGTTCTCGTCACAAAACCATCGGAACGATTCCAAGATACCCGCGTGATCCTAAAAAAATTAGTGAAATTTTGAGAAGAGAAGAGTCAAAACTCTACGTCAGGAGGCCTCACCAGAGCGACGAAGGGACTGCGGAGTAAAAACAATCCTACTCTCCGATATATATAATCCTATAAGACTCAAAATATTTTTCTAGACCCAACAATGCCAGCGATTCGATCAAGCAGAGGGCTCCTAAGTCGGGGAAGGCTCTGATACCAACTTGTAACACCCACGATGCGGCTATATCTCCCACATCTCGGAGCATGATTTAGAGGCATAACCGCATAGTAGGCATGTCACAAGAGGGGTAATCTTTACACATCCCATGTACTGAATAAGAAAGGGATAAAGAGTTGGCTTACAATCGCCACTTCACACAATTACAAGTTAAACATACATCATACAGAATACAATCAAGGTCCGACTACAGAACCAAAATAAAAGAAGACCACCCCAAATGCTAGATCCCCGATCGCCCCAACTAGGCTCCACTACTGATCAAACGGAAACGAAACAAGACACTGATCAAGATCTTCATCGAGCACCCACTTGAGCTTGGCTGCGTCATCTGCACTGGTATCAACGGCACCTGCAACTGGTTTTGGAAGTAATCTGTGAGTCACAAGGACTCAGCAATCTCACACCCTCGCGATCAAAACTATTTAAGCTTATGGGTAGGAAAAGGTAATGAGGTGGAGCTGCAGCAAGCACTAGCATATATGGTGGCTAACTTACGCAAATGAGAACGAGAAGAGAAGCAAAGCACGGTCGTGAACTAGAGGTAATCAAGAAGTGATCCTGAAACTACTTACGTTCAAGCATAACACAAGGACCGTGTTCACTTCCCGGACTCCGCCGGAAAGAGACCATCACGGCTACACACACGGTTGATGCATTTTAGTTAAGTTAAGTCTCAAGTTCTCTACAACCAGACATTAACAAATTCCCATCTGCCCATAACCGCGGGCACGGCTTTGGAAAGTTCAAAACCCCGCAAGGGTGTCCCAACTTAGCCCATCACAAGCTCTCATGGTCAACGAAGGATATTCCTTCTCCCAGGACGGCCCGATCAGACTCGGAATCCCGGTTACAAGACATTTCGACAATGGTAAAACAAGACCAGCAAAGCCGCCCGATGTGCCAACATCCTGATAGGAGCTGGACATATCTCGTTCTCAGGGCAATACCGGATTGTCCAAACTTCCGGTAGGCCAGCCCAGAGTTGCCCCTGGTGGCCACCGGCGGCTGACAGGTTCGGACCAACACTTAGACAAGCACTGGACCGGTGGGGTTTAAAATAAAGATGACCCTTGAGTCTGCAGAACCCAAGGGAAGGTGATATGTTGTTAGTGCAAATGGTAAAACCAAGGTTGGGCCTTGCTGCAAGAGTTTTATTCAGGGCGAACTATCAAGGGGTTCCCATTATAACCCAACCGCGTAAGGAACACAAAATCAAGGAACATAACACCGGTATGACAGAAACTAGGACGGCAAGTGTGGAACAAAACCCCAGGCATAAGGCTGAGCCTTCCACCCATTACCAAGTATATAGATGCATTAATATAAATAAGAGATATTGTGATATCCCAACATATCCATATTCCAACAAGGAACAAACTCCATCTTCACCTGCAACTAGCAACGCTATAAGAGGGGCTGAGCAAAGCGGTAACATAGCCAAAGAATGGTTTGCTAGGAAAGGTGGGTTAGAGGCTTGGCATGGCAATAAGGGAGGCGTGATGTAGCTTAAGGAAATATGCCCTAGAGGCAATAATAAAGTTATTATTTATTTCCTTATATCATGATAAATGTTTATTATTCATGCTAGAATTGTATTAAACCAGAAACATAATACATGTGTGAATACATAGACAAACAGAGTGTCACTAGTATGCCTCTACTAGACTAGCTCGTTAATCAAAGATGGTTATGTTTCCTAACCATGAGCAAAG
Source organism: Triticum monococcum (assembly GCA_034509565.1). Lineage (NCBI taxonomy): Eukaryota > Viridiplantae > Streptophyta > Magnoliopsida > Poales > Poaceae > Triticum > Triticum monococcum. The sequence continues at coordinate 119,598,059 of CM067844.1, forward strand.
AGTTGTTATTTGATTAACAAGGTCACATCATTAGTTGAATGATCTGATTGACATGACCCATTCCATTAGCTTAGCACCCGATCGTTTAGTATGTTGCTATTGCTTTCTTCATGACTTATACATGTTCCTATAACTATGAGATTATGCAAATCCCGTTTGCCGGAGGAACACTTTGGGTGCTACCAAACGTCACAACGTAACTGGGTGATTATAAAGGAGTACTACAGGTGTCTCCAATGGTAGATGTTGGGTTGGGGTATTTCGAGAATAGGATTTGTCACTCCGATTGTCGGAGAGGTATCTCTGGGCCCTCTCGGTAATGCACATCACTTAAGCCTTGCAAGCATTGCAACTAATGAGTTAGTTGCGGGATGATGTATTACGGAACGAGTAAAGAGACTTGCCGGTAACGAGATTGAACTAGGTATTGGATACCGACGATCGAATCTCGGGCAAGTAACATACCGATGACAAAGGGAACAACGTATGTTGTTATGTGGTCTAGCCGATAAAGATCTTCGTAGAATATGTAGGAACCAATATGGGCATCCAGGTCCCGCTATTGGTTATTGACCGGAGATGTGTCTCAGTCATGTCTACATTGTTCTCGAACCGTAGGGTCCGCACGCTTAACGTTACGATGACAGTTATTATGAGTTTATGCATTTTGATGTACCGAAGGTTGTTCGGAGTCCCGGATGTGATCACGGACATGACGAGGAGTCTCGAAATGGTCGAGACATAAAGATTGATATATTGGAAGCCTATGTTTGGACATCGGAAGTGTTCCGGGTGAAATCGGGATTTTACCGGAGTACCGGGAGGTTATCGGAACCCCCCGGGAATCATATGGGCCATAGTGGGCCTTAGTGGAAAGGAGAAGGGGCAGCCCAAGGTGGCCGCACGCCTCCCCCCTCCCCTAGTCCTATTAGGACTAGGAGAGGTGGCCGCCCCCCCCCCCCCCTCTCTCTTTCTCCCTTGAGGATTCCTATTCCAACTAGGATTGTGGGGGGGAGTCCTACTCCCGGTAGGAGTAGGACTCCTCCTGGCGCGCCCCAAGGCTGGCCGCACCTCTCCCCCCTTGCTCCTTTATATACAGGGGCAGGGGCACCTCTAGACACAAGTTGATCATTGTGATCGTTCCTTAGCTGTGTGTGGTGCCCCCTGCCACTATATTCCACCTCGATCATATCGTTGTAGTGCTTAGGCGAAGCCCTGCGTCGGTAGAACATCAAGATCGTCACCACGCCGTCGTGCTGACGGAACTCCTCCCTGAAGCTTTGCTGGATCAGAGCCCGGGGATCGTCATCGAGCTGTACGTGTGCTAAGAACTCGGAGGTGCCGGAGTAACGGTACTTGGGTCAGTCGGATCGGGAAGAAGACGTACGACTACTTCCTCTACGTTGTGTCAACGCTTCCGTTGCGATCTACAAGGGTACATAGATCAGACTCTCCCCCTCGTTGCTATGCATCACCATGATCTTGTGTGTGCATAGGAAATTTTTTGAAATTACTACGTTCCCCAACAGTGGCATCCGAGCCTAGGTTTTATGGTTTGATGTTATTTGCACGAGTAGAACACAAGTGAGTTGTGGGTGATACAAGTCATACTGCCTACCAGCATGTCATACTTTGGTTCAGCGGTATTGTTGGACGAGACGACCCGGACCAACATTACGCGTACGCTTACGCGAGACCGGTTCCCTCGACGTGCTTTGCACATAGATGGCTTGCGGGCGACTGTCTCTCCAACTTTAGTTGAACCGAGTGTGGCTACGCCGTTAAAACGGAGTCTATTTGACAAACTATCGTTGTGGTTTTGATGCGTAGGTGAGATTCGTTCTTGCTTAAAGCTGTAACGACCCGACCCGAATGGATCAAGTCTACTGTGCTCCGGTGTCATCCTTGGATCAGTAATGCTGACACCACACAGTACTTCGAAGGATTTATAGCAGAGTGGCAATCACACACTTATTACATCGATGTCTCAAAAGAGAACTTATTACAATAATATAGCTTAAGGCCATCTAATATCGATAACAGCGGAAGACTTGGAAGATAAATGGGTCCATCAACTCCAACGGCATCACTGAGTATAGAACCACGACCTAAAAGCACCTTAATCGTCGTCTGAAAAGTCTGCAACATTAACGTTGCAGCCCGAAAACGGGTCAGCACATGGAATATGCTGGCAAGCTAACACATAGAGAGTAATGGAATGAAACAGCTATACTATATGCATATTTGGCTGGTGGAAAGCTCTATGGTTACTATTTTGCGTAAAGCCAGTTTTTCCCTACTGCAAAGGAATAAATTTTATTTAACTATCATGGTGGTTGTTAAACATTGAGAATGGTTGACAACATTCTCAATCCCAATTAAAAGTAATCATTAATAACCCAACAATATTAATTTAGAAGTAACATGATGAGATTCACATGATATTCAAGTACTAGATACTCAAGATTGTCCATAACCGGGGACACAGCTAATCATGATTAGTTTGTTACACTCTGCAAAGGTTTGCGCACTTTTCCCCACAAGACTCGATCGCCTCCGTTGGATTTCTCGCACTACCGATGTTTGAGAAACGGATGACCGAGACACAGTCTTTCAGAAGCGCTAGCACCTTACGATGGATAGACCGGTACACCTACTTTCCCCTACATCTGCTAGTCTACCCTGTAAGAGTTCGCATGACTTAGTCAACTATGCCAGAGCCCATATTGGCTTGTAGCTGCACATGTAAGTATTTAGCATGAAAGATCTTATGATCCCTTTGAGCCTGGGTGGCGGTCCAAAAGAAAAACAGGCAAGTCCTGATAGACATCAGGTGCCTCAATCCACCCAGATGTGTGTTTAAGTTGCCACCTTAGATAAACCATTAAAAATTATCAATCTCACATCTGTCATGGATATCACTCACCCAATCCACGTCTACTAGCATAGCATGGCATAATAAGCAAACGTAGAAGTAACTCCCAAAGGTTTCATAATAACAGGTAATAGGTACTACCTCATCTACTTCCCATCCCACAATTTAATTAGATCCTAATCATGCAATGTGTGAGGATGGATCTAATGCAATAAAACTGGGTTGTAGAAAAGGTATGATCAAAGTGTTACTTGCCTTGCTGATGATCCGCGAGTCCTAGAGATTCGAAGTAACAGGCGGCGCAATCCGGGTAATCTATTGCAGACAAACAACAAGCATACAATAAGTACTCATCTAATGCACAGGTAAAACTCGAACAAGAGATCGAACCAGAAAGTTCAACTTAAGAACTCCGGTTGCAAAGAGAGAAAGAACCGAACAAAGAAACCGAAAACAAATGGCGGAAGAAAACAACTCGGTTCTAGCAAGTTGAAACTAGGTCAAGTTTTACAGTAGCAAAAACTTAGTTAAAGTTGATTAGTCGGAACGGCGGTTTTGAAACGAAACTCCAGGCACTTGAATCACCTGATTTCGATAAACGAGCGAGAAAATAAACTAGAACGAAGATCGGATCTGAGATCGCGATCGCGGAATAAATTCGACGAAAAGAAAAAGAAGAACGGTTAAACGAACGGACGTTCGTTAACCGGGGAATAATCCGGTGATCACATTCGTTAGGACGAACGGTCCGGCGAATGGTCTCTAGGCAACTAAACCGGAAAAGAAAACAAAACCGATCTAGGGTTTCGGAAAAGAAAACCGAAACGAAAAACCGATCTAGAAAACAAATCGGAAGAGAAGAAAAGAATCAGAACAGTTTATAAGAAAAACCGAACCGAGGGGATAGAAGAGATGCGGCGTGGTTACCTCGGCGAGGTTCCGGCGAACGGGGGCTCCGGCGGCGGCGGTGCTAGGCGGCGGCGGCACAAGGCGGCGGCGGCGCTAGCAAGGGGCGGTGGCGGCGGTGGTGTAGGGCGGCGGCGGCGCGGCAAAGGGGCGGCGGCGGCGGGGCTTGGGGTTTGGTGTGGGGTTTAGAGGGGGGTCTTGGGGTATTTAAGAGGAGGAGGGGAGAGGAGACTTGGGGGAGGGGGCAAGAAAAAGAGAAGGAGAGGAAGAAAAAAAACAAAACGGAGTCCTACTAGGACTCCTGCCTAGTGGCGGCGGCGGCCTCCTGCGCTGGCGCGCGCGCGGGGGAGAGGCCCGGCCGGCCAGCCGGCTTGCGGCTGGGCCTTGGCCCAGGCGCGCTGCGGGATTTTTTTTTAAATCAGTTTCGGGCGAAGAAAAACACAGGAAAAGAAATCTAAACGAACTCCAAAATTCCCAAAGTAAATTTTCCCCGACTCCTAAAAATGAGTTGAACAAAATGAACTTTTCTCTGGGCCTAAAATGCAATTTTTTGAAAACACGCATTTTTCCCTATCCAAATAAAAAGGCAAATAAACTCCGACAAATTCAATGATCCTTTCTTCAAAATTTGAGAAGAACTCAAATATGAAAATAACGAAATCTCCAACTCTCTTCGAGGGTCCTTGAGTTGCGTGAAATTTCTAGGATCGGCAAAATGCAAGAAAATATGATATGCATGATGATCTAATGTATAACATTCCAAATTGAAAATTTGGGATGTTACAAACCTACCCCCCTTAAGATGAATCTCGCCCTCGAGATTCGGGTTGGCTAGAAAATAGGTGAGGGTGGTCCTTGAGCAAATCTTCTTCTCTCTCCCAGGTGGCTTCATCCTCTGAGTGGTGGTTCCACTGAACTTTGCAAAACTTGATAACCTTGCTGCGGGTAACTCTGCTGGCAAAATCGAGAATCTTGACTGGTTTCTCCTCATACGTTAGGTCGTCCTTCAACTGAATCGCTTCAAGCGGCACTATATCTCTTAACGGTACCTCCGCCATCTCGGCGTGACATTTCTTCAGCTGAGAAACATGGAATACGTCATGAACTCCTGACAGTCCCTCTGGTAATTCCAACTTATACGCGACTTCTCCCATACGTTGCAAGATCTTATACGGTCCAACGAAACGCGGTGCTAATTTTCCCTTAACTCCAAAGCGCTTAACTCCTCGAAGTGGGGATACTCGGAGATAAACTCTGTCCCCGGTTTCGTAAACTGTCTCCTTGCGTTTAGAATCTGCGTAGCTCTTCTGCCTGGACTGGGCTACCTTGAGCCTATCGCGTATCAACTTAACTTTCCGTTCAGACTCCTTAATCAAATCTGGTCCAAAGAATTGACGGTCTCCAACTTCGTCCCATGACAACGGTGTCCTGCACCTCCTTCCGTATAAAGCTTCGAAAGGTGCCATCTTCAAACTGGTTTGGTAACTGTTGTTATAAGAAAACTCCGCATATGGAAAATTATCGTCCCAACTAGATACATAATCTAGTGCACAAGCTCTCAGCATATCTTCCAAAATCTGATTGACTCTCTCGGTCTGTCCATCTGTCTGTGGATGAAAAGCGGTGCTGAACTCTAGCCTGGTTCCCAAAGTTTCATGCAATTGATTCCAAAACTTTGAGGTAAATTGGGTTCCTCTGTCTGATACAATACTCCTTGGAACTCCATGCAAACAAATGATCCTAGTCATGTATATCCTTGCCAACTTAGCACTGGTGTAAGTGGTCTTGACTGGAATGAAATGTGCTACCTTCGTCAAACGATCGACTACTCCCCGTATCGAGTCATATCCTGCTTTCGTCCTGGGTAGTCCTGTGATAAAATCCATGCCTATCTTATCCCACTTCCATTCGGGTATCGGCAATGGTTGCAACAATCCGGCTGGCTTCTGATGTTCTGCCTTCACTCCTTGACACACATCACAAACTGCTACATATGCTGCAATATCCTTCTTCATTCCGGTCCACCAGAATGTCTCCTTCAAATCCAAATACTTCTTGGTATTTCCTGGGTGAATCGAATATGGTGAATCATGTGCCTCTTGTAGAATCAACTTCCTGATCTCCGGGTCATTTGGCACATAAACACGGTCTTCAAACCATATGGTATCGTGCTCATCCTCACGAAATCCCTTTGCTTTTCCTTTGCTTAATTTCTCCTTTATAGAAACAATCTCCTTGTCAGATTTCTGAGCTTCTCTGATTTTATCCATCAATGTTGACTGAATCTCCAATGCTGTTACATAACCTTTCGGGACTATTTCTAAACTTAGTTCACGAAGGTTCTCTAATAACTCCTTGGGTATTTCCTCCGTTATTAACGTATTGACATGGCTCTTACGGCTCAATGCGTCAGCTACTACATTAGCTTTTCTGGGATGGTAATGCAATCTCATATCATAATCCTTGATGAGCTCCAACCATCTCCTTTGTCTGAGATTCAACTCCTTCTGCGTGAAAATGTATTTCAAACTCTTGTGATCCGTGTACACCTCACAATGATTTCCGATGAGGAAATGTCTCCATGTCTTCAATGCATGCACTACGGCTGCTAACTCCAAATCATGTGTGGCGTAATTCAACTCATGAGGCTTCAGTTGTCGTGAAGCATACGAAACAACTCTCCCTTCTTGCATAAGCACTACTCCAAGTCCTCGACGTGAAGCGTCGCAATACACCTCATAATCCTTGGTCTGATTTGGCAAAATCAACACTGGTGAGGTAACCAATCGTTTCTTCAACTCCTGGAAACTAGCCTCACACTCCTCAGTCCATTTGAACTTAGTATCCTTCTTTAACAACTCCGTCATAGGCTTTGCAATCTTTGAAAAGTTCTCAATGAATCTCCGGTAGTATCCTGCGAGTCCAAGAAAACTCCGGATCTCTCCAACTATCGTTGGTGCTTCCCATTCGATTACGGTCTCAACCTTTGCGGGGTCAACTGCTATCCCTTCTCCGGATATAACGTGTCCGAGGAATCCTACTTCCTTCAACCAAAACTCACATTTGCTAAATTTGGCATATAACTGATGTTCCCTTAGTTTCTCCAAAACCAAACGCAGATGTTCCTTATGCTCTTCTTCATTCTTTGAATAAACCAGGATATCATCAATGAACACTACGACAAACTTATCCAAAAACTCCATAAACACTTTGTTCATCAGGTTCATAAAATAGGCAGGCGTGTTAGTTAATCCAAATGACATAACGGTATACTCATACAGTCCATATCTTGTGGTGAATGCTGTCTTAGGTATGTCCTGCTCTCGGATCTTCAACTGGTGGTACCCTGATCGCAAATCGATCTTGGAAAACACTTTAGCTCCTTGCAAACGATCAAACAGATCATTAATCATTGGCAATGGGTACTTGTTCTTGATGGTTACTTCATTCAATCCATGGTAATCACAACCATCCGTAATGATCCATCCTTCTTCTCCACCAGAAGTACGGTGATCCCCAAGGCGAAGAACTTGGGCGAATGTAACCTTTCTCCAATAACTCCTTAATCTGATTCTTAATTTCTACCAAATCTTTTGCTGGCATCCGGTATGGTCTCTTTGATATTGGGCCTGTACCTGGCAATAACTCAATCAAAACTCAATGTCTCTATCCGGTGGCATGCCTGGCAACTCTTCAGGAAATACATCAGGAAAATCATGTACCACAGGTACTTCCTCCTGCACTACTCCTGTTAGGCAATTTACTGGTGTCCTATTTGGCACATGCCGGGATACATACTTGATCCTTCTTCCTTCTGGCGTTGTAAGCAAAATTGACTTACTAGCACAATCGATGTTTCCTCCATACTTCGACAACCAATCCATACCGAGGATTACATCCAGACCCTAGGATTCCAGAATAATTAAATCCGTTGGGAAAACATGCCTTCCAATGCTTAATGGCACTTGAAAACATCCTTGACTGGCCATGTATTCTGCTCCTGGCGAACTTACTAGCATAGGTGTTTTAAGAATCCTAGTGGGCAGGCTATATTTTTCCACAAATCCCCTTGATATGTATGAATATGATGCACTAGTATCGAAAAGAACGAGTGCGGTAAATGACTTAACCAAAAACTTACCGATTACTGCATCAGGCTGATCTTCAACCTCCTCCACGTTAACGTGGTTCACATGTCCCCTATTGAAAGGGTTCGGCTTCTTCCCTGAGCTTCCAATGCCATTTCCATTCTGGCCTTCCGGACATTCATTGGCATAATGCCCGGTCTTGGAACACTTGAAATAGGTGACTTGACTCAGGTCTCTCTTGGATGGGGTTGATGGGGTGGTACGGTTCTGGCTGTTGCTTCCTCCATTCCCATTACCATTCTTGTGGCCATTGTGGTTGTGCAAACTACCTCCTCCATGGGTATGCTGAAACTAAAATCCAGATTTAGGGGTAAAACGGGGCTTCTGCTGGGCTCCAGAGTTATACTTCCCCTGTCCATACTTCCTCTTGCGGTTCTCAATTTGCTGTTGCTTCCCTTCAATCATGATGGCACGATCTACCAACTCCTGGTAGTTATTGAAACTTGCTACCATCAACTGCATGCTTAGCTCATCATTCAATCCTTCCAGAAACTTCTCCTGCTTGGTTGCATCCGTAGCAACGTCATCTGGGGCATAACGTGCTAACTGGCTGAAATCGTCAACATACTGGCCAACTGTCCTTCCTCCTTGGCGTAAGTTGCGAAACTCATGCTTCTTCATGGCCATAGCTCCTGCTGAAACATGTGCAGTGCGGAAAGCTTGCTGGAACTGATCCCATGTGACTGTGTCAACTGGGAAGGTGGCTGTGCAATTCTCCCACCATGCTGCCGCGGGTCCATCGAGCTGATGTGCGGCAAACTTCATTTTCTCACCATCTGTGCATCCTGCAATGGTCAACTCCCTTCCTATCTTGCGGAGCCAATCGTCTGCTACTATCGGCTCGGTGGTACTAGAAAACACCGGCGGATTCAGCCTAAGGAAACAGGCTAAGTGGTCAACAGGTGGCGGCGGTGTGGTGGGTTGTTGTTGTTGTTCTGCTGGTTTTGAACTAACATCTGCATCAATTGATTTTGCTGCTGGATCAACTGAGTGAGTTCTGGTGGAAATCCATTGTCACGTCTCGGAGGCATCTGAGGGTTTAGAAAAGATGAGAAATAAGAATAGAGAGAGGTCTAAAGAGAAAACACTACCCCAATGCACATGAGCAAAATCACACAAAATCACTTCATTCAATCAAACAAGGGCTTACAATCGATCTAGCTATCGCAAAAGTGCTCGACCTATAGTGTATACATGGGGGAAAATACTACTAATATTTGGTGGTCATCTAGAAATTTGAACCGGTGGAAGACTCCATGATGTCCGCTCCAGCTTCGTCTTCAAAGTCGGGTTCACTTGGATCCGAATCGGTGTCGTCGATGATGATGTAGTTGTCCGGACATGCGACGTACATGTCTTCCTTCCTGGATGCTAACTCCCTCTTGAGTTCTTCAATCTCTTGGTTAAGATCGTAGTTGTGTTTTGCTAGAGCTACTATCTCGTCCATGTAGTCCTTGCGTGTAGCCTTCAGTTCTCCTTCTAGCTCGATGATCCTTGCCTTCGCATTCTTCAACTCTATCATATCATTGCACATCTGGTTCTCGTGGCGTCGAATGTGCTGGTTTAACTCCTGGATGAATGCTGCAATGGATCTATCCTTCTTGGTGCTGACTAACTCCCATTGTTCATCTCGGCGTCCGCAAATCTGGTAGATAGTGTCCTTGAGGTCTTCTTGATAAACTTCTCCAATGCGTCCTATGGTGATATGGGTTGCCATGCTCTTTCCTAGACTCCAAGTTGGTGCATTGAAAACACTATCTATGGGCTTCGTGATTGGCGCGAATGTCCTTCCCGGAACGTAAGCTTGAATATTCCAGCGCTCCTCTTCAGGCAGAGTGGCGTTGAAGGTTCCCGTGAAACTTGGTAATCCAATGTTTAGGTACTTGGTGACTTCCTTCAAGTGAAATCCAAAAGGTGTGCCTTCATCCCGTTGAGCGTACTTGATCTTCGTGTCCTTCATCCTAAAGGAGTAGAAAAGATGAGGAGTTGGAAAATGAGGAGAGAGTAGTGATCTATGGCTTTAACTTAGTGGTCGTGTCCTACAGTCAGCGTGTGCTCCGATACCATCTCTGTAGCGACCCGACCCGAATGGATCAAGTCTACTATGCTCCGGTGTCATCCCTGGATCAGTAATGCTGACACCACACAGTACTTCGAAGGATTTATAGCAGAGTGGCAATCACACACTTATTACATCGATGTCTCAAAAGAGAACCTATTACAATAATATGGCTTAAGGCCATCTAATATCGATAACAACGGAAGACTTGAAGATAAATGGGTCCATCAACTCCAATGGCATCACTGAGTATAGAACCATGACCTAAAAGCACCTTAATCGTCGTCTGAAAAGTCTGCAACATTAACGTTGCAGCCCGAAAACGGGTCAGCACATGGAATATGCTGGCAAGGTAACACATAGAGAGTAATGGAATGAGACAGCTATACTATGCATATTTGGTTGGTGGAAAGCTCTATGGTTACTGTTTTGCGTAAAGCCAGTTTTTCCCTACTTCAAAGGAATAAATTTTATTTAACTATCATGGTGGTTGTTAAACATTGAGAATGGTTGACAGCATTCTCAATCCCAATTAAAAGTAATCATTAATAACCCAACAATATTAATTTAGAAGTAACATGATGAGATTCACATGATATTCAAGTACTAGATACACAAGATTGTCCATAACCGGGGACACGGCTAATCATGATTAGTTTGTTACACTCTGCAGAGGTTTGCGCACTTTTCCCCACAAGACTCGATCGCCTCCATTGGATTTCTCGCACTACCGATGTTTGAGAAACGGATGACCGAGACACAGTCTTTCAGAAGCGCTAGCACCTTACGATGGATAGACCGGTACACCTACTTTCCCCTACATCTGCTAGTCTACCCTGTAAGAGTTCGCATGACTTAGTCAACTATGCCAGAGCCCATATTGGCTTGTGGCTGCACACATAAGTATTTAGCATGAAAGATCTTATGATCCCTTTGAGCCTGGGTGGCGGTCCAAAAGAAAAACAGGCAAGTCCTGATAGACATCAGGTGCCTCAATCCACCCAGATGTGTGTTTAAGTTGCCACCTTAGATAAACCATTAAAAATTATCAATCTCACATCTGTCATGGATATCACTCACCCAATCCACGTCTACTAGCATAGCATGGCATAATAAGCAAACGTAGAAGTAACTCCCAATGGTTTCATAATAACAGGTAATAGGTACTACCTCATCTATTTCCCATCCCACAATTTAATTAGATCCTAATCATGCAATGTGTGAGGATGGATCTAATGCAATAAAACTGGGTTGTAGAAAAGGCATGATCAAAGTGTTACTTGCCTTGCTGATGATCCGTGAGTCCTAGAGATTCGAAGTAACAGGAGGCACAATCCGGGTAATCTATCGCAGACAAACAACAAACATACAATAAGTACTCATCTAATGCACAGGTAAAACTCGAACAAGAGATCGAACCAGAAAGTTCAACTTAAGAACTCCGGTTGCAAAGAGAGAAAGAACCAAACAAAGAAACCGAAAACAAACGGCGGAAGAAAACAACTCGGTTCTAGCAAGTTGAAACTAGGTCAAGTTTTACAGTAGCAAAAACTTAGTTAAAGTTGATTAGTCGGAACGGCGGTTTTGAAACGAAACTCCAGGCGCTTGAATCACCTGATTCCGATAAACGAGCGAGAAAATAAACTAGAACGAAGATCGGATCTGAGATCGCGATCGCGGAATAAATCCGAGGAAAAGAAAAAGAAGAATGGTTAAACAAACGGACGTTCGTTAACCGGGGAATAATCCGGTGATCACGTTCGTTAGGACGAACGGTCCGGCGAACGGTCTCTAGGCAACTAAACCGGAAAAGAAAACGAAACCGTTCTAGGGTTTCGGAAAAGAAAACCGAAACGAAAAACCGATCTAGAAAACGAATCGGAAGAGAAGAAAAGAATGGGAACGGTTTATAAGAAAAACCGAATCGAGGGAATAGAAGAGATGCGGCGCGGTTACCTCGACGAGGTTCCGGTGAACGGGGGCTCCGGCGGCGGCGGTGCTAGGCGGCGGCGGCACAAGGCGGCGGCGGCGCTAGCAAGGGGTGGCGGCGGCGGTGGTGTAGGGCGGTGGAGGCGCGGCAAAGGGGCGGCGGCGGCGGGGCTTGGGGTTTGGTGTGGGGTTTAGAGGGGGGGTCTTGGGGTATTTAAGAGGAGGAGGGGAGAGGAGACTTGGGGGAGGGGGCAAGAAAAAGAGAAGGAGAGGAAGAAAAAAACAAAACGGAGTCCTACTAGGACTCCTGCCTAGTGGCGGCGGCGGCCTCCTGCGCGGGCGCGCGCGGGGGGGAGAGGCCCGGCCGGCTGGCCGGCTTGCGGCTGGGCCTTGGCCCAGGCGCGCTGCGGGATTTTTTTTAATCGGTTTCGCGCGCAGAAAAACACGGGAAAAGAAATCTAAACAAACTCCAAAACTCCCAAAGTAAATTTTCCCCGACTCCTAAAAAAGAGTCGAACAAAATGAACTTTTCTCCGGGCCTAAAATGCAATTTTTTGAAAACACGCATTTTTCCCTATCCAAATAAAAAGGCAAATAAACTCCGACAAATCCAATGATCCTTTCTTCAAAATTTGAGAAGAACTCAAATACGATAATAACGAAATCTCCAACTCTCTCCGAGGGTCCTTGAGTTGCGTGAAATTTCTAGGATCGGCAAAATGCAAGAAAATATGATATGCATGATGATCTAATGTATAACATTCCAAATTGAAAATTTGGGATGTTACAAAAGCCCGTAGCAGCCACGTAAAACTTGCAACAACAAAGTAGAGGACGTCTAACTTGTTTTTGCAGGGCATGTTGTGATGTGATATGGTCAAGCCATGATGCTAAATTTTATTGTATGAGATGATCATGTTTTGTAACCGAGTTATCGGCAACTGGCAGGAGCCATATGGTTGTCGCTTTATTGTATGCAATGCAATCGCGATGTAATGCTTTACTTTATTACTAAGCGGTAGTGATAGTCGTGGAAGCATAAGATTGGCGAGACGACAACGATGCTACGATGGAGATCAAGGTGTCATGCCGGTGACGATGGTGATCATGACGGTGCTTCGGAGATGGAGATCACAAGCACAAGATGATGATGGCCATATCATATCACTTATATTGATTGCATGTGATGTTTATCTTTTTATGCATCTTATCTTGCTTTGATTGACGGTAGCATTATAAGATGATCTCTCACTAAATTATCAAGAAGTGTTCTCCCTGAGTATGCACCGTTGCCAAAGTTCGTCGTGCCCAGACACCACATGATGATCGGCTGTGATAAGCTCTATGTCCATCTACAACGGGTGCAAGCCAGTTTTGCACACGCAGAATACTCAGGTTAAACTTGACGAGCCTAGCATATGCAGATATGGCCTCGGAACACGGAGACTGAAAGGTCGAGTGTGAATCATATAGTAGATATGATCAACATAACGATGTTCACCATTGAAAACTACTCCATCTCACGTGATGATCGGTTATGGTTTAGTTGATTTGGATCACGTAATTACTTAGAGGATTAGAGGGATGCCTATCTAAGTGGGAGTTCTTAAGTAATTTGATTAATTGAACTTAAACTTATCATGAACTTAGTACCTGATAGTATCTTGCTTGTTTATGTTGATTGTAGATAGATGGCTCGTGCTGTTGTTCCGTTGAATTTTAATGCACTCCTTGAGAAAGCAAAGTTGAAAGATGATGGTAGCAATTACACGGACTGGGTCCATAACTTGAGGATTATCCTCATTGCTGCACAAAAGAATTACGTCCTGTAAGCACCGCTGGGTGCCAGGCCTGCTGCTGGAGCAACACCAGATGTTATGAACGTCTGGTAGAGCAAAGCTGATGACTACTCGATAGTTCAGTGTGCCATGCTTTACGGCTTAGAATCGGGACTTCAACGACGTTTTGAACGTCATGGAGGATATGAGATGTTTCAGGAGTTGAAGTTAATATTTCAAGCAAATGCCCGGATTGAGAGATATGAAGTCTCCAATAAGTTCTATAGCTGCAAGATGGAGGAGAACAGTTCTGTCAGTGAGCATATAATCAAAATGTCTGGGTATAACAATCACTTAATTCAGATGGGAGTTAATCTTCCAGATGATTGCGTCATTGACAGAATTATCCAATCATTGCCACCAAGCTACAAGAGCTTCGTGATGAACTATAATATGCAAGGGATGAACAAGACTATTCCCGAGCTCTTCGCAATGCTGAAAGCTGCAGAGGTAGAAATCAAAAAGGAGCATCAAGTGTTGATGGTTAACAAGACCACTAGTTTCAAGAAAAAGGGAAAAGGGAAGAAGAAGAGTAACTTCAAGAAGAACGGCAAGAAAGTTGCTGCTCAGGAGAAGAAACCCAAGTCTGGACCTAAGCCTGAAACTGAGTGCTTCTACTGCAAGCAGACTGGTCACTGGAAGCGGAACTGCCCCAAGTATTTGGCGGATAAGAAGGATGGCAAGGTGAACAAAGGTATATGTGATATACATGTTATTGATGTGTACCTTACTAGAGCTCGCAGTAGCACCTGGGTATTTGTTACTGGTTCTGTTGCTAATATTTGCAACTCGAAACAGGGACTACGGATTAAGCGAACACTGGCGAAGGACGAGGTGACGATGCGCGTGGGAAACGGTTCCAAAGTCGATGTGATCGCGGTCGGCACGCTACCTCTACATCTACCTTCGGGATTAGTATTAGACATAAATAATTGTTATTTGGTGCCAGCTTAAGCATGAACATTATATCTGGATCTTGTTTGATGCGAGACGGTTATTCATTTAAATCAGAGAATAATGGTTGTTCTATTTATATGAGTAATATCTTTTATGGTCATGCACCTTTGAAGAGTGGTCTATTTTTGATGAATCTCGATAGTAGTAACACACATATTCATAATGTTGAAGCCAAAAGATGCAGAGTTGATAATGATAGTGCAACTTATTTGTGGCACTGCCATTTAGGTCATATCGGTGTAAAGCACATGAAGAAACTCCATACTGATGGGCTTTTGGAACCTCTTGATTATGAATCACTTGGTACTTGCGAACCGTGCCTCATGGGCAAGATGACTAAAACACCATTCTCCGGTACTATGGAGAGAGCAACAGATTTGTTGGAAATCATACATGCCGATGTATGTGGTCCGATGAATATTGAGGCTCGTGGCGGATATCGTTATTTTCTCACCTTCACAGATGATTTAAGCAGATATGGGTATATCTACTTAATGAAACACAAGTCTGAAACATTTGAAAAGTTCAAAGAATTTCAGAGTGAAGTTGAAAATCATCGTAACAAGAAAATAAAGTTTCTACGATCTGGTCGTGGAGGAGAATATTTGAGTTACGAGTTTGGTGTACATTTGAAAAATTGTGGAATAGTTTCGCAACTCATGCCACCCGGAACACCACAGCGTAATGGTGTGTCCGAACGTCGTAATCGTACTTTACTAGATATGGTGCGATCTATGATGTCTCTTACTGATTTACCGCTATCGTTTTGGGGATACGCTCTAGAGACGACCGCATTCACGTTAAATAGGGCACCATCAAAATCCCTTGAGACGACGCCTTATGAACTGTTGTTTGGCAAGAAACCAAAGTTGTCGTTTCTTAAAGTTTGGGGATGCGATGCTTATGTGAAAAAGCTTCAACCTGATAAGCTCGAACCCAAATCGGAGAAATGTGTCTTCATAGGATACCCAAAGGAGACTGTTGGGTACACCTTCTATCACAGATCCGAAGGCAAGACATTCGTTGCTAAGAATGGATCCTTTCTAGAGAAGGAGTTTCTCTCGAAAGAAGTGAGTGGGAGGAAAGTAGAACTTGACGAGGTAACTGTACCTACTCCCTTGTTGGAAAGTAGTACATCACAGAAAACTGTTTCTGCGACACCTACACCAATAAGTGAGGAAGTTAATGATCATGATCATGAAACTTCAGAGCAAGATGCTACTGAACCTCGTAGATCAACCAGAGTGAGATCCGCACCAGAGTGGTACGGTAATCCAGTTCTGGAAATCATGCTACTAGATCATGATGAACCAACGAACTATGAAGAAGCGATGGTGAGCCCAGATTCCGCAAAGTGGCTTGAAGCCATGAAATCTGAGATGGGATCCATGTATGAGAACAAAGTATGGACTTTGGTTGACTTGCCTGATGATCAGGAAGCAATTGAGAATAAATGGATTTTCAAGAAGAAGACTGACGCTGATGGTAATGTTACTGTCTACAAAGCTCGACTTGTCGCAAAAGGTTTTCGACAAGTTCAAGGAGTTGACTACGATGAGACCTTCTCACCCGTAGCGATGCTTAAGTCTGTCAGAATCATGTTAGCAATTGCCGCATTTTATGATTATGAAATTTGGCAGATGGATGTCAAAACTGCATTCCTGAATGGATTTCTAGAAGAAGAGTTGTATATGATGCAACCGGAAGGTTTTATCGATCCAAAGGGAGCTAACAAAGTGTGCAAGCTCCAGCGATCCATTTATGGACTGGTGCAAGCCTCTCGGAGTTGGAATAAACGCTTTGATAGTGTGATCAAAGCATTTGGTTTTATACAGACTTTCGGAGAAGCCTGTATTTACAAGAAAGTGAGTGGGAGCTCTGTAGCATTTCTGATATAATATGTGGATGACATATTACTGATTGGAAATGATATAGAATTTCTGGATAGCATAAAGGGATACTTGAATAAGAGTTTTTCAATGAAAGACCTCGATGAAGCTGCTTATATATTAGGCATAAAGATCTATAGAGATAGATCAAGACGCTTAATTGGACTTTCACAAAGCACATACCTTGACAAGATTTTGAAGAAGTTCAAAATGGATCAAGCAAAGAAAGGGTTCTTGCCTGTGTTACAAGGTGTGAAGTTGAGTCAGACTCAATGCCCGACCACTGCAGAAGATAGAGAGAAAATGAAAGATGTTCCCTATGCTTCAGCCATAGGCTCTATCATGTATGCAATGCTGTGTACCAGACCTGATGTGTGCCTTGCTATAAGTTTAGCACGGAGGTACCAAAGTAATCCAGGAGTGGATCACTGGACAGCGGTCAAGAACATCCTGAAATACCTGAAAAGGACTAAGGATATGTTTCTCGTATATGGAGGTGACAAAGAGCTCACCGTAAGAGGTTACGTTGATGCAAGCTTTGACACTGATCCGGACGATTCTAAATCGCAAACCGGATACGTGTTTACATTAAACGGTGGAGCTGTCAGTTGGTGCAGTTCTAAACAAAGCGTCGTAGCGGGATCTACATGTGAAGCGGAGTACATAGCTGCTTCGGAAGCAGCGAACGAAGGAGTCTGGATGAAGGAGTTCATATCCGATCTAGGTGTCATACCTAGTGCATCGGGTCCAATGAAAATCTTTTGTGACAATACTGGTGCAATTGCCTTGGCAAAGGAATCCAGATTTCACAAAAGGACCAAGCACATCAAGAGACGCTTGAATTCCATCCGGGATCTAGTCCAGGTGGGAGACATAGAGATTTGCAAGATACATACGGATCTGAATGTTGCAGACCCGTTGACTAAGCCTCTTCCACAAGCAAAACATGATCACCACCAAGGCTCCATGGGTGTTAGAATCATTACTGTGTAATCTAGATTATTGACTCTAGTGCAAGTGGGAGACTGAAGGAAATATGCCCTAGAGGCAATAATAAAGTTATTATTTATTTTCTTATATCATGATAAATGTTTATTATTCATGCTAGAATTGTATTAAACCAGAAACATAATACATGTGTGAATACATAGACAAACAGAGTGTCACTAGTATGCCTCTACTAGACTAGCTCGTTAATCAAAGATGGTTATGTTTCCTAACCATGAGCAAAGAGTTGTTATTTGATTAACAAGGTCACATCATTAGTTGAATGATCTGATTGACATGACCCATTCCATTAGCTTAGCACCCGATCGTTTAGTATGTTGCTATTGCTTTCTTCATGACTTATACATGTTCCTATAACTATGAGATTATGCAACTCCCGTTTGCCGGAGGAACACTTTGGGTGCTACCAAACGTCACAACGTAACTGGGTGATTATAAAGGAGTACTATAGGTGTCTCCAATGGTAGATGTTGGGTTGGCGTATTTCGAGAATAGGATTTGTCACTCCGATTGTCGGAGAGGTATCTCTGGGCCCTCTCGGTAATGCACATCACTTAAGCCTTGCAAGCATTGCAACTAATGAGTTAGTTGCGGGATGATGTATTACGGAACAAGTAAAGAGACTTGCCAGTAACGAGATTGAACTTCGGGCAAGTAACATACCGATGACAAAGGGAACAACGTATGTTGTTATGCGGTCTGACCGATAAAAATCTTCATAGAATATGTAGGAACCAATATGGGCATCCAGGTCCCACTATTGGTTATTGACCAGAGATGTGTCTCAGTCATGTCTACATTATTCTCGAACCGTAGGGTCCGCACGCTTAACGTTACAATGACAGTTATTATGAGTTTATGCATTTTGATGTACCGAAGGTTGTTCGGAGTCCCGGATGTGATCACGGACATGACGAGGAGTCTCGAAATGGTCGAGACATAAAGATTGATATATTGGAAGCCTATGTTTGGACATCGGAAGTGTTCCGGGTGAAATCGGGATTTTACCGGAGTACTGGGAGGTTACCGGAACCCCCCGGGAATCATATGGGCCATAGTGGGCCTTAGTGGAAAGGAGAAGGGGGCAGCCCAAGGTGGCCGCGCGCCTCCCCCCTCCCCTAGTCCTATTAGGACTAGGAGAGGTGGCCGGCCCCCCTCTCTCTCTTTCTCCCTTGAGGATTCCTATTCCAACTAGGATGGGGGGGAGTCCTACTCCCAGTAGGAGTAGGACTCCTCCTGGCGCGCCCCAAGGCTGGCCGCACCTCTCCCCCCTTGCTCCTTTATATACAGGGGCAGGGGGCACCTCTAGACACAAGTTGATCATTGTGATCGTTCCTTAGCCGTGTGCGGTGCCCCCTGCCTCTATATTCCACCTCGATCATATCGTTGTAGTGCTTAGGCGAAGCCCTGCGTCGGTAGAACATCAAAATCGTCACCACGCCGTCGTGCTGACGGAACTCCTCCCCAAAGCTTTGCTGGATCGGAGCGCGGGGATCGTCATCGAGCTGTACGTGTGCGAAGAACTCGGAGGTGCCAGAGTAACGGTACTTGGATCGGTCGGATCGGGAAGAAGACGTACGACTACTTCCTCTACGTTGTATCAACGCTTCCGTTGCGATCTACAAGGGTACATAGATCAGACTCTCCCCCTCGTCGCTATGCATCACCATGATCTTGTGTGTGCGTAGGAATTTTTTTGAAATTACTACGTTCCCCAACAATAGCAAGTGGTAGGTAGCGCAGCATGGCAATAGAGCGAGCAACTAGCAAGCAAAGATAGAAGTGATTTCGAGGGTATGGTCATCTTGCCTGAGATCCCGCAAGGAAGAAGAACGAGTCCATGAAGAAGACAAATGGACGTAGTCGAACGGATCCTCACAACTCCGGAACGAAACCGAAGCTAACGAGAGAAGCAACTCGGAAAGAAGCAAGCAACATACTAAACAACCATGACATGAACATGGCATGATGCACAACCAATTATGATGCCTGTCTAGTTTAAAAATGCATGGCATGACAAAGTGCACAAACAAAACTACAAATTAAGTGGAGCTCAATATGCAACGAGTTGCATATTGGCGGAACACCACATCAATTATTTAGCTCTCTCCCATTTAGGTACCCAACAATATTAAATGTTTGTTAAACATGGCAAGAGAGTGAAGCATAACGAAACTATACCATCTAAACAATTTAAATGAGGCCGGATATAACAAACAAAAAATCCGGTAAAACCCCATATGCATTTAGCAAATTAAGGCAAACAGCAATTTTAAACATTTTAAATGTTATTATCATGATGCGGATGACATGTGCAAGTTTTATGCAGTATTTATGAAAATGTTGTCATGAAGATGATAACGAGCATATTATGAAGCATTTGTCATCATGGCGGGAACGGAAGGGGTGTCATGGTAACGACAACGGAAATGGTGCCACGGCAACATTCCGGTTCTGGTAACTCGATTGAGATGTCGGTGCAAAAGAAAGTGTGACGGGAGCGTGTCATGCGATGAACTGTGGGGTGCTCCCGGTTACCAGGTTCCCACGTGTCGATGGCTCAAAAACGGGTAACGCGCGAGAGATACGTCGTACGCGGCGAGCAACATTTACATGAAACCATCTCATACACATATGCATCCATTCGCGGGGCGTTCCTCTCGGGGTTATACCTTCGAAGCGTGCATTTTCGGGGTGGTTCAAGTTCGTCGAGGGAAGTAGAGGAAGTAGATGTTCTCGGTAAGTTTGTGGGAAGTAGTGGTACTATCGTTCCTCGGCAAGGAAAGTGGAAGTAGTGGTACATATTCGTTATCATAGAGGTACTTGATGGATCCAACGTCCTCGGGGCGACGGTAGTTGTACACTTGGTTTTGTCGGACCCGCGGGGGCGATAGAGGTACAGACGTTCTCGGGGTACTTGTCGAACCGGTTTTGGTGTAGTTGTGCACGTTGTCGGGTACTTGTCACATCATCGGGTGTAGTTGTACACGTTCGAAGCGGAACTTGGCGGTCCATGTAGTCAAACTTGGCGCATTCGAAGGTATTTTGTGAATCCTAGTAGTCGGTCTTGGCGGTCTGTGTGGTCATCAGTGTTGTGGTACTTTGGCTGACATGCACGGGGTGGTAGAACACACGGAGGTTACAGCCTCGAGCGACAGCTCGAGAAGCAGCTTGGAGGCGAAGGAACTCTGGCCGAAGCAGGAGGCGGGGCACCCGGCTGAAGGTGGTCTAGGCAGCGGCAAACCACGGCCAAGGTGGTCTAATGGACGGAGCAGAAGGGAGGCAGTCTTGTAGAGCAACAGTGGCAAGGCGAACCAGAGTCTCTCCGGCGAGCTGTGGGCGGCCAATGCTCGAGGAGAGGCCACGGGCGGCTGGATTCGGCCGGAGGCGACGCCCTACAGCGCGGGGACGAGGTGGTGGCGGCGGAAGCTTCGAGCTCGGCTGGCTGCGGCCATGGAGGACGGCGGCGCTGAGGCGGGGAGATGCGCACGCAGAGGCAGGTAGCGGCGCGACGAGGATGCGCAGAGAGGTGGAGGAGAAGAAGGGGCTTCGCCGATGGAAAGCTCGGTCGTCGCCGCGGCGCTGTGAGGAAAAGGAGGTGGGGCGCAGGGCTCGCGCGTGCTGGGGAACTCCCCTCCCTGGCGATGCGTGACGGAGTGCGGGGATAGGGCACGATGCGGGTGTGGGTGGCGCTGGGTAGAAGGAAAGAGAGGAGGAGATGGGATCGGGGCGAAGGAGGGAGAGGGACGACGGTAGGCTGGCGGCGCTGCCTGGAGGGAGAAGGTGAGAACGAGAGAGAGAGAGAGGAGTCGGGCTAGGTTTAGCCAAGGGGCGGCTGGCCCAGGGGAGGTTTGGGCCGGTCTGGGCTGCAGATGGGCCGGCCAGCTGGGCTCTCTCTCTCTCTCTCTCTCTTAATTTCTCTTTTCAGCAAAAGAGATAGGCCAAAAATAATTAAGAGAAGAGGCCATGGAGAAGAACAAAATTATGGAACATTTTTGTATGGCTTTATGGAATATTTCCACCTCAACAAAAATAGTTCCGACAAGTTAGGAGAATTTAAATTCAAACTTATTTGACTTGAGCCAAAACAGTTTGAATGGAGGCTAGGCTAAAGGGGTGTTCAAAAATGTTGAGGGTTTTGGAGGACCCTTGATAAATGGAGAAAGAACTATTGCCAAGGTTTGGAGGTGAAACTTGAAGCAAAAGAACCCAAGGGATTTATATTGTGAGTGTGTTGTGGTGGATTCCTAAAGAATGGAATATTTATTTTACCTCCCTATATATATTGGGAGATATGTTATAAAGAGAATTTCACCATGTGAATATCCCTCGATTTAAATGGACTGAAGATCCATCCGATTTTATTTGGTTGAGTTTTAAAACACGTTGCAAGATGACATGATGCAATGCACGTGATGCAAAAATGAAAGCAACGAACCAAACAAATCACACGACGAATCTCGGAAACCGTCGGAGGAATCTGGAGTTCCGGTCTTGGGGCGTCACACTGTCTCTATGAAGGTCTCCGCTCGTGACACTCTCACGTAATAATGAGTGGGGCTGTACACGCCCCGGAGTCTCAGGAGTGCTGTCCTCGGGCCTTGGGGGCTTCCTCCCACGTCCTAGTGGCAGCACTTAGCTCCGCGCTGGTGAGAAGACTAGACTAGGTGCCGGACGTGGCTTTTCATTTGCTTTCCATAGTTGGCTTGCCCCTTTTCTTAATGGAAGTTCGCATTTTGGTTTTCCTTGTCATCTTGGTTCGATTGCCTTTTCCTCTGTTCTTCCCTTGGTTCTTTTGTTTGGCCCGTACTCTTCCTCACATGCCTCGCGAGGGGGGTGAACGGGTGCACTCATGAGCACTTCTCCTGTTCTTCGCGAGGCACCCTCGCTCGAGCTCCCGTAATCTGTGCCCCTCGGGTACCGTGATGCGGAGCTCTGGATCATGGCCGGCCACGCCTATGACCTGGGCTTGGAAGAACAAGAGGTGCTTAACAAATTTTTGCAGTTCCTCGATACCTCCCAAGCCAACGACAAGGAGATCTCACCAGGTACTGGGAAAGGCGCGCCTCACGAGGCGGAAACTACTTCGGACACATCAAGCTAAGTTATCCCTACACGCCTACATAAAACGCTGATACTGCAACATGACGCAGGAACGATACACATAACATAGCAACTTGGAAATCATGGTTCATCACACGCCCTTGCAGGGCCCCATACTTGTTTCTTTTTAAATGCAGGAAGGAAAGAACAAAACAAAAGCGGCGCGCACCCCTGTGGCGGTTCATGAGGGTAGGCCCTCGGCGCGCCCCCAGACTCAACCAGACCCCTCCTCGCACTTCACAAGGGCCCGGCGAGGAGACGACCCACTACCGCCTTCAAAGCAGGCGCGGCGGCATGGCGGCTGGTCATAGTCGCCGCTGCTGGAGCTGTCGCCAGAGGAGGAGCTGCCGTAGCTGGACGAGCCATGGCCAGCACCGAGGACGAGGCCACCTTCATCCTCGTCACGACCGTTGCCAAGGCAAAGCACCTCATCGCTGTCGTTGTCCTCGGGGCAGCACCCGACGCGGCGACCATCTTCCCCGAATACCGCCACATAGAGGGCCGCGTCGCCGTCGTACTTGAAGTGGACGGCACACCGCCTACCCAGGCCACGTGCGCGGGCAAACGTCTGCCAGCCGCGGGCCAGGGTTGCGTTGCCTGCAATGGAGACTTCCACCGTGACCCACGAAGCCTTGCTACAGTAGCCGTCCGCCTACAGCCAGAGACCGCGTGGACCTGTGGCCGGCAGTTCGCTGGCAAAGAACCGCGAGAGCTGAAGCCAGGTGCCAGCCGGGTTCTCCGACCACACGATGAACTCCGGCATCACCTCCGCCGACTAGAAGCGCGGCCGAGGAGGCCGCGCAACCATGGCATGCCTCACTTCATCGACGGGACTGCCAAGACCTGGGCGACTCCCACCGCGCGAGGAGGCGCCGCCGCAGCCGCGAGGGGCCACGGTGGGTGGTCGCGGCATGCTTACGTGAGCGACTACGCCCCCTCTTGGGTGGCAGCGAGCCAGGCCCCTCATGGCGGGCCTTGCCCTTTTCTGCGGCCGAGAACCTCTTCGTCGGCCCCTCCTGGCGGGCCTTCCCCTTTTCTGCGGCCGAGAACCTCTTCACCGGCGCCATAGGTGTCGCTGCTAGTAGTGAAGCAAGGGAGAAGAAGCAGGAGAAGCGAAGGAAGAGATGGGTGGTGGGGGCTCTGCCCCCCTTTCCGTTTATAGCCAAGAGGAGGCTAACCGCCGGCCTCCATGATCTAAAGTAATAATGACATTTTTCTGCATGCAGCAGGGACTCGTCAAGTCAGGCAGTTGCCGAGGCAGCGTGGGGAAGCGGAGACGCCCATGTCCCATCAATCGCCACGCGTCAACCGAGGTCGCAGGCTATTGGGGCCCGTGGCGCTCCGCACTTGCCCCTTGGCTTCACCTCGAAGCCAAGTTCGAGCGCGCCTTGGGCCCGGGGACTACTGTCGGCGTCCTGGGAATGGGGGTCCCCAGACTTTCCTACCTGCGGCCCATGGCGTGCCTCCGCCAGGGGCCCCGTACGGCCCATCTTCGCCAGCAAACACTCAAGACCCTCGCGTGGCGGACGACACAAGACCTCCTCGGGGGCGGCCTCTCCAGGCTGGCTCCTGAGGGGCGGAGAGATCAAGGCAAGGGGCACCTCGCGAGGTTCCTGTGATGCAAGCCATGATGACCAAGGCCAGGCAGGCACTAGGCGGGCGCCAGTGCACGCAGTTTCCTCGTTTCCTCTTTGGTGCTAAAGGGACAGGCATAGGTGAGGAGTCCCGAGGCATCACGCAAAGGTTTCCATATCAGTGCAACGAGACCAAGACCAGCAGGACGGCGGGACGAAGGTCACCGTGGAGCCCAGGACAGCGTCACCACCACAGCCTTTGGCAGGCGAAGACCACCTTTAGTCAGGATAACTTGTACTAGTTGTCTCCCTTCAAATTTGGCCGTTGTGGCATCCCTTCCTGCCAGCATTTGGGAAGAGGACCAGGGCCTCTATAAATAGGGCTAGCCACCACAATAGGAGGCAACTGAACCGATCCGAGGCCATTCAGATCATCCTCATCCACACAAACTCACCAAGAACAAGAGCACCTCTCCTCAGGAGGCTGTTCTTCCCTTGTAATTGTTCATCCTCAGCCCAACAGGCAATCCACCACCACACTGGAGTAGGGTAGTACACCACATCAGTGGCTCGAACCAGTATAAATCTTGTGTCCCTTTGTTCTGCGAGTTTGATGCACTGAGCCTTGAGATCGCGGTGAGGGAGAGTGCAAGGGGGAGGAGAGATCTTCGTGCGCACCCCAGTGTTCGAACCTCAAGGGCTTTGCCGGAACCCAAAATCCGACAGATGCCTACACCAACTAGAGAGGAAGCTAATCATAATGATCATGAAACTTCATATCAAATTACTACCGAACCACGTAGGTCAACCAGAGCACGTTCCTGATACGTCTCCAACGTATCTATAATTTTTTATTGCTCCATGCTATATTATCTACTGTTTTGGACATTATTGGGTTTTATTATCCACTTTTATATTATTTTTGGGACAAACCTATTAACCGGAGGCCCAGACCAGAATTACTGTTTTTTTGCCTATTTTAGGGTTTCGAAGAAAAGGAATATCAAACGGAGTCCAAATGGAATGAAACCTTCGGGAACGTGATTTCTGGAACGAACAAGACCCAGGAGACTTGGACCCTATGTCAAGCAACCAACAGGGAGGCCACGAGGTAGGGGGCGCGCCTACCCCCCCCCCCCCCAGGTGCGCCCTCCACCCTCGTGGGCCCCCTATTGCTCCACCGACGTACTTCTTCCTCCTATATATACCTACGTACCCCCAAACAATCAGAGATGGAGCCAAAACCCTAATTCCACCACCGTAACTTTCTGTATCCACGAGATCCCATCTTGGGGCCTGTTCCGGAGCTCCGCCAGAAGGGGCATCAATCACGGAGGGAATCTACATCAACACCATTGTCGGAGTAATGGGCCACGGGTAGTCTAACCCGAGCCCCAGAACCTTTCAAGACATCAGGGCAGGCTGCGCCCCTCAAGACCCCAGGACAAAGAGCCGCCTTCTGAGAAGTCGGCGGCAAGGCAGCCGACTGCCCACTCGCGGCCGAGTCCCGGGGGCGACTTCAGGATAAGCTGACTCCTGACTGGCGACTTCCATAGAAGCCGGCTTTGGGGAGTCGGCCCACGACTGCAACAAACCCCATGCCCTCATCAAGAGGGACGGGACGGGGAGTGGCTACAGTCAAGCCCACTCCCACCCCTTACCAGGGGTAGGCATGGCTACAGCACGCCGTACCCGGGAAGATCTTCGTGCGGCATGGCACTGTTGCCGTGCCGGCCCTGACATCAGCACCAAAGGACCGAATCCTGCACCCATGACGGCTTGTCTGTACGACCCTGGGGCGGCGGGTCCCACCAGCTAGTGGGACCCCAGGAGATGGCAAGTGCACCCCCAGTCGGACCCGTTGGGAGTCGGCCCCCGAGAGTCAGCCAGATCCTCCCCCGGGGCCCACGCGCCATTAATTAGATGTGACGGAGAATGGCAATAGTGATCGCCCACCAGGAGGCGAGGCTGTTGCCATGACTCCATGACCAAGCCCGCGTCATCAGAAGCACGGCTACAGTAATCAGCAGCCGGCAAGACCCACCCGCGGCGGGCGCGGCCTGTCGGCTCCGTACCTAGCTAGTCGGCGGGGCCCACCAGTCAGCGGGCCCCAGCAATCGGCGGAGAAGACGGAGGCCGGAGACACTGACGGCTGGGCCCGCGTCCAGCCAGATTACCATTGTACCCCTAGGGGGTAGGCCTATATAAACCCCCTAGGGCACCCAAGCAAAGGGTTGGGGATCCATTAGCTCTAGACCAGATCATATAGGAGGGACAGAGCTAGCCTTGCCCTCTCCTACCTCCAGGAAACAGCTCTAGGAGCAATGGTGTAAACACTTTGCCATAGTGATCATGCGGAGACCCCGCAGAGTAGCAGTAGGGGTATTATCTCCCCGGAGAGCCCTGAAGTTGGGTAAGATTCGCCGGCGTACATGTCTACGCCTCATCCCATTTCCAGGCACCGGCGATGTTCTACTCGCCCCCACCATGATAAGCCATCCTTTGGCATATGTCGCACCCAACCCCGGACATTTGGCGCCCACCGTGGGGCCTGGTGCACCGTCATCCGGAGACCTGTTCTGGACGGGAACCCTTTTCCTCCCTGGCGAGCGCAGCCAGCCAGGCACGCCAGACGGAGTTTGCGCCGACGCGCTGCACGGCGTTGAGATCACCTGCGCAGCTAGCCGCCTCGCCGAACTTGTCGGCGAGGTTCGCATCTCCGACGAACCTGCATCCGACGCAGGCACGGGCGGCCCCGAGAGCCTCCTCGCAGGCCTCCTTGACCAACTCCACGTCGCCGGTGAGCCTGCCGTGGACTTGGAGTCTGTAGGCTCCACCGACCCAATGCTGGTCGACTCCGACACCACGTCGCTCGACGCGTTCCACACTAACGTGGTGGTCTACGACGAGCCTCTCCCTCGCGCGGAGAGCGACGGAAGCACCGTCACCGAGGTGCTCGTCATCAATCATGGCGAGCCCTCCGGCGGAGGAGCGCATGACCCACTTGGGGCGGCGCTGCAAGACCTGACTGCACCCATTCCGGAAGACGCTGACACAGAGACGTTGGAGGCGCGCCGCCTTCAGCTGGTCGAAGGCGCGAAGAAGCTGGCTAGCATGAGACGCTTGTCAAAAGCCTACCAGCGAGAGATGGATCGCGCTGTTGGTGGCTCGCCAGCCCCAGCCGGGCCCAGCCGCCTTGGCATGGTCCAGCAGCGTGGCGTAGCCATCACTAACCTATTCGGGGCAAGCCGCCCTGTGTACGCTACCCCTGCGGAGAACATCCGAGCCGCCCAGGCGGCGGCGGACGAGCTGGACAATTTCAAAGGCGAAGAGCGCCGCCTGATGATGGAGCAAGTCCAGCGGCTCCTCGACGCGGCTGTCGCGCAGAACGAGGCCGGCTGCCGCACGGAGGCGCCAGAGCGGCAAAACGACGACCTTCGCCGAGATCAAGGTGCGACGTCTCGAACACCGACTGGCGGCGCCCAAGGAAGAAGAGACAAGGATTCGACTGTCAGCCACAGTCGGACTCACATTACCATAGAGCGCGACCGAGACGGCCGCCCGAGAGCAGTGGAACGACGGGATGACTGTCCGCCTCCTCCTCCTCGCAGGGAAAGGCGAGTCTCCCCGCCGCCTGTTGATCATCCAACTCTTGGCGACCGCCTTGGCTGCCGAGAGGGAGTCGGAGAAAACGATGCCCGCCACCGGATCGACCGACTTCACTGATCCCTAGCGTTGGAAGAAGAAGACGAGTTGGGTCCGCCTTGTTTCGGGCCTCGCATTTGAGACGAGCCCTTTCCCAAAGGGTTCACACTCCCAAGAGACACGCCCAAGTACACCGGCTCCGTGAAGCCGGAAGACTGGCTAGTCGACTACTCCACGGCTGTCAGCATAGCAAATGGCAACAAGCGTGTCGCCGTAAAGTACGTTCCGCTCATGCTCCAGGGCACGGCCCGGACATGGCTGAATAGCCTAAAGCCCCGCAGCATCAACAGCTGGGTCGACTTCATCGAAGCATTCGTCCGCAACTTCACTAGCACATACAAGCGTCCTCCCAAGCCTCGTCAGCTCTCCTTGTGCATACAAGGTCCCGACGAGTCGACTCGCAATTACCTCACGCGTTGGGCCGAGCTTCGGAACTCCTGCGAGGGCATGCATGAGGTGCAGGCAATCGAGTACTTCACCGCCGGGTGCAGAGAAGGCATCCTCCTCAAGCACAAGCTCCTCTGCGACGAGCCAGAAACCCTCGACGAGCTGCTGATCATAGCAGACAAGTACGCCACGACCGACTCCTCCATGAAGGCGGAAATTCAAGTTAGCGCGACTGGCAAAGTGTGAAGGAAATATGCCCTAGAGGCAATAATAAAGTTATTATTTATTTCCTTATATCATGATAAATGTTTATTATTCATGCTAGAATTGTATTAAACCGGAAACATAATACATGTGTGAATACATAGACAAACAGAGTGTCACTGGTATGCCTCTACTAGACTAGCTCGTTAATCAAAGATGGTTATGTTTCCTAACCATGAGCAAAGAGTTGTTATTTGATTAACAAGGTCACATCATTAGTTGAATGATCTGATTGACATGACCCATTCCATTAGCTTAGCACCCGATCGTTTAGTATGTTGCTATTGCTTTCTTCATGACTTATACATGTTCCTATAACTATGAGATTATGCAAATCCCGTTTGCCGGAGGAACACTTTGGGTGCTACCAAACGTCACAACGTAACTGGGTGATTATAAAGGAGTACTACAGGTGTCTCCAATGGTAGATGTTGGGTTGGCGTATTTCGAGAATAGGATTTGTCACTCCGATTGTCGGAGAGGTATCTCTGGGCCCTCTCGGTAATGCACATCACTTAAGCCTTGCAAGCATTGCAACTAATGAGTTAGTTGTGGGATGATGTATTACGGAACGAGTAAATAGACTTGCCGGTAACGAGATTGAACTAGGTATTGGATACCGACAATCGAATCTCGGGCAAGTAACATACCGATGACAAAGGGAACAACGTATGTTGTTATGCGGTCTGACCGATAAAGATCTTCGTAGAATATGTAGGAACCAATATGGGCATCCAGGTCCTGCTATTGGTTATTGACCGGAGATGTGTCTCAGTCATGTCTACATTATTCTCGAACCGTAGAGTCCGCACGCTTAACGTTACGATGACAGTTATTATGAGTTTATGCATTTTAATGTACCGAAGGTTGTTCGGAGTCCCGGATGTGATCACGGACATGACGAGGAGTCTCAAAATGGTCGAGACATAAAGATTGATATATTGGAAGCCTATGTTTGGACATCGGAAGTGTTCCGGGTGAAATCGGGATTTTATCGGAGTACCGGGAGGTTACCGGAACCCCCGGGAATCATATGGGCCATAGTGGGCCTTAGTGGAAAGGAGAAGGGGGCAGCCCAAGGTGGCCGGCCCCCCTCTCTCTCTTTCTCCCTTGAGGATTCCTATTCCAACTAGGATTGGGGGGGAGTCCTACTCCCGGTAGGAGTAGGAGTCCTCCTGGCGCGCCCCAAGGCTGGCCGCACCTCTCCCCCATTGCTCCTTTATATATAGGGGCAGGGGGCACCTCTAGATAGAAGTTGATCATTGTGATCATTCCTTAGCCGTGTGCGGTGCCCCCTGCCACTATATTCCACCTCGATCATATCGTTGTAGTGCTTAGGCGAAGCCCTGCGTCGGTAGAACATCAAGATCGTCACCACGCCGTCATGCAGATGGAACTCCTCCCCGAAGCTTTGCTGGATCGGAGCCCGGGGATCGTCATCGAGCTGTACGTGTGCTAAGAACTCGGAGGTGCCGGAGTAACGGTACTTGGATCGGTCGGATCGGGAAGAAGACGTACGACTACTTCCTCTACGTTGTGTCAACGCTTCCGTTGCGATCTACAAGGGTACGTAGATCAGACTCTCCCCCTCATTGCTATGCATCACCATGATCTTGTGTGTGCGTAGGAAATTTTTTGAAATTACTACGTTCCCCAACAGTGGCATCCGAGCCTAGGTTTTATGGTTTGATGTTATTTGCACGAGTAGAACACAAGTGAGTTGTGGGCGATACAAGTCATACTGCCTACCAGCATGTCATACTTTGGTTCAGCGGTATTGTTGGACGAGACGACCCGGACCAACATTACGCGTACGCTTACGCGAGACCGGTTCCCTCGACGTGCTTTGCACATAGATGGCTTGCGGGCGACTGTCTCTCCAACTTTAGTTGAACCGAGTGCGGCTACGCCCGGTCCTTGAGAAGGTTAAAACGGTGTCTACTTGACAAACTATCGTTGTGGTTTTGATGCGTAGGTGAGATTGGTTCTTGCTTAAAGCCCGTAGCAGCCACGTAAAACTTGCAACAACAAAGTAGAGGACGTCTAACTTGTTTTTGCAGGGCATGTTGTGATGTGATATGGTCAAGGCATGATGCTAAATTTTATTGTATGAGATGATCATGTTTTGTAACCGAGTTATCGGCAACTGGCAGGAGCCATATGGTTGTCGCTTTATTGTATGCAATTCAATCGCGATGTAATGCTTTACTTTATTACTAAGCGGTAGTGATAGTCATGGAAGCATAAGATTGGCGAGACGACAACGATGCTACGATGGAGATCAAGGTGTCACGCTGGTGACGATGGTGATCATGACGGTGCTTCGGAGATGGAGATCACAAGAACAAGATGATGATGGCCATATCATATCACTTATATTGATTGCATGTGATGTTTATCTTTTTATGCATCTTATCTTGCTTTGATTGACGGTAGCATTATAAGATGATCTCTCACTAAATTATCAAGAAGTGTTCTCCCTGAGTATGCACCATTGCCAAAGTTCGTCGTGCCCAGACACCACGTGATGATCGGGTGTGATAAGCTCTATGTCCATCTACAACGGGTGCAAGCCAGTTTTGCACACGCAGAATACTCAGGTTAAACTTGACGAGCCTAGCATATGCAGATATGGCCTCGGAACACGGAGACTGAAAGGTCGTGCGTGAATCATATAGTAGATATGATCAACATAACAATGTTCACCATTGAAAACTACTCCATCTCACGTGATGATCGGTTATGGTTTAGTTGATTTGGATCACGTAATCACTTAGAGGATTAGAGGGATGCCTATCTAAGTGGGAGTTCTTAAGTAATTTGATTAATTGAACTTAAACTTATCATGAACTTAGTACCTGATAGTATCTTGCTTGTTTATGTTGATTGTAGATAGATGGCTCGTGCTGTTGTTCCGTTGAATTTTAATGCGTTCCTTGAGAAAGCAAAGTTGAAAGATGATGGTAGCAATTACACGGACTGGGTCCGTAACTTGAGGATTATCCTCATTGCTGCACAGAAGAATTACGTCCTGGAAGCACCGCTGGGTGCCAGGCCTGCTGCTGGAGCAACACCAGATGTTATGAATGTCTGGTAGAGCAAAGCTGATGACTACTCAATAGTTCAGTGTGCCATGCTTTACGGCTTAGAATCGGGACTTCAACGACGTTTTGAACGTCATGGAGCATATGAGATGTTTCAGGAGTTGAAGTTAATATTTCAAGCAAATGCCCGGATTGAGAGATATGAAGTCTCCAATAAGTTCTATAGCTGCAAGATGGAGGAGAACAGTTCTGTCAGTGAGCATATACTCAAAATGTCTGGGTATAACAATCACTTGATTCAGATGGGAGTTAAACTTCCAGATGATTGCGTCATTGACAGAATTCTCCAATCATTGCCACCAAGCTACAAGAGCTTCATGATGAACTATAATATGCAAGGGATGAACAAGACTATTCCCGAGCTCTTCGCAATGCTAAAAGCTGCGGAGGTAGAAATCAAAAAGGAGCATCAAGTGTTGATGGTTAACAAGACCACTAGTTTCAAGAAAAAGGGCAAAGGGAAGAAGAAGGGGAACTTCAAGAAGAATGGCAAGCAAGTTGCTGCTTAGGAGAAGAAACCCAAGTCTGGACCTAAGCCTGAAACTGAGTGCTTCTACTGCAAGCAGACTGGTCACTGGAAGCGGAACTGCCCCAAGTATTTGGCGGATAAGAAGGATGGCAAGGTGAACAAAGGTATATGTGATATACATGTTATTTATGTGTACCTTACTAGAGCTCGCAGTAGCACCTGGGTATTTGTTAGTGGTTCTGTTGCTAATATTTGCAACTCGAAACAGGGACTACGGATTAAGCGAACACTGGCGAAGGACGAGGTGACGATGCGCGTGGGAAATGGTTCCAAAGTCGATGTGATCGCGGTCAGCATGCTACCTCTACATCTACCTTCGGGATTAGTATTAGACCTAAATAATTGTTATTTGGTGCCAGCTTAAGCATGAACATTATATCTGGATCTTGTTTGATGCGAGACGGTTATTCATTTAAATCAGAGAATAATGGTTGTTCTATTTATATGAGTAATATCTTTTATGGTCATGCACCTTTGAAGAGTGGTCTATTTTTGATGAATCTCGATAGTAGTAACACACATATTCATAATGTTGAAGCCAAAAGATGCAGAGTTGATAATGATAGTGCAACTTATTTGTGGCACTGCCATTTAGGTCATATCGGTGTAAAGCGCATGAAGAAACTCCATACTGATGGGCTTTTGGAACCTCTTGATTATGAATCACTTGGTACTTGCGAACCGTGCCTCATGGGCAAGATGACTAAAACACCATTCTCCGGTACTATGGAGAGAGCAACAGATTTGTTGGAAATCATACATGCCGATGTATGGTCCGATGAATATTGAGGCTCGTGGCGGATATCGTTATTTTCTCACCTTCACAGATGATTTAAGCAGATATGGGTATATCTACTTAATGAAACACAAGTCTGAAACATTTGAAAAGTTCAAAGAATTTCAGAGTGAAGTTGAAAATCATCGTACCAAGAAAATAAAGTTTCTACGATCTGGTCATGGAGGAGAATATTTGAGTTACGAGTTTGGTGTACATTTGAAAAATTGTGGAATAGTTTCGCAACTCATGCCACCCGGAACACCACAGCGTAATGGTGTGTCCGAACATCGTAATCGTACTTTACTAGATATGGTGCGATCTATGATGTCTCTTACTGATTTACCGCTATCGTTTTGGGGATACGCTCTAGAGATGGCCGCATTCACGCTAAATAGGGCACCATCAAAATCCGTTGAGACGACGCCTTATGAACTATGGTTTGGCAAGAAACCAAAGTTGTCGTTTCTTAAAGTTTGGGGCTGCGATGCTTATGTGAAAAAGCTTCAACCTGATAAGCTTGAACCCAAATCGGAGAAATGTGTCTTCATAGGATACCCAAAGGAGACTGTTGGGTACACCTTCTATCACTGATCCGAAGGCAAGACATTCATTGCTAAGAATGGATCCTTTCTAGAGAAGGAGTTTCTCTCGAAAGAAGTGAGTGGGAGGAAAGTAGAACTTGACGAGGTAACTGTACCTGCTCCCTTGTTGGAAAGTGGTACATCACAGAAAACTGTTTCTGTGACACCTACACCAATAAGTGAGGAAGTTAATGATCATGATCATGAAACTTCAGAGCAAGATGCTACTGAACCTCGTAGATCAACCAGAGTGAGATCCGCACCAGAGTGGTATGGTAATCCAGTTCTGGAAATCATGCTACTAGATCATGATGAACCAACGAACTATGAAGAAGCGATGGTAAGCCCAGATTCCGCAAAGTGGCTTGAAGCCATGAAATCTGAGATGGGATCCATGTATGAGAACAAAGTATGGACTTTGGTTGACTTGCTTGATGATCGGCAAGCAATTGAGAATAAATGGATTTTCAAGAAGAAGACTGACGCTGATGGTAATGTTACTGTCTACAAAGCTCGACTTGTCGCAAAAGGTTTTCGACAAGTTCAAGGAGTTGACTACGATGAGACCTTCTCACCCGTAGCGATGCTTAAGTCTGTCAGAATCATGTTAGCAATTGCCGCATTTTATGATTATGAAATTTGGCAGATGGATGTCAAAACTGCATTCCTGAATGGATTTCTGGAAGAAGAGTTGTATATGATGCAACCGGAAGGTTTTATCGATCCAAAGGGAGCTAACAAAGTGTGCAAGCTCCAGCGATCCATTTATGGACTGGTGCAAGCCTCTCGGAGTTGGAATTAACGCTTTGATAGTGTGATCAAAGCATTTGGTTTTATACAGACTTTCGGAGAAGCCTGTATTTATAAGAAAGTGAGTGGGAGCTCTGTAGCATTTCTGATATAATATGTGGATGACATATTACTGATTGGAAATGATATAGAATTTCTGGATAGCATAAAGGGATACTTGAATAAGAGTTTTTCAATGAAAGACCTCGGTGAAGTTGCTTATATATTAGGCATAAAGATCTATAGAGATAGATCAAGACGCTTAATTGGACTTTCACAAAGCACATACCTTGACAAGATTTTGAAGAAGTTCAAAATGGATCAAGCAAAGAAAGGGTTCTTGCCTGTGTTACAAGGTGTGAAGTTGAGTCAGACTCAATGCCCGACCACTGCAGAAGATAGAGAGAAAATGAAAGATGTTCCCTATGCTTCAGCCATAGGCTCTGTCATGTATGCAATGCTGTGTACTAGACCTGATGTGTGCCTTGCTATAAGTTTAGCAGGGAGGTACCAAAGTAATCCAGGAGTGGATCATTGGACAGCAGTCAAGAACATCCTGAAATACCTGAAAAGGACTAAGGATATGTTTCTCGTATATGGAGGTGACAAAGAGCTCACCGTAAGAGGTTACGTTGATGCAAGCTTTGACACTGATCCGTACGATTCTAAATCGCAAACCGGATACGTGTTTACATTAAACGGTGGAGCTGTCAGTTGGTGCAGTTCTAAACAAAGCTTCGTAGCGGGATCTACATGTGAAGCGGAGTACATAGCTACTTCGGAAGCAGCGAACAAAGGAGTCTGGATGAAGGAGTTCATATCCGATCTAGGTGTCATACCTAGTGCATCGGGTCCAATGAAAACCTTTTGTGACAATACTGGTGCAATTGCCTTGGCAAAGGAATCCAGATTTCACAAATGGACCAAGCACATCAAGAGACGCTTGAATTCCATCCGGGATCTAGTCCAGGTGGGAGACATAGAGATTTGCAAGATACATACGGATCTGAATGTTGCAGACCCGTTGACTAAGCCTCTTCCACGAGCAAAACATGATCACCACCAAGGCTCCATGGGTGTTAGAATCATTACTGTGTAATCTAGATTATTGACTCTAGTGCAAGTGGGAGACTGAAGGAAATATGCCCTAGAGGCAATAATAAAGTTATTATTTATTTCCTTATATCATGATAAATGTTTATTATTCATGCTAGAATTGTATTAAATCGGAAACATAATACATGTGTGAATACATAGACAAACAGAGTGTCACTAGTATGCCTCTACTAGACTAGCTCGTTAATCAAAGATGGTTATGTTTCCTAACCATGAGCAAAGAGTTGTTATTTGATTAACAAGGTCACATCTTTAGTTGAATGATCTGATTGACATGACCCATTCCATTAGCTTAGCACCCGATCGTTTAGTATGTTGCTATTGCTTTCTTCATGACTTATACATGTTCCTATAACTATGAGATTATGCAACTCCCGTTTTCCGGAGGAACACTTTGGGTGCTACCAAACGTCACAACGTAACTGGGTGATTATAAAGGAGTACTACAGGTGTCTCCAATGGTAGATGTTGGGTTGAAGTATTTTGAGAATAGGATTTGTCACTCCGATTGTCGGAGAGGTATCTCTGGGCCCTCTCGGTAATTCACATCACTTAAGCCTTGCAAGCATTGCAACTAATGAGTTAGTTGCGGGATGATGTATTACGGAACGAGTAAAGAGACTTGCCGGTAACGAGATTGAACTAGGTATTGGATACCGACGATCGAATCTCGGGCAAGTAACATACCGATGACAAAGGGAACAACGTATGTTGTTATGCGGTCTGACCGATAAAGGTCTTCGTAGAATATGTAGGAACCAGTATGGGCATCCAGGTCCCGCTATTGGTTATTGACCGGAGATGTGTCTCAGTCATGTGTACATTGTTCTCGAACCATAGGGTCCGCACGCTTAACGTTACGATGACAGTTATTATGAGTTTATGCATTTTGATGTACCGAAGGTTGTTCAGAGTCCCGGATGTGATCACGGACATGACGAGGAGTCTCAAAATGGTCGAGACATAAAGATTGATATATTGGAAGCCTATGTTTGGACATCAGAAGTGTTCCGGGTGAAATCGGGGTTTTACCGGAGTACCGGGAGGTTACCGGAACCCCCCGGGAATCATATGGGCCATAGTGGGCCTTAGTGGAAAGGAGAAGGGGGCAGCCCAAGGTGGCCGCGCGCCTCCCCCCTCCCCTAGTCCTATTAGGGCTAGGAGAGGTGGCCGGCCCCCCTCTCTCTCTTTCTCCCTTGAGGATTCCTATTCCAACTAGGATTGGGGGGAGTCCTACTCCCGGTAGGAGTAGGACTCCTCCTGGCGCGCCCCAAGGCTGGCCGCACCTCTCCCCCCTTGCTCCTTTATATACAGGGGCAGGGGGCACCTCTAGACAAAAGGTGATCATTGTGATCGTTCCTTAGCCGTGTGCGGTGCTCCCTGCCACTATATTCCACCTCGATCATATCGTTGTAGTGCTTAGGCGAAGCCCTGCGTCGGTAGAACATCAAGATCGTCACCACGCCGTCGTGCTGACGGAACTCCTCCCCGAAGCTTTGCTGGATCGGAGCCCGGGGATCGTCATCGAGCTGTACGTGTGCTAAGAACTCGGAGGTGCCAGAGTAACGGTACTTGGATCGGTCGGATCGGGAAGAAGACGTACGACTACTTCCTCTACGTTGTGTCAACGCTTCCGTTGCGATCTACAAGGGTACGTAGATCAGACTCTCCCCCTCGTTGCTATGCATCACCATGATCTTGTGTGTGCGTAGGAAATTTTTTGAAATTACTACGTTCCCCAACAAAGTGGCCCCTCAAGCTCCAAGAACCCCGGCGGGAGATGCCAATCGGCGGCAACAGCAGAGCGACCACAAGCGCAAGGCCCCGCAGCCGGCTTCCAGCAACTGGTAGGTGGCGACAGTTGAAGACCAGCAGCCGGATGAGCAGCCTCCACCCAAGCGACGGAAAGGTGGCAAGCCCAACTGGTTGCCGGCCTTCTCATTCGAGCAAACTCTGGATGGACCTTGCAAGTTGCATAGCGGCGCGAAGCCGTCGAACCACACCACCCGGAAGTGCCACTGGCTCACTAGGATCACCAAGGGAGACGGCCTCCTACCTCCACCGCCTGCTGGGCAGCCTCCTCCGCCCCAGCAGCCGGTTGTCAGACCAGTCGACGCAGTACAAGACGAATACCCCGAAGAGCACGGAGCCTACGTGGTGTTCACCAGTATGGCTGACGATCGACGCAGCAGGCGGCTGCAGCGACAAGAGGTGAATGCAGTAGCACCAGAGATGCCAGAGTTCATGCACTGGTCCGAGAAGCCTATCAGCTGGAGCGGGGCTGATCACTAAGAGGTGATGCCGAGTCCGGGCTCCTATGCCTTGGTCGTGGATGCCACCTTTGCCACAGATAGACATGCCGCGCATTTCTCGCGAGTTCTGATAGATGGAGGCAGCAGCATCAATACCCTGTACAAAGACACCATGGAGAAATTAGGAATCAAGCAAAGATAGCTTCAGAACAGCCGGACTGTGTTCCACGGCATCGTTCCTGGGCTTTCCTGTTCACCAATCGGCAAGATCCTGATGGACGTCCTCTTTGGAGACAAGGAGCACTTCCGCCGAGAGTCAGTTTGGTTTGAGGTGGTGGACCTCGAGAGCCCATACCATGCACTACTTGGCCGACCCGCCCTGGCCAAGTTCATGGCGGTCCCCCACTATGCCTACCTCAAAATGGAGATGCCCAGTTCCAGGGGAATTCTAATAGTAGCCGACGACTACCGGAAGTCGTCTGCCTGTGCGACTGAGAGCAGTCGGCTGGCCGAGTCCTTGGTGATCGCAGCCGAGAAGCGGCTCCTGGAACGGGTTGTGGCGATGGCCGGCAAGCAGCCAGAGGTGTCGCCCAACCCAAAGGAGTCGGAGGCAGAGGGTTCATTCAAGCCGGCCAAGGAGACAAAGAAGATACCCTTGGATCCGGAGCACCCGGAGAGGTACGCTGTCGTAGGCACAAACCTCGACAACAAATAGGAAGGCGAGCTCGTCGATTTCCTTCGTGAGAATCGGTACATCTTCGCATGGTCCCCCAAAGACATGCCAGGTGTACCGACGGAATTCGCCGAGCACAAATTACATGTCCAATCTGATGCAAAGCCGGTCAGGCAGCCCCTGCGCCGCCTATCAGAAGAGAAGAGAAGAGTTGTCGTAGAAGAAATAGCTTGGCTCCTAGCAGCCGACTTCATTATGGAAGTATTCTTTCTAGAGTGGCTAGCCAATCCGGTCCTGGTACTAAAGAAGAACAAGCAGTGGCGAATGTGTATTGACTACACGAGCCTCAACAAGGCCTGCCCCAAGGACCCGTTTGCTCTACCAAGAATTGATCAGGTGATAGACTCCACAGTCGGATGCGAGTTGTTGAGCTTATTGGATGCATATTTAGGATATCACCAGATCAAGCTGAACCCGGCTGACAGACTGAAGACCGCCTTCATCACGCTGTTTGGAGCCTTCTACTACCTCACCATTACCTTCGGCTTGAGGAATGCCGGCGCCACCTTTCAGCATTGCATGCAGAAGTGCCTCCTCAAGCAACTCGGGAGAAACGCCCACATCTACGTGGACGATGTGGTGGTGAAGACGGAAAAGCGTGGAACACTGCTGGAAGACCTCAAGGAGACTTTTGAGAACCTACGCCGATTCCAGATCAAGCTCAACCCCGAGAAGTGCGTCTTCGGAGTACCAGCCGGCCAACTCCTTGGCTTCCTGGTCTCTGAACGCGGCATAGAGTGCAACCCTGTAAAGATTAAGGCCATTGAGAGGATGGAGGTACCCAGCCGACTGCTGGATGTGCAAAAGTTCACCGGCTGCTTGGCATCCATCAGCCGATTCATCAGTCGGCTGGGCGAGAAAGCTCTCCCCTTATACCAACTCATGAAGAAGACCACTTTTTTGAGTGGAACCACAAGGCGGACGAAGCTTTTCTCTAGTTGAAGAAGATGCTGACTACTCCACCCGTTCTGGCGGCTCCGACTCCTAAGGAACCTATGCTCCTGTACATCGCCGCCACCAGCCGGGTAGTCAGCACGGTCATTGTAGTGGAATGCGAGGAGGAAGGCAAGGCACTACCTGTCCAGAGACCGGTATATTACTTGAGCGAAGTACTGTCGGCCTCCAAGCAGAACTACCCCCACTACCAGAAGATGTGCTATGGCGTACACTTTACCACCAAGAAATTGAAGCCTTACTTTCAAGAGCATCCAATCACTGTGGTCTGCACGGCTCCACTTGCTGAGATCATCGGAAGCCGAGATGCTTCTGGCCGAGTGGCCAAGTGGGCCATAGAGCTGGCTCCCTACACCATCTACTACCAGCCCTGCACCGCCATCAAGTCACAAGCACTGGCTGACTTCCTCGTCGACTGGGCCGAGACCCAGTACCTACCTCCAGCGCCCGACTCCACCCATTGGCGGATGCATTTCGACGGCTCCAAGATGCCCACCGGCTTGGGAGTTGTCATTGTCCTCACCTCTCCTAAAGGCGACAAGCTCAAATACGCACTGCACATCCATTTTGCCGCCTCCAACAACATCGCCGAGTACGAGGCGCTCATTCACGGGCTCCGGCTCGCCAAAGAACTTGGCATTCGCCGGATCCTGTGTTATGGCGACTCGGACTTAGTGGTCCAACTGTCATCTGGCGACTGGGACGCCAAAGATGCAAACATGGCGAGTTACCGTTTCCTCGTGTAGCAACTCAGTGGATATTTCGAGGGGTGCGAATTCCTCCATGTGCCAAGAAACGACAACGACCAAGCAGACGCCTTGGCACGAATCGGCTCTACCCGCCAAGCAATACCATCTGGCGTCGCCCTTCAACGCCTCCTCAAGCCGTCTGTCAAGCCTTCACCAGAATCAGACTCCATCTTTGTGTTGGCTCCTCCCGAAGAAGTCGGATCCGACTCCACATCCTCGGCAGACGGTACGGGGATTTTGGCAGATGGCTCCAAAGTCACCACAGTCAAGGCCGGCTCGGGGACTGCGGCGGCGGGCTCGAAGACTCCAGAATTCGGCCCAAGAGCCGCGCCAGTCGGCCCGGGGACTTCATTAACCCAACAAGCGGTTGTTGACTCCAACTCGCCGCCTCCCAGCCCAGCCGCCCTTGTCCAAGTCGCAGTTCTGGCAGTCGAAGAAATAGCAGCACCCTCATGGGCCCAACCCATCCTCAAATTCCTCCTGAGCAAGGAGCTGCCGACTGATGAGACCTCAGGTCGGCAAGTACAACGCCGAGCGGCAGCCTACACCATAGTCAACAGAGAGCTGACCAGGCGCAACATCACTGGTGTCTACCAGCGTTGCGTAGAGCCAGAGCAAGGCCAAGCAATTCTCAAAGACATCCATCAAGGCGAGCGCGGCCACCATGCGGCTTCAAGAGCACTTGTTGCAAAAGCCTTTCGACACGGTTTCTTCTGGCCGACTGCCTTAGAAGAGGCCAAGGAATTGGTCCAAAAATGCAAAGGGTGCCAGAAGTTTAGTTCCAAGTCGCACCAGCCGGCTTCTTCACTCAAGACCATCCCCATTGCCTGGCCTTTCGCAGTTTGGGGTCTAGACATGGTGGGACCATTCAAGACAGCACAAGGTGGCTTAACTCACTTACTTGTCACAATGGACAAGTTCACCAAGTGGATAGAAGCGAAGCCAATCAAGAAACTGAACGGTCCGACTGCCGTGACTTTCATCTCCGATATCACAATTCGGTACGGCATACCACACAGCATCATCACCGACAACGGCACAAATTTTGCCAAAGGTGCCTTGGCCCGTTTTTGTGCAACACAGGGCATCCGACTGGACCTAGCATCCGTCGCCCATCCATAGTCAAACGGCCAGGTGGAGCAAGCAAACGGCCTCATCCTGTTCGGCATCAAGCCCCGACTGGTCAAGCCTCTGGAGCGCTCGGCTGGCTGCTGGCTCGATGAGCTGCCAGCCGTCCTCTGGAATCTGCGCACGACTCCAAACAAGTCAACCGGCTTCACGCCTTTCTTCCTCGTCTACGGTGCTGAAGCCGTCATCCCAACGGACATAGAGTTCGACTCCCCGCGAGTCACCATGTACACCAAGGAGGAGGCAGAAGAAGCACGTCAAGACGGCGTCGATCTGCTGGAAGAGGGCCAACTGTTGGTGCTCAGCCGGTCCAGCATCTACCAGCATAGCCTGCGCCGATACTAGAACAGGAAGGTCAAGCCAAGATCTTTCCAAGAAGGTGACCTTGTGCTCCGGCTGATCCAGCGAACAGCTGGCCAGCACAAGTTGTCAGCACCTTGGGAAGGCCCTTTCATCATCAGCAAAGTGTTGGGCAATGACTCCTACCACCTGATTGACGCTCAGAAGCCCCGAGCACGCAAGAGGGACGACTCCGGCAAAGAAACAGAGCGGCCATGGAATGCAAATCTCCTCCGAAGATTTTACAGTTGATGCAGTATGTACCACACTACCTTTTGTATTAAAAGTACCAAGACTTCGGGCCCCCCGAGACGAGCTCGGGGACTGCCCTCTTTTGTCTATATGATAAAAGTTATGCCTACGAGCATGTTACTCTTTGTTATGCCGCTTGGTACCGGGCTCGACAGGTCGGCTCGGGGACTTGCCGCCTTGCACTATGAAAAGCTTCCTGCAGCCGGACAAGTAGTGTGTGGCGTCTAAGCCATCCCCTGTCAGAAGCCGCAGCTCGCAGAGCGACTGTACGGTGGGCAGGAGTAAGGCAGAATGGGCGCTCGCATGAAAAATGGCTAAGGACCCAAAGCATAAAACATAGCTCAAGACGGCTTCCAGCCTTCCTTTTTCTTTTCACAAACCGCCTATTAACCAGTCGGCTCACCACCTTCTATCCAACTTGCTAAAAACTCTAAAATGGCTAAATACTTGCCTTCCCAAAGTAGCCAAGCATTTGATCCAACGGTAGTCCGCAGAGCGGCTGTCCGACCGGCAAGGCAGGCAACTAAGGGAAAGCGGCAAAGGAAAAAAGCCAAAAGAGCAATGAGCAAGAAAAGATAGAACTCAGATAAATATTTACATAGCATAGGCCCTTGGCTGAATCTTCGAGCAGAAGTTCAAAATACACCCCGCGGGTGGAATTGTGCGAATTAACAAGTTCTTCAAGATTACTAAAGCAGATAAAATAAAGATAAGGCGGCAGCCTAAGATGCAGCAGACAGATTCGGAGGGTCGGAGGAGGCGGCAGCGTCAGGCGTTGGGGCGGCCGGCTAGGCAGTCTCGGCTTGATCGCCTCCGGTGGCAGTCGGATCGGTCGCACGCGGCTCGTTGCTGGAGGCGCGGTCGAGCTGAGGCTGGCCGTCCGCTCCGTCTTCTGGTGCTTCCGTCTCGCCTCCGTCCTCCGCCTCGCCTTCCTCCTCGACACTGGAGCCGATCACCTCCGCCGAGTCCTCGCCGTAGTCTGGGTTCATCCCAAACCACTCCAATGGTACCTCCTCGCCGTCTTCAGACCGCTCGGGGACGAAGACGCTGGTGTCGGTGTACTCGGCGATCGCTGCAGCATGCTTGACGAGGGCGTCTTCCGCGGCCGCCACCTCCAGCTGGGCCTCTGACCGGAGTGTGGCCAGCCGGTCTAGATCTAGCCCCGGATACCACGCCTTGACGAACTCCAAGGCCCGGCGCGCTCCAGCTCGGGCCGAGGAACCCTTCTAGGCCTCAAGACGACCAGCTGCGACCTCAAGCCAGTCGGCAGTCAGGCTGGGGGTGCGCGGAGCCTGCATGTCCGGCCACAGGGCGGCAATCGCCTGGGCGCCGACACGT
This sequence comes from Triticum monococcum, assembly GCA_034509565.1. Lineage (NCBI taxonomy): Eukaryota > Viridiplantae > Streptophyta > Magnoliopsida > Poales > Poaceae > Triticum > Triticum monococcum. Next base: position 119,641,343 of record CM067844.1, read on the forward strand.
TGAAGCCGGCGCAGCATTCGGTGAGTCGGCCGAAGGCGACCCTCGATGCTCAGGATATGCTCATCAAGGGTTCGGGGGGCGTCGGCGACAATCTCTGCACCTTTCGCCCTCCGACCTTCATGGTCAGCCTCGATGGCTTGGATGGCGGCCTGCGAGTGCCCAGGGAAGAAGTCTGCCAAGACGGAAGAAACGAAGAAACTTGTCAAAAACCGGGAGTCGGCACGATCTATAATTGGCAGCTCGAAGAAAGAAAGTAAAGAAACTCACCATCAACGATGTCTTCAATCTCATGGAAGCCGGAGGCCAGCATCGCCTCTCTGCCAGTCCAGGAGGAGCGCTCGCTCGCGAACTCGGCCAGGAGGGTGGTTTCCGCCTCTTCTGCCTCCTTCTGCGTCTTCGCAAGCAGCTTCCTCTGCTCTGCCAATTGAGTGGCCAGCAGATCGCGCTCTGTGGCGAGCTTGCTGCACTCCTCCCCCTTGGCGCGCAACGCGGAGTTGGCCTCGCTCAGCTGCTGTTGAAGAACAGCGTTGGCTTCTGAAGAGAAGGAAGAAAGAAGGCGTTAAGTCATCAGAAAAGAAGGTCGCCGGGGAGATCCGGCCCGACTGCTCAGCAGTCGGCCCGAATCTCAGGGACTACAGCCCGCGGGTGCGCCGGCGCGCCTCCGCGAAGAAGGAAAAGAACTCACTCCGGCTCTCCGACAAGTCGGCGGTCCGCTTGCCCAGCTCTTCAACGTTGTGGTTGAAGGCGGTAACACGGAGGTTATGGTAGTCCTGCGACAAAATATTTCAGACAAAAGTAAGTACCCGGAACTCACCAATAGGAGTTTCGGGCCGCCTGCTCAGCAGCCGACCCGAAACTCGGGGACTACACCGAGTGGGTGCGCTGGCATGCCCCCACAGAGAGGAACAAAAACAAGAAAAAAAAGAGGACCAAAGAGAAAGCATACCCGGACGGCTGCTCGCGACGCCAGGTATGCCTTGGTGCAATTTTGGATCGCATCACCCTTAGCTTGCAGCTTCATCTGGACGTCCAGAAGCGCCTGGTTCAGCGGCCCCATGCCGCCGCCTCGCACCCACCCAATGGGCGCGGCGCTCGTCGCTTCGGCGTCTGGGATCGCCGAGCTGGCGGCGCTGGTCTCTAGGGGGCGTGGCGCCAAAGTCGCCTTCTCAAGACGGCGCCGCGTTGGCGAGCCGACCTGAAGGAGCAGCCTCGCCACGGCCTCGTCTTCAGTCGACGGCACCGGCGGGACCGCCGGCTGTTCGCCTTGCGCGCCCCCAGACGGCGGCAGAGGTGGCGGCAGAACGATCACGTCCGGCGTGGAGGAGTCGCCGCCTTCCCTCTCTAGGACGGGGTTCTCGCCGCCGGCTTCCCCAGTCTGCCCCATGGACTCTGGAGGTGGCGGTGCAGAGTTCAGCGGGGTGACGAACACCGCCGATTGGCGGTGCACGGCCTCCTCAGCCTGCCGCTTCGCCGCGGCGGCGGCTTCGGCCTCGGCCAGTTTCTTCTTGGCGGAGGCCTCCGCCTTATCGGCCTCCACCTTCTCCAGGCGGGCGGCCTCTTCCTCGTTGCGCTTCTCCTACGCATTCCGCTCCCTCGCCTCCCGAAGGTCGGCGGCAGGGTCAACCCGCCGAGTGGAGGCGGACATCTCCGCTGACCCCATGACAGAGGCGGCGACGACCCTCTCAAGAGTGAGGGGAGCCCTGAAGCAAGGGAACCAAGTAAAAGACTCAGACAAAGCCACAAAGAAAGGATAAAGCATTAAGATGAGATACTCACGCGGAGACCAGTGGCGGCTTCTTCACTTCCTTACGGAAGCGGATGGCCTTCGCAGCCGCCTCGTCCCGCCGGGTCGTCGCAGCCGAACTCTTGGGCTTCTTCGGTCGACTACCGAACAAAGTCGGCACGGCCCTACGCTTCTTCCCGCCGCCTGGAGCACTCGGCGCCGGGATGACTGGCTCCTGGCCGGTGGCAGGGGGCGACCTCCTCATCATCATCAGACCAGTCCTCTAGACTGGCCCCGAGCCGCGGGCTGCCTCCTTCCTCAGCGTCGTCCTCCAAAGCCACTGCCCCCAGATCGGGGTCGTCGACGTCGCTCTCTGCCCGGTCGGCGAGGAACTCGCGGACCGGCCCCGAGGTGTTGGCTGGTGGATGGAGGAGGGGATTCTGGCCAAAGCCAACTGGTCAGGTCGCACAAAACAAACTCGGTAAGAAAGGAGACAATCCAAAGGAAGAAAGAAAAGGCAACTCACTGCGGGTGGGGGGTTGGCGCGGGAGTATGGCTCCTTGCCAAACTACCAGTCCTCCAGGAGCTTGCTGTCCGAGAGGTAGTTCACCATATAGGCCACCTCCTCGTGAGGCATGTCCTTGGTGCACATCCGACTCGGGTCACGGTGCCCGCTTATTTGGCATATCATGTGGGGGCGACCTTGGAGCGGGAGGACTCGGCGCTCCACGAAGGTGGCCAGCAGGTCTGGACCAGTCAAGCCCTCTGACTGCGTCAGCACTCGGAGTCGCGTGACGGCACCGGCTCTCGCAGGCGTCAGCGACTTGGCCCGGTACGACCAATTGGGCAGTCTTCCAGCCGGCAGGTTGACCCAATCGCCCCTCGCAAAGACGCTCTTGACGTAGAAGTACGAGCACTGCCACATCTTCACCGACTTTATCAGCTTGATGGCGGGGAAGGGGTTGTCGGCCCCCAATCTCCGCACGGCGATGAAGGTGTCGCATTGAGCCGGCACGCCTGCAGCCTGGGTGCCGATCTCGGAGAAGAAGAACTCCCCCAGAGCTCGAGGGTGGGGAGGACTCCGAGGAAGCCTTCGCACAAAGCCACGAAGGTGGACAGCAGCACCATCGTATTGGGCGTGAGGTGGTGCGGCTGGAGGCCGTAGAACTCCATAAAAGAGCGGAAGAAGCTGCTCGCCGGCAGCCCCAATCCGCGCAGGCAGTGCGGGCGGAAGATGACCCGCTCGCCCTCCTTCGGCACAGGGGAAATCTCCCCCTCTGGTGCAAGACGCACCCGCACGTGATCTTCGTCGGGAAGCCGACGAGTCTTGCGGAGGAACTCGATGTGGTCGTCGTGCACTTCTGAGCCGTCCCAGGTGCCGGAATGCACCGAGGGAGGCGCGGCGGCAGAAGAAGAACTCATCGCGAGCTGATCACCGCGGCGTTCGGCAAAGCTTGGGCGTGCGGCGGAGCAAGGAAGAAGAAGAAGGAGAAGAGCAAGGAGTAGTGGAAAGGAGGGGCGCGCGTGCTCTGCCGCGCCCCCTCCTCCCCCTAATTATAGCCTCATGGGCTGCGAAGCCGAGGGGGCGGGCATGGGATTTACTGCACCCACGACCCCATGACCCCCACGTTTCCACGACAAAGTTAATGCGCACAGTAACTTCACAAGAATCCCAACCGTCCGCATGGGCCATAGCGGATCCGCTCGAGGGCCGAGGCGCGATAGTGGCGGGCCCCTCCTACGGGCCTGTCCCGTCACGCACGTAGGCTGGCAGACTAGCCCGGCCGCGCGTTGCCACGTGACGGGCCCGGAACGGGCGGCGGCCTGGAAGCTTAGCTGCCACGCTACTTGGATCCTGCCAAGACGTTCGAAATACTGTGCGAGTCAGAGTTGGGCGGGTCTGACTCCTAGTCGGCCTGGCAGAAATCAAGCAAGAACCATGTGTCGAGCACCCGGAGAGAGAAACTGCTGAGGCTTCTCGGCCGATCGTCCGCGGCGCCTCACCAGCTTCGGGGACTACTATCGGAGTAATGGGCCACATGTAGGCTCACCCGAGCCCCAGAACCTTTCAAGACATCGGGGCAGGCTGCGCCCCTCAAGACCCCAGGACAAAGAGCCGCCTTCTGAGAAGTCGGCGGCAAGGCAGCCGACTGCCCACTCGCGGCCGAGTCCCGGGGGCGACTTCAGGATAAGCCGACTCCTGACTGGCGACTTCCAGAGAAGCCGGCTTTGGGGAGTCGGCCCGTGACTCCAACAAACCCCATGCCCTCATCAAGAGGGATGGGATGGGGAGTGGCTACAGTCAAGCCCACTCCCACCCCTTACCAGGGGCAGGCATGGCTACAGCACGCCGTACCCGGGAAGATCTCCGTGCGGCGTGGCACTGTTGCTGTGTCGGCCCTGACATCAGCACCAAAGGACCGAATCCTACGCCCACGACGGCTTGTCTATACGACCCTGGGGCGGCGGGTCCCACCAGCCAGTGGGACCCCAGGAGACGGCAAGTGCACCCCCAGTCAGACCCGTTGGGAGTCAGCCCCCGAGAGTCGGGCAGATCCTCCCCCGGGGCCCACGCGCCATTAATTAGATGTGACGGAGAATGGCAATAGTGATCGCCCGCCAGGCGGCGAGGCTGTTGCCACGACTCCATGACCAAGCCCACGTCATCAGAAGCACGGCTACAGTAATCAGCAGCCGGCAAGACCCGCCCGTGGCAGGCGCGGCCTGTCGGCTCCGTACCTAGCTAGTCGATGGGGCCCACCAGTCAGCGGGCCCCGGCAGTCGACGGAGAAGACGGAGGCCGGAGACACTGACGGCTGGGCCCGCGTCCAGCCAGATTACCATTGTACCCCTGGGGGTAGGCCTATATAAACCCCCCAGGGCACCCATGCAAAGGGTTGGGGATCCATTAGCTCTAGACCAGATCATATAGGAGGGAGAGAGCTAGCCTTGCCCTCTCCTACCTCCAGGAAACAGCTCTAGGAGCAATCGTGTAAACACTTTGCCATAGTGATCATGCGGAGACCCCGCAGAGCAGCAGTAGGGGTATTATCTCCCCGGAGAGCCCTGAAGCTGGGTAAGATTCGCCGGCGTACATGTCTACACCTCATCCCGTTTCCAGGCACCGGCGACGTTCTACTCGCCCCCACCATGATAAGCCATCCTTTGGCATATGTCGCACCCAACCCCTGACAACCATAGCCTCTCCGATGAAGTGTGAGTAGTTTACCTCAGACCTATGGGTCCATAGTTATTAGCTAGATGGCTTCTCCTCTTTTTTTATCAGCACTCCGATTGCTCCTCTTACCGATGCTGAATCTTGTGAAATTAATGATGCCTTGCTGAATCTTGTCATGAAAGATCTGTTTTCCGGCCTTCCTAGTGAAGATGCCGCTACCCATCTAAATAGATTCGTTGATTTGTGTGAGATGCAAAAGAAGAAAGCTGTGGATAATGATATTGTTAAATTGAAGCTATTTCCTTTTTCGCTTAGAGATCATGCTAAAGCTTGGTTTTCGTCTTTGCCTAAAAATAGTATTTCTTCTTGGAACAAGTGCAAAGATGCTTTTATCTGTAAGTATTTTCCACCCGCTAAGATCATCTCTCTTAGAAACGATATTATGAATTTTAAGCAACTTGATCATGAACATGTTGCACAAGCTTGGGAGAGGATGATATTAATGGTACGTAATTGCCCAACACATGGTTTAAATTTGTGGATGATTATACAATTTTTTTATGCCGGATTGAATTTTGCTTCTAGAAATCTTTTAGATTTGGCCGCGGGAGGCACTTTTATGGAAATCACTTTAGGAGAAGCTACTAAACTCCTAGATAATATTATGGTTAATTATTCTCAATGGCACACTGAAAGATCTACTAATAAGAAAGTGCATGCGATAGAAGAAAATAATGTTTTGAGTGGAAAGATGGATGAACTTATGAAATTATTTGCTAATAAAAGTGTTTCTTCTGATCCTAATTATATGCCTTTGTATACTTTGATTGAGAATAATAATGAATTTATGGATGTCAATTTTGTTGGTAGGAACAATTTTGGTAACAACGCGTGTAGAGGAAACTTTAATCCTAGACCTTATCCTAGTAATTCCTCTAATAATTATGGTAATTCCTATAACAATTATTATGGAAATTTTAATAAGATGCCCTATGATTTTGAATCTAATATTAAAGAATGCTAGGGACGTAGATAGAATTTCTCTTGATGTTGATTCTTTGAAACTTAGATCTATTCCTCCTAAGCATGATATCAATGAGTCTCTCAAATCCATGAGAATTTCCATTGATGAGTGCAAAGAAAGAACCGCTAGGATGCGTGCTAAGAAAGATTCCTTTATAAGAGCGTGTTCTTCTAGTTTCCATGATAAGAAAGATGAAGATCTAAAAGTTATTGATGTGTCCCCTATTAAATCTTCGTTTTGCAATATAAATCTTGATAATAATGGGACTGAATATGATCCACCTTTACCTAGAAGGCGTTCCAAAAATTCGGAGTTTTTAGATCATGATGCTAAATTTGATAAAAGTGGGATTGAAGAGATCAAAACTCTAGATGTTAATGAACCTACTATTTTGGATTTCAAGGAATTTAATTATGATAATTGCTCTTTGATATATTGTATTTCCTTGTTGCAATCCATGCTAAATTCTCCTCATGCTTATAGTCAAAATAAAGCTTTTACCAAACATATCGTTGATGCTTTGACGCAATCTTATGAAGAAAAACTTGAGTTGGAAGTTTCTATCCCTAGAAAAGTTTATGATGAGTGGGAACCAACTATTAAAATTAAAATTAAAGATCATGAATGCTATGCTTTGTGTGATTTAGGTGCTAGTGTTTCCACGATTCCAAAGACTTTGTGTGATTTGTTAGGTTTCCGTGATTTTGATGATTGCTCTTTAAACTTGCACCTTGCGGATTCCACTATTAAGAAACCTATGGGAAGAATTAATGATGTTATTATTGTTGCAAATAGGAATTATGTGCCCGTAGATTTTATCGTTCTTGATATAGATTGCAATCCTTCATGTCACATTATTCTTGGTAGACCTTTCCTTAGAACGATTGGTGCAATTATTTATATGAAGGAAGGAAATATTAGATTCCAATTTCCATTAAGGAAAGGCATGGAACACGTTCCTAGAAATAAAATTAAATTACCTTATGAATATATTATGAGAGCCATTTATGGATTGCCTACCAAAGATGGCAATACCTATATCTATCCTTGCTTTTTATGCCTAGCTAGGGGCGTTAAACGATAGCGCTTGTTGGGAGGCAACCCAATTTTATTTTTATTCCTTGCTTTTTGCTCATGTTTAGTAATAAATAATTTATCTATCCTCTGTTCTGGTTGTGTTTTTTGTGTTTAATTAGTGTTTGTGCCAAGTAGAACCGTTGGGAAGACTTGGGAAAGTCTTGTTAACCTTGCTGTAAAAAATAGAAACTTTAGCGCTCACAAGAACTGCTGCCATTTTTATTTGGAAAGTGATATTTAGTTAATTCTTTTTGAAGATGATTAATAGATAAATTCCTCAGGTCCATCAATTTATTTTATAATTTTTGGGGTTCCAGATCTTGCGCTATCTACAGATTACTACAGACTATTCTGTTTTTGACAGATTCTGTTTTTCGTGTGTTGTTTGCTTATTTTGATGAATCTATGGCTAGTAAAATAGTTTATAAACCATAGAGAAGTTGGAATAAAGTAGGTTTAACACCAATATAAATAAAGAATGAGTTCATTACAGTACCTTGAGGTGGTCTTTTTTTTTCTTTCGCTAACGGAGCTCACGAGATTTTCTACTTTAAGTTTTGTGTTGTGAAGTTTTCAAGTTTTGGGTAAAGATTTGATGGATTATGGAACAAGGAGTGGCAAGAGCCTAAGCTTGGGGATGCCCATGACACCCCCAACATAATCTAAGGACACCTAAAATCCAAAGCTTGGGGATGCCCCGGAAGGCATCCCCTCTTTCATCTACTTCTATCGGTAACTTTACTTGGAGCTATATTTTTATTCACCACATGATATGTGTTTTGCTTGGAGCGTCTTGTATGATTTGAGTCTTTATTTTTTAGTTTACCAAAATCATCTTTTCTGTACACACCTTTTTTAGAGAGACACACGTGATTCGGAAATTATTAGAATACTCTATGTGCTTCACTTATATCTTCTGAGTTATATAGTTTTGCTCTAGTACTTCACTTATATCTTTTAGAGCACGATGGTGGATTTGTTTTATAGAAACTATTGATCTCTCATGCTTCACTTAGATTATTGTGAGAGTCTTAAATAGCATGGTAATTTGCTTAAATAATCCTAATATGCTAGGTATACAAGATTAATAATAAAATTCTCTTATGAGTGCGCTGAATACTATGAGAAGTTTGATACTTGATAATTGTTTTGAGATATGGAGATGGTGATATTAGAGTCATGCTAGTTGAGTAGTTGTGAATTTGAGAAATACTTGTGTTAAATTTTGTGATTCCCGTAGCATGCACGTATGGTGAACCGTTATGTGATGAAGTCGGAGCATGATTTATTTATTGATTGTCTTCCTTATGAGTGGCGGTCGGGGAAGAGCGATGGTCTTTTCCTACCAATCTATCCCCCTAGGAGCATGCGCGTAATACTTTGCTTTGATAACTTGTATATTTTTGCAATAAGTATATGAGTTCTTTATGACTAATGTTGAGTCCATGGATCATACGCACTCTCACCCTTCCACCATTGCTAGCCTCTCTAATACCATGCACCTTTCACCGGTATCATAGACCCACCATATACCTTCCTCAAAACAGCCACCATACCTACCTATCATGGCATTTCCATAGCCATTCTGAGGTATATTGCCATGCAACTTTCCATCGTTCCATTTACTATGACATGCTCCATCATTGTCATATTGCCTTGCATGATCATGTAGTTGACATTGTATTCGTGGCAAAGCCACCGTTCATAATTCTTTCATACATGTCACTCATGAGTCATTGCATATCCCGGTACACTGCCAGAGGCATTCACATAGAGTCATATTTTGTTCTAAGTATCGAGTTGTAATTCTTGAGTTGTAAGAAAATAAAAGTGTGATGATCATCATTATTAGAGCATTGCCCCAAGTGAGGAAAGGATGATGGAGACTATGATTCCCCCAGAAGTCGGGGTGAGACTCCGGACGAAAAATAAAATTAAAAAAGAGGCCAAAAAAAGAGAAAAGGCCCAAATAAAATAAAAAATATGAGAGAAAAAGTGAGAAGGGACAATGCTACTATCCTTTTACCACACTTGTGTTTCAAAGTAGCACCATGATCTTTATATTAGAGAGTCTCCTTTGTTATCACTTTCATATACTAGTGGGAAATTTTCATTATAGAACTTGGCTTGTATATTCCAATGCTGGGCTTCTCAAAATGCCCTAGGTCTTCATTAGCAAGCAAGTTGGATGCACACCCACTTAGTTTCTTTTTGAGCTTTCATATACTTATAGCTCTAGTGCATCCGTTGCATGGCAATCCCTACTCACTCACATTGATATCTATTGATGGCATCTCCATAGCCCGTTGATACGCCTAGTTGATGTGAGACTATCTTCTCCTTTTTGTCTTCTCCACAACCACCATTCTATTCCACCTAAAGTGTTATATCCATGGATCATGCTCATGTATTGCGTGAAAATTCAAAAAGTTTTGAGAATGTTAAAAGTATGAAACAATTGCTTGGCTTGTCATCGGGGTTGTGCATGATTTAAATACTTTGTGTGGTGAAGATAGAGCATAGCCAGACTATATGATTTTGTAGGGATAACTTTCTTTGGCCATGTTATTTTGAGAAGACATAATTGCTTAGTTAGTATGCTTGAAGTATTATTATTTTTTTGTCAATATTGAATCTTTTGGATCTGAATATTCATACCACAATTAAGAAGAATTACATTGAAATTATGCCAAGTAGCATTCCACATCAAAAGTTCTGTTTTTATCATTTACCTACTTGAGGACGAGCAGGAATTAAGCTTGGGGATGCTTGATACGTCTCCAACATATCTATAATTTTTGATTGCTCCATGCTATATTATCTACTGTTTTGGACATTATTGGGCTTTATTATCCACTTTTATATTATTTTTGGGACTAACCTATTAACCGGAGGCCCAACCCAGAATTGCTGTTTTTTTTGCCTATTTTAGGGTTTTGAAGAAAAGGAATATCAAACGGAGTCCAAACGGAATGAAACCTTCGGGAACGTGATTTTTGGAATGAACAAGACCCAGGAGACTTGGACCCTACGTCAAGCAACCAACAGGGAGGCCACGAGGTAGGGGGCGCGCCTACCTCCCCCCCAGGCGTGCCCTCCACCCTCATGGGCCCCTTGTTGCTCCACCGACATACTTCTTCCTCCTATATATACCTACGTACCCCCAAACGATCAGAGACGGAGCCAAAACCCTAATTCCACTGCCGTAACTTTCTATATCCACGAGATCCCATCTTGGGGCCTGTTCCGGAGCTCCGCCGGAAGGGGCATCGATCATGGAGGGCTTCTACATCAACACCATAGCCTCTCCAATGAAGTGTGAGTAGTTTACCTCAGACCTACGGGTCCATAGTTATTAGCTAGATGTCTTCTTCTCTCTTTTTTGGATCTCAATACAAAGTTCTCCCCCTCTCTTGTGGAGATCTATTCGATGTAATCTTCTTTTGCGGTGTGTTTGTTGAGATCGATGAATTGTGGGTTTATGATCAAGTTTATCTATGAACAATATTTGAATCTTCTCTGAATTCTTTTATGTATGATTGGTTATCTTTGCAAGTCTCTTCGAATTATCAGTTTGGTTTGGCCTACTAGATTGATATTTCTTGCAATGGGAGAAGTGCTTAGCTTTGGGTTCAATCTTGCGGTGTCCTTTCCCAGTGACAATAGGGGCAGCAAGGCACGTATTGTATTGTTGCCATCGAGGATAACAAGATGGGGTTTTCTTCATATTGCATGAGTTTATCCCTCTACATCATGTCATCTTGCTTAAGGTGTTACTCTGTTCTTATGAACTTAATACTCTAGATGCATGCTGGATAGCGGTCGATGTGTGGAGTAATAGTAGTAGATGCAGGCAGGAGTCGGTCTACTTGTCTTGGACGTGATGCCTATATACATGATCATACCTAGATATTTTCATAACTATGCTCAATTCTGTCAATTGCTCAACAGTAATTTGTTCACCCACCGTAAAATACTTATGCTCTTGAGAGAAGCCACTAGTGAAACCTATGGCCCCCGGGTCTATCTTCATCATATTAAATCTTCCAATACTTAGTTATTTTCATTGCCTTTTATTTTACTTTGCATCTTTATCATTAAAGTACCAAAAATATTATCTTATCATATCTCACTCTCGTAAGTGACCGTGTTGGGATTGACAACCCCTTATCGCATTGGTTGCGAGGATTTATTTGTTTTGTGTAGGTGCGAGGGACTCGCGCGTAGCCTCCTACTGGATTGATACCTTGGTTCTCAAAAACTGAGGGAAATACTTACGCTACTTTGCTGCACCACCCTTTCCTCTTCAAGGGAAAACCAACGCAAGTGCTCAAGAGGTAGCAGTTCCGCACGAGAGTGGTATGGTAATCTTGTTCTGGAAGTCATGTTACTAGACCATGACGAACCTATAAACTATGAAGAAGCGATCATGAGCCCAGATTCCGATAAATGGCTTGAGGCCATGAAATCTGAGATATGATCCATGTATGAGAACAAGGTGTGGGCTTTGGTTGACTTGCCCGATGATCGACGAGCCATAGAGAATAAATGGATCTTCAAGAAGAAGACTGACATTGATGGTAATGTTACTGTCTACAAAGCTCGACTTGTCGCGAAAGGTTTTCGACAAGTTCAAGGAGTTGACTATGGTGAGACCTTCTCACCTGTAGCGATGCTTAAGTCTGTCTGAATCATGTTAGCAATTGGTGCATTTTATAATAATGAAATCTAGCAAATGGATGTCAAAACTGCATTCCTTAATGGATTTCTCAAATAAGAGTTGTATATGATGCAACCAGAAGGTTTTGTCGATCCTAAAGGTGCTAACAAAGTGTGCAAGCTCCAGCGATCCATCTATGGACTAGTGCAAGCATCTCAGAGTTGGAATATACGCATTGATGAGGTGATCAAAGCATATGGTTTTATACAGACTTTCGAAGAAGCCTATATTTACAAGAAAGTGAGTGGGAGCTCTCTAGCATTTCTAATATTATATGTGCATGGCATATTGTTGATTAGAAATGATATAGAATTTCTGGATAGCATAAAAGGTTGAATAAAAGATTTTCAATGAAAGACCTCGATGAAGATGCTTATATATTGGGCATCAACATCTATAGAGATAGATCAAGACACTTAATTGGACTTTCACAAAGCACATACCTTGATAAAGTTTTGAAGAAGTTCAAAATGGATCAGTCCAAGAAAGGGTTCTTGCCTGTGTTACAAGGTGTGAAGTTGAGTCAGACTCAATGCCCGACCACTATAGAAGATAGAGAGAAAATGAAAGTCATTCCCAATGCCTCAGCCATAGGTTCTATCATGTATGCTATGTTGTGTACCGACCTGATGTGTGCCTTGCTATAAGTTTAGCAAGGAGGTACCAAAGTAATGCAGGAGTGGATCACTGGACAGCGGTCAAGAACATCCTGAAGTACCTGAAAAGGACTAAGGATATGTTTCTCGTTTATGGAGGTGACAAAGAGCTTGTCATAAATGGTTACGTCGATGCAAGCTTTGACACTGATCCGGATCACTCTACGTCACAAACCGGATACGTATTTATATTGAATGGTGGAGCTGTCAGTTGGTACAGTTCCAAGTAGAGCGTCATGGCGGGATCTACGTGTGAACCGGAGTACATAGCTGCTCTGGAAGAAGCAAATGAAGGAGTCTGGATGAAGGAGTTCATATCCGATCTAGGTGTAATACCTAGTGCATCAGGTCCAACAAAAATCTTTTGTGACAATACTAGAGGAATTGCCTTGGCGAAGGAATCCAGATTCCACAAAAGAACCAAACACATCAAGACACGCTTCAACTCCATCCATGACCAAGTCAAGGAGGGAGACATAGAGATTTGCAAAATACATACGGATCTGAATGTTGGAGACCCATTGACTAGGCCTCTTTCACGAGCAAAAAATGATAAGCACCAAGACTCCATGGGTGTTAGAATCATTACAATGTAATCTAGATTATTGACTCTAGTGCAAGTGGGAGACTGAAGGAAATATGCCCTAGAGGCAATAATAAAGTTATTATTTTATATTTCCTTATTCATGATAAATGTTTATTATTCATGCTAGAATTGTATTGACCATAAACCTTAATACATGTGTGAATACATAGACAAACACTGAGTCCCTAGTGAGCCTCTACTTGACTAGCTCGTTGATCAAACATGGTTAAGGTTTCCTAACCATGGACATGAGTTTTCATTTGATAACGGGATCACATCATTAGGAGAATGATGTGATGGACATGGCCCATCCGTTAGCTTAGCATATTGATCGTTCAGTTTTATTCCTATTGCTTTCTTCATGTCAAATACATATTCCTTTGTAACATCCCAAATTTTCAATTTGGAATGTTATACACTAGATCATCATGCATATCATATTTTCTTGCATTTTGGTCGATCCAAGAAATTTCACGCAACTCAAGGACCCTCGGAGAGAGTTGGAGATTTCGTTATTTTCATATTTGAGTTTTCTCAAACTTTGAAAAGAGGATCATTTGATTTTATTTATTTCATCTTCAATTATTTTCCCAATATCAAAAATATGAGAGAAGGGAATAATATGACTTTCCCAAATTTAGGAAAAATGAAGATGTAATAATAAATCAAATTTTGGTTTTCCGGAGTTTTATTTGCATTTTATTTGGATGGGGAAAAATGTGTGTTTTCCAAAATTTGCATCTAGGTCCCGAGAAAAGTTCATTTTGTTCGACTCATTTTTAGGAGTCGGGGAAAATCTACTTTGGGAATTTTGGAGTTCGTTTAGTTTCTCTTTTCCTTGTTTTTCTGCGCGCGTAACTATTTAAAAAAAATCGCAGCGCCCGCCTGGGCCAAGGCCCAGCAGGCCGGGCCGGCCTCCTCCCCACGCTCGCACGCGCCAACCAGCGCCGCCACCGCCCGAAGCCGAGTCCGATTCGGACTCTAGCTTTTTCTTGCCCCCTCCCCCAAGTTTTCTCCCCCCACCTATATAAATACCCCCACACCCCCCCCTCTTCCCACACCACCCCACCGCCTCCCCACCCCGCGCCTAACGCCGCCGCGCCGCCGCCTAACGCCGCCGCCCTTGCAACCCCCTCGCCGGAGCCTCGCCGGAGGTAGCCGCGCCACGCCTCTCTTTTTCCTCGGTTCGGTTTTTCTTATAAATCGTTCCGGTTTTCTTTTCGTTCTTGTTTCGGATTTTTTTTGAAACCCTAGATCGGTTATAGTTTTGTGTTCGGTTTAGTTGTTTAGCGACCGTTTGTCTTAACGAACGTGATCACCGGTTATTCCTGGTTAACGAACGTCCGTTCGTTTAACCGTTCTTCTTTTTCTTTTCGTCGGATTTATTTCCGATCACGATTTCAGATCCGATCTTTGTTCTAGTTTTCCTCCCCGCTCGTTTATCGGAATCAGGTGATTCAAGCGCCTGGAGTTTCGTTTCGAAACCACCGTTCCGACTAATCAACTTAAATAAGTTTTTGCTACTGTAAAACTTGACCTAGTTTCAACTTGCTAGAACCGAGTTGTTTTCTTCCGCCGTTTGTTTTTCGTTGCTTTGTTCGGTTCGTTCTTTCTTTGCAACCGGAGTTCTTAAGTTGAACTTTCTGGTTCGATCTCTTGTTCGAGTTTTACCTGTGCATTAGATGAGTACTTATTGTATGCTTGTTGTTTGTCTGCGATAGATTACCCGGATTGCGCCGCCTGTTACTTCGAATCTCTAGGACTCGCGGATCATCAGCAAGGCAAGTAACACTTTGATCATACCTTTCCTACAACCCAGTTTTATTGCATTAGATCAATCCTCACACATTGCATGATTAGGATCTAATTAAATTGTGGGATGGGAAGTAGATGAGGTAGTACCTATTACCTGTTTATTATGAAACCTTTGGGAGTTACTTCTACGTTTGCTTATTATGCCATGCTATGCTAGTAGACGTGGATTGGGTGAGTGATATCCATGACAGATGTGAGATTGATATTTTAATGGTTTATCTAAGGTGGCAACTTAAACACACATATGGGTGGATTGAGGCACATGATGTCTATCAGGACTTGCCTGTTTTCTTTTGGACCGCCACCCAGGCTCAAAGGGATCATAAGATCTTTTAGGCTAGAAACTTCCGTGTGCAGCCACAAGCCATTATGGGCTCTGGCATAGTTGACTAAGTCGTGCGAACTCTTACAGGGTAGACTAGCAGATGTAGGGGAAACTAGGTGTACCGGTCTATCCATCGTAAGGTGCTAGTGCTTCTGAAAGACTGTGTCTCGGTCATCCGTTTCTCAAACACCGTGTAGTGCGAGAAACCCAACGGAGGTGATCGAGTCTTGTGGGGAAAAGTGCGCAAACCTCTGCAAGGTGTAATAAACTAATCATGATTAGCCGTGTCCCCGGTTATGGACATCTTGAGTATCTAGTACTTGAATATCATGTGAATCTCATCATGTTACTTCTAATTAATATTGTTGGGTTTTAATTGTTCACTTAATTGGGATCGGAATGCTGTCAACCATTCTCGATGTTCAACTACCATGATAGTTAAATAAATTTATTCCTTTGCAGTAGGGAAAAATTGGCTTTACACAAAACAGTAACCATAGAGCTTTCCACCAGCCAAATAAGCATGTAGTATAGCTGTTACATTCCATTACTCTCTATGTGTTACTTTGCCAGCATATTCCATGTGCTGACCAGTTTTCGGGCTGCAACTTTCATGTTGCAGACTTTTCAGACGACGAGTAAGGTGTTTTTAGGTCGTGGTTCTATACTCAGTGATGCCGTTGGAGTTGATGGACCCATTTATCTTCCAAGTCTTCTGCTGTTATCGATATTAGATGGCCTTAAGCCATATTTATTGTAATAAGTTCTCTATGAGACATCGATGTAATAAGTGTGTGATTGCTACTCTGCTATAAATCCTTCGAAGTACTATGTGGTGTCAGCATTACTGATCCAGGGATGACACCGGAGCACAGAGACTTGATCCATTCGGGTCGGGTCGCTACAGAGATGGTATCAGAGAACACGCTGACTGTAGGACACGACCACTAAGTTAAAGCCATAGATCACCATCCTCTCCTCATTTTCTAACTCCTCACCTTTTCTACTCTTTAGGATGAAGGACGCGAAGATCAAGTACGCTCAACCGGATGAAGGCACACCTTTTGGATTTCACTTGAAGGAAGTCACCAAGTACCTAAACATTGGACTACCAAGCTTCACCGGGACTTTCAATGCCACTTTGCCTGAAGAGGAGCGCTGGAAGATTCAAGCTCACGTTTCGGGAAGGACATTCGCGCCAATCATGAAGCCCATAGATAGTGTTTTCAATGCACCAACTTGGAGTCTAGGAAGGAGCATGGCAGCTCATATCACCATGGGACGCATTGGAGAAGTTTATCAAGAAGACCTCAAGGACACTATCTACCAGATTTGCGGACGCAAAGATGAACAATGGGAATTATTCAGCACCAAGAAGGATAGATCCATTGCAGCTTTCATCCAGGAGTTAAACCAGCACATTCGACACCATGAGAACCAGATGTGCAATGATATGATAGAGTTGAAGAATGCGAAGGCTAGGATAATCGAGTTAGAAGGAGAACTGAAGGCTACACGCAAGGACTACATGGACGAGATCGTAGCTCTATCAAGACACAACGGCGATCTTAAGCAAGAGATTGAAGAACTCAAGAGGGAGTTAGCATCTAGGAAGGAAGACATGTACGTCGCATGTCCGGACAACTACATCATTCTCGACGATACCGATTCGGATCCAAGTGAACCTGACTTTGAAGACGAAGCTGGAGCGGACATCATGGAGTCTTCCACTGGTTCAAATTTCTAGATGACCACCAACTATTAGTAGTATTTTTCCCCATGTATACATTATAGTTCGAGCACTTTTGCGATAGCTAGATCGATTGTAAGCCCTTGTTTGAATTGAATGAAGTGATTTTGTGTGCATTTTGCTCATGTGCATTGGGGTAGTGTTTTCTCTTTAGACCTCAGTCTATTCTTAAATCTCGTCTTTTCTAAACCCTCAGATGCCTCCGAGACGTGACAATGGATTTCCACCGGAGCTCACTCAATTGATCTAGCAGCAGAATCAATTGATGCAGATGTTAGTCCAGAATCAGCAAAACAACAACAATAACAACCCACCACCACCGCCGCCGCCTGTTGACCACTTAGCCCGTTTCCTTAGGCTGAATCCGCCAGTGTTTTCCAGTAGCACCGAGCCAATAGTAGCAGACGATTGGCTCCGCAAGATAGGAAGGGAGTTGACCACTGCAGGATGCACAGATGGTGAGAAAGTGAAGTTTGCCGCACATCAGCTTGACGGACCCGCGGCAGCATGGTGGTAGAATTTCACAGCCACCTTCCCAGTTGACACCGTCACATGGGATCAGTTTTAGCAAGCTTTCCACACTGCACATGTTTCAGCAGGAGCTATGGCCATGAAGAAGCGTGAGTTTCGCAACTTACGCCAAGGAGGAAGGACAGTTGGCCAGTACATTGACGACTTCAGCAAGTTAGCACGTTATGCCCCAGATGACGTTGCTACGGATGCAACCAAGCACGAGAAGTTCCTGGAAGGACTGAATGATGAGTTGAGTATGCAGTTGATGGTAGCAAGTTTCAACAACTATCAGGAGTTGGTAGATCGTGCCATCATGATTGAAGGGAAGAAACAGCAGATTGAGAACCGCAAGAGGAAGTATGGACAGGGGAAGTATAACTCTGGAGCCCAGCAGAAGCCCCGTTTTACCCCTAAATCGGGATTTCAGTTTTAGCATACCCATGGAGGAGGTAGTTCGCACAACCATAATGGCCACAAGAATGGTAATGGGAATGGAGGAAGCAACGGCCAGAACCGTACCATCCCATCAACCCCAGCCAAGAGAGATCTGAGTCAAGTCACCTGTTTCAAGTGTTCCAAGACCGGACATTATGCCAATGAATGTCCTGAAGGCCAGAATGGAAATGGCAATGGGAGCTTAGGGAAGAAGCCGAACCCTTTCAATAGGGGACAGGTGAACCACGTTAACGTGGAGGAGGTTGAAGATCAGCCTGATGCAGTAATCGGTATGTTTTTGGTTAAGTCATTTACCGCACTCGTTCTTTTTGATACTGGTGCATCGCATTCATACATATCAAGGGGATTTGTGGAAAAGTATAGCCTGCCCACTAGGATTCTTAAAACACCTATGCTAGTAAGCTCGCCAGGAGCAGAATACATGGCCAGTCAAGGATGCTTTCAAGTGCCATTAAGCATAGGAAGGCATGTTTTCCCAACAGATTTAATTATTCTGGAATCCCAAGGTCTGGATGTAATTCTCGGTATGGATTGGCTGTCGATGTATGGAGGAAACATCGATTGTGCTAGTAAGTCAATTTTGCTTACAACGCCAGAAGGAAGAAGGATCAAGTATGTATCCCGGCATGTGCCAAATAGGACACAAGTAAATTGCCTAACAGGAGTTGTGCAGGAGGAAGTACCAGTGGTAAAGGATTTTCCTGATGTATTTCCTGAAGAGTTGCCAGGCATGCCACCGGATAGAGACATTGAGTTTTTGATTGAGTTATTGCCAGGCACTGGACCAATATCAAAGAGACCGTATAGGATGCCAGCAAAGGATTTGGTAGAAATTAAGAATCAGATTAAGGAGTTACTGGAGAAAGGTTACATACGCCCAAGTTCTTCGCCTTGGGGATCACCCGTACTTCTAGTGGAGAAGAAGGATGGATCATTACGGATGGTTGTTGACTACCGTGGATTAAATGAAGTAACCATCAAGAACAAGTACCCACTGCCAATGATCAATGATCTGTTTGATCGTTTGCAAGGAGCTAAAGTGTTTTCCAAGATCGACTTGCGATCAGGGTACCATCAGTTGAAGATTCGAGAACAGGATATTCCCAAGACAGCTTTCACCACAAGATATGGACTGTATGAGTATACCGTTATGTCATTTGGATTGACTAACGCACCTGCCTATTTTATGAACCTGATGAACAAAGTGTTTATGGAGTTTTTGGATAAGTTCGTTGTAGTGTTCATCGATGATATCCTGGTTTACTCAAAGAATGAAGAGGAGCATAGGGAACATTTGCGTTTGGTTTTGGAGAAACTAAGGGAACATCAGTTATATGCCAAATTTAGCAAATGTGAGTTTTGGTTGAAGGAAGTAGGATTCCTCGGACACGTTATATCCGGAGAAGGGATAGCAGTTGACCCCATAAAGGTTGAGACCGTAACCAAATGGGAAGCACCAACGACAGTTGGAGAGATCCGGAGTTTTCTTGGACTCGCAGGATACTACCGGAGATTCATTGAGAACTTTTCAAAGATTGCAAAGCCTATGACGGAGTTGTTGAAGAAGGATACTAAGTTCAAATGGACTGAGGAGTGTGAGGCTAGTTTCCAGGAGTTGAAGAAACGATCGGTTACCTCACCAGTGTTGATTTTGCCAGATCAGACCAAGGATTATGAGGTATATTGCGACGCTTCACGTCGAGGACTTGGAGCAGTGCTTATGCAGGAAGGGAGAGTTGTTTCGTATGCTTCGCGACAACTGAAGCCTCATGAGTTGAATTATGCCACACATGATTTGGAGTTAGCAGCCATAGTGCATGCATTGAAGACATGGAGAAATTTCCTCATTGGAAATCATTGCGAGGTGTACACGGATCACAAGAGTTTGAAGTACATTTTCACGCAGAAGGAGTTGAATCTCAGACAAAGGAGATGGTTGGAGCTCATCAAGGATTATGATATGAGATTGCATTACCATCCCGGTAAAGCTAATGTAGTAGCTGACGCATTGAGCCGCAAGAGCCATGTCAATATGGTAAAGACAGGAGGAATACCCAACGAGTTATCAGAAAACCTTCGTGAACTAAGTTTAGAGATAGTTCCGAGAGGATATGTAGCAGTGTTGGAGATTCAGTCAACATTGATGGATAAAATCAGAGAAGCTCAGAAATCTGACAAGGAGATTGCTTCTATAAAGAAGAAAATGAGCGAAGGAAAAGCAAAGGGATTTCGTGAGGATGAACACGATACCCTATGGTTTGAGGACCGTGTTTATGTGCCCAATGACCCGGAGATCAGAAGGTTGATTCTACAACAGGCACATGATTCACCATATTTGATTCACCCAGGAAATACCAAGATGTATTTGGATTTGAAGGAGACATTCTGGTGGACCGGAATGAAGAAGGATATTGCAGCATACGTAGCAGTTTGTGACGTATGTCATAGAGTAAAGGCCGAGCATCAGAAGCCGGTCGGATTGTTGCAACCATTGCCGATACCCGAATGGAAGTGGGATAAGATAGGCATGGATTTTATCACAGGACTACCCAGGACGAAGGCAAGATATGACTCGATATGGGTAGTAGTTGATCGGTTGACGAAGGTAGCACATTTCATCCCAGTCAAGACCACTTACACCAGTGCTAAGTTGGCAAAGATATACATGACTAGGATCATTTGTTTGCATGGAGTTCCGAGGAGTATTGTATCAGACAGAGGAACCCAATTTACCTCAAAGTTTTGGAATCAGTTGCATGAAACTTTGGGAACCAGGCTAGAGTTCAGCACCGCTTTTCATCCGCAGACAGATGGACAGACCGAGAGAGTCGATCAGATTTTGGAAGATATGCTGAGAGCTTGTGCACTAGATTATGGATCTAGTTGGGACGATAACTTGCCGTATGCGAAGTTTTCCTATAACAACAGTTACCAAACCAGTTTGAAGATGGCACCTTTCGAAGCTTTATACGGAAGGAGGTGCAGGACACCGTTGTCATGGGACGAAGTTGGAGACCGTCAATTCTTTGGACCAGATTTGATTAAGGAGTCTGAACGGAAAGTTAAGTTGATTCGCGATAGGCTCAAGGTAGCCCAATCCAGGCAGAAGAGCTACGTAGATTCTAAACGCAAGGAGACAGTTTACGAAACCGGAGACAGAGTGTATCTCCGAGTATCCCCACTTCGAGGAGTTAAGCGCTTTGGAGTTAAGGGAAAATTAGCACCGCGTTTCGTTGGACCATATAAGATCTTGCAGCGTATGGGAGAAGTCGCTTATAAGTTGGAATTACCAGAGGGACTGTCAGGAGTTCATGACGTATTCCATGTTTCTCAGCTGAAGAAATGTCACGCCGAGATGGCAGAGGTACCACTAAGAGATACAGTGCCACTTGAAGCAATTCAGTTGAAGGACGACTTAACATATGAGGAGAAACCAGTCAAGATTCTCGAGTATGCCAGCAGAGTTACCCGCAGCAAGGTTATCAAGTTTTGCAAAGTTCAATGGAACCACCACTCAGAGGATGAAGCCACCTGGGAGAGAGAAGAAGATTTGCTCAAGGACCACCCTCACCAATTTTCTAGCCAACCCGAATCTCGAGGGCGAGATTCATCTTAAGGGGGGTAAGTTTGTAACATCCCAAATTTTCAATTTGGAATGTTATACACTAGATCATCATGCATATCATATTTTCTTGCATTTTGGTCGATCCTAGAAATTTCACGCAACTCAAGGACCCTCGGAGAGAGTTGGAGATTTCGTTATTTTCATATTTGAGTTTTCTCAAACTTTGAAAAGAGGATCATTTGATTTTATTTATTTCATCTTCAATTATTTTCCCAATATCAAAAATATGAGAGAAGGGAATAATATGACTTTCCCAAATTTAGGAAAAATGAAGATGTAATAATAAATCAAATTTTGGTTTTCCGGAGTTTTATTTGCATTTTATTTGGATGGGGAAAAATGCGTGTTTTCCAAAATTTGCATCTAGGTCCCGAGAAAAGTTCATTTTGTTCGACTCATTTTTAGGAGTCGGGGAAAATCTACTTTGGGAATTTTGGAATTCGTTTAGTTTTTCTTTTCCTTGTTTTTCTGCGCGCGTAACTATTTAAAAAAAATCGCAGCGCCCGCCTGGGCCAAGGCCCAGCAGGCCGGCCTCCCCCCACGCGCGCGCGCGCCAGCCAGCGCCGCCGCCGCCCGAAGCCGAGTCTGATTCGGACTCTAGCTTTTTCTTGCCCCCTCCCCGAAGTTTTCTCCCCCCCCCCCCACCTATATAAATACCCCCACACCCCCCTCTTCCCACACCACCCCACCGCCTCCCCACCCCGCGCCTAACGCCGCCGCGCCGCCACCTAACGCCGCCGCCGCCCTTGCAGCCCCCTCACCGGAGCCTCACCGGAGGTAGCCGCGCCACGCCTCTCTTTTCCTTGGTTCGGTTTTTCTTATAAACCGTTCCGGTTTTCTTTTCGTTCTTGTTTCGGTTTTATTTCGAAACCCTAGATCGGTTTTCGTTTTGTGTTCGGTTTAGTTGTTTAGCGACCGTTCGTCGGACCGTTCATCTTAATGAACGTGATCATCGGTTATTCCCGGTTAACGAACGTCCATTCGTTTAACCGTTCTTCTTTTTCTTTTCGTCGGATTTATTTCCGATCACGATTTCAGATCCGATCTTCGTTCTAGTTTTCCTCCCCGCTCGTTTATCGGAATCAGGTGATTCAAGCGCCCGGAGTTTCGTTTCGAAACCGCCGTTCCGACTAATCAACTTAAATAAGTTTTTGCTACTGTAAAACTTGACCTAGTTTCAACTTGCTAGAACCGAGTTGTTTTCTTCCGCCGTTTGTTTTTTGTTGCTTTGTTCGGTTCGTTCTTTCTTTGCAACCGGAGTTCTTAAGTTGAACTTTCTGGTTCGATCTCTTGTTTGAGTTTTACCTGTGCATTAGATGAGTACTTATTGTATGCTTGTTGTCTGTCTGCGATAGATTACCCGGATTGCGCCGCCTGTTACTTCGAATCTCTAGGACTCGCGGATCATCAGCAAGGCAAGTAACACTTTGATCATACCTTTCCTACAACCCAATTTTATTGCATTAGATCAATCCTCACACATTGCATGATTAGGATCTAATTAAATTGTGGGATGGGAAGTAGATGAGGTAGTACCTATTACTTGTTTACTATGAAACCTTTGGGAGTTACTTCTACGTTTGCTTATTATGCCATGCTATGCTAGTAGACGTGGATTGGGCGAGTGATATCCATGACAGATGTGAGATTGATATTTTAATGGTTTATCTAAGGTGGCAACTTAAACACACATCTGGGTGGATTGAGGCACATGATGTCTATCAGGACTTGCCTGTTTTCTTTTGGACCGCCACCCAGGCTCAAAGGGATCATAAGATCTTTCATGCTAGAAACTTCCGTGTGCAGCCACACGCCATTATGGGCTCTGGCATAGTTGACTAAGTCGTGCGAACTCTTACAGGGTAGACTAGCAGATGTAGGGGAAAGTAGGTGTACCGGTCTATCCATCGTAAGGTGCTAGTGCTTCTGAAAGACTGTGTCTCGGTCATCCATTTCTCAAACACCGTGTAGTGCGAGAAACCCAACGGAGGCGATCGAGTCTTGTGGGGAAAAGTGCGCAAACCTCTGCAGAGTGTAATAAACTAATCATGATTAGCCGTGTCCCCGGTTATGGACATCTTGAGTATCTAGTACTTGAATATCATGTGAATCTCATCATGTTACTTCTAATTAATATTGTTGGGTTTTAATTGTTCACTTAATTGGGATCGGAATGCTGTCAACCATTCTCGATGTTCAACTACCATGATAGTTAAATAAATTTATTCCTTTGCAGTAGGGAAAAATTGGCTTTACGCAAAATAGTAACCATAGAGCTTTCCACCAGCCAAATATGCATGTAGTATAGCTGTTACATTCCATTACTCTCTATGTGTTACCTTGCTAGCATATTCCATGTGCTGACCCGTTTTCGGGCTGCAACTTTCATGTTGCATACTTTTGAGACGATGAGTAAGGTGCTTTTAGGTCGTGGTTCTATACTCAGTGATGCCGTTGGAGTTGATGGACCCATTTATCTTCCAAGTCTTCCGCTGTTATCGATATTAGATGGTCTTAAGCCATATTTATTGTAATAAGTTCTCTTTTGAGACATCGTTGTAATAAGTGTGTGATTGCTACTCTGCTATAAATCCTTTGAAGTACTGTGTGGTGTCAGCATTACTGATCCAGGGATGACACCGGAGCACAGAGACTTGATCCATTCGGGTCGGGTCGCTACATCCTTCGACTATGAGATTATGCAACTCCCAGATACCAGAGGAATGCCTTGTGTGGTATCAAACGTCACAACATAACTGGGTGATTATAAAGATGCTCTACAGGTATCTCCGAAGGTGTTTGTTGGGTTGGCATAGATCGAGATTAGGATTTGTCACTCTGAGTATCGGAGAGGTATCTTTGGGCCCTCTCGGTAATGCACATCATAAGAAGCCTTGCAAGCAAAGTGACTAATGAATTAGTTACAAGATGATGTATTACGGAACGAGTAAAGAGACTTGCCGGTAACGAGATTGAACTAGGTATGTGGATACCGATGATCGAATCTCGGGCAAGTAACATACCGATGACAAAGGGAATAACGTATGTTGTCATAACGGTTCGACCGATAAAGATCTTCGTAGGATATGTAGGAGCCAATATGAGCATCCAGGTTCTGCTATTGGTTATTGACCGGAGAGGTGTCTCGGTCATGTCTACATAGTTCTCGAACCCGTAGGGTCCGCACGCTTAACGTTCGTTGACGATTTAGTATTATATGACTTATGTGATTTGGTGACCGAATATTGTTCGGAGTCCCGGATGAGATCACGGACATGATGAGGAGTCTCGAAATTGTTGAGAGGTAAAGATTGATATATAGGATGATAGTATCCGAACACCGGAAGTGTTTCGGATAGTATCGGGTAATTATCGGAGTACTGGGGGGTTACCGGAACCCTCGGGGGGAATAATGGTCCTTATGGGCCATAAGAGGGGAGCACACCAGCCCACAAAGGGTCCCCCCCTTTAGGCATGAGGCTGAATAGGAGAAGGAAGAGGGGGTTCGGCCCCCCTTTCCTTCCTCCCTTCCCTCTTCCCTTTCCCCCCTTCCGGTAATAAGGAATAGGGGGGCCGAATTGGGATAGGGCCCCAAGTAGGATTCCTCCTACTTGGGGCGCCCCAAGGCTGATCCCTTCCCCCTCCCCCTCCCACCTATATATACGTGGGGAGGGGGCGCATAGAACACACATCAACTTCTATTAGCCGTGTGCGGCGCCTCCCTCCTCAGATTACACCCTCGGTCATATTCTCGTAGTGCTCAGGCGAGAGTTCCTCGACACTTTGCTGGATCACATTACCATCACCGTCACCACGCCGTCGTGCTGACGGAACTCATCTACTTCCTCGACACTTTGCTGGATCAAGAGTTCGAGGGACGTCATCGAGATGAACGTGTGCAGAACTCAGAGGTGTCGTACGTTCAGTGCTTGATCGGTCGGAACGAGAAGAAGTACGACTACATCAACCGCGTTGTCAAACGCTTCCGCTTTCAGTCTACAAGGGTACATAGACACACTCTCTCCCCTCTCGTTGTTATGCATCTCCTAGATAGATCTTGCGTGAGCATAGGAATTTTTTGAAATTGCATGCTACATTTCCCAACACTTTCATCTACCTAACACATCTTTCTTCAACACCAATATGTTCTTGAGAGAGCACTGTGTTGTAATCACCAATACACACCCATGGTGGGTTAGACTCACTTCACCAGGAGGTCCCACATTTTATGTCTCTCACTCACATTTGCCTCACCATAGATATTAGTGGGCCTCTATTGTTCCTCTTCTCCCTTCATAACTACCATGTCAATGTGATATTGTGAAAAATAAATAGGTTCAAGAGAAATGTCATCGTTCCAATACATAGCTAAGCCACCACTTCTAACGTTACTACCCATGGTATAGCTTCTACCGAGACCAAAAGAAAATGCTAGATTCCCAGCTCTATCAACCATACTACTTGAGTTTCTTGCAAGCATAACACGCATGGGGCAAACTATTGCACTAACGTCTGAAGCTCTTGAACTGTCGCATTGTTTCCAATCCCACAACAGTTCCAGCTAAGTATATGCATGATGACTGGCGGCGCCCCGTACTGGAGCCTGCCAATGGCTTATCGGAATTCTTAGTTTTTGAGGGTGAAGACCCATATTTTGGTTTCTTTCTGTCCGTGGGTGCAACATAATCCGGAGGGGGTGGTTGGATAGTTGGGTCCCCCTGCATCGTCTCTTTGTCCTTCTAGGGTTTTGTGCAGCTTCACTGGAAGAGACCGGCGGGGCCATCGGTTTAGGATCAACACTCTACTGTGATTGACTCCCATTTATATGTAACTTCTTATAGACTTGGGTTGTTGCATGATGCCCTTCATTGGCATCTTCAGTTGACTTAAGGAGGCTTGTCACGGTGTCATTAAGGTCATCTTCTTCCTCCTGCAGGTCGGCCTCACCCGAAAAACGCTTCTGAGGTGTGTATCCTAACTTGCCATCACGTCTGGCACGCTGGCTTCAACTTCTTGTGCCGCTGGGTGGCTGATGACTCACAAGTATAGGGGATCACAACAGTCTTCCAGGGTAGTATTTCACCCAAATTTATTGATTCGACACAAGGGGAGCCAAAGAATATTAAGCCTTAGAAGTTGAGTTATCAATTCAACCACACTTGAGAAGTAAATTCTTGCAGCAAAATATTAGTAGCACGGTAATATGTTAGTTTTGGTAGTAGCGGTAGTAACGGTAAAAGTAGCAGTTTTGTAATGATTGTAACAGTAGCAGCAACAGTAGTAACTTAGCAAAGAAAATATGAGAAAAGTGTACACATTGGATCAGCAATGAATATTTATGTATGAAATTCATCATATAACAGTCACAACCTAGAGCGATACACAATAGCTCCAATTCATCAATCATATGTACCCATGTATTCCGTATATAGTCATACATTATTGCAATAAGAACTTGCATGACATCTTTTGTCCTCTCCCGTGGGAGCGGGGTCCTTATGAAAATCTAAGGGTAATTAAGGCCTCTTTTTAATAGAGAACAAGAACAAAGCATTAACACACAGTGAATACATGAACAACTCGAATTACAGTCATCCCCGGGGAGTATCCCAATTATTGTCACCTTGGGGTCTACGGTTCAGAACAATAACAAGTGCATATAACTAGCAAGCTTTCTCACGTCTGCAAACTTTTCACGACGACAATATTTCACGCCGATAAGCTTTCTCACGTCGGCAAGCTTTTCACGCCGACAAAGCTTTCCACCCCAGCAAGCTTTCACGTCGGCGTACCGGCAAACTTTTTACGTGGGCAAGCTTTTTATGCCGACAAGCTTCATTAAGCTAGAAAAGGCCGAATAACTCACATGACCCATCAGACACCACCTAGGTTAGGAGTCTGGTCCCTCGCGTCACTTTTTCGCTCACGACCGGTCTGTAGAGAGTTGCCTCTAACATTTGCATACGAACTTGGATTTGGATGATTTTTATATCAAAATCAACCAATTCGATGAGACGGAGACAATTCATGTAGAAAATTTTCTCATATGACGCCGTCTTGAAGGTGTAATTGGCTGAATAGGGTTCTGGATATAAAATCTTAGTGCTTCAAACACAACTTCGGTCTTCGAGATGAGATTGGACGGCTATGGTCCAAACTTCAAATATGTTCATGTCAAGACTATGAAACTTATTCACGTATCGCACTTCTCATTTGAGGCCATCTTAATAATGTTTTCTTCCATGCTAAAATCTGGTGTCAACATTGGTCAACATGGAATCAAGCGGCCAGCGGAACTGGTCAAGCGATCAAGCACTAGCATCCAAATGGGTCGGCTAACCAACGTTGGCGTGTGGGCGCCAGGGAGTTTCCATGGCTCGGGCCAAATAGGAGCTCCCGAAAGAGAGCTCCTATTGGACACTCACTGCGTCGTCCCATTGGCAGACAAGCGTGCGACATTGTACCTTATGTACTGTAGTTCACCTTTACTGTAGATCGCGGTTACTTTAGCTAGGTTTTCCCTATACCTAAAAGAACTAGTTTTCTAGTTTACTATGGCTCATGGTTTCAAGGAACTTTTTGAAAAAAGGGTGACCATTATTTGAAAAGGTATATCTTTTATTTTATTATACATTTTTTGAAAGCGGCTAGATATCTTGCATGGTTTGAACAATTTTTTAAATTGCGAGCATTTTTTTGAAAATGTGAACATTTTTTTAACTTTTAAACATTTCCCAAAAGCAGTGAAGAATATTCAAAAAAATCTACACTATTCAGAAACATGAAAAAAAATTAAAAACAGAATGTAATAAATTTGTGAACAAATTTTGGAAAATGGGATTTTTTTTAAATCCCACACAAATTTTGAAAATGCAATTTTTTTAACCCTGAATATTCTAAAATTAAATGAATAAACTCAAAAAATAGGAACATTTTTGGAAACATGATTTTTTAACAAAAAATTGTGAATAAATTCCTGGGTTATAATAAATTTGAACAATTTTGAAGACATGAATATTTTTTGAATTCAAAACAATATTTGAATTTCAAAAAAAGGAAAAAAAGAAGCAAAAGAAAAATGGTAAAAAATACATGAAAACAAAAAAAATCTGGAAGTTCGTCAAAGCAAGAAAATCGGTAGCACGATCTGGGCGGCCCATGAGTATGCCGCACGTGTAAAATGAGGACAATCTGCAAAATCACTAATTGAGAACATCTTCAACAGGCGCCCAACAGAGCCGCGCGCTAATTTTTTTTTTTTACAACATTAAGATAGTGTTTTAGCATGTCGCTTCAACAGACGCCCAAAAATATACAGCCCAGCTAGTAACGGTGACATCTTCAGCACACACCCAAAATTAAACCACACACGCCTGTACCCAGCTCGCCGTCATGGTCATGGCCACACGCTGCCGCTCGTGGCCTGTTGGCGCCGTGGCCGTGGCCCGCAGCCGCGCTCCGCCACGCCGTGACCACGTGCCGCCGCCGTGGCTCGCTCCTCCCCTACTCGCCCCGCCGTGGCAGCGTCCGTGCTCGCCCTTGCCCCGCCGTGGCCACGTCTGCGCCAGCCCTGCCGTGGCCGCGCCCGTGCTCGCCCTGCCGTGGCCACGCCCGCGCTCGCCCTGCCGTGGTCGCGCCTGCCCCGCCGTGGTCGCGCCCGCGCTCGCCCCGCCGTGGCCGCGCCCGCCTCGCCGTGGCCGCGCTCCTCCCCTGCAAGCCCCGCCGTGGCTCCGCGCGTGCTCCTCCCCTATCCGCCGTTGCCCGTGACCATGGCCGCGCTCCTCCCCGCTCACGCCGCCGTCGTGGCCGTGGCCGTGGCCGGCTAGCGCGCGCACGCGAGAAGGCTACCGGCAGTCGCACGCGAGAAGGCTAGCGGCAGGCGCATGGGACACTTTTTTCAGCACGCGTGGGAAGTTCAGCGCGCGGGAGCTCACGCCTCAAATATACAACTTTCGGACCAGTTTCTTCCGGCGCGCTCAACACTTTTTATAGCGTGCTCTACTATGCAGCGTCCGCTAAAGTGCAATTTTTAACTCGGCGCGCGCTAAACTTGTGATTTTTTGGGCGCGGCACTAATATTGGGCGTCTATTGGAATGCTCTGAGGAGTGCTTCTTTCAAAAATCACTTCCATCTTCCTATGTCGTAGATCCGTTATTCAAAACAATTTATCTCTTAAATTGTGCGTCCAAATCTCGAACCATTTTCACCGTTGAATTCCTCGCGTCCAAATCTTGAAAACAAGATCCCATGTTAATAGTTTTGACGAACTCTTTTTCAAAAAAAAAAATCAGACAAAAAAACCGGACCAGAAGCACTTTTTTCTCTTTTCGAAAGCCGTTTCCGAGAGGCATAGTTGTACCTTTCGCGGAAGCAGAATCGTGACTCTCGTGGAAGCAAAATCATGCCCCCAAAAAAAAAAGAAAACACATTTTTTCGTTTACGAGAGGCACGACTGTGCCTCTCGTGGAAGCAAAACCATACCTCTCACGGAAGCAAAAACAGTGCCTCTCACGGAAGCAAAAACCATGCCTCTCACGGAAGAAAAAAAAAGAAAAAAACATGTTTTTTTTTCTTTTTTGAAAGGCATGGCTCACATACAAAATAGAAAACGTGTTTTTTCCCGTTTTCCAGAGGCACGGCCGTGCCTCTCACGAAAGTAAAACCATGCCTCTCGCGGAAGCAGAACCATGCCTCTCGCGAAAATGGAAAAGGAAAAGTGTTTTTTGTCTAAAAATTTTTGGTCCAAAAGCTAAGAAGGACGTGAAAAACCAGAAAGCCGGAAAAAGCCGGGAAAAGGCCGAAAAGTCATGCAGAAAAATAAAAATAAAAATAAAACCCAAAGAAAGCGTCAGCTGAGAGCACGTCAAGTGGCGCGCTCTTAGCCCATCCCCAAGTGACGCTTGGGAAGGCCGGGAACGAGCTGTTTTAGTTAGTTGCTCTCGACAATCTGCCGCAATAAGCGGCGAATGAAATTCTGAGATGGGACAGTCAAGATGCTGGGCCAAAGGGGAGTGGACTGGATCATTACTGTACATCGTATTTTTCAGTTTCAACTATTCTTTTTACAGTGTTATTTGTTTTATACAGGGTTCTGTTGTTTTCTTCTATATCCTTATGTTTCTTTGTTTCTTCACTAGGTTTTCCGGTTTTCGATGTTCTTTATTGGTTTTCCTTTTTTCCTTATTTTTTTTCTGCACATGTCTACTTTTACACAATGTATATTTTTCTTGTACATGTGGAACATTTTGTGACCATTTTTTAATTGTCTGATGTATATTTTTTCAAAAGTTTTTATACATAATTTTTAATACATGTCAAACATTTTAAATGTACACACTAATAATTTTAAAATGGCAATAAATATATCTCTAACAACACAATATTTTTTTCTTTCCTTTTTCCAACACATGTCTATATTTCTCGTACATATTGTACATCTTTTGTACACATAAAGAGCATCTTTTACAAAAGTTTAATATTTTTAAATACATGACAAACGTTTTTGAAATACATGTTTTTGATGCCTAGTTTTTCATATACAATATACATTTTTTGTATACATACAAAACATTTTTAAGACAAGTAATTTTCTGAAATACAATATTAACATTTTTCCAAAACACATGCTTTTGGACATTTATTCGATTACATGTTAAGCATTTTTTAAATACATACTCAAACTATTTTTTGAATGATATAGGTGGGCAACTGAGCCGGCCCATTAAGCTAGTTCGTTAATTCTGGTTTTGTAACTTTTTTTTTCTGGTTACTGTTTTTCTTTTTTATATTTTCCTTTTTTGTTTTCCAGTTTATTTTATTTTCTGGAAACTGTTTGCAAATTTTGAATATTGTTCGGAATTCAAAAAGTTGTCCTGTTTACAAATTATGTTCTCAATTTTTCAAAAATGTTCGTTAAGTTCAAAACAAGGTCTGGAATTTCATTAAAAAAACTGTGGTTTTTGAATATTGTTCATAATTCTCAGAAAATGTTCCTAAATTCTCAAAAATGTTCCTGTTTAAAAAAATCACAAACTAAATAATGTTCATGTTCTCAATATTTGTTAAAAAAAATGCTCCCGTTTCAATAAATTGTTAACATATTCAAAAACCGTTCACATTTTTCCAAAAGTTGTTCGTGATTGTCAAATTGTTCTCTCTTTCAATATTTGTTCACAAATTCAAAAATGTTCCTGCTTTTTGAAAATTTGCTCACCGATTCAAAAATTGTTCACATTTTTTAAAACTTGTTCGTGATTTTCGTTTATTGTACGGTATTTTGAGAAAGGTTCCCTTTTTCGAGTTTTGTTTACAAGTTTTCAAGAAAATACGTTATAATTTTTTTCAGAAATTAAAAACATTCTTCACAAATTTTTATACTTGTTCATGTTTATGAAAATTGGTTGGTATTTTATTTTATGTTTCACTTTTTTCAAATTTTGTTCACAATTTCAAAAACTGTTTGTTTTAAAGTTGGCGACAAATTGGAAAACTTTTTTAAAAAAATTGAAAACTCGGGCATGTTTGTCAAAAACGTTCAAAGTTTTTAAAAAAATATTCAGAATTTTCAATAATTTATTAAAAAAATCCTATGTGCCCAGGTACCTAGTTCTAAAGTTTTTGTATTGTCTATTCAACCGGAACACTAATCAGCCGCAGTGGCTAGCTACATGTGTCTACAGTAGCAGGATCGTATGTTCCAAACCTAGCTTTCGCCTCTCATTTTTCTAAAAAAAAATTTGCACCGCTCTAGCTCTCGTGTGTGCTAGTCCAATGAGAGGACTGCCCTGTGTGAAGCCTCAACATTCTTCTGCAGAACACGGCAGATAGGAGGTCCCGACCAAACGCGCACTTCTCGGTTGGTTGCTACGTGAATTTGGGCCGGCCCAAGTAGCACAACCTCCATCTTCCAGTTTTTGGAAGGTTCTAAAACCTTCCAAGACCCAAAATCATTAATTAAGGATTACTCTTTGCAACAAGTGGCGCACATGCAGTGTGTCATCTGTTGCAACCTGAGAGTTTTTTTTTCTAACATTTGTTTATTCAAAATGTTTTATCTCTTATAACCATGTGTTTAAATCCAGAATGTTATCAACGTTAGATTTCTTACGTAGAGATCTGGAAAACTAGATCCCATGTTCATTGATTTCAATGAACTTTTTTTGGTAATAAAATCAAACAAAAAAACCCTGAAATGGAAGCATGGTATTTCTTTTTACCTTTTTCCCTTTTCCGAAGAGGCGGACTTATGCCTCTCATGGAAGCAAATCTGTATATTTACAAGAAGTAAATCTGTGTCTCCTGTGGAAAAAAACTTATTTTTTTCTTTTTCAAGAGGCACTACTATGCCTCTCGCCCAAAACAAATCTTTGCTTCTACGAGAAGTAAATATGTATCTCTCACCAAAAAAGGAAAACACGTTTTTCTTTTTCTTTTTTGAGAGGTACAATTGTGACTCTCGCGCAAGCAAATCTATGCCTCCATGTAAAGTAAAATTGTGCCACTCACAGAAGCAAAAAAATAAAAGAAAATATATGTTCTTTTCTCCTTTCGAGAGGCATAGTTGTGCCTCTTGCGGAAGCAAATCTATGCCTCTCGTGTAAAAAGCGTCTTTTTACTTTTCTCATAGGCACAGTTGCGGCTCTCGCAGGAGCAAATATGTGCCTCCACGAAAAATAAATCTGTGCCTCTCGTGGAAGATAGAAAACGGACTTTTTCGCATAAAAACCCATTTTTTTGTAAAACCTTAGAGATACCTGAGCAAAAATTGAAAAACCCAAAAACACATATAGAAAAAAAACAAAATCCTAAGAAAGCGCTGAGTACATGAAACATGGCAGTGGCCGAGGGTGCGCTAAGTAGTGCACTCTCAGCCCACCAAGAGTGACCCTTGCGGGAGCCTGCAACGAGCACTCCTTAGCTAGTTGCTATCTCCAAGACCGATTTTTCGTTTTTATTTTTTAATTATTTTTGCATGTTTATTATTTTTGCTATTTTCTCCCTTCTTCCTTATTATTATTATTATTATTATTATTATTATTATTATTATTATTATTATTATTATTATTATTATGTTTGATTTTCTTTTTTTCTTGAAATTCGAAACATTTTAATATTTGTTGTGATTTTAATTTTTGAATTTATGAACATTTTAGAAATTGCAAAAAAGAAATTCAAAATCAAGATCATTTCTTACACAATCCCTTTTTTACATGAACATCTTTTGAATCAGCGAACATTTTATAAATCTATGAGCTTGTTTGGAAACTGAGGAACAATTTTCTAAATTCATGAATCTTTTTTTTGTTTTGATGAATATTTTTGAAATTAACGAACATTCTTTTGAATCAACGAACATTTTTCATTTGATGAACAATTTTTTGAATTCGAGAAAAATATTGAAAATCCTAAACATGTTTGCATTTGGTAATATTATTGAAAAATAATGATCATTTTTGAAATTCGTGTTTTTTGAATTCATGGACATTTTATGAAATGTCAAATATACTTCAAATTCGTGAACATTGCTTTGAATTCATGGAAATTTGTAATTCATGAATAGTTCTTGAGGTAGAAAATGAAAAAAAAAGAACGCCCGACCCCCACATGGACCGACCCAAAATGCACGGGGAGCGTAGGGGTGTTAGAATATATATTGGGTTTAAGTTAGAGATTAGGAGATAGAGATAGAATATGTTTAAACAACATGTAACTTGTCTTGTACTCCAAGCCTCTATTCCTCATGTACTCTATATATATCCCCACGAGGGTCACATCAATACACAACAACACAATATTCAGCCATCTCATATTTTCCACATGGTATTAGAGCGGTTAGTCTCACGACGCCGATTCTAAGACCTTCCACCACTTCCGCAGCACGCCGCCCCCGGAGAGATTAATCTCCTCTCCCCGGGGGCGCGGCACCCGATTAATTAAAAGATCACATCGGTTCCATAGATTAGATCACTTTCATAGATTAGGTCAATTCCAATTTTTGGTATTCAGTTAGATTGATTTCTTTTTTTTCAGTAGCCAGATAAATCTGTATTAGATTGATCCCCGTCCGACGAAGAAAATCACGCAGATCCGTGCGGCGGCGCCAACCTACTTCGACAGCCGACACATCGCCGAGCCATACAAGTCTACAGCCAGCCACGAGCCGTCCGAGCGAACTACATCGAGCGCCCGAGTCTTCCCCGAGCCGGCCCCGTAAGCTTCGTCGAGCAGATCAGAATCGCGTGGCTTCTCCACGGTGGCACGTGCATGATCCAGCAGGCGCGCACCAAGCCTAGGCGCGGGAGAGCCGGCTTCAATCAGCGACGCCCTGCGGCGGCGCGGGACTCCGTCCCGCTCAGGCGCAAGTCAGCTTCGACCCGGGAGGCAACGTGCATGCAACCATCACTCGGCCACATATGCATGGACGTGAGACCCAAGAGATTACATGGTTGCATGCAGGTTATTCATCGATGCTAATTACTTAGGGTTTTCGGCTGCGACCAGATGCAATCCTTGAACTCGCTGCACCTCCAACCGGCCTCCTGCGCACACAGACGACGCAAGAGTTTGTCTCGGATCATGGGAGGGCACTATGCCAGCATCAGCTGCGGGCGCCCCAAGCACCCTACATCGACACGCCATCTGCATAGTTATTCTTCGTCGAGCCCAACGTCAACATCGAGTTGTACGACCACATCGTCATATAAAACTTTGTCCAGTACATCTTCGAGAAGCGACATCAACATGCTTCATCCACATGCCAGGCCGGTGTGGAAAGCGACGCAATTCTTCATCGACTTCTCCGGCACGACACGGTATCGACATTTGGTCGCCGTGAGGGACGCCTTCAAGCGACACATTATCGTCGACACGCCGCTGCAACGCCATCGCCGACACCTCATCGCTAATGTCTTCATCAACGTGGTCTTCATCACCATCAACGTCAACACACCGCCGCCACCTCGTCCATAAGATGGACACCTAGCGTCCTCTGACAGATTTTTCTGCAAGACGCGACCTTGACGACGGCAATGACCGCGTCACGACGATGGCATCGACCGCGTCATCCACGACAGCACGACTGCATCGACACGACGTCACTACAATGGCGACCCTACAAGGCCACACGGTTCTGACAAAACCGATGTGTGCTCTATGAGCTTCCTCTGGTCTTGGCAAAACCGGTAGACTCATCGCCGGCACCCTCTAACATCCGCAAGGTGTATCGTCCACGTCTGCAGCTCTGTCATAGCGCATTTTTTTGCGCCTCCGGCTTTGTGCGGCTTCATCATCCACGACGACCACACCATCGACCACGACTACCTCGACCACGGCTACATCACCATGATCGGCTACCTCGACATTAATGGCTACGTCTACAGCAACTCATCGGCAATAACTCCAGTCAACAGCGTCTGCCTCGTCACTTGCGTCCACGACACTCCCGCTGTGACTGCGGGAGGGAATAGAGGAGAAGGCAGGAAGGCACCAGAAGGGGACGCAGTCACCGCCCTAGGTGCCGACGCAGTTGATGATGGCGTGGCGGAGAAGGCGACAGAAGCACAAGAGTTCAAATTCAGTCGTCATCGTCCGCTTCACTCACGCTACGACTGAGGGGGAATGTTAGAATATATATATTGGGTTTAAGTTAGAGATTAGGAGATAGAGATAGAATATGTTTAAACAACATGTAACTTGTCTTGTACTCCAAGCCTCTATTCCTCATGTACTCTATATATATTCCCACGAGGGTCACATCAATACACAATAACAACAACACAATATTCAGCCATCTCATATTTTCCACAAAGGGTGTGCGGGATTTGTGGGTATTTACCAACTTACGCGCGAAATAGGGGCTCCCAAGCGGGACATAGTCACTCCCTGGGTTTGGTGGTGTTTTGGATTGAGTGTAGAGGTATTAGATGGGCTGCCTGGGAGAGAGGAAGAGGCCCAAAGACATTTTTTTATTAGCACAATATTTTATTCTTTTACTCACTATTATTGTCGCATATTCAGCCGTTCGGGTATCAAAAGGATTTGGAGTGACTTCAAAATTTACGCATGGCCTCTTTATACTTTAACAAGGCCACAGAAAACATGTCATCCAAATCGAAGCTCTTTTGATCACTATTTAGAAAACTAATTCCATTTATCAAATAAATGAAGGTTGAGCCACGGGTTGGTGATGACGAAGGGGTAAAATCTTAAAATCATGAAAAGTTTGAGCTTCACAATAATATACCTTCGCCATGTGCAAAGGTTCAGGGCAACGGCAAGTCACACATGGACAAACCAGAGAGGTTTACTTATTAGCCATTTTCGGGATATATAGACTTCCCTGATCAGGATGAATGTGCTTCCACCATAGTCGCTAGCCTCCAGGAGACTGGTTTAGCAATTGCTAAGACGCAACATTTGTCGCACGTTTGCAGTCGGATCATCGAGGTTGTTTTTCATCAAATTGACATAGTAATTCTCACCTGAAGATCGGGACACCCTTATGCCTATCACTACCCCGTTGTCGGCTGCCTCCAATCGATGCTATGTCGGTCGAGGCCTGGTTCGATCGAGCTCGTGTGAGTCATCATGAGGTGGCTCACCCTTCTCATCATTTATGCATCGACAAGTGGGGCCCACACGTGAATTTTTTGTTAATGTGACTAAACGTGGCGATTTGTGGGGGTTGTAACCCCTAGCTCCAATGGTTTTCATTATGTGAAGAGTACCAAAATTTGTGGGTTTCTGACAACCTACCCCTTACATTTGTGGTTCTGTGATATCCAACAACAAAAAATAAAGAGGGCTCAAGGTATCTAGGTTTATAATATAATAACTAGTCATCTTCTTTCACTCTAAAAGTATAACATTCTTTTTGCATTTACATATTGAGAGGCTCGGAATTGCATTGCGTCCAACACCAAACCAGCCTGGCTTTGGAAATATGCTACAACACCAATTTATTGTTTAGTCGGACATGATACTGCTATAGATTCAACAAAGGAGGTAAATACCAATTTCATGTTTGAATGTTGTGTTGATGAATGTAGGAGAGATGTGGAGATGAGGCTCGGAGCGGAGGAGCATGAAGTGAAGGCCGTTGATGCACCCTTTTCGGTTGCTTCACGCATGCTGCCTCATGCTGCTCCCGCTACCGTGTGATGCACAACACGGATAGCTACCACCACCCACGGGAAACCCCCTCCCCCTCCCAACAAGCATTGGTGCAACGACGTCCTATACAAATGGGTTTTACCCTTTTCCGCGACATAGTTTTAAACCGCCGTCTTGCCTGTGTGTGTAATAGGGGGCTTTATCCCACATGAGACCCAGAAAATCGTCAATGGTAGCTCCTCTGGTCACGTATTCTTAGCGCATATGCCCGTGTGTGATAGAGGGAGCTAACACAGACAATTTCTTCGGATAAGCCATGTGAGATCGTCGTGGCATCCCATACATTAATTATGGAGCAAACGTTTGCATTGGTAGACCACATCACACACAACTTTCTGTATAATGTCATTTGTGATACATGGAGCGAGACATAAAGATCGATATATTGGACGACTATATTTGGACATCGGAATGGTTCCGGGTGAGATCGGGCATTTACCGATGTACCGGGAGGTTACCGACCCCCCCCCCCCCCCCGGAGGTATATGGGCCTTATTGGGCCATAGTGGGAGAGAGGAGAAGGGAGAAAAGGAGGGGGCGTGCCCCCCAAGCCCAATCCGATTTGGGAAGGGGGCCGCCCCCCTTTCCTTCCTCCCCCTTCCTTCTCTCCTAATCCAACTACGGAAGGGGGGGGGGAATCCTACTCCCGGTGGGAGTAGGACTCCCCTTGGGGCGCGCCTAGGAGGCCGGCCCCCTCCCCCTCCTCCACTCCTTTATATACGAGGGAGGGGCACCCCATAGACACGCAAGTTGATCATTGATCTCTTAGCCGTGTGCGGTGCCCCCTCCACCATAATCCACCTCGGTCATATCGTAGCGGTGCTTAGGCGAAGCCTTGTTCCGGTAGCATCATCATCACCGTCATCGCGCTGTCATGCTGACGAAGCTCTCCCTCGACACTCTACTAGATCATGAGTTCGTGGGACGTCACCGAGCAGAACGTGTGCAGATCGCGGAGGTGTCGTACCTTCGGTGCGAGGATCGGTCAATCATGAAGACGTACAACTACATCAACCACGTTGTCATAACGCTTCCGCTTATGGTCTATGAGGGTACGTGGACAACACTCTTCCCTCTCATTGCTATGCATCACCATGATCTTGCGTGTGCGTAGGATTTTTTTTTGAAATTACTGCGTTCCCCAACAGTGGCATCCGAGCCAGGTTTATGCGTAGATGTTATATGCACGAGTAGGACGCAAAGGAGTTGTGGGCGTGGTTATGTACATATTGGTTGCCGTCACTAGTTGATTCTTGATTCGACGGTATTGTTGGATGAAGCGACCCAGACCGACATTACGCGTACGCTTACATGAGACTGGTTCTACCTACGTGCTTCACACACAGGTGACTGGTGGGTGTCAGTTTCTCCAACTTTAGTTGAATCATATTCAATGAACAGGGTTCTTTCTGAAGATCAAAAAGCAATCACTATACCGCGTTGTGGTTTTTGATGCGTAGGTAAGAACGGTTCTTGCTCAGCCCGTAGCAGCCACGTAAAACTTACAACAACAAAGTAGAGGACGTCTATCTTGTTTTTACAGGGCATGTTGTTATGTGATATGGTCAAGAAATGATGCTAAATTTTATTGTATGAGATGATTATGTTTTGTAACACAGTTATCGGCAACTGGCAGGAGCCATATGGTTGTCGCTTTATTGTATGAAATGCAATCGCCATGTAATTGCTTTACTTTATCACTAACTGATAGCGATAGTCGTAGAAGCAATAGTTGGCGAGACGACAACGATGCTTCGATGGAGATCAAGGTGTCAAGCAGGTGATGATGGTGATCATGACGGTGCTTTGGAGATGGAGATCAAAGGCACAAGATGATGATGGACATATCATAACTTATATTGATTGCATGTGATGTTTATCCTTTATGCATCTTATTTTGCTTACTTCGGCGGTAGCATTATAAGATGATCTCTCACTAAATTTCAAGGTATAAGTGTTCTTCCTGAGTATGCACCGTTGCTATAGTTCGTCGTGTCGAGACACCACGTGATGATCGGGTGTGATAAGCTCTACGTTCACATACAATGAGTGCAAGCCAGTTTTGCACACACAGAATACTCGGGTTAAACTTGACAAGCCTAGCATATGCAGATATGGCCTCGGAACACTGAGACCGAAAGGTCGAGCGTGAATCATATTGTAAATATGATGAACATAGTGATGTTCACCATTGAAAACTACTTCATCTCACGTGATGATCGGACATGGTTTAGTTGATGTGGATCACGTGATCACTTAGATGATTAGAGGGATGTCTATCTAAGTGGGAGTTCTTAAGTAATTTGATTAATTGAACTTTAATTTATCATGAACTTAGTACCTGATAGTATTTTGCATGTCTATGCTGTTGTAGATAGATGGCCCGTGCTGTTGTTCCATTGAATTTTAATGCGTTCCTAGAGAAAGCTAAGTTGAAAGATGATGGTAGCAACTACACGGACTGGGTCCATAACTTGAGGATTATCCTCATTGCTGCACAGAAGAATTACGTCCTAGAAGCACCGCTAGGTGACAAATCCACTGCAGGAGCAACGCAAGATGCTGTGAACACCTGGCAGAGCAAAGCTGATGACTACTCGATAGTTCAGTGTGCCATGCTTTACGGCTTAGAACCGGGACTTCAACGACGTTTTGAACATCATGGAGCATATGAGATGTTCCAGGAGTTGAAGTTAATATTTCAAGAAAATGCCCGGATTGAGAGATATGAAGTCTCCAATAAGTTCTACAGCTGCAAGATGGAGGAGAATAGTTCTGTCAGTGAACATATACTCAGAATGTCTGGGTACCACATCCACTTGACTCAACTGGGAGTTAATCTTCCTGATGATAGTGTCATTGACAGAGTTCTTCAATCACTGCCACCAAGCTACAAGAGCTTCGCGATGAACTATAATATGCAAGGGATGGATAAGACGATTCCTGAGCTCTTCGCAATGCTAAAAGGCTACAGAGGTAGAAATCAAGAAGGAGCATTAAGTGTTGATGGTCAACAATACCACCTGTTTCAAGAAAAAGGGTAAAGGGAAGAAGGGGAACTTTAAAAAGAACAGCAAGCCAGTTGCTGCTCAAGTGAAGAAACCCAAGTCTGGACCTAAGCCTGAGACTGAGTGCTTCTACTGCAAAGGAACTGGTCACTGGAAGCGGAACTGCCTCAAGTATTTGGCGGAGAAGAAGGATGGCAAAGTGAAAGGTATATTTGATATACATGTTATTGATGTGTACCTTACTAATGCTCGCAGTAGTGCCTGGGTATTTGATACTGGTTCAGTTGCTAACATTTGCAACTCGAAACAGGGGCTACGGATTAAGCGAAGATTGGCTAAGGACGAGGTGATGATGCGCATGGGAAATGATTCCAAAGTCGATGTGATCGCCGTCGGCATGCTACCTCTACATCTACCTTCCGGATTAGTTTTAGACCTAAATAATTCTTATTTGGTGCCAACGATGAGCATGAACATTATATCTGGATCTTGTTTGATGCGAGACGGTTATTCATTTAAATCAGAGAATAATGGTTGTTCTATTTATATGAGTAATATATTTTATGGTCATGCACCCTTGATGAGTGGTCTATTTTTACTAAATCTTGATAGTAGTGATACACATGTTCATAGTATTGAAGCCAAAAGATGCAGAGTTGATAATGATAGTGCAACTTATTTGTGGCACTGCCGTTTAGGTCATATTGGTGTAAAGCGCGTGAAGAAACTCCATTCTGATGGACTTTTGGAATCACTTGATTATGAATCACTTGGTACTTGCGAACCATGCCTCATGGGCAAGATGACTAAAACTCCGTTCTCAGGAAATCATACATACTGATGTATGTGGTCCAATGAACATTGAAGCTCGCGGCGGATATCATTATTTTCTCACCTTCACAGATGATTTGAGAAGATATGGGTATATCTACTTAATGAAACATAAGTCTGAAACATTTGAAAAGTTCAAAGAATTTCAGAGTGAAGTGGAAAATCATCGTAACAAGAAAATCAAGTTTCTACGATCTGGTCGTGGAGATGAATATTTGAGTTATGAGTTTGGAATTCATTTGAAACAATGCCGAATAGTTTCGCAACTCACGCCACCCGGAACACCACAACATAATGGTGTGTCCGAATGTCATAACCGCACTTTATTAGATTTGGTGTGATCTATGATGTCTCTCACTGATTTACTGCTATCGTTTTGGGGTTATGCTTTAGTGACGGTTGCATTCACGTTAAATAGGGCACCATCTAAATCCGTTGAGACGACACCTTATGGTTTGGCAAGAAACCCAAGTTGTCATTTCTTAAAGTTTGGGGATGCAATGCTTATGTGAAAAAGCTTCAACCTGGTAAACTCGAACCCAAATTGGAGAAATGTGTCTTCATAGGATACCCAAAGGAGACTGTTGGGTACACCTTTTATCACATATCCGAAGGCAAGATATTCGTTCCTAAGAATGGATCCTTTCTAGAGAAGGAGTTTCTCTCGAAAGAAGTGAGTGGGAGGAAAGTAGAACTTGACGAGGTAATTATACTGAGGGAGTCCTGGATTAGGGGGTCTCCGGACAGCCGGACTATATCCTTTGGCCGTACTGTTGGACTATGAAGATACAAGATTGAAGACTTCGTCCCATCTCCGGATGGGACTCTCCTTGGCGTGGAAGGCAAGTTAGGCAATACGGATATGTAGATCTCCTCCCTTGTGACCGACCTTGTGTAACCCTAGCCCCCTCCGGTGTCTATATAAACCGAAGGGTTTAGTTTGTAGGACAACATGTAATCATACCATAGGCTAGCTTCTAGGGTTTAGCCTCTACGATCTCGTGGTAGATCAACTCTTGTAATACTCATATCATCAAGAATAGTCAAGCAAGACGCAGGGTATTACCTCCATCGAGAGGGCCCGAACCTGGGTAACATCGTGTCCCCTGCCTCCTGTTACCATTCGCCTTAGACGCACAGTTCGGGACCCCCTACCCGAGATCCGCCGGTTTTGACATCGACATTGGTGCTTTCATTGAGAGTTCCACTGTGTCGTCACCATAAGGCTTGATGGCTCCTTCGATCATCGATAGCGATGCAGTCCAGGGTGAGGTTTTCCTCCCCAGACAGATCTTCGTAT
Source organism: Triticum monococcum (assembly GCA_034509565.1). Taxonomy (NCBI): domain Eukaryota; kingdom Viridiplantae; phylum Streptophyta; class Magnoliopsida; order Poales; family Poaceae; genus Triticum; species Triticum monococcum. The sequence continues at coordinate 119,684,101 of CM067844.1, forward strand.
TCGGCGGCTTCGCAGTGCGGGCCAATTTGCTTGGCCATCTGGAGCAGATCGAGAGCTATGCCCCTGGCCATCAGGTCAGATTCGGAAACTTAAACTACACCGCCGACATCCGCGGAGACTTGATCTTCGACGGATTCAAGCCCATGTCAGGTGCGCCGCACAGTCACGACGAGCACGACGTAACTCTACCGTCGGACAATATTCGGGAGATCGCATCTGCAACTACTTCGGCCGTCAATCCAGAGCAAATTGCGCCATCTGAGAGCGGAGGGATAGACCCCACCATGGAGACTGCACTCTCAGTGGCAATAGAGCCGGATACTGACTTCACCCCTTACGAGAGCCGTGTCGCCGAACCACTGTATTCATCTCTGGCCACGGACTCCGAGCCGCTTACATCCGTGCCCGTCGAATCCGACTGGGCGCCAATCATGGAGTTCACCTCCGTGGATATCTTTCAGCACTCACCTTTTGGCGATGTGCTAAATTCATTAAGGTCTCTCTCCCTGTCAGGAGAACCTTGGCCAAACTATGTTCGGCTAGAATGGGATGCGGACGACGAAGAAATTCGCTGCCCACCCACCACCCACTTAGTAGCCACTGTCGACGATTTAACCGACATGCTCAACTTTGACTCCGAAGACACCGACGGTATGGACGACGATGCAGGAGACAAGCAGGAACCACCGCCCACAGGGCACTGGGACGCTTCCTCATCATATGATATATACATGGTGGACACCCCCAAAGAAGGCAATGGCAACGCGACAGCGGAGGATGACCCCTCCAAGAAGCAACCCAAGCGCCGACGTCAGTGGCGCCGCTCTAAGTCCCGCCACAGCAAAAGTAGTGATACCGGCACAGGAGACAGTAACACTCCGGATAATGCCGAAGACAACCACAATCCCCTCCAGCACGATGTAGAGCCAGAGGATGAACAAGCTATCCCCCAGAGCAGGCAACAGATGGAGAACCGGAGGAGTACAATTACATGCCTCTCTCCGAAGATGAAGTGAGCCTCGGCGACGAAGAAGTTATCGTGCCTAAGGATCCCGTCGAGCAGGAGCGCTTCAAGCGCCGGCTTATGGCCACAGCAAATAGCCTGAAGAAACAACAACAACAACAGCTTCAAGCTGATCAAGACTTGCTAGCAGACAGATGGACCGAAGTCCTTGCGGCCGAGGAATACGAACTCGAGCGCCCCTCCAAGAGTTACCCAAAATGCAGGTTGCTACATCACCTCGAGAAGAAAGCATTGAAACCTCCATCACCAGTGTACGATGCGACTGACCGGCCACCGCGTGGCCGAGCCAAAGTGGAATTTCAGCCTGAAGTTCAGCCCGCACCCCGCTGCCACTCAATCAAAAATACCAAGGCCCAGGGCAACACATGGGACCTGCGAGACGTATTGGACAGCGGGGCAAAACTCGCAAGGTCAATATACGGGTCATGGGCGCATGCGCCAACGCGGGACGATGATCGTCGCGCCGGATGCATCAAAGGTTAATCCGGCCGGGCCGCATACAGCAGACAAGACTCATATGAACTGCATCGTGATATAACCCGGCACAGAGGTGACACACCCCCCCTATGCTTCACTAATGAAGTTATGGATCATGAATTCCCGGAGGGTTTTAAACCCGTAAATATCGAATCGTATGATGGTACAACATCCCGCTGTATGGATTGAGGATTTCCTCCTCCACATCCACATGGCTCGCGGTGATGATCTATATGCCATCAACTACCTCCCACTAAAACTCAAAGGACCAGCTCGGCATTGGCTGAATAGCTTGCCAGCAGACTCCTTTGGCAGTTGGGAGGATCTGAAAGACGCATTCCTTGACAACTTCCAGGGCACTTATGTGCGACCACCGGATGCTGATGACTTGAGCCATATAACTCAGCAGCCAAGAGAATCTGCCAGACAATTCTGGACACGGTTCCTGACTAAGAAAAAACAAATTGTCGACTGTCCGGATGCAGAGGCCTTAGTGGCATTCAAGCATAACATCCACGACGAGTGGCTCGCCCGACACCTCGGCCAAGAAAAGCCAAAGTCTATGGCAGCCCTCACGATACTCATGACCCGCTTTTGCGCGGGTGAGGATAGCTGGCTGGCTCGCAGCAACAACAGATCCAGGAATCCGGGCACTCTGGATAACAAAGGTGCCAACGGCAAACCAGGACGCAACAAACACAAGCGCCACAAATATGGTGATAAAATAAATAATACGGCAGTTAATGCCGGGTTCAGGGTCTCAAAGCCCGGTCAGCGGAAAGGGCCGCCTAAAAATACAAATCCGGGTCCATCTAGTCTGGACCGCATACTCACTCGCCAATGCCAAATTCATGGCACCCCAGAAACGCCAGCCACCCATACCAACAGAGAATGCTGGGTCTTCAAACAAGCCGGCAAGGCAGGTGCCAAACACGAAGAGGGGTCTCAAAGCGGCGATAGCAACAAAGAGCCCATATTTCCGAACACAAGAGGGCAAAATAAATCCCCCCATACTCAATCGGTGAATGTGGTAAATGTTGGAAATATGCCCTAGAGGCAATAATAAATTGGTTATTATTATATTTCCTTGTTCATGATAATCGTTTATTATCCATGCTAGAATTGTATTGATAGGAAACTCAGATACATGTGTGGATACATAGACAACACCATGTCCCTAGTAAGCCTCTAGTTGACTAGCTCGTTGATCAATAGATGGTCATGGTTTCCTGACCATGGACATTGGATGTCATTGATAACGGGATCACATCATTAGGAGAATGATGTGATGGACAAGACCCAATCCTAAGCATAGCACAAGATCGTGTAGTTCGTATGCTAAAGCTTTTCTAATGTCAAGTATCATTTCCTTAGACCATGAGATTGTGCAACTCCCGGATACTGTAGGAATGCTTTGGGTGTGCCAAACGTCACAACGTAACTGGGTGGCTATAAAGGTGCACTATGGGTATCTCCGAAAGTGTCTGTTGGGTTGGCACGAATCGAGACTGGGATTTGTCACTCCGTGTGACGGAGAGGTATCTCTGGGCCCACTCGGTAGGACATCATCGTAATGTGCACAATGTGATCAAGGAGTTGATCACGAGATGATGTGTTACGGAACGAGTAAAGAGACTTGCCGGTAACGAGATTGAACAAGGTATCGGGATACCGACGATCGAATCTTGGGCAAGTATCGTACCGCTAGACAAAGGGAATTGTATACGGGATTGATCGAATCCTCGACATCGTGGTTCATCCGATGAGATCATCATGGAACATGTGGGAGCCAACATGGGTATCCAGATCCCGCTGTTGGTTATTGGCCGGAGAGTCGTCTCGGTCATGTCTGCATGCTTCCCGAACCCGTAGGGTCTACACACTTAAGGTTCGGTGACGCTAGGGTTATAGAGATATTAGTATGCGGTAACCCGAATGTTGTTCGGAGTCCCGGATGAGATCCCGGACGTCACGAGGAGTTCCGGAATGGTCCAGAGGTAAAGAATTATATATAGGAAGTGCTATTTCGGCCATCGGGACAAGTTTAGGGGTCACTAGTATTGTACCGGGACCACCGGAAGGGTCCCGGGGGTCCACCGGGTGGGGCCACCTGCCCCGGGGGGCCACATGGGCTGTAGGGGTGTGCGCCTTGGCCTATATGGGCCAAGAGCACCAGCCCCAAGAGGCCCATTATAACGCCCCATATGTAACCTTCTCGAATTGTACTCCAACTCTTGCCGTTTCCGGCATTAAGTTATATTTAATTCTCGGGTTCGGGTCTTTGCCTCCGTGTGTTGTTTTTCGTTTTCGTGCATCTCATATCATGTCATCAGGTGCATTGCATTTGCATACATGTTCATCTCATGCATTCGAGCAATTTCCCCGTTGTCCGTTTTGCATTCCGGCGCTTCGTTCTCCTCCGGTGGCCATTTCTAGCTTTCTTTCGTGTGTGGGGATTAAACATTTCTGGATTGGACCGAGACTTGCCATGCGGCCTTGGTTTACTACCGGTAGACCGCCTGTCAAGTTTCGGGTCATTTGGACTTCGTTTGATACTCCAACGGTTAACCGAGGGACCGGAAAGGCCTCGTGTGTGTTGCAGCCCAACACCCCTCCATTTTGGCCCAAAACCCACCAAACTCAGCTCCATCGTCTCGGTCGTTCGATCACAATCATGTGGGCGAAAACCGCACCTCATTTGGACTCTCCTAGCTCCCTCTATGCCTATATATAGACCCCCTCCTCCAAATTCGCGGATCCCCTCTCCCAAACCCTAGAAATCAGATCTCGCCGCCGCCGGACACATCCGGACGGACCGGACGCGTCCGCCCTGCCGCCTCGGCCACTCCCACAGCGCCACGTGTCACCGCCGCCGTCTCTCCCGCACCGGCCCGCGCGGCCCAGGGAAGGCCCTCCCGGCCCGCGCGCCGCCGCCGCCCGGCTCCCTCGCCCGCGCCTCGACCCCGCCGCCTTCGTGCGCCGCGCCGCCGCCTGCCTCCCTCGCCGGCGTCGCCGACCACCTCCGCCGCCGCGCGCCATTGTCGCCGTCCCCGCCGGCCGGTGCGCCACCAGCCGCCCGCGGCCACCTCGTCGCTCCGGCGACTTCGCCCGCGCCGGAGACCGCGCCCCCGCCGGCGACCGGCCTCGCCCCGTGCCTCCCCTCGTCAACTCCGGCGCCGGTGAACAGTGCTCCGGCCTGCCTCGATCCGCGCGCTGGATCTGGATCTGAGGAGATTCTCGGTTGACTTTTTCATCCCCAAACCCTAGCTCATGTGCTCATCTTCATCATGCTATATCTCCGCATCCGTAGCTCCGATTTGGGCATATGATATGTCAAAATCTTCGTCTCGACGAGTACATCATTTAATTACATTGCATCATTTGCATTTGAGGTCATCTTGTTACCCAAAATGCTGTTGGAAGGAGGCATCATGAGTTAAATTGCATATCCGATAGTTCAACATGCACTTTTGTCATTTTTGCCATGTTTAATCTGTGCATGATATGCCTGTGCCCCTTTGGGATGAATTGTTAAGCATGTTGTCTTCTTTCCAGGGGTGCCTCCCATGCATTTTTAGGATGTGTGTGTTGTCTTGTGCAAGCTTGCGAAGTAGGCTACCTGAGTTTACTGATTTCAGGGACTTAGTGAAAATCACTAAGTCTGGGATGTTTTAGTTCACGATGCTATATGTCCGGCTTGTTTCCTAGTGATCCGTGCCTCTTTTGAGGATGATCAGTAAGAGTGATTTGTTATGCTTGTTGTGCTTAATCCATCCATGTCTTTACTTGTTATGTTGGAGCCCCCTAGGTTGACTCAATCGAGCTCAACTTTTGGATAGTTGTTGTTTTGGGCAGATCGTGAACTCTTTTGCGATTTTGCCGGAGTTGTTGCTAGTGATCCATGCATGCTATGCCATTGTTCTTGCCATGTCTAGCTAGCATTTTGTGCCTTCTTAACGTATATATGCTTGCCTTGCCATGACTTGCACCGTAGTGAGAGCATCGAGCTCGTTTACATGCCTTCGTGAGTTATTGTTTCAGCATGTCCCAGTTTTCACTAAGTCTGAAAACTGATTGTGTTTCATCGATGTTCGTGTGCTCGGTAGAGTATTTTGTGAACCCTTTTGGCCACAGGTCATTTTGGGTGTTTTGTTAAGCTTGTTGAGTAGCTCCATGCCATGCTCTTACTTGCCATGTTCAGGTTTTGATTCATGTTGTTTTGCTGCTCCGAAAAGAGCATCGTGGTCTAAAATTCCAGACTAGCGTTAATTTCGCTAAGTCTGAAATCTGTTTTGCTTATTCAGTTTTGCCATGCTTGTTTGAAGCCCTTAATGGATGAATTTGCCTATGCCTCAGTCCTGGTGATTTGTTAAGCTTCTTAAGTACATCACTGCCATGCAATTTGTTTTCATGTTTGGTGGTTGTAGCATGTTCATTTTGTTGCATCGAGGAGCCCGTTGAGTTTGCTTTTGAGGATCCAGTCAATTCTGACAACTGTGCAGGCAAGATGATCACACCCTTGAAATCACTACTATCTTTGCTATGCTAGTTTGCTCGCTCTTTTGCTTTGCCAATGCTACGATGCCTACCACTTGCTTGTCAGCCTCCCAATTGCCATGATTGAGCCTCTAACCCACCTTTGTCCTAGCAAACCATTGATTGGCTATGTTACCGCTTTGCTCAAGCCCCTTCTTATAGCGTTGCTAGTTGCAGGTGAAGATTGGAGCCGTTCCTTGTTGGAACATTTATTTACTTGTTGGGATATCATTATATTGCTATGTTATCTTTACTCATCTATATACTTGGTAAAGGGTGGAAGGCTCGGCCTCTCGCCAAGTGTTTTGTTCCACTCTTGCCGCCCTAGTTTCCATCATATCGGTGTTATGTTCCCGGATTGTTGCGTCCCTTACGCGGTTGGGCTATATGGGAACCCCTTGATAGTTCGCCTTGATTAAAGCTTTTCCAGCAATGCCCAACATTGGTTTTACCATTTGCCACCTACCCCCTTTTTCCCTTTGGTTTCCGGAGCCCGAGGGTCATCTTTATTTTAGCCCCCCACGGGCCAGTGCTCCTCTGAGTGTTGGTCCGGAACGTCAGCCGCCAGCTGGCCTACCGGAAGTTTAGACAATCTGAGTGTGCCCTGAGAAAGAGATATGTGCAGCTCCTATCGGGATTTGTCGGCACATTCGAGCGGTGTTGCTGGACTAGTTTTGACCTGTCGAATCATCTTGTTGTACCGGGATACCGAGTCTGATCGGTGGGTCCTGGGTGGAGGTCTATTCCTTCGTTGACCGTGAGAGCTTGTTATGGGCTAAGTTGGGACCCCCCTGCAGGGATTGATCTTTCGAAAGCCGTGCCCGCGGTTATGGGCAGATGGGAATTTGTTAATGTCCGGTTGTAGATAACTTGAACTTAAATAATTAAAATGAATCAGCTGAGTGTGTTGCCATGATGGCCTCTTCTCGGCGGAGTCCGGGAAGTGGACACGGCGTTGGAGTTATGTTTGCGTAGTCTGCTCTATTTAGTTTCCACTCGTGCTTTGCCTCCTCTTCTCGCTCTACTTTGCGAATGAGTTAGCCACCATATATGCTAGTCGCTTGCTGCAGCTCCACTTACATTACCCCCCCTTTCCTACCTATTAAGCTTAAATAGTCTTGATCGCGAGGGTGCGAGATTGCTGAGTCCTTTGTGGCTCACAGATTACTATTACACCAGATGTAGGGACCGATGATACTCCTCCGGATGGCGCACTCGAGCTGAAGTGGGAGTACGACGAGGACTCTCAGCGATACTATGTGTCTTTTCCTGATGATCAGTAGTGGTGCCTATTCGGGGTTAGATTCAGGGCCTAGTCGCTTGTTGGGGGTCTTTTCTATTTTGGCGCCGTAGTCGGGCCATGAGTGATTGTATGATGGATGTTATTTATGTACTTTGATGTGACGTGGCGAGTGTAAGCCAACTATGATATTTTTCCCCTTTATATTATATATGTACATGGGTTGTGTAATGATTCCCGACTTGCGACATTGCTTTCCATGCGCCTATGTCTCTAAGTCGTGCCTCGACACGTGGGAGACATAGCCGCATCGAGGGCGTGGCACGTTGGTATCAGAGCCATCCCCGACCTTAGGAGCCGCATTGCTTGATCGTTTTTTAGCAGCCGAGTTGTGTCTAGAAAAATGTTTGGAGTCCTTAGGAATTATATATCGGAGAGCTTAGGAATTCTTTTTACTTCCCAGTCTCCTCATCGCTCTGGTAAGGCATCCTGACGTAGAGTTTTGACTCTTCTCTTCTCAAATTTCACAAAAAAAAATTTAGGATCACGCGAGTATCTTAGTTTTGTTCCGATGGCTTATGATGAGAATACTGTTGGAAATATGCCCTAGAGGAAATAATAAAAGCATTATTATTATATTTCCTTGTTCATGATAATTGTCTTTATTCATGCTATAATTGTATTATCCGGAAATCGTAATACATGTGTGAATAACAGACACCAACATGTCCCTAGTAAGCCTCTAGTTGACTAGCTCGTTAATCAACAGATAGTCATGGTTTCCTGGCTATGGACATAAGATGTCATTGATAACGAGATCGCATCATTAGGAGAATGATGTGATGGACAAGACCCAATCCTAAACATAGCATAAAGATCGTATAGTTCGTTTGCTAGAGTTTTGCAATGTCAAGTATCTTTTCCTTAGACCATGAGATCGTGTAACTCCCGGATACCGTAGGAGTGCTTTGGGTGTACCAAACGTCACAACGTAACTGGGTGACTATAAAGGTATACTACAGGTATCTCCGAAAGTGTCTGTTGGGTTGACACGGATCAAGACTGGGATTTGTCACTCCGTATGACGGAGAGGTATCACTGGGCCCACTCTGTAATGCATCATCATAATGAGCTCAAAGTGACCAAGTGTCTGGTTACGGGATCATGCATTACGGTACGAGTAAAGTGACTTGCCGGTAACGAGATTGAACGAGGTATTGGGATACCGGCGATCGAATCTCGGGTAAGTGATATATCGATTGACAAAGGGAATTGCATACGGGGTTGATTGAATCCTCGACATCGTGGTTCATCCGATGAGATCATCGTGGAGCATGTGGGAGCCAACATGGGTATCCAGATCCCGCTGTTGGTTATTGACCGGAGAGTCGTCTCGGTCATGTCTACATGTCTCCCGAACCCGTAGGGTCTACACACTTAAGGTTCGGTGACGCTAGGGTTGTGAAGATATGTATATGCAGTAACCCGAATGTTGTTCGGGGTCCCGGATGAGATCCCGGACGTCACGAGGAGTTCCGGAATGGTCCGGAGGTAAAGAATTATATATAGTAAGTGCTATTTCGGCCATCGGGACAAGTTTCGGGGTCACCGGTATTGTACCGGGACCACCGGAGGGGTCCCGGGGGTCCACCGGGTGGGGCCACCTATCCCGGAGGGCCCCATGGGCTGAAATAGGAGGGAACCCAGCCCCTAGTGGGCTGGGGCGCCAGCCCCTAGGGGGCCCATGCGGCTAGGGCTAAGGGGAAACCCTAGAGGGGGCGCCCCCCTTGCCTTGGGGAGCAAGCCCCACCCTAGGCCGCCGCCCCCTAGTAGATTCCATCTACTAGGGCCGGCGCCCCCCCTTTAGCACCCCTATATATAGTGGGGGAGAGGAGGGACTTGATCCCACGCTTTTGGTGCTTCCCTCTCTCCCTGTTACATCTCTCTCTCTCTTGCAGTATAGGCGAAGCCCTGCTACTGTGACGCCCTGCATCCACCACCACGCCGTCGTGCTGCTGGATCATCACCAACCCCTCCTCCCCCCTTGCTGGATCAAGAAGGAGGAGACGTCTCCCATCCCGTACGTGTGTTGAACGTGGAGGTGCCGTCCGTTCGGCACTCTGTCATTGGTGATTTGGATCACGTCGTGTTCGACTACATCATCCCCGTTTGTTGAACGCTTCCGCACGCGATCTACAAAGGTATGTAGATGCATCTCATGACTCGTTGCTGGATGAACTCCTAGATGGATCTTGGTGAAACGAGTAGGAAAATTTTTGTTTTCTGCAACGTTCCCCAACAGTGGCATCATGAGCTAGGTCTATGCGTAGTTCTTCTTGCGCGAGTAGAACACAATTCGTTGTGGGCGTGGATTTGTCAACCTTCTTGCCGCTACTAGTCTTTTCTTGCTTCAGCAGTATTGTGGGATGAAGCGGCCCGGACCAACCTTACACGTACGCTTACGTGAGACCGGTTCCACCGACTAACATGCACTAGTTGCATAAGGTGGCTGGCGGGTGTCTGTCTCTCCCACTTTAGTTGGAGCAGATTCGATGAACAGGGTCCTTATGAAGGGTAAATAGAAGTTGATAAATCACGTTGTGGCTTTCACGTAGGTAAGAAAACGTTCTTGCTAGAACCCTAATTCAGCCACGTAAAACTTGCAACAACAATTAGAGGACGTCTAACTTGTTTTTGCAGCAAGTGGTTTGTGATATGATATGGCCAAAGTTGTGATGAATGATCTATATGTGATGTATGAGATGTTCATGCTATTGTAATAGGAATCACGACTTGCATGTCGATGAGTATGACAACCGGCAGGAGCCATAGGAGTTGTCTTTATTCTTTTATATGACCTGCGTGTCATTGAGAAACGCCATGTAAATTACTTTACTTCATTGCTAAATGCGTTAGCCATAGTAGTAGAAGTAATAGTTGGCGAGCAACTTCATGGAGACACGATGATGGAGATCATGATGATGGAGATCATGGTGTCAAGCCGGTGACAAGATGATCATGGAGCCCCAAGATGGAGATCAAAGGAGCTACGTGATATTGGCCATATCATGTCACGTTTATTATTTGATTGCATGTGATGTTTATCATGTTTTGCATCTTGTTTACTTAGAACGACGGTAGTAAATAAGATGATCCCCCATAACAATTTCAAGAAGTGTTCCCCCCTAACTGTGCACCGTTGCTAAAGTTCGTCGTTTCGAAGCACCACGTGATGGTCGGGTGTGATAGATTCTTACGTTCACATACAACGGGTGTAAGACAGTTTTACACATGCAAAACACTTAGGGTTAACTTGACGAGCCTAGCATGTGCATAGACATGGCCTCGGAACACAGAAGACCGAAAGGTCGAGCATGAGTCATATAGAAGCTGCGATCAACATGAAGATGTTCACCGACGTTGACTAGTCCGTCTCACGTGATGATCGGACACGGCCTAGTTAACTCGGATCATGTAATACTTAGATGACTAGAGGGATGTCTAATCTAAGTGGGAGTTCATTATATAATTTGATTAGATGAACTTTATTATCATGAACATTAGTCTAAAATATTGTACAATATGTCTTGTAGATCAAATGGCCCACGTAGTCCTCAACTTCAACGCGTTCCTAGAGAAAACCAAGCTGAAAGACGATGGCAGCAACTATACGGACTGGGTCCGGAACCTGAGGATCATCCTCATAGCTGCCAAGAAAGATTACGTCCTACAAGCACCGCTAGGTGAAGCTCCCGTCCCATAGAACCAAGACGTTATGAACGCTTGGCAGACACGTGTTGACGACTGCTCCCTCGTTCAGTGCGGCATGCTTTACAGTTTAGAACCGGGGCTCCAAAAGCGTTTTGAGAGACATGGAGCATATGAGATGTTCGAAGAGCTGAAAATGGTTTTCCAAGCTCATGCCCGGGTCGAGAGATATGAGGTCTCCGACAAGTTCTTCAGCTGTAAGATGGAGGAAAACAGTTCTGTCAGTGAGCACATACTCACTATGTCTGGATTACATAACCGCTTGACTCAGCTGGGAGTTAATCTCCCGGATGATGCGGTCATTGACAGAATCCTCCAGTCGCTTCCACCAAGCTACAAGAGCTTTGTGATGAACTTCAACATGCAGGGGATGCAAAAGACCATTCCTGAGTTGTTTTCAATGCTGAAATCAGCGGAGGTAGAAGTCAGAAAGGAACATCAAGTGTTGATGGTCAATAAAACCACTAAGTTCAAAAAGGGCAAGGGTAAGAAAGCCTTCAAGAAGGATGGCAAGGAAGTTGCCGCGCCCGGCAAGCAAGCTGCCGGGAAGAAGCCAAAGAATGGACCCAAGCCCGAGACTGAGTGCTTTTATTGCAAGGGAAGCGGTCACTGGAAGCGGAATTGCCCCAAATATTTAGCAGACAAGAAGGCTGGCAAAACAAAAGGTATATGTGATATACATGTAATTGATGTGTACCTTACCAGTAATCGTAGTAGCTCTTGGGTATTTGATACCGGTGCAGTTGCTCACATTTGTAACTCACAGCAGGAACTACGGAATAAGCGGAGACTGGCGAAGGACGAGGTGACGATGCGCGTCGGGAATGGTTCCAAAGTCGATGTGATCGCCGTCGGCACGCTACCTCTTCATTTACCTACGGGATTAGTTTTAAACCTCAATAATTGTTATTTAGTACCAGCTTTGAGCATGAACATTGTATCGGGATCTCGTTTAATTCGAGATGGCTACTCATTTAAATCCGAGAATAATGGTTGTTCTATTTATATGAGAGATATGTTTTATGGTCATGCTCCTATGGTGAATGGTTTATTCTTTATGAATCTCGAACGTAATGATACACATGTTCATAGTGCGAGTACCAAAAGATGTAAGGTTGATAATGATAGTCCCACATACTTGTGGCACTGCCGCCTTGGTCACATAGGTGTTAAACGCATGAAGAAGCTCCATGCAGATGGACTTTTAGAGTCTCTTGATTATGAATCATTTGACACGTGCGAACCATGCCTTATGGGTAAAATGACCAAGACTCCGTTCTCAGGAACAATGGAGCGAGCAACCAACTTATTGGAAATCATACATACTGATGTGTGCGGTCCAATGAGTGTTGAGGCTCGCGGTGGCTATCGTTATGTTCTCACCCTCACTGATGATTTGAGTAGATATGGATATGTTTACTTAATGAAACACAAGTCTGAAACCTTTGAAAAGTTCAAGGAATTTCAGAGTGAGGTTGAGAATCAACGTGACAGGAAAATCAAGTTTCTACGATCAGATCGTGGAGGAGAATACTTGAGTCATGAATTTGGCACACACTTAAGAAAATGTGGAATAGTTTCACAACTCACGCCGCCTGGAACACCTCAGCGTAATGGTGTGTCCGAATGTCGTAATCGCACTCTATTAGATATGGTGCGGTCTATGATGTCTCTTACCGATCTACCGCTATCTTTTTGGGGCTATGCTTTAGAGACTGCTGCATTCACTTTAAATAGGGCTCCGTCAAAATCCGTTGAGACGACACCGTTTGAATTATGGTTTGGAAAGAAACCTAAGTTGTCGTTTCTGAAAGTTTGGGGATGCGATGCTTATGTCAAGAAACTTCAACCTGAAAAGCTCGAACCCAAGTCGGAAAGATGCGTCTTCATAGGATACCCAAAAGAAACTATTGGGTATACCTTCTACCTCAGATCCGAAGGCAAGATCTTTGTTGCCAAGAATGGATCCTTTCTGGAGAAAGAGTTTCTCTCAAAAGAAGTAAGTGTGAGGAAAGTAGAACTAGATGAAGTGTTACCTCTTGAACCGGAAAATGGCGCAACTCAAGAAAATGTTCCTGAGGTGCCTGCACCGACTAGAGAGGAAGTTAATGATGATGATCATGAAACTTCTGATCAAGTTGCTACTGAACTTCGAAGGTCCACAAGGACACGTTCCGCACCAGAGTGGTACGGCAACCCTGTCTTGGAAATCATGTTGTTAGACAACGGTGAACCTTCGAACTATGAAGAAGCGATGGCGGGCCCGGATTCCGACAAATGGCTAGAAGCCATGAAATCCGAGATAGGATCCATGTATGAAAACGAAGTATGGACTTTGACTGACTTGCCCGTTGAATGGCGAGCCATAGAGAATAAATGGATCTTTAAGAAGAAGACAGACGCGGATGGTAATGTGACCATCTATAAAGCTCGGCTTGTCGCTAAGGGTTATCGACAAGTTCAAGGGGTTGACTACGATGAGACTTTCTCACCGGTAGCGAAGCTAAAGTCCGTCCGAATCATGTTAGCAATTGCCGCGTTTTACGATTATGAAATATGGCAAATGGACGTCAAAACGGCATTCCTTAATGGTTTCCTTAAGGAAGAACTGTATATGATGCAGCCGGAAGGTTTTGTCGATCCTAAGAATGCTGACAAAGTGTGCAAGCTCCAACGCTCGATTTATGGGCTGGTGCAAGCATCTCGGAGTTGGAACATTCGCTTTGATGAGATGATCAAAGCGTTTCGGTTTACGCAGACTTATGGAGAAGCCTGTGTTTACAAGAAAGTGAGTGGGAGCTCTGTAGCATTTCTCATATTATATGTAGATGACATACTTTTGATGGGAAATGATATAGAACTCTTGGACAGCATTAAGGCCTACTTGAATAAGAGTTTTTCAATGAAGGACCTTGGAGAAGCTGCTTATATATTAGGCATCAAGATCTATAGGGATAGATCGAGACGCCTCATAGGTCTTTCGCAAAGCACATACCTTGATAAGATATTGAAGAAGTTCAATATGGATCAATCTAAGAAGGGGTTCTTGCCTGTGTGACAAGGTATGAAATTGAGCTCGACTCAAAGTCCGACCACGGCAGAAGAAATAGAAGAGATGAGTGTCATCCCCTATGCCTCAGCCATAGGTTCTATTATGTATGCCATGCTGTGTACCAGACCTGATGTAAACCTTGCCGTAAGTTTGGTAGGAAGATACCAAAGTAATCCCGGCAAGGAACACTGGACAGCGGTCAAGAATATCCTGAATTACCTGAAAAGGACTAAGGAGATGTTTCTCGTTTATGGAGGTGACGAAGAGCTCGTCGTAAAGGGTTACGTCGACGCTAGCTTCGACACAGATCTGGATGACTCAAAGTCACAAACCGGATACGTGTATATTTTGAATGGTGGGGCAGTAAGCTGGCGCAGTTGCAAGCAGAGCGTCGTGGCGGGATCTACGTGTGAAGCGGAATACATGGCAGCCTCGGAGGCAGCACATGAAGCAATTTGGGTGAAGGAGTTCATCACCGACCTCGGAGTCATACCCAATGCGTCGGGGCCGATCAAACTCTTCTGTGACAACACTGGAGCTATTGCACTAGCCAAGGAGCCCAAGTTTCACAAGAAGACAAGGCACATCAAGCGTCGCTTCAACTCCATTCATGAAAATGTTCAGGATGGAGACATAGATATTTGTAAAGTACATACGGACCTGAATGTAGCAGATCCGTTGACTAAACCTCTCCCTAGGGCAAAACATGATCAACACCAGAATTCCATGGGTGTTCGATTCATCACAATGTAACTAGATTATTGACTCTAGTGCAAGTGGGAGACTGTTGGAAATATGCCCTAGAGGCAATAATAAAAGCATTATTATTATATTTCCTTGTTCATGATAATTGTCTTTATTCATGCTATAATTGTATTATCCGGAAATCGTAATACATGTGTGAATAACAGACACCAACATGTCCCTAGTAAGCCTCTAGTTGACTAGCTCGTTAATCAACAGATAGTCATGGTTTCCTGGCTATGGACATAAGATGTCATTGATAACGAGATCGCATCATTAGGAGAATGATGTGATGGACAAGACCCAATCCTAAACATAGCATAAAGATCGTATAGTTCGTTTGCTAGAGTTTTGCAATCTCAAGTGTCTTTTCCTTAGACCATGAGATCGTGTAACTCCCGGATACCGTAGGAGTGCTTTGGGTGTACCAAACATCACAACGTAACTGGGTGACTATAAAGGTATACTACAGGTATCTCCGAAAGTGTCTGTTGGGTTGACACGGATCAAGACTGGGATTTGTCACTCCGTATGACGGAGAGGTATCACTGGGCCCACTCGGTAATGCATCATCATAATGAGCTCAAAGTGACCAAGTGTCTGGTTACGGGATCATGCATTACGGTACGAGTAAAGTGACTTGCCGGTAACGAGATTGAACGAGGTATTGGGATACCGGCGATCGAATCTCGGGCAAGTGATATATCGATTGACAAAGGGAATTGCATACGGGGTTGATTGAATCCTCGACATCGTGGTTCATCCGATGAGATCATCGTGGAGCATGTGGGAGCCAACATGGGTATCCAGATCCCGCTGTTGGTTATTGACCGGAGAGTCGTCTCGGTCATGTCTACATGTCTCCCGAACCCGTAGGGTCTACACACTTAAGGTTCGGTGACGCTAGGGTTGTGAAGATATGTATATGCAGTAACCCGAATGTTGTTCGGGGTCCCGGATGAGATCCCGGACGTCACAAGGAGTTCCGGAATGGTCCGGAGGTAAAGAATTATATATAGGAAGTGCTGTCTCGGCCATCGGGACAAGTTTCGGGGTCACCGGTATTGTACCGGGACCACCGGAGGGGTCCCGGGGGTCCACCGGGTGGGGCCACCTATCCCGGAGGGCCCCATGGGCTGAAATAGGAGGGAACCCAGCCCCTAGTGGGCTGGGGCGCCAGCCCCTAGGGGGCCCATGCGGCTAGGGCTAAGGGGAAACCCTAGAGGGGGCGCCCCCCTTGCCTTGGGGAGCAAGCCCCACCCTAGGCCGGCGCCCCCCTTTAGCACCCCTATATATAGTGGGGGAGAGGAGGGACTTGATCCCACGCTTTTGGTGCTTCCCTCTCTCCCTGTTACATCTCTCTCTCTCTCTTGCAGTATAGGCGAAGCCCTGCTACTGTGACGCCCTGCATCCACCACCACGCCGTCGTGCTGCTGGATCATCACCAACCTCTCCTCCCCCCTTGCTGGATCAAGAAGGAGGAGACGTCTCCCGTCCCGTACGTGTGTTGAACGCGGAGGTGCCGTCCGTTCGGCACTCTGTCATCGGTGATTTGGATCACGTCGTGTTCGACTACATCATCCCTGTTCGTTGAACGCTTCCGCACGCGATCTACAAAGGTATGTAGATGCATCTCATGACTCGTTGCTGGATGAACTCCTAGATGGATCTTGGTGAAATGAGTAGGAAATTTTTTGTTTTCTGCAACGTTCCCCAACAAATACTGTCTTGGTGCCTCCTGTCAGGGGTTTAGTGGAAGTGTCCCGGGGAGTTGAGCTCTGAGGTGTTGTCATCATAATTCTATCGTTGCAATTCTGGCATACTTGAGATATGTGCGCGACATCGAAAATCTCTTTTATGCAGTTCGTTGGTGAGATAACCTCGACGCCACCCAGTACTGGGGCGGGAGTTCGGGAGTATCGCCATAACTTGTATAACGGATGCTTTTCGAAGATTGAGATAGATGGTTTCCGAAGGTTTCTTGGTTATGTGTTGAAGGATGGATGCAGCTGGATGTAGGATTTGCTAGCTTGGGTGAGATATTATGCTTCCCCTGTATCCTCAACACCTGATTGCATAACCGGAAAGTTTCGGGAATTTCATAGGTGGGAAGTCAAGTAGCCTTAGGATATCTTTCCAACAGATGTGTGATATGAAATTGGGGTTCGACGTCTAGTGGTTCGCCTATTCACGGTCAATTTTACAGTGGCCTCGTTGTGTCTTAAAGAGTCCTTGGCTATGCTGACTCGGGGACGCTTCGTATGTCATGTGCACTGCCTTGTACATGATGGTGCTGTACGGTCGAGCCCGTGTAGGTCCTACCACGAACACTTCGGACGAAATTTCTATCATGTGTTTGTTCCGGCTTATTCCGCAAGCCAACCCTTGGTTTTATTTCGAGTTGTGGTATTCGTTCTTCTTCGACGTCATATGTTGATTCCATCCCTTCGTTGATGTACCTCTTCTACCTGATTCTTCGTGGCTTCGCAATTTAGGAATATGTGACCACTTCAAGAGAAGTGCATTCGTTCATTTTGTTCGGATGTGAAGACTTTATGTTGCAATTTTCATTCCGTTGGATTCACCTTCTATATTTCTCTATTTGTGTGCTAATGGTGGTCAACCTCTTCAGGATGGCTCCCGCTAAGAGCACCAGTCAGAACCAGAATCAAGATCCTCCGCCACCTCCGCCTCCTCCGGAAGCATGGCAGGCTGTGATGGCTGCTACTAATGCAAATACTCAGCTGATCATGCAAATCATCCAAGAGCGGAATCAGAGCAGTCAAGGAAATCAGGGCAGCAACCAGAACTAGTTTGCAACTCTGAATCAGTTCCTCGCAAATGGTCCAAAGACGTTCAGCAACTGCGTTGAGGCTACCGATGCTGATGATTGGTTAGTCGATCTGGGCAAGCATTTTGAATGTAGCAATGTCAGACCTGAAGATTTCCTCAAGTTCGCGTCTTTCCAACTCAAGGATCAGGCCGCAGAGTGGTTTCAGCAGTACCGGGATTCCAGAGGTGGACGTTTGATCACTTGGGATGATTTCCGTCGTGATTTTCGAGCTCATCACATTCCTCAAAGTGTGACTGAAAGCAAACGTGAAGAATTCCGCAATCTGAAGCAAGGCTCTTTGTCCGTCTATGACTACAACAAGTTGTTCCAGAAGCTCGCCCGTTTTGCCAAGCAGGATGTTCCTGATGAGAAGAGCATGATCTATCAGTTCAGGGGTGGTCTTTGTGAAGAAATTCAGCTCACTCTTGTCCTCTTCGAGCCGCTGAGATACGATGAGTTCTACAACATGGCACTGAAGCAAGAGGCTGCTCAGCTCAGGTGTGATGCTTCCAGGAAGCGAGTTAGAGACACTACGTCTTCTTCCTCTACTCAAGTGGCCAAGCAGCAGAAGTATTGGCTTCCTCCTCGTCCGTTCCGTCAGCCGTATCAGCAGAAGAGCAAAGGTGGCAGTGGTTCGTCCCACCCACCCAACCCAGGCTTTCAGAACAAGACTTCGTCTCAAGCTCCAAGATCAAGTGCTCCGTACCACCGTCCGCTCTCAGAGGTCACGTGCAACAAGTGCCAACAGAAGGGTCACTATGCCAACAAGTGTTTCAACCAGAGGCGTCTTCCTCCTCCTCCTCCTCCTGTCAGATCGACAAGTACAGCTGTGGTCAAGCATAATCCCAAGCACGCCAAGGTCAATATGGTGAATGCAGCTCAGGCAGAGGATTCGTCAGATGTGATCATGGGTAACCTTCCTGTTAACGATGTTCCTGCAAAAGTACTTTTTGATACAGGTGCATCGCATTGTTTCATCTCGAAGCCTTTTGCATCTAAGCACGGGTGGTTTTCTCAAGTTATGCATAAGCCATTAGCAGTCGTCTCTCCGAGCAGATGCTTGCTTGCTAACTATGAAGTTCCGGATATTTCTATCTCGCAGGGTGACTTTAAGTTCCTGGCTTCCCCGATGATTCCTGGTAATTCTGATATCGATCTTATTCTTGGGATGGACTGGCTCTCTAAACATAAAGCTCAGCTGGATTGTGCAGCCAAGCAGATTCAACTGACTCATTCATCTGAGGAAGTAATTGTCTTTGCTGCTCGGGATAATACCATCCGGTTGTTCTCTCTCAATGAAAAGGGTGAATTGGATGCTATTTCGCAGATTCCGGTTGTTTGTGAGTATCAAGATGTCTTCCCTGAAGAACTCCCAGGCATGCCTCCAAACCGGCCGGTTGAATTTGTTATTGAACTTGAGCCCGGTACGGAACCTGTGTGCAAACGGCCCTACAAGCTCGGCCCCGAAGAGTTGAAGGAGTTGAAGAAACAACTCGATGTGCAAGAAAGGATGGGTCTCATTCAGCCTAGTACTTCTTCGTGGGGTTGTGGTGTTCTTTTTGTGAAGAAGAAGGATGGAACAGACCGACTTTGTGTTGATTATCGTCCATTGAACAAGAAGACCATCAAGAACAAATACCCACTTCCCAACATTAATGAGCTGTTCGAACAACTCAAGGGTGCCCAAGTATTCTCCAAGCTTGATCTCCGTATGGGTTATCATCAAATTCACATGCGTGAACAAGATATTCCAAAGACGGCGTTCAGAACAAGCTATGGGTCATATGAATACACTGTTATGTCTTTTGGCCTCGCTAATGCTCCTCCGACGTTCTCTCGCATGATGAACTTCATCTTCAACCCCTACACCAACGACTTTGTTTTGGTCTATCTCGACGATATCCTGGTTTTCTCAAAGAACAAGGAAGATCATGCCAAACACTTGCGTTTGGTTCTTGACAAGCTAAGGGAACATCAATTCTATGCCAAGTTCTCCAAGTGTGAGTTTTGGCTCGATGAGGTTCTTTATCTTGGCCATATTATCTCTGCCAAGGGCATTTCCATGGATCCTGAGAAGGTGTCTGAAGGAAATATGCCCTAGAGGCAATAATGAAGTTATTATTTATTTCCTTACATCATGATAAATGTTTATTATTCATGCTAGAATTGTATTAACCGGAAACATAATACATGTGTGAATACATAGACCAACAGAGTGTCACTAGTATGCCTCTACTTGACTAGCTCGTTAATCAAAGATGGTTATGTTTCCTAACCATGAACAAGGAGTTGTTATTTGATTAACGAGGTCACATCATTAGTAGAATGATCTGATTGACATGACCCATTCCATTAGCTTAGCACCCGATCGTTTAGTATGTTGCTATTGCTTTCTTCATGACTTATACATGTTCCTATAACTATGAGATTATGCAACTCCCGTTTACCGGAGGAACACTTTGGGTACTACCAAACGTCACAACGTAACTGGGTGATTATAAAGGAGTACTACAGGTGTCTCCAATGGTAGATGTTGGGTTGGCGTATTTCGAGATTAGGGTTTGTCACTCCGATTGTCGGAGAGGTATCTCTGGGCCCTCTCGGTAATGCACATCACATAAGCCTTGCAAGCACTGCAACTAATATGTTAGTTGTGAGATGATGTATTACGGAACGAGTAAAGAGACTTGCCGGTAACGAGATTGAACTAGGTATTGGATACCGACGATCGAATCTCGGGCAAGTAACATACAGATGACAAAGGGAACAACGTATGTTGTTATGCGGTCTGACCGATAAAGATCTTCGTAGAATATGTAGGAGCCAATATGGGCATCCAGGTCCCGCTATTGGTTATTGACCGGAGACGTGTCTTGGTCATGTCTACATTGTTCTCGAACCGTAGGGTCCGCACGCTTAACGTTACGATGACAGTTATTATGAGTTTATGCATTTTGATGTACCGAAGGTTGTTCGGAGTCCCGGATGAGATCACGGACATGACGAGGAGTCTCGAAATGGTCGAGACGTAAAGATTGATATATTGGAAGCCTATGTTTGGGCACCGGAAGTGTTCCGGGTGAAATCGGGATTTTACCGGATTACCGGGAGGGTTACCGGAACCCCCCGGGAGGCAAATGGGCCTATTGGGCCTTAGTGGAAAAGAGAGAAGGGGCAGCCCACAGGCTAGCCGGCCGAACCCCCCTTCCCTAGTCCTATTAGGACTAGGAGAAGGGGCCGCCCCCCCCCCCCTCTCTTCTCTTTCTCCCGAAGAGTCCTATTAGGAATAGGATTTGGGGGAAGGAGTCCTACTCCCGGTAGGAGTGGGACTCCTCCCTGCGCCT
This sequence comes from Triticum monococcum, assembly GCA_034509565.1. Taxonomy (NCBI): domain Eukaryota; kingdom Viridiplantae; phylum Streptophyta; class Magnoliopsida; order Poales; family Poaceae; genus Triticum; species Triticum monococcum. Next base: position 119,705,119 of record CM067844.1, read on the forward strand.
CCCTCCTAGCCGGCCGACCCCCTTGCCCCTGGTCCTTTATATACGGGGGCAGAGGGCACCCCATAGACACACAACTTGATCCTTGAGATCGTTCCTTAGCCGTGTGCGGTGCCCCCTGCCACCAAATTCCACCTCGATCGTACCGTTGTAGTGCTTAGGCGAAGCCCTGCGTCGGTAGTACATCAAGATCGTCATCATGCCGTCGTGCTGACGGAACTCTTCCTCGACGCTTTGCTGGATCGGAGCCCGAGGAACGTCATCGAGCTGAACGTGTGCTAAGAACTTGGAGGTGCCGGAGTAACGGTGCTTGGATCGGTTGGATCGGGAAGAAGACGTACGACTACTTCCTCTACGTTGTGTGATCGCTTCCGCAGTCGGTCTGCGTTGGTACGTAGACAACACTCTCCCCTCTCGTTGCTGTGCATCACCATGATCTTGCGTGTGCGTAGGAATTTTTTTGAAATTACTGCGTTCCCCAACAGTGGCATCCGAGCCTAGGTTTTATGGTTTGATGTTATATGCACGAGTAGAACACAAGTGAGTTGTGGGCGATACAAGTCATACTGCCTACCAGCATGTCATACTTTGGTTCGGCGGTATTGTTGGTTGAGACGATCCGGACCAACCTTACGCGTACTCTTACGCGAGACCGGTTCCCTCGACGTGCTTTGCACATAGATGGCTTGCGGAAGACTGTCTCTCCAACTTTAGTTGAACCAAGTGTGACTACGCCCGGTCCTTGAGAAGGTTAAAACGGAGTCTATTTGACGAACTATCGTTGTGGTTTTGATGCGTAGGTGAGATGAGTTCTTACTTGAGCCCGTAGCAGCCACATAAAACTTGCAACAACAAAGTAGAGGACGTCTAACTTGTTTTTGCAGGGTATGTTGTGATGTGATATGGTCAAGGCATGATGCTGATTTTATTGTATGAGATGATCATGTTTTGTAACTAAGTTATCGGCAACTGGCAGGAGCCATATGGTTGTCGCTTTATTGTATGCAATGCAATCGCGATGTAATGCTTTACTAGATTACTAAACGGTAGTAATAGTCGTGGAAGCATAAGATTGGCGAGACGACAACGTTGCTACGATGGAGATCAAGGTGGCACGCCGGTGACGATGGTGATCATGACGGTGCTTCGAAGATGGAGATCACAAGCACAAGATGATGATGGCCATATCATATCACTTATATTGATTGCATGTGATGTTTATCCTTTTATGCATCTTATCTTGCTTTGATTGACGGTAGCATTATAAGATGATCTCTCACCAAATTATCAAGAAGTGTTCTCCCTGAGTATGCACCATTGCCAAAGTTCGTCGTGCCCAGACACCACGTGATGATCGGGTGTGATAAGCTCTACGTCCATCTACAACGGGTGCAAGCCAGTTTGGCACACGCAGAATACTCAGGTTATACTTGACGAGCCTAGCATATGCAGATATGGCCTCGGAACACAGAGACCGAAAGGTCGAGCGTGAATCATATAGTAGATATGATCAACAAGACGATGTTCACCATTGAAAACTACTCCATCTCACGTGATGATCGGTTATGGTTTAGTTGATTTGGATCAAGTGATCACTTAGAGGATTAGAGGGATGTCTATCTAAGTGGGAGTTCCTAAGTAATTTGATTAACTGAACTTAAACTTATCATGAACTTAGTACCTGATAGTATCTTGCTTGTTTATGTTGCTTGTAGATAGATGGCTCGTGCTATTGTTCCGTTGAATTTTAATGCGTTCCTTGAGAAAGCAAAGTTGAAAGATGATGGTAGCAATTACACGGACTGGGTCCGTAACCTGAGGATTATCCTCATTGCTGCACAGAAGAATTACGTCCTGGAAGCACCGCTAGGTGACAGGCCTGCTGCTGGAGCAACGCCAGATGTTATGAACGTCTGGCAGAGCAAAGCTGATGACTACTCGATAGTTCAGTGTGCCATGCTTTACGGCTTAGAATCGGGACTTCAACGACGTTTTGAACGTCATGGAGCATATGAGATGTTCCAGGAGTTGAAGTTAATATTTCAAGCAAATGCCCGAATTGAGAGATATGAAGTCTCCAATAAGTTCTATAGCTATAAGATGGAGGAGAACAGTTCTGTCAGTGAGCATATACTTAAAATGTCTGGGTATAATAATCACTTGATTCAGATGGGAGTTAATCTTCCAGATGATTGCGTCATTGACAGAATTCTCCAATCACTACCACCAAGCTACAAGAGCTTCGTGATGAACTATAATATGCAAGGGATGAACAAGACTATTCCCGAGCTCTTCGCAATGCTGAAAGCTGCGGAGGTAGAAATCAAGAAGGAGCATCAAGTGTTGATGGTTAGCAAAACCACTAGTTTCAAGAAAAAGGGCAAAGGGAAGAAGAAGGGAAACTTCAAGAAGAACAGCAAGCAAGTTGCTGCTCAGGAGAAGAAACCCAAGTCTGGACCTAAGCCTGAAACTGAGTACTTCTACTGCAAGCAGACTGGTCACTGGAAGCGGAACTGCCCCAAGTATTTGGCGGATAAGAAGGATGGCAAAGTGAGCAAAGGTATATGTGATATACATGTTATTGATGTGTACCTTACTAGAGCTCGCAGTAGCACCTGGGTATTTGATACTGGTTCTGTTGCTAATATTTGCAACTCGAAACAGGGACTACGGAATAAGCGGACACTAGCAAAGGACGAGGTGACGATGCGCGTGGGAAACGGTTCCAAAGTCGATGTGATCGCGGTCGGCACGCTACCTCTACATCTACCTTCGGGATTAATATTAGACCTAAATAATTGTTATTTGGTGCCAGCGTTGAGCATGAACATTATATCTGGATCTTGTTTAATGCGAGACGGTTATTCATTTAAATCAGAGAATAATGGTTGTTCTATTTATATGAATAATATCTTTTATGGTCATGCACCCTTGAAGAGTGGTCTATTCTTGTTGAATCTCGAAGATAGTAACACACATATTCATAATGTAGAAGCCAAAAGATGCAAAGTTAATAATGATAGTGCAACTTATTTGTGGCACTGCCGTTTAGGTCATATCGGTGTAAAGCGCATGAAGAAACTCCATACTGATGGACTTTTGGAATCACTTGATTATGAATCAGTTGGTACTTGCGAACCGTGCCTCATAGGCAAGATGACTAAAACACCGTTCTCCGGTACTATGGAGAGAGCAACAGATTTATTGGAAATCATACATACCGATGTATGTGGTCCGATGAATATTGAGGCTCGAGGCGGATATCGTTATTTTCTCACCTTCACAGATGATTTAAGCAGATATGGGTATATCTACTTAATGAAACATAAGTTTGAAACATTTGAAAGGTTCAAAGAATTTCAGAGTGAAGTTGAAAATCATCGTAACAAGAAAATAAAGTTTCTACGATCTGATCGTGGAGGAGAATATTTGAGTTACGAGTTTGGTATACATTTGAAAAATTGTGGAATAGTTTCGCAACTCACGCCACCCGGAACACCACAGCGTAATGGTGTGTCCGAACGTCGTAATCGCACTTTACTAGATATGGTGCGATCCATGATGTCTCTTACTGATTTACCGCTATCGTTTTGGGGTTATGCTTTAGAGACGGCCGCATTCACGTTAAATAGGGCACCATCAAAATCCGTTGAGACGACGCCTTATGAACTATGGTTTGGCAAGAAACCAAAGTTGTCGTTTCTTAAAGTTTGGGGCTGCGATGCTTATGTGAAAAAGCTTCAACCTGATAAGCTCGAACCCAAAGCGGAGAAATGTGTCTTCATAGGATACCCAAAGGAAACTGTTGGGTATACCTTCTATCACAGATCCGAAGGCAAGACATTCGTTGCTAAGAATGGATCATTTCTAGAGAAGGAGTTTCTTTCGAAAGAAGTGAGTGGGAGGAAAGTAGAACTTGACGAGGTAACTGTACCTGCTCCCTTATTGGAAAATAGTACATCACAGAAAACTGTTTCTGCGACACCTATGCCAATCAGTGAGGAAGCTAATGATGATGATCATGAAGCTTCAGAACAAGATACTACTGAACCACGTAGATCAACCAGAGTGAGATCCGCACCAGAGTGGTACGGTAATCCAGTTCTGGAAGTCATGATGCTAGATCATGATGAACCTACGAACTATGAAGAAGCGATGGTGAGCCTAGATTCCGCAAAGTGGCTTGAGGCCATGAAATCTGAGATGGGATCCATGTATGAGAACAAAGTATGGACTTTGGTTGACTTGCCCGATGATCGGCAAGCAATTGAGAATAAATGGATCTTCAAGAAAAAGACTGACGCTGACGGTAATGTTACTGTCTATAAAGCTCGACTTGTCGCAAAAGGTTTTCGACAAGTTCAAGGGGTTGACTACGATGAGACTTTCTCACCCGTAGCGATGCTTAAGTCCGCCAGAATTATGTTAGCAATTGCCGCATTTTATGATTATGAAATATGGCAGATGGATGTCAAAACTGCATTCCTGAATGGATTTCTGGAAGAAGAGTTGTATATGGTACAACCAGAAGGTTTTGTCGATCCAAAAGGAGCTAACAAAGTATGCAAACTCCAGCGATCCATTTATGGACTGGTGCAAGCATCTCGGAGTTGGAATAAACGCTTTGATAGTGTGATCAAAGCATTTGGCTTTATACAGACTTTTGGAGAAGCCTGTATTTACAAGAAAGTGAGTGGGAGCTCTGTAGCATTTCTAATATTATATGTGGATGACATATTGCTAATTGGAAATGATATAGAATTTCTGGATAGCATAAAGGGATACATGAATAAAAGTTTTTCGATGAAAGACCTCGGGGAAGCTGCTTACGTATTAGGCATAAAGATCTATAGAGATAGATCAAGACGCTTAATTGGACTTTCACAAAGCACATACCTGGACAAGATTTTGAAGAAATTCAAAATGGATCAAGCAAAGAAAGGGTTCTTGCCTGTGTTACAAGGTATGAAATTGAGTAAGACTCAATGCCCGACCACTGCAGAAGATAGAGAGAAAATGAAAGATGTTCCCTATGCTTCAGCCATAGGCTCTATCATGTATGCAATGCTGTGTACCAGACCTGATGTGTGCCTTGCTATAAGTTTAGCAGGGAGGTACCAAAGTAATCCTGGAATGGATCACTGGACAGCGGTCAAGAACATCCTGAAATACCTGAAAAGGACTAAGGATATGTTTCTCGTATATGGAGGTGACAAAGAGCTCACCGTAAGAGGTTACGTTGATGCAAGCTTTGACACTGATCCGGACGATTCTAAATCGCAAACCGGATACGTGTTTACTTTAAACGGTGGAGCTGTCAGTTGGTGCAGTTCTAAACAAAGCGTCATAGCGGGATCTACATGTGAAGCGGAGTACATAGCTGCTTCTGAAGCAGCGAACGAAGGAGTCTGGATGAAGGAGTTCATATCCGATCTAGGTGTCATACCTAGTGCATCGGGTCCAATGAAAATCTTCTGTGACAATACTGGTGTAATTGCCTTGGCAAAGGAATCCAGATTTCACAACAGGACCAAACACATCAAGAGACGCTTCAACTCCATCCGGGATCTAGTCCAAGTGGGAGACATAGAGATTTGCAAGATACATACGGATCTGAATGTTGCAGACCCATTGACTAAGCCTCTTCCACGAGCAAAACATGATCAGCACCAAGGCTCCATGGGTGTTAGAATCATTACTGTGTAATCTAGATTATTGACTCTAGTGCAAGTGGGAGACTGAAGGAAATATGCCCTAGAGGCAATAATAAAGTTATTATTTATTTCCTTACATCATGATAAATGTTTATTATTCATGCTAGAATTGTATTAACCGGAAACATAATACATGTGTGAATACATAGACCAACAGAGTGTCACTAGTATGCCTCTACTTGACTAGCTCGTTAATCAAAGATGGTTATGTTTCCTAACCATGAACAAGGAGTTGTTATTTGATTAACGAGGTCACATCATTAGTAGAATGATCTGATTGACATGACCCATTCCATTAGCTTAGCACCCGATCGTTTAGTATGTTGCTATTGCTTTCTTCATGACTTATACATGTTCCTATAACTATGAGATTATGCAACTCCCGTTTACCGGAGGAACACTTTGGGTACTACCAAACGTCACAACGTAACTGGGTGATTATAAAGGAGTACTACAGGTGTCTCCAATGGTAGATGTTGGGTTGGCGTATTTCGAGATTAGGGTTTGTCACTCCGATTGTCGGAGAGGTATCTCTGGGCCCTCTCGGTAATGCACATCACATAAGCCTTGCAAGCACTGCAACTAATATGTTAGTTGTGAGATGATGTATTACGGAACGAGTAAAGAGACTTGCCGGTAACGAGATTGAACTAGGTATTGGATACCGACGATCGAATCTCGGGCAAGTAACATACCGATGACAAAGGGAACAACGTATGTTGTTATGCGGTCTGACCGATAAAGATCTTCGTAGAATATGTAGGAGCCAATATGGGCATCCAGGTCCCGCTATTGGTTATTGACCGGAGACGTGTCTCGGTCATGTCTACATTGTTCTCGAACCGTAGGGTCCGCACGCTTAACGTTACGATGACAGTTATTATGAGTTTATGCATTTTGATGTACCGAAGGTTGTTCGGAATCCCGGATGAGATCACGGACATGACGAGGAGTCTCGAAATGGTCGAGACGTAAAGATTGATATATTGGAAGCCTATGTTTGTGAAGGAAATATTCCCTAGAGGCAATAATAAAGTTATTATTTATTTCCTTATATCATGATAAACGTTTATTATTCATGCTAGAATTGTATTAACCGGAAACATAATACATGTGTGAATACATAGACCAACAGAGTGTCACTAGTATGCCTCTACTTGACTAGCTCGTTAATCAAAGATGGTTATGTTTCCTAACCATGAACAAAGAGTTGTTATTTGGTCAACGAGGTCACATCATTAGTAGAATGATCTGATTGACATGACCCATTCCATTAGCTTAGCACCCGATCGTTTAGTATGTTGCTATTGCTTTCTTCATGACTTATACATGTTCCTATAACTATGAGATTATGCAACTCCCGTTTACCGGAGGAACACTTTGGGTACTACCAAACGTCACAACGTAACTGGGTGATTATAAAGGAGTATTACAGGTGTCTCCAATGGTAGATGTTGGGTTGGCGTATTTCGAGATTAGGGTTTTGTCACTCCGATTGTCGGAGAGGTATCTCTGGGCCCTCTCGGTAATGCACATCACATAAGCCTTGCAAGCAATGCAACTAATATGTTAGTTGTGAGATGATGTATTACGGAACGAGTAAAGATACTTGCCGGTAACGAGATTGAACTAGGTATTGGATACCGACGATCGAATCTCGGGCAAGTAACATACCGATGACAAAGGGAACAACGTATGTTGTTATGCGGTCTGACCGATAAAGATCTTCGTAGAATGTGTAGGAGCCAATATGGGCATCCAGGTCCCGCTATTGGTTATTGACCGGAGACATGTCTCGGTCATGTCTACATTGTTCTCGAACCATAGGGTCCGCACGCTTAACGTTACGATGACAGTTATTATGAGTTTATGCATTTTGATGTACCGAAGGTTGTTTGGAGTCCCGGATGAGATCACGGACATGACGAGGAGTCTCGAAATGGTCGAGACGTAAAGATTGATATATTGGAAGCCTATGTTTGGGCACCGGAAGTGTTCCGGGTGAAATCGAGATTTTACCGGATTACCGGGAGGGTTACCGGAACCCCCCGGGAGGCAAATGGGCCTATTGGGCCTTAGTGGAAAAGAGAGAAGGGGCAGCCCACAGGCTAGCCGGCCGAACCCCCCTTCCCTAGTCCTATTAGGACTAGGAGAAGGGGCCGGCCCCCCTCTCTTCTCTTTCTCCCGAAGAGTCCTACTAGGAATAGGATTTGGGGGAAGGAGTCCTACTCCCGGTAGGAGTGGGACTCCTCCCTGCGCCTCCCTCCTAGCCGGCCAACCCCCTTGCCCCTGGCCTTTATATACGGGGGCAGGGGGCACCCCATAGACACACAACTTGATCCTTGAGATCGTTCCTTAGCCGTGTGCGGTGCCCCCTGCCACCAAATTCCACCTCGATCGTAACGTTGTAGTGCTTAGGCGAAGCCCTGCGTCGGTAGTACATCAAGATCGTCATCACGCCGTCGTGCTGACGAAACTCTTCCTCGACGCTTTGCTGGATCGGAGCCCGAGGAACGTCATCGAGCTGAATGTGTGCTAAGAACTCGGAGGTGCCGGAGTAACGGTGCTTGGATCGGTCGGATCGGGAAGAAGACGTACGACTACTTCCTCTACGTTGTGTGATCGCTTCCGCAGTCGGTCTGCGTTGGTACGTAGACAACACTCTCCCCTCTCGTTGTTGTGCATCACCATGATCTTGCGTGTGCGTAGGAATTTTTTTGAAATTACTGCGTTCCCCAACAGTGGCATCCGAGCCTAGGTTTTATGGTTTTATGTTATATGCACGAGTAGAACACAAGTGAGTTGTGGGCGATACAAGTCATACTGCCTACCAGCATGTCATACTTTGGTTCGGCGGTATTGTTGGTTGAGACGATCCGGACCAACCTTACGCGTACTCTTACGCGAGACCGGTTCCCTCGACGTGCTTTGCACATAGATGGCTTGCGGAAGACTGTCTCTCCAACTTTAGTTGAACCAAGTGTGACTACGCCCGGTCCTTGAGAAGGTTAAAACGGAGTCTATTTGACGAACTATCGTTGTGGTTTTGATGCATAGGTGAGATGAGTTCTTACTTAAGCCCGTAGCAGCCACGTAAAACTTGCAACAACAAAGTAGAGGACGTCTAACTTGTTTTTGCAGGGTATGTTGTGATGTGATATGGTCAAGGCATGATGCTGATTTTATTGTATGAGATGATCATGTTTTGTAACTAAGTTATCGGCAACTGGCAGGAGCCATATGGTTGTCGCTTTATTGTATGCAATGCAATCGCGATGTAATGCTTTACTAGATTACTAAACGGTAGTAATAGTCGTGGAAGCATAAGATTGGCGAGACGACAACGATGCTACGATGGAGATCAAGGTGTCGCGCCGGTGACGATGGTGATCATGACGGTGCTTCGGAGATGGAGATCACAAGCACAAGATGATGATGGCCATATCATATCACTTATATTGATTGCATGTGATGTTTATCCTTTTATGCATCTTATCTTGCTTTGATTGACGGTAGCATTACAAGATGATCTCTCACTAAATTATCAAGAAGTGTTCTCCCTGAGTATGCACCGTTGCCAAAGTTCGTCGTGCCCAGACACCACATGATGATCGGGTGTGATAAGCTCTACGTCCATCTACAACGGGTGCAAGCCAGTTTTGCACACGCAGAATACTCAGGTTAAACTTGACGAGCCTAGCATATGCAGATATGGCCTCGGAACACAGAGACCGAAAGGTCGAGCGTGAATCATATAGTAGATATGATCAACATGACGATGTTCACCATTGAAAACTACTCCATCTCACGTGATGATCGGTTATGGTTTAGTTGATTTGGATCACGTGATCACTTAGAGGATTAGAGGGATGTCTATCTAAGTGGGAGTTCCTAAGTAATTTGATTAACTGAACTTAAACTTATCATGAACTTAGTACCTGATAGTATCTTGCTTGTTTATGTTGCTTGTAGATAGATGGCTCGTGCTATTGTTCCGTTGAATTTTAATGCGTTCCTTGAGAAAGCAAAGTTGAAAGATGATGGTAGCAATTACACGGACTGGGTCCGTAACCTGAGGATTATCCTCATTGCTGCATAGAAGAATTACGTCCTGGAAGCACTGCTGGGTGACAGGCCTGCTGCTGGAGCAACGCCAGATGTTATGAACGTCTGGCAGAGCAAAGCTGATGACTACTCGATAGTTCAGTGTGCCATGCTTTACGGCTTAGAATCGGGACTTCAATGAAGTTTTGAACGTCATGGAGCATATGAGATGTTCCAGGAGTTGAAGTTAATATTTCAAGCAAATGCCCGAATTGAGAGATATGAAGTCTCCAATAAGTTCTATAGCTGTAAGATGGAGGAGAACAGTTCTGTCAGTGAGCATATACTCAAAATGTCTGGGTATAATAATCACTTGATTCAGATGGGAGTTAATCTTCCAGATGATTGCGTCATTGACAGAATTCTCCAATCACTACCACCAAGCTGCAAGAGCTTCGTGATGAACTATAATATGCAAGGGATGAACAAGACTATTCCCGAGCTCTTCGCAATGCTGAAAGCTGCGGAGGTAGAAATCAAAAAGGAGCATCAAGTGTTGATGGTTAGAAAGACCACTAGTTTCAAGAAAAAGGGTAAAGGGAAGAAGAAGGGAAACTTCAAGAAGAACAGCAAGCAAGTTGCTGCTCAAGAGAAGAAACCCAAGTCTGGACCTAAGCCTGAAACTGAGTGCTTCTACTGCAAGCAGACTGGACACTGGAAGCGGAACTGCCCCAAGTATTTGGCGGATAAGAAGGATGGCAAAGTGAGCAAAGGTATATGTGATATACATGTTATTGATGTGTACCTTACTAGAGCTCGCAGTAGCACCTGGGTATTTGATACTGGTTCTGTTGCTAATATTTGCAACTCGAAACAGGGACTACGGAATAAGCGGACACTAGCAAAGGACGAGGTGACGATGCGCGTGGGAAACGGTTCCAAAGTCGATGTGATCGCGGTCGGCGCGCTACCTCTACATCTACCTTCGGGATTAATATTAGACCTAAATAATTGTTATTTGGTGCCAACGTTGAGCATGAACATTATATCTGGATCTTGTTTAATGCGAGACGGTTATTCATTTAAATCAGAGAATAATGGTTGTTCTATTTATATGAATAATATCTTTTATGGTCATGCACCTTTGAAGAGTGGTCTATTCTTGTTGAATCTCGAAGATAGTGATACACATATTCATAATGTAGAAGCCAAAAGATGCAAAGTTAATAATGATAGTGCAACTTATTTGTGGCACCGCCGTTTAGGTCATATCGGTGTAAAGCGCATGAAGAAACTCCATACTGATGGGCTTTTGGAATCACTTGATTATGAATCACTTGATACTTGCGAACCGTGCCTCATAGGCAAGATGACTAAAACACTGTTCTCCGGTACTATGGAGAGAGCAACAGATTTGTTGGAAATCATACATACCGATGTATGTGGTCCGATGAATATTGAGGCTCGCGGCGGATATCGTTATTTTCTCACCTTCACAGATGATTTAAGCGGATATGGGTATATCTACTTAATGAAACTTAAGTCTGAAACATTTGAAAAGTTCAAGGAATTTCAGAGTGAAGTTGAAAATCATCGTAACAAGAAAATAAAATTTCTACGATCTGATCGTGGAGGAGAATATTTGAGTTACGAGTTTGGTATACATTTGAAAAATTGTGGAATAGTTTCGCAACTCACGCCACCCGGAACACCACAGCGTAATGGTGTGTACGAACGTCGTAATCGCACTTTACTAGATATGGTGCGATCCATGATGTCTCTTACTGATTTACCGCTATCGTTTTGGGGTTATGCTTTAGAGACGGCCACATTCACGTTAAATAGGGCACCATCAAAATCCGTTGAGACGACGCCTTATGAACTATGGTTTGGCAAGAAACCAAAGTTGTCGTTTCTTAAAGTTTGGGGCTGCGATGCTTATGTGAAAAAGCTTCAACCTGATAAGCTCGAACCCAAAGCGGAGAAATGTGTCTTCATAGGATACCCAAAGGAAACTGTTGGGTATACCTTCTATCACAGATCCGAAGGCAAGACATTCATTGCTAAGAATGGATCATTTCTAGAGAAGGAGTTTCTCTCGAAAGAAGTGAGTGGGAGGAAATTAGAACTTGACGAGGTAACTGTACCTGCTCCCTTATTGGAAAATAGTACATCACAGAAAACTGTTTCTGCGACACCTATGCCAATCAGTGAGGAAGCTAATGATGATGATCATGAAGCTTCAGAACAAGATACTACTGAACCACGTAGATCAACCAGAGTGAGATCCGCACCAGAGTGGTACAGTAATCCAGTTCTGGAAGTCATGATGCTAGATCATGATGAACCTACGAACTATGAAGAAGCAATGGTGAGCCCAGATTCCGCAAAGTGGCTTGAGGCCATGAAATCTGAGATGGGATCCATGTATGAGAACAAAGTATGGACTTTGGTTGACTTGCCCGATGATCGGCAAGCAATTGAGAATAAATGGATCTTCAAGAAAAAGACTGACGCTGACGGTAATGTTACTGTCTATAAAGCTCGACTTGTCGCAAAAGGTTTTCGACAAGTTCAAGGGGTTGACTACGATGAGACTTTCTCACCCGTAGCGATGCTTAAGTCCGTCAGAATTATGTTAGCAATTGCCGCATTTTATGATTATGAAATATGGCAGATGGATGTCAAAACTGCATTCCTGAATGGATTTCTGGAAGAAGAGTTGTATATGGTACAACCAGAAGGTTTTGTCGATCCAAAAGGAGCTAACAAAGTATGCAAACTCCAGCGATCCATTTATGGACTGGTGCAAGCATCTCGGAGTTGGAATAAACGCTTTGATAGTGTGATCAAAGCATTTGGCTTTATACAGACTTTTGGAGAAGCCTGTATTTACAAGAAAGTGAGTGGGAGCTCTGTAGCATTTCTGATATTATATGTGGATGACATATTGCTAATTGGAAATGATATAGAATTTCTGGATAGCATAAAAGGATACTTGAATAAAAGTTTTTTGATGAAAGACCTCGGGGAAGCTGCATACATATTAGGCATAAAGATCTATAGAGATAGATCAAGACGCTTAATTGGACTTTCACAAAGCACATACCTGGACAAGATTTTGAAGAAATTCAAAATGGATCAAGCAAAGAAAGGGTTCTTGCCTGTGTTACAAGGTATGAAATTGAGTAAGACTCAATGCCCGACCACTGCAGAAGATAGAGAGAAAATGAAAGATGTTCCCTATGCTTCAACCATAGGCTCTATCATGTATGCAATGCTGTGTACCAGACCTGATGTGTGCCTTGCTATAAGTTTAGCAGGGAGGTACCAAAGTAATCCAGGAGTGGATCACTGGACAGCGGTCAAGAACATCCTGAAATACGTGAAAAGGACTAAGGATATGTTTCTCGTATATGGAGGTGACAAAGAGCTCACCGTAAGAGGTTACGTTGATGCAAGCTTTGACACTGATCCGGACGATTCTAAATCGCAAACCGGATACATGTTTACTTTAAACGGTGGAGCTGTCAGTTGGTGCAGTTCTAAACAAAGCGTCGTAGCGGGATCTACATGTGAAGCGGAATACATAGCTGCTTCTGAAGCAGCGAACGAAGGAGTCTGGATGAAGGAGTTCATATCCGATCTAGGTGTCATACCTAGTGCATCGGGTCCAATGAAAATCTTCTGTGACAATACTGGTGCAATTGCCTTGGCAAAGGAATCCAGATTTCACAAAAGAACCAAACACATCAAGAGACGCTTCAACTCCATCCGGGATTTAGTCCAGGTGGGAGACATAGAGATTTTCAAGATACATACGGATCTGAATGTTGCAGACCCGTTGACTAAGCCTCTTCCACGAGCAAAACATGATCAGCACCAAGGCTCCATGGGTGTTAGAATCATTACAGTGTAATCTAGATTATTGACTCTAGTGCAAGTGGGAGACTGAAGGAAATATGCCCTAGAGGCAATAATAAAGTTATTATTTATTTCCTTATATCATGATAAAAGTTTATTATTCAAGCTAGAATTGTATTAACTGGAAACATAATACATGTGTGAATACATAGACCAACAAAGTGTCACTAGTATGCCTCTACTTGACTAGCTCATTAATCAAAGATGGTTATGTTTCCTAACCATGAACAAAGAGTTGTTATTTGATCAACGAGGTCACATCATTAGTAGAATGATCTGATTGACATGACCCATTCCATTAGCTTAGCACCCGATCGTTTAGTATGTTGCTATTGCTTTCTTCATGACTTATAGATGTTCCTATAACTATGAGATTATGCAACTCCCGTTTACCGGAGGAACACTTTGGGTACTACCAAACGTCACAACGTAACTGGGTGATTATAAAGGAGTATTACAGGTGTCTCCAATGGTAGATGTTGGGTTGGCGTATTTCGAGATTAGGGTTTTGTCACTCCGATTGTCGGAGAGGTATCTCTGGGCCCTCTCGGTAATGCACATCACATAAGCCTTGCAAGCACTGCAACTAATATGTTAGTTGTGAGATGATGTATTACGGAACGAGTAAAGAGACTTGCCGGTAACGAGATTGAACTAGGTATTGGATACCGACGATCGAATCTCGGGCAAGTAACATACCGATGACAAAGGGAACAACGTATGTTGTTATGCGGTCTGACCGATAAAGATCTTCGTAGAATGTGTAGGAGCCAATATGGGCATCCAGGTCCCGCTATTGGTTATTGACCGGAGACGTGTCTCGGTCATGTCTACATTGTTCTCGAACCGTAGGGTCCGCACGCTTAACGTTACGATGACAGTTATTATGAGTTTATGCATTTTGATGTACCGAAGGTTGTTCAGAGTCCCGGATGAGATCACGGACAAGACGAGGAGTCTCGAAATGGTCGAGACGTAAAGATTGATATATTGGAAGCCTATGTTTGGGCACCGGAAGTGTTCCGGGTGAAATCGGGATTTTACCGGATTACCGGAACCCCCCGGGAGGCAAATGGGCCTATTGGGCCTTAGTGGAAAAGAGAGAAGGGGCAGCCCACAGGCTAGCCGGCCGAACCCCCCTTCCCTAGTCCTATTAGGACTAGGAGAAGGGGCCGGCCCCCCTCTCTTCTCTTTCTCCCGAAGAGTCCTACTAGGAATAGGATTTGGGGGAAGGAGTCCTACTCCCGGTAGGAGTGGGACTCCTCCCTGCGCCTCCCTCCTAGCCGGCCGACCCCCTTGCCCCTGGCCTTTATATACGGGGGCAGGGGGTACCCCATAGACACACAACTTGATCCTTGAGATCGTTCCTTAGCCGTGTGCGGTGCCCCCTGCCACCAAATTCCACCTCGATCGTACCGTTGTAGTGCTTAGGCGAAGCCCTGCGTCGGTAGTACATCAAGATCGTCATCACGCCGTCGTGCTGACGAAACTCTTCCTCGACGCTTTGCTGGATCGGGGCCCGAGGAACGTCATCGAGCTGAACGTGTGCTAAGAACTCGGAGGTGCCGGAGTAACGGTGCTTGGATCGGTCGGATCGGGAAGAAGACGTACGACTACTTCCTCTACGTTGTGTGATCGCTTCCGCAGTCGGTCTGCGTTGGTACGTAGACAACACTCTCCCCTCTCGTTGCTGTGCATCACCATGATCTTGCGTGTGCGTAGGAAATTTTTTGAAATTACTGCGTTCCCCAACAGTTTGGGCACCGGAAGTGTTCCGGGTGAAATCGGGATTTTACCGGATTACCGGGAGGGTTACCGGAACCCCCCGGGAGGCAAATGGGCCTATTGGGCCTTAGTGGAAAAGAGAGAAGGGGCAGCCCACAGGCTAGCCGGCCGAACCCCCCTTCCCTAGTCCTATTAGGACTAGGAGAAGGGGTCGGCCCCCCCTCTCTTCTCTTTCTCCCGAAGAGTCCTACTAGGAATAGGATTTGGGGGAAGGAGTCCTACTCCCGGTAGGAGTGGGACTCCTCCCTGCGCCTCCCTCCTAGCCGGCCGACCCCCTTGCCCCTGGTCCTTTATATACGGGGGCAGGGGGCACCCCATAGACACACAACTTGATCCTTGAGATCGTTCCTTAGCCGTGTGCGGTGCCCCCTGCCACCAAATTCCACCTCGATCGTACCGTTGTAGTGCTTAGGCGAAGCCCTGCGTCGGTAGTACATCAAGATCGTCATCACGCCGTCGTGCTGACGGAACTCTTCCTTGACGCTTTGCTGGATCGGAGCCCGAGGAACGTCATCGAGCTGAACGTGTGCTAAGAACTCGGAGGTGCCGGAGTAACGGTGCTTGGATCGGTTGGATCGGGAAGAAGACGTACGACTACTTCCTCTACGTTGTGTGATCGCTTCCGCAGTCGGTCTGCGTTGGTACGTAGACAACACTCTCCCCTCTCGTTGCTGTGCATCACCATGATCTTGCGTGTGCGTAGGAAATTTTTTGAAATTACTGCGTTTCCCAACAGTGTCTGCAATCGTTAATTGGGAACCTCCTCAGAATGTGAAGCAACTCCGTAGCTTCCTCGGTCTTGCAAGTTATTGCCGAAGATTCATTGAAAACTTCTCCAAGATCGCGAAGCCTCTCTCAAATCTTCTTCAGAAGCACGTCAAGTACGTTTGGTCTCCGGAGTGTGATGTTGCTTTCAACGCTTTGAAAGAGAAATTGATCACTGCTCCAGTTCTAACTCCGCCCGATGAAACCAAGCCGTACGAGGTCTTTTGTGATGCCTCTCTCCAAGGTCTCGGTGCAGTACTAATGCAAGAGAAGAAAGTTGTTGCTTATACCTCTCGCGAGTTGAAGCCTAATGAGAAGAACTACCCCACTCATGATCTCGAGTTGGCGGAAGTTGTGCACGCATTGTTGACTTGGAGACATCTTCTCTTGGGAAGGAAAGTGGACATCTTCACTGATCACAAGAGTCTCAAGTACATCTTCACTCAGCCTAATCTCAACCTCAGGCAGACTCGATGGGTCGAGATGATTCAAGAGTACAATCCGAGTATCGAGTATACTCCAGGCAAAGCTAATGTGATTGCTGACGCTTTGAGCAGAAAAGCATATTGCAACAGTCTGATTCTCAAGCCTTATCAACCCGAGCTTTGTGAAGCCTTCCGCAAACTTAATCTGCAAGTTGTTCCTCAAGGTTTCCTCGCCAACCTTCAAGTTTCTCCTACCTTGGAAGACCAGATTCGCCAAGCCCAGCTTCTTGATGCTATGGTGAAAAAGGTGAAGATTGGTATTGCAAAGAGTCAGTCCAAGTACAAGTGCTACCGACTTGATGACAAGGACACTCTCTTCTTCGAGGATCGAATTGTTGTGCCCAAAGGTGAACTTCGTAAAGTGATCATGAATGAGGCTCACAACTCTCTCCTCTCCATCCACCCTGGGAGCTCGAAGATGTATCAAGATCTGAAGCAAACCTATTGGTGGACTCGAATGAAGCGCGAGATCGCTCAATTCGTGAACGAATGTGATGTCTGCAGAAGAGTGAAAGCAGAACACCAAAGGCCAGCAGGTCTTCTCCAACCTCTCGCCATTCCAGAATGGAAGTTTGACCACATTGAAATGGACTTCGTGACTGGGTTTCCTAAGTCCAAGCGTGGCAATGATGCTATATTCGTTGTCATCGACAAGCTCACCAAAGTGGCTCATTTCCTGCCTATCAAAGAGTCAATCACTGCAGCTCAATTGGCGGAGCTCTACACCTCTCGAATTGTCTCTCTGTACGGTATTCCTCAAGTGATATCTTCAGACCGTGGCAGCATCTTTACCTCCAAGTTTTGGGATTCTTTTCAGAAGGCCATGGGCACCAACATTCGCTTCAGCACTGCTTTCCATCCTCAAACAAGCGGTCAAGTCGAGCGTGTCAACCAGATTCTTGAAGATATGCTCAGAGCTTGTGTTATCTCCTTCGGCATGAAGTGGGAGGATTGTCTTCCTTATGCTGAATTCTCGTACAACAACAGTTTCCAAGCAAGTTCCGGCAAGGCCCCATTTGAAATTCTGTATGGTAGGAAGTGTCGTACACCTCTCAACTGGTCTGAAACCGGTGAACGTCAGCTGCTGGGTAATGACCTGATCACAGAGGCGGAAGAAATGTGCAAGGTCATTCGTGATAACCTCAAAGCAGCCCAATCTCGTCAGAAGAGCTACTATGACAGCAAGCACCATGATTTGGCTTTGAGAATCGGAGATCATGTCTACCTCTGCGTCTCTCCTATGAAAGGGACTCGTCGCTTCGGTATCAAAGGGAAGCTTGCCCCCAGATACGTCGGGCCTTTCAAGATCGTCAGCAAGAGAGGCGACCTCGCCTATCAACTCGAGCTTCCTGCAAACTTCGCCAATGTTCATGATGTGTTCCATGTCACGCAACTCCGAAAGTGCTTCAAGACGCCTGAGCGCACCGTCAACTTCGAGGACATTGAGCTCCAAGAAGATCTCTCCTACCGTGAGCACCCAGTTGCAATCCTTGAAGAGACCGAACGCAAAACTCGCAACAAGTCAATCAAGTTTCTCAAAGTCAAGTGGTCACACCATTCCGACCGTGAAGCTACCTGGGAACGCGAGGATCACCTCCGTTTCGAGTACCCGGAGTTCTTTCAGTCCTAGATCTCGGGACGAGATCTTTTCGTAGTGGTGGAGTGTTGTAACGCCCCATATGTAACCTTCCCGAATTGTACTCCAACTCTTGCCGTTTCCGGCATTAAGTTATATTTAATTCTCGGGTTCGGGTCTTTGCCTCCGTGTGTTGTTTTTCGTTTTCGTGCATCTCATATCATGTCATCACGTGCATTGCATTTGCATACATGTTCATCTCATGCATTCGAGCATTTTCCCCGTTGTCCGTTTTGCATTCCGGCGCTTCGTTCTCCTCCGGTGGCCATTTCTAGCTTTCTTTCGTGTGTGGGGATTAAACATTTCCGGATTGGACCGAGACTTGCCATGCGGCCTTGGTTTACTACCGGTAGACCGCCTGTCAAGTTTCGGGTCATTTGGACTTCGTTTGATACTCCAACGGTTAACCGAGGGACCGAAAAGGCCTCGTGTGTGTTGCAGCCCAACACCCCTCCATTTTGGCCCAAAACCCACCAAACTCAGCTCCATCGTCTCGGTCGTTCGATCACGATCGTGTGGGCGAAAACCGCACCTCATTTGGACTCTCCTAGCTCCCTCTATGCCTATATATAGACCCCCTCCTCCAAATTCGCGGATCCCCTCTCCCAAACCCTAGAAATCAGATCTCGCCGCCGCCGGACACGTCCGGACGGACCGGACGCGTCCGCCCTGCCGCCTCGGCCACTCCCACAGCGCCACGTGTCACCCCCGCCGTCTCTCCCCGCGCCGGCCCGCGCGGCCCAGGGAAGGCCCTCCTGGCCCGCGCGCCGCCGCCGCCCGGCTCCCTCGCCCGCGCCTCGACCCCGCCGCCTTCGTGCGCCGCGCCGCCGCCTGCCTCCCTCGCCGGCGTCGCCGACCACCTCCGCCGCCGCGCGCCATTGTCGCCGTCCCCGCCGGCCGGTGCGCCACCAGCCGCCCGCGGCCACCTCGTTGCTCCGGCGACTTCGCCCGCGCCGGAGACCGCGCCCCCGCCGGCGACCGGCCTCGCCCCGCGCCTCCCCTCGTCAACTCCGGCGCCGGTGAACAGTGCTCCGGCCTGCCTCGATCCGCGCGCTGGATCTGGATCTGAGGAGATTCTCGGTTGACTTTTTCATCCCCAAACCCTAGCTCATGTGCTCATCTTCATCATGCTATATCTCCGCATCCGTAGCTCCGATTTGGGCATATGATATGTCAAAATCTTCGTCTCGACGAGTACATCATTTCATTCCATTGCATCATTTGCATTTGAGGTCATCTTGTTACCCAAAATGCTGTTGGAAGGAGGCATCATGAGTTAAATTGCAGATCCGATAGTTCAACATGCACTTTTGTCATTTTTGCCATGTTTAATCTGTGCATGATATGCCTGTGCCCCTTTGGGATGAATTGTTAAGCATGTTGTCTTCTTTCCAGGGGTGCGTCCCATGCATTTTTAGTATGTGTGTGTTGTCTTGTGCAAGCTTGCAAAGTAGGCTACCTGAGTTTACTGATTTCAGGGACTTAGTGAAAATCACTAAGTCTGGGATGTTTTAGTTCACGATGCTATATGTCCGTCTTGTTTCCTAGTGATCTGTGCCTCTTTTGAGGATGATCAGTAAGAGTGATTTGTTATGCTTGATGTGCTTAATCCATCCATGTCTTTACTTGTTATGTTGGAGCCCCCTAGGTTGACTCAATCGAGCTCAACTTTTGGATAGTTGTTGTTTTGGGCAGATCGTGAACTCTTTTGCGATTTTGCCGGAGTTATTGCTAGTGATCCATGCATGCTATGCCATTGTTCTTGCCATGTCTAGCTAGCATTTTGTGCCTTCTTAATGGATATATGCTTGCCTTGCCATGACTTGCACCGTAGTGAGAGCATTGAGCTCGTTTACATGCCTCCGTGAGTTATTGTTTCAGCATGTCCCAGTTTTCACTAAGTCTGAAAACTGATTGTGTTTCATCGATGTTCGTGTGCTCGGTAGAGTATTTTGTGAACCCTTTTGGCCCCAGGTCATTTTGGGTGTTTTGTTAATCTTGTTGAGTAGCTCCATGCCATGCTATTACTTGCAATGTTCAGGTTTTGATTCATGTTGTTTTGCTGCTCCGAAGAGAGCATCGTGGTCTAAAATTCCAGACTAGCGTTAATTTCCCTAAGTCTGAAATCTGTTTTGCTTATTCAGTTTTGCGATGCTTGTTTGAAGCCCTTAATGGATGAATTTGCCTATGCCTTAGTCCTGGTGATTTGTTAGCTTCTTGAGTACATCACTGCCATGCAATTTGTTTTCATGTTTGGTGGCTGTAGCATGTTCATTTTGTTGCATCGAGGAGCCCGTTGAGTTTGCTTTTGAGGATCCAGTCAATTCTGACAACTGTGCAGGCAAGATGATCACACCCTTGAAATCACTACTATCTTTGCTATGCTAGTTTGCTCGCTCTTTTGCTTTGCCAATGCTACGATGCCTACCACTTGCTTGTCAGCCTCCCAATTGCCATGATTGAGCCTCTAACCCACCTTTGTCCTAGCAAACCATTGATTGGCTATGTTACCGCTTTGCTCAAGCCCCTTCTTATAGCGTTGCTAGTTGCAGGTGAAGATTGGAGCCGTTCCTTGTTGGAACATTTATTTACTTGTTGCGATATCATTATATTGCTATGTTATCTTTACTCATCTATATACTTGGTAAAGGGTGGAAGGCTCGGCCTCTCGCCTAGTGTTTTGTTCCACTCTTGCCGCCCTAGTTTCCGTCATATCGGTGTTATGTTCCCGGATTGTTGCGTCCCTTACGCGGTTGGGCTATATGGGAACCCCTTGATAGTTCGCCTTGATTAAAGCTTTTCCAGCAATGCCCAACATTGGTTTTACCATTTGCCACCTACCCCCTTTTTCCCTTGGGTTTCCGGAGCCCGAGGGTCATCTTTATTTTAGACCCCCACGGGCCAGTGCTCCTCTGAGTGTTGGTCCGGAACGTCAGCCGCCGGTGGCCACCAGGGGCAACTCTGGGCTGGCTTACCAGAAGTTTAGACAATCTGAGTGTGCCCTGAGAAAGAGATATGTGCAGCTCCTATCGGGATTTGTCGGCACATTTGGGCGGTGTTGCTGGACTAGTTTTGACCTGTCGAATCATCTTGTTGTACCGGGATACCGAGTCTGATCGATGGGTCCTGGGTGGAGGTCTATTCCTTCGTTGACTGTGAGAGCTTGTTATGGGCTAAGTTGGGACCCCCCTGCAGGGATTGATCTTTCGAAAGCCGTGCCCGTGGTTATGGGCAGATGGGAATTTGTTAATGTCCGGTTGTAGATAACTTGAACTTAAATAATTAAAATGAATCAACTGAGTGTGTTGCCGTGATGGCCTCTTCTCGGCGGAGTCCGGGAAGTGGACATGGCATTGGAGTTATGTTTGCGTAGTCTGCTCTATTTAGTTTCCGCTCGTGCTTTGCCTCCTCTTCTCGCTCTACTTTGCGAATGAGTTAGCCACCATATATGCTAGTCGCTTGCTGCAGCTCCACTTACATTACCCCCCTTTCCTACCTATTAAGCTTAAATAGTCTTGATCGCGAGGGTGCGAGATTGCTGAGTCCTTTGTGGCTCACAGATTACTATTACACCAGATGCAGGGACCGATGATACTCCTCCGGATGGCACACTCGAGCTGAAGTGGGAGTACGACGAGGACTCTCAGCGATACTATGTGTCTTTTCCTGATGATCAGTAGTGGTGCCTATTCAGGGTTAGATTCAGGGCCTAGTCGCTTGTTGGGGGTCTTTTCTATTTTGGCGCCGTAGTCGGGCCATGAGTGATTGTATGATGGATGTTATTTATGTACTTTGATGTGACGTGGCGAGTGTAAGCCAACTATGATATTTTCCCCTTTATATTATATATGTACATGGGTTGTGTAATGATTCCCGACTTGCGACATTGCTTTCCATGCGCCTATGTCTCTAAGTCGTGCCTCGACACGTGGGAGACATAGCCGCATCGAGGGCGTGACACCCATGCGCCAAGAGATAAGGGAAAGGAAGAGTCCTAAAGGGGGAAGGCACCTCCGAGGTGCCTTGGGGAGGAGGGACTCCTCCCTAGCCGCACCCTTCCTTGGAGGAAGGGCCAAGGCTGCGCCCCCCCCCCTCTCCCTTGGCCCTATATATAGTGGGGGGAAGGGAGGGCAGCCCAATCTAAGCCCTGACGCCTCCCTCTCCCTCCCGTGACACATCTCCCTCCTCCCGCAGCGCTTGGCGAAGCCCTGTTGGAATCCCGCTACTTCCACCACCACGCCGTCGTGCTGCTGGATCTCCATCAACCTCTCCTTTCCCATTGCTGGATCAAGAAGGAGGAGACGTCGCTGCTCCATATGTGTGTTGAACGCGGAGGTGTCGTCCGTTCGGCGCTAGGATCATCAGTGATTTGGATCACGACGAGTACGACTCCATCAACCCCGTTCTCTTGAACGCTTCCGCTTAGCGATCTACAAGGGTATGTAGATCCACTCCTCCCTCGTTGCTAGATGAC
The DNA here is from genome assembly GCA_034509565.1 of Triticum monococcum. Classification (NCBI taxonomy): domain Eukaryota; kingdom Viridiplantae; phylum Streptophyta; class Magnoliopsida; order Poales; family Poaceae; genus Triticum; species Triticum monococcum. The sequence continues at coordinate 119,727,943 of CM067844.1, forward strand.
TCCATAGATTGATCTTGGTGACACGTAGGAAAATTTTGAATTATTGCTACGTTCCCCAACAATGGCATCATGAGCTAGGTCTATGCGTAGTTACTATGCACGAGTAGAACACAAAGTAGTTGTGGGCGTTGATTTTGTTCAATATGCTTACCGTTACTAGTCCAATCTTGATTCGGCGGCATTGTGGGATGAAGCGGCCCGGACCAACCTTACACGTACGCTTACGTGAGACCGGTTCCACCGACTGACATGCACTAGTTGCATAAGGTGGTTGGCGGGTGTCTGTCTCTCCCACTTTAGTTGGATCGGATTCGATGAAAAGGGTCCTTATGAAGGGTAAATAGCAATTGGCATATCACGTTGTGGTCTTTGCGTAGGTAAGAAACGTTCTTGCTAGAAACCCATAGCAGCCACGTAAAACATGCAAACAACAATTAGAGGATGTCTAACTTGTTTTTGCAGGGTATGCTATGTGATGTGATATGGCCAAAGGATGTGATGAATGATATATGTGATGCATGAGATTGATCATGTTCTTGTAATAGGAATCACGACTTGCATGTCGATGAGTATGACAACCGGCAGGAGCCATAGGAGTTGTCTTTATTTATTTATGACATGCGTGTCAACTTAAACGTCATGTAATTACTTTACTTTATTGCTAAAGCGTTAGCCGTAGTAGTAGAAGTAATAGATGATGAGACGACTTCAAGAAGACACGATGATGGAGATCATGATGATGGAGATCATGGTGTCATGCCGGTGACGATGATGATCATGGAGCCCCGAAGATGGAGATCAAAAGGAGCAATATGATATTGGCCATATCATGTCACTATTTGATTGCATGTGATGTTTATCATGTTTATACATCTTATTTTCTTAGAACGACGGTAGTAAATAAGATGATCCCTCATTAAAATTTCAAGAAAGTGTTCCCCCTAACTGTGCACCGTTGCGACAGTTCGTTGTTTCGAAGCACCACGTGATGATCGGGTGTGATAGATTCTAACGTTCACATACAACGGGTGTAAGACAGATTTACAGACGCGAAACACTTAGGTTGACTTGACGAGCCTAGCATGTGTACAGACATGGCCTCGGAACACAGAAGACCGAAAGGTCGAGCATGAGTCGTATAGAAGATACGATCAACATGAAGATGTTCACCGACGTTGACTAGTCCATTTCACGTGATGATCGGACACGGCCTAGTTGACTCGGATCATGTAATCACTTAGATGACTGGAGGGATGTCTATCTGAGTGGGAGTTCATAAGATGAACTTAATTATCCTGAACATAGTCAAAAGGTCTTCGCAAATTATGTCGTAGCTCGCGCTTCAGTTCTACTGTTTAGATATGTTCCTAGAGAAAATTTAGTTGAAAGTTGACAGTAGCAATTATGCAGACTAGGTCCGTAAACTGAGGATTGTCCTCATTACTTCATAGAAGGCTTATGTCCTTAATGCACCGCTCAGTGTGCTGAACCTCGAACGTCGTCTATGGATGTTGCGAACATCTGACACACACGTTTTGATAACTACGTGATAGTTCAGTTAAACGGTTTAGAGTTGAGGCACCGAAGACGTTTTGAAACGTCGCGAAACATATGAGATGTTTCAAGGGCTGGAATTGGGATTTCAGGCTTGTGCCCACGTCAAGAGGTATAAGACCTCCGACAATTTTCTTAACATGCAAACTAAGGAGAAAAGCTCAATTGTTGAGCTTGTGCTCAGATTGTCTGAGTGCAAACAATCATTTGAATCAAGTGGGATTTGATCTTCCAGATGAGATAGTGATGTTTCTCCAAAGTCATTGCCACCAAGCTGCTAGAGCTTTGTGATGAACTATAACATATCAGGGATAGATATGATGATCCTTGAAATATTCGCGATGTTTGACACCGCGAAAGTAGAAATCAAGAAGGAGCATCAATTGTTGATGGTTGGTGAAACCACTAGTTTCAGGAAGGGCAAGGGCAAGAAGGGATACTTCATGAAACGGCAATTCAGCTTCTGCTCTAGTGAAGAAACCCAAGGTTGAACCCAAACCCGAGACTAAGTGCTTCTGTAATAAGGGGAACAGCCACTGGAGCAGAATTACCCTAGATACTTGGTAGATAAGAAGGCTGGCAAGGTCGATATAAGTATATTGGATATACATTATGTTAATGTGTACTTTACTAGTAGCACCAGGGTATTAGATACCGGTTCGGTTGCTAAGTGTTAGTAACTCGAAATAAAAGCTACGAAATAAACGGAGACTAGCTGAAAGGTGAGATGACAATATGTGTTGGAAGTATTTCCAAGGTTGATCAAATATCGTACGCTCCCTCTACCATCGAGATTGGTGCTTGCGTTGAGCATAGACATGATTGGATTATGTCTATCGCAATATGGTTATTCATTTAAAGAGAATAATAGTTACTCTGTTTATTTGAATAATACCTTCAATGGTCTTGCACCTAAAATGAATTGTTTGTTGAATCTCGATCGTAGTGATACACATGTTCATGCCAAAAGATAGTAATGATAGTACCACCTACTTGTGGCACTGCCACTTAAGTCATATCGGTATAAAACGCATGAAGAAGCTCCATGTTGATGGATCTTTAGGCCCACTCGTTTTTTAAAAGTTTGAGACATGTGAACCATGTCTATTGGTGTATATGCATGAAGAAACTCCATGCAAATGGACCATTTGGACTCACTTGATTTTGAATCACTTGAGACATGCAAATCATACCACATGGGCAAGATGACTGAAAGCCTCGGTTTCAGTAAAATGGAACTAGAAAGCAACTTGTTGGAAGTAATGCATTTTGATGTGTGCGGTCCAATAAGTGCTAAGGCGTGTAGTGGATATCGTTATGTTCTTACTTCACAGATGATTTGAGTAGATGTTGAGTATATTTACTTGATGAATCACGAGTCTGAATTATTGAAAGGTTCAAGTAATTTCAGGGTGGAGTTGAAAGATCATCGTGACAAGAGGATAAAAGATCTATGATATGATCATAGAGATGAATATCTTAATTACGAGTTTGGCACAGAATTAAGACATTGTGGAAATTGTTTCACAACTAATACAGCCTGGAACACCATAGTGTGATGGTGTGTCCGAACATCATAACTGCACCCTATTGGATATGATGCATACCATGATGTCTCTTATCGAATTACCACAATAGTTTATGGGTTAGGCATTAGAGACAACCACATTCACTTTAAAAGGGGCACCACGTAATTCCGATGAGATGACACCGTATGAACTATGGTTTAGAGAAACCTAAGCTGTCATTTCTTAAAAGTTTGGGGCTGCGACGCTTATGTGGAAAAGTTTCAGGCTGATAAGCTCGAACCCAAAGCGGATAAATGCATCTTCATAGGACACCCAAAACAGTTGGGTATACCTCCTGTCTCAGATCCAAAAGCAATAAAGGATTGTTTCTAGAATCGGGTCCTTTCTCGAGGAAAAGTTTCTCTCGAAAGAATTGAGTGGGAGGATGGTGGAGACTTGATGAGGTTATTGAACCATCTCTTCAACTAGTGTGTGGCAGGGCACAGGAAGTTGTTCCTGTGGCACCTACACCAATTGAAGTGGAAGCTTATGATATTGATCATGAGACTTTGGATCAAGTCACTCCCAAACCTCATAGGATGACAAGGATGTGTACTACTTCAGAGTGGTACGTAATCCTGTCTTGGAAGTCATGTTGCTAGACAACAATGAACCTGCGAGCTATGGAGAAGCGATGGTGGGCCCGGATTCTGACAAATGGCTCGAGGCCATAAAATCCGAGAGAGGATCCATGTATGAAAACAAAGTGTAGACTTTGGCGGAACGGCTCGATGGTCTTAAGGCCGTTGAGTACAGATGGATTTTGAAAGGAAGACGGACAATGATGGTAAGTTTCACCATTAAGAAAGGTCGACTTGTCGTTAAGATGTTTTCCGACAAGTTCAAGGAGTTGACTACGATGAGACTTTCTCACTTGTGGCGATGCTAAGAGTCTGTTGGAATTATATTAGCGATTACTGCATTATTTATGAAATCTTGCAGATAGGATGTCAAAACATTGTTTCCTCGACGATTTTCTTGAGGAAAGGTTGTATGTGATACAACCGGAAGGTTTTGTCAATCCTGAAAGATGCTAATAAGTATGCAAAGCTCCAGCAATCCTTCTAAGGACTGGAGTAAGCATCTCGGAGTTGGAATGTATGCTTTGATGAGATGATCAAAGATTTTGGGTGTATACAAAGTTTATGAGAAACTTGTATTTCCAAAGAAGTGAGTGGGAGCACTATAGAATTTCTGATGAATATATGTTGTTGACATATTGTTGATCAGAAATGATGTAGAATTTCTGGAAAGCATATAGGGTTATTTGGAAAGTGTTTTTCAATGGAAAGCCTGGATTAAGCTACTTGAGCATTGAGCATCAAGATCTATAAGGATAGATCAAAACGCTTAATGGTACTTTCAAATGAGCACATACCTTGACATGATCTTGAAGGTGTTCAAGTTGGATCAGTCAAAGAAGGAGTTCTTGCCTGAGTTGTAAAGTATGAAGTTAAGACTTAAAGCTCGACCACGGCAGAATAGAGAGAAAGGACGAAGGTCGTCCCCTATGCTTAAAACGTAGGCTCTACAGTATGCTATGCTATGTACCGCACCTGAAGTGTGCCTTGCCATGAGTCAGTCAAGGGGTACAAGAGTGGTCCAAGAATGGATCACAGGACAGCGGTCAAAGTTATCCTTAGTAACTAGTGGACTAAGGAATTTTCTCGATTATGGAGGTGGTAAAAGAGTTCGTCGTAAAGGGTTACGTTGATGCAAGCTTAACACCTATCTGGATAGCTCTGAGTAGAGATACCGGATACGTATAATGGAGCAACAATTTAGAATAGCTCCAAGTAGAACAGTTATTTGGGATGGCTCCAAATGTAGCGTAGTAGTTGCATCTACAAGATGACATAGAAATTTGCAAAGTACATACGGATCTGAATGTTGCAGACCCGTTGACTGAAACCTCTCTCACAAGCAACATGACCAAACCCAGAACTCATTGAGTGTTAATCACATAGTGATGTGAACTAGATTATTGACTCTAGTAAACTCTTTGGATGTTGGTCACATGGCGATGTGACCTATGAGTGTTAATCACATGGCGATGTGAACTAGATTATTGACTCTAGTGCAAGTGGGAGACTGTTGGAAATATGCCCTAGAGGCAATAATAAATTGGTTATTATTATATTCCCTTGTTCATGATAATCGTTTATTATCCATGCTAGAATTGTATTGATAGGAAACTCAGATACATGTGTGGATACATAGACAACACCATGTCCCTAGTAAGCCTCTAGTTGACTAGCTCATTGATCAATAGATGGTCACGGTTTCCTAACCATGGACATTGGATGTCGTTGATAACGGGATCACATCATTAGGAGAATGATGTGATGGACAAGACCCAATCCTAAGCATAGCACAAGATCGTGTAGTTCGTATGCTAAAGCTTTTCTAATGTCAAGTATCATTTCCTTAGACCATGAGATTGTGAAACTCCCGGATACTGTAGGAATGCTTTGGGTGTGCCAAACGTCACAACGTAACTGGGTGGCTATAAAGGTGCACTACGGGTATCACCGAAAGTGTCTGTTGGGTTGGCACGAATCGAGACTGGGATTTGTCACTCCGTGTGACGGAGAGGTATCTCTGGGCCCACTCGGTAGGCCATCATCGTAATGTGCACAATGTGATCAAGGAGTTGATCACGAGATGATGTGTTACGGAACGAGTAAAGAGACTTGCCAGTAACGAGATTGAACAAGGTATCGGGATATCGACGATCGAATCTCGGGCAAGTATCGTACCGCTAGACAAAGGGAATTGTATACGGGATTGATCGAATCCTCGACATCGTGGTTCATCCGATGAGATCATCGTGGAACATGTGGGAGCCAACATGGGTATCCAGATCCCGCTGTTGGTTATTGGCCGGAGAGTCGTCTCGGTCATGTCTGCATGCTTCCCGAACCCGTAGGGTCTACACACTTAAGGTTCGGTGACGCTAGGGTTATAGAGATATTAGTATGCAGTAACCCGAATGTTGTTCGGAGTCCCGGATGAGATCCCGGACGTCACAAGGAGTTCCGGAATGGTCCGGAGGTAAAGAATTATATATAGGAAGTGCTATTTCGGCCATCGGGACAAGTTTCGGGGTCACCGGTATTGTATCGGGACCACCGGAAGGGTCCCGGGGGTCCACCGGGTGGGGCCACCTGCCCCGAGGGGCCACATGGGCTGTAGGGGTGTGCGCCTTGGCCTATATGGGCCAAGGGCACCAGCCCCAAGAGGCCCATGCGCCAAGAGATAAGGGAAAGGAAGAGTCCTAAAGGGGGAAGGCACCTCCGAGGTGCCTTGGGGAGGAGGGACTCCTCCCTAGCCGCACCCTTCCTTGGAGGAAGGGCCAAGGCTGCGCCCCCCTCTCCCTTGGCCCTATATATAGTGGGGGGAAGGGAGGGCAGCCCAATCTAAGCCCTGGCGCCTCCCTCTCCCTCCCGTGACACATCTCCCTCCTCCCGCAGCGCTTGGCGAAGCCCTGTTGGAATCCCGCTACTTCCACCACCACGCCGTCGTGCTGCTGGATCTCCATCAACCTCTCCTTTCCCCTTGCTGGATCAAGAAGGAGGAGACGTCGCTGCTCCGTATGTGTGTTGAACGCGGAGGTGTCGTCCGTTCGGCGCTAGGATCATCGGTGATTTGGAACACGACGAGTACGACTCCATCAACCCCGTTCTCTTGAACGCTTCCGCTTAGCGATCTACAAGGGTATGTAGATCCACTCCTCCCTCGTTGCTAGATGACTCCATAGATTGATCTTGGTGACACGTAGGAAAATTTTGAATTATTGCTACGTTCCCCAACAGTAAATACCACCCAGATGGCCCACTTGGACCAGATATACACCCTTAAGGATGGCGGCTCAACGGAACTCGCCGTCCCACAATATAAGCTAGGGCTGGTCACCTTCAACCGCACGGATCGTCCGGTCAATGCCAACCGGAGCAATCCAGCCGCACTAATCCTCGACCCAATAGTAGACGGGTTCCACCTCACTCGAGTCCTTATGGACGGAGGTAGCAGTTTAAATCTGCTTTACCAGGATACAGTGTGCAAGATGGGCATCGACCAGTCAGCGATCAAGCCCACTAAGGCCACTTTCAGAGGCATCATACCAAGTATGGAGGTCAGTTGTACAGGCTCCATTTCCCTTGAGATAATCTTTGGATCACCAAAAAATTACCGTACCGAAGAGTTAATCTTCGAAATTGCCCCTTTCCACAGTGACTATCAAGCACTGCTCGGGCGAACCGCATTGGCTCGATTCAACGCGGTGCCACATTATGCCTACCGTAAGCTCAAAATGCCCGGTCCACGCGGCGTCATCATGGTACATGACAAGGCCGGATTTTCCTTCGACACCAACAAGTACATCACTGCCTTAGCAGCAGGAACACCGAGCAACACCTTGCAGCCGAACCTCGAGTCGACACCTAGGCTCCCGGGCGCCGTCAAGGGGCTCCGAACTAATTTGTGGAAGGATACTCCGACTCGTCCAGGGTTCAATTAAACACTCCGGCGAAGGCCACGACAGGCCGAACTCAGTGGCTCAACCGCCCTCCGGCACACAAACATTTCTTATATTTCCCTCGCAGGTTCACCTTTGCACCGACCAGGACGGACTCCACAGAGGCAGCTCGAACGCGTCTGGGGATCCTTAGACATTCCCCGAAGCGAACGTCCGGCTACAATACGGACCCACACTCAACCTCTTCCCCCTAGTCGCAGCAGGTTCTGCTATCACAACTCCTTTTTTTTATTATCACATTACTTTTACCATACACATAGACGTATTATTTATACAACATGTGGATTCGAAATCATTCCGTTAAATGACATCCGTACACAGCGGTATGCCCTAAATATGCCAGGGGCTTCGTCTTCCCCGTAACACGGCAATAAAAGTCCGAACACCTTCACGGAAGTTCGGCACCCCGAACTTATAGCATTATATGCATCAGCTCCGAATCATGTCTTGGGTCAATAGTTGGGTTTGCCCGGCTCCTATGTTTTGGTACCTTACGTTCCGCTATATCGGCTAAGGTAGCACTGGGAGAACTACTGCGATTGTGTCTCGGTTCTTCTGGACGAGCACCTCAGTAGAGAAAGCCGAAAACTGACTGTCATGATATGGCAAGAGCTGGTCAGCTGTTTGAGCGGTCACAAAATCTTTAAGGATTTCTCCCGCATAATGCCATAACCAATGCAGCGTGCGATGGATCGGTTTTTTTTCTTCGATCAGGCGCTTATAGAGCCCCTAGTATGGTCTTCCGAACACAAGGGGCTGCGCCGACCATACTAAAGCTCCTCTGGCTAAGTGAGAGTGATAAAGCCCTATAGTCTGATTGCCTGGTTCGTTGTGCTGAGCACCTCCCTTGGAGGACCCAAAACTGGGATAAAGAGTGCTTAGGTTTATCCCGAACACCCCCGTACTCCTTACATGGGGGCAGAAGCCGACGACTGGCCAACTCTCAGCCTTAATATACAAACGGCCGCATAGGAGGGTAAACTTTTATATAACAGGTGACATATCAACGACCTTGTTTAAACATTACAATGGACAACATGATCCGCATTCAGGGAAATATAATGTCCTTGGTACATAGCTCCGCCACAAGGTAGGATCCTTTCAGGACACTCTTATAATATTATTCGGGCTTGCGGTGCTCCTTCCCCTCCGGCGGTCCTTCGGTCACCGGCTTTTCGGCATCCATCTTCCCCCAGTGCACCTTTGCAAGGGCGAAGGCTATTCGCGCTCCTTCTATACAGACCGACCGCTTGCTGACGTCAAGTCGAGGGCAAGCACTTATAAGTCGCCTTACGAGCCCGAAGTAGCTGCTTGGAATCGGTTCGGCAGGCCATAGCCGGATAACCACATCTTTCATGGCTAGTTCCGCCGCCTTATGTAGTTCGATCAGCTGTTTTAGTTGATCGGCAAAAGGCACTGGATAATTCAATGCCAAATATTGAGACCAAAAAAGCTTATCGGCGGTGTTCCTCCCTTCGGCTCAGTAGAAGTGAGCGGCATCTAATATACTGTGCGGTAGCTCGGCAAATACACCTGAGAAGTCCGGATTCACAATCAGAAACATAGTTTTCCCTTCAAATATTTTCTTTGCATCGGAAAAGCTTACCCGCCGCGATCTTCCTCGCCTCTTGGATCCCCTGCAGCGTGCTTTGGGTTTCCCCCTGGGCGTCGCTCGTGGCTTGGCGCGCCTTGGTGAGTTCGGACTCTTTCTCCGTTAAACTCTGCTCCAAGGCCTCGCATTTACTTACGGCCTCTTGCAGCTCCTTCTCAGCTTTAATAACTCTGGCTTCGTGTTTCTCACGAAGAGCCCGCTCCATGGCCGCCTTTTTCTCGGCCTCGGCAACGGCCCTTTTGAGGGCCTCAACTTCGGTCAGAACTCCTAGCACAAATTATGCGGCTTACTTCATGCTAAACATTTATCTCACAATAAATGCACATAATACTGGTGCATACCTTGTTTATCCCTCAACTACATTTGCAACCGACCAATTTCTTCTCTGGCCCGCTCCAGACTTTGATTAAGCCCGACGATCTCCGCAGTGTGAGAGGCAGCAGCCGCTACAGATATCTGCTTGAAACAGGAGAGAAATCAATGTCATTTAGTGAGTCTTCTTGAGATCATGAATTTGATCCCCTGTCCGGTTCTTTCTTTCACCGAATAGTGTATCAGGGGCTACTATCTATACTATGACACTCTTCGATAACTCATAAAACATACCTCAAAGCCTTTTATAAGACTGATACAGGCTTTGTTCAGTCCACTCTCGATCGACTGAATTTTCTCAATCACCACACCCATCAGGGCATGGTGTTCATCAACGATGGAGGCATCTCGTAGCGCCGCCAACAAAGCATCCGACACTTCTGGATGGACAGAGGTTGCCGGTGGAATCTTTTTCCCCGCGTCTCCGGCCCCTGCGGTTCGACCTCCAGGCGTCGCCTTCATGGTTTTTTCCTTTTCTCCTTGGCTGGGGTCCTTTTGGGACGAGGCCTCGGTGTTTGGCACCTGCTTGGAGGAAGGGTCCTTCGGGGGCGTCCCGCTCTCCACAGCGTTTGAGCTCAATAGGTCCTCAGATGAGGATTGTTCGGTACGGGACCTCGCCGGACTACAAGAAATATACGGCTTAGGTTAAAATACTAATCCACGATGAGTCCAGATGCTTAAAAGTTTAAAATACTAATCCACGATGAGTCCAGATGCTTAAAAGTATTCGGATTTTATATACTCACGAGTTCACTAGGGGCTGGGCCCTGGGATCCCATGCCGGGCCGCTGTCAGGGGCGGTAGGAGACTCCTCTTGATGAGGAATCTTTCCTCTTTCGGGTAGTTCGGCCTCCAAGGATGCGGAGGCCATCCTCTTCCTTCTTCCCTCCGCAGGGGATTCATCTCCCTCCTCCTTTTCGTCCTCTTCGAGGGCGGAATGGGCATCAGAGCCTTCATGTATTATGCCCGAAGTGCCGTGACGACGAAGGCCGCCCCGGGTCTTTTTAGCCTCCTTCTCGGCCGTCTTCTTCGGCACCTTGTAAGGCGCCGGGATCAGCATCTTCGTAAGAAGTGGGATGACCGGGTCTTCGGGCAGCGGGGTCGGACAATGGATCCGCTCCTCCTTCTTCGTCCAGCTCTGGGAAAGTTGAATGAACACGCGTCAAGCGCTTCCTTTGGGTCATGCGGATGGAAAAGTTTGATAAACTCACCGAACTTGCAGGGCAGGACAGTTGGTACCCGCGGTCTTCGGCGAAGTCCGGCCATGATTTGCTAGACTTAAAAAGCACCTTCCAAATGTCCTCGTGCGATGAGCCGAAGAGCCTTCACAAGGTTTAGTGCCTGGCCGGATCAAACTCCCATAGATTGCAAGTCCGGTGTTGACAAGGCAGTATCCGGCGGACTAACATCACCTGGACTACGTCGACGAGTTCAATGTTCTTATCTCCCATATCTTTAACGCGCGTCTGGAGCACCGACAGTTCGTCGGACAAGGACCAATCCAGTCCTTTCTTGACCCAGGACGTAAGCTGCAGAGGGGCGCCGGATTGAAACTCGGGAGAAGCGGCCCGTTCCTTACCGCTTGGCTCAGTGATGTAAAACCACTGTTGTTGCCACACCTTGACAGAATCATTAAAGGTTCCCGTTGGCCATATGACATTGGGCATCTTACTCACCATAGCGCCCCCGCACTCGGCATGCTCGCCGCTCACCACCTTGGGCTTCACATTAAAGACCTTCAGCCATAAACCAAAGTGTGGTGAAACACGGAGAAAAGCCTCGCACACGACAATGAATGTCGAGATGTTGAGGAAGGAATTAGGGGACATATTGTGAAGATCGATCCCATAATAGTACATGATACCGCGAAAGAATGGGTGAAGGGGAAATCCTAGCCCGCGGACAAAGTGGGGGAGGAATACAACCCTCTCGTGGGGTTCCGGAGTGGGGACGATATGTCCCGCCGTCGGGAGACGGTGGCCGATTTTCTTGGCCAGATACTCGGCCTCCCGAAGCTTTTTGATATCCTTCTCTCGGACGGTAGAGGCCATCCATTTGCCTCCTGCTCCGGATCTAGACATCTTTGGAAGACCTTTTGTGGGTGGAGGAGGTGAATGCTCGCGCGTTGGAGCCTGGGCAGAATGGAATGAGTGGGGAAGAAGGTATGGGTGAAGAGTGTGAATTCTTGTCCCTTTATAAGGGCGGAAGAGGTGACGCGCCTCCCCCTCGCATAGTAAAACCTCTTATTCTCCAGGCGCCATAAGTAATGGCGTGGTTGGGTTACCCACGTCCGTATTGATGAGAATCCCGTAATAAGGGGGGACACGATCTCTGCTTTGACAAGACGTGACAGAAAAACCGCCTCGCAATATGCGCAATGTTGGTTGAGAAAAACAGTTCAGATAAGGACCGGGCCATGACGTGATGTTGTGCTACCAAAACGTGTCAGCAGATTAGATTTATGGAAATATTATTCTCTCTACGATGGGGTGTGGAACTTGTTTTGCAGAACCGTACACTATCCTTGTGTTCAAAAATCTTCCATGAAGTACTTGGAGAAGAACCCGCCTTGCAATGCCGAAGACAATACTGCGCACCGGACTCATCGTCATGTTACTGAGGGGCTACTGAGGGAGTCCTAAATTAGGGGGTCTCCGGACAGTTGGACTATATCCTTTGGCCGGACTGTTGGACTATGAAGATACAAGATTGAAGACTTCGTCCCATGTTCGGATGGGACTCTCCTTGGCGTGGAAGGCAAGCTAGGCAATACGGATATGTAGATCTCCTCGCTTGTAACCGACCTTGTGTAACCATAGCCCCCTCCGGTGTCTATATAAACCGGAGGGTTTAGTCCGTAGGACAACATACAATCATAACATAGGCTAGCTTCTAGGGTTTAGCCTCTACGATCTCGTGGTAGATCAACTCTTGTAATACTCATATCATCAAGAACAATCAAGCAGGACGTAGGGTATTACCTCCATCAAGAGGGCCAGAACCTGGGTAACATCGTGTCCCCTACCTCCTGTTACCATCCGCCTTAGACGCACAGTTCGGGACCCCCTACCCAAGATCCGCCGGTTTTGACACCGACATGTACCTTCTCCCTTATTGGAAAGTAGTTCATCACTGAAATCAGTTCCAGTGATTCCTACACCAGTAAGTGAGGAAGCTAATGATGATGATCATGAAACTTCTGATCAAGTTACTGCCGAACCTCGTAGGTCAACCAGAGTATGATCCGCACTAGAGTGGTACGGTGATCCTATTCTGGAAGTCATGTTACTTGACCATGACGAACCTACGAACTATGAGGAAGCGATGATGAGCCCAGATTCCGCAAAATGGATTGAGGCCATGAAATCTGAGATGGGATCCATGTATGAGAACAAAGTATGGACTTTGGTTGACTTGCCCGATGATCGGCAGGCCATAGAGAATAAATGGATATTCAAGACGAAGACTACGCTGATGGTAATATTACTGTCTAGAAAGCTCGACTTGTTGCAAAAGGTTTTCGACAAGTTCAAGGAGTTGACTACGATGAGACCTTCTCACCCGTAGTGATGCTTAAGTCCGTCCGAATCATGTTAGCAATTGCCGCATTTTATGATTATGAAATTTGGCAAATGGATGTCAAAACTGCATTCCTTAATGGATATCTTAAAGGAGAGTTGTATATGATGCAACCAGAAGGTTTTGTTGACCCAAAAGGTGCTAACAAAGTGTGCAAGCTCCAGCGATCCATTTATGGACTGGTGCAAGCCTCTCGGAGTTGGAATATACGCTCTAATAGTGTGATCAAAGCATATGGTTTTATACAGACTATTGGAGAAGCCTGTATTTACAAGAAAGTGAATGGGAGCTCCGTAGCATTTTTGATATTATATGTAGATGACATATTGTCGATCGGAAATGATGCTGAATTTCTAAATAGCATAAAAGGATACTTGAATAAGAATTTTTCAATGAAAGACCTCGGTGAAGCTGCTTATATATTGGGCATCAAGATCTATAGAGATAGATCAAAACTCTTAATTGTACCTTCACAAAGCACATACCTTGATAAAGTTTTGGAGAAGTTCAAAATGGATCAGGCAAAGAAAGGGTTCTTGCTAGTATTACAAGGTGTGAAGTTGAGTCAGACTCAATACCCGACCACTGCAGAAGATAGAGAGAAATTGAAAGGTGTTCCCTATGCTTCAGCCATAGGCTCTATCATGTATGTAATGCTGTGTACCAGACCTGATGCGTGCCTTGCTATCAGTCTAGCAGGGAGGTACCAAAGTAATCCAGGAGTGGAACTGGACAGCGGTCAAGAATATCTTGAAATACTTGAAAAGGACTAAGGATATGTTTCTCGTATATGGAGGTGATAAAGAACTCATCATAAACGGTTACGTCGATGCAAGCTTTAACACTGATCCGGATGACTCTAAGTCACAAACCGGATACGTGTTTTTATTAAATGGTGGAGCTGTCAGTTGGTGTAGTTCCAAGCAAAGCGTCATGGCGGGATCTACGTGTGAAGCGGAATACATAGCTACTTCGGAAGCAACAAATGAAGGAGTCTGGATGAAGGAGTTCATATCTGATCTAGGTGTCATACCTAGTGCATCGGGTCCAATGAAAATCTTTTGTGACAATACTGGTGCAATTGCCTTGGCAAAGGAATCCAGATTTCACAAGAGAACCAAGCACATCAAGAGACGCTTCAATTCCATTCGCGATCAAGTCAAGGAGGGAGACATAGAGATTTGCAAGATACATACGGATCTGAATGTTGCAGACCCGTTGACTAAGCCTATCTCACGAGCAAAACATGATCAACACCAATACTCCATGGGTGTTAGAATCATTACAATGTAATCTAGATTATTGACTCTAGTGCAAGTGGGAGACTGAAGGAAATATGCCCTAGAGGCAATAATAAAGTTGTTATTTATATTTCCTTATATCATGATAAATGTTTATTATTCATGATAGAATTGTATCAACCGGAAACTTAGTGCATGTGTGAATACATAGACCAACAGAGTGTCACTAGTTTGCCTCTACTTGACTAGCTCGTTGAATCAATGATGGTTATGTTTCCTAACCATAGACATGAGTTGTCATTTGATTAACGGGATCACATCATTAGAGAATGATGTGATTGACTTGACCCATCCGTTAGCTTAGCACGATGATCATTTAGTTTGTTGCTATTGCTTTCTCCATAACTTATACATGTTCCTATGACTATGAGATCATGCAACTCCCGAATACCGAAGGAACACTTTGTGTGCTACCAAACGTCACAACGTAACTGGGTGATTATAAAGGTGCTCTACAGGTGTCTCTGATGGTGTTTGTTGAGTTGGCATAGATCGAGATTAGGATTTGTCACTCCGATTGTCGGAGAGGTATCTCTGGGCCCTCTCGGTAATGTACATCACTATAAGACTTGCAAGCAATGTAGTTAATGAGTTAATTACGGGATGTAACATTATGGAACGAGTAAAGAGACTTGCCGGTAACGAGATTCAACTAGGTATTGAGATACCGACGATCAAACCTCAGGCAAGTAACATACCGATGACAAAGGGAACAACGTATATCGTTATGCGGTTTGACCTATAAAGATCTTCATAGAATATGTAGGAACCAATATGAGCATCCAGGTTCCGCTATTGGTTATTGACCGGAGACGTGTCTCGGTCATGTCTACATAGTTCTCGAACCCGTAGGATCCGCACGCTTAACGCTCGGTGACGATCGTATTATGAGTTTATGTGTTTTGATGTACCGAAGGTAGTTCGGAGTCCCGGATATGGTCACGGACATGACGAGGAGTCTCGAAATGATCGAGACATAAAGATCGATATATTGGACGACTATATTTGGACATCGGAATGGTTCCGAGTGAGATTGGGCATTTACCGATGTACCGGGAGGTTACCGGAACCCCTGGAGAGGTAAATGAGCCTTATTGGGCCATAGTGGGAGAGAGGAGAAGGGAGCAAAGGAGGGGGCGCCCCCCCCCCCCAAGCCCAATCCAAATTTGGAAAGAGGCCAGCCCCCCTTTCCTTCCTCCTTCCTTCCCCTTCCTTCTCTCCTAATCCAACTAGGGAAGGGGGGATCCTACTTCCGATGGGAGTAGGACTCCCCTTGGGGCGCGCCTAGGAGGTCGGCCCCCTCCCCCTCCTCCACTCCTTTATATACGGGGGAGGGGGGCACCCCATAGACACCCCATAGACTCCCCTTCGGTGCTAGGATCGGTCGATCGTGAAGACGTATGCCTACATCAACCGCGTTGTCATAACGCTTCCGCTTACGGTCTACAAGAGTACGTGGACAACACTCTTCCCTCTCGTTGTTATGCATCACCATGATCTTGCATGTGCATAGGATTTTTTTTGAAATTACTGCGTTCCCCAACAATCATATGACTAGTTCACCTTCATAAGCACAAAGTATGTTGAGCACAATATTAGATGTGACAGCCTGAGACTGGCGCTCCAGATGCCTTCCATTTTTTCATGGTAGTCGTGTAAATTATTTGTTTGTTGCATTCATCATGGTGTCATTCGCATTGCATCGGCACTCCATTGCCGTCATTTTTAAAAAAATCAGATCCATTCATAGTTGCCGGTTCTCCTCGTTGCCGTCGTTGAACGCTCTGAGACCATCCACACTTACACGCGGCCGCTGCATTACCTATTAATTATTTTACAAGTGGGAATAAACGTTCTTAAAATGGATTGAAAGTTGGCGTGCGGTCTCAATATAATGTAAGTAAACCGTCTGCTAAATTTTATCGCATTCAGAGGTCGTTTGATACCCCAATCTTTAGACTAAAGCGGCACTATAGCCGGTCAAATCATTGAATGTTTTCGGTCTAAAAATCTTGTGCATGACCGCTCGTTCTGCACTCTTATCTCGGCCTAAACCTATCTACACAGGCCACCTAGACCACATACACTAACCGCTTGACCGGAGCCGTTCGATCAAGATCGAACGGCTCGGAAACAGCCTCAAATCCCCAAACTGCCCGAGCCGCCGCTGCTGCCGCGTCCACGCACAGGAGCTCGTCCCTGAGCGCGTCCGTTCCTCCCGAGCCATCACCAGCGGCTCCACTACCCCGCCTCCGTCCAGCCAAGTCCTCCTACCGGCGATCCCGCGCTACCCGAGCCCAGGTCAGCCTTGCGCCGCCATGCCCTTCTCCCTTCTCTTCCTCCATGACTCTCCCGTCTCTGTCTAATTCCTCTCTCACACAACAGCTTCTTCCGTCGATCATGGCGCCGCCGCTGTCGATTTTCTCCGTCCAACGATCTCCGAGTGACGCCACTGCCCAGATCCGAACCCCCATGTTCGGATCCATCCATCCTCACCGTCCTCTGGCCTCCCGCAGTCCTCTACCCAGCGCCGCATCGCTGCAACCTTCAACCAGGACCCATGGCCATGAGCCCTTCAAGCACCAGCACGACACATGATCTGGACCGTCATGTTGCCCCGCTGCCGAACTCAATCATATACATGCCTTCTCGCTGGAATCCCTCCCACATCGCCTTCTTCGCCGGAGTTCGCCAAGTCCCGCTGCCGTCAGCGTCCTGTGCATCGAAGTCGCTGCCTCAGCGCAGCGAGCGCATCTATCCGTGTCTCGCTCCCGTTGACCGCGCCTCCACGCGCGGGCCGCGGCCCCCCCCCCCCCCCCCCCCCCCCTATCGAGCCGGCCTGTTAGGCCTTTGGTGAGCGCCGCCTCACTATCCATCGCCCCTGAGCGCTCTATTATATGTTGCGCATGTTTCTGTTTGGCCCAGTAGTGCACTAGATTCAGCCCGTAGATGTTTTTTTAGATCTCGGCGAATTTCTCTATTGTCCAGTGCATTGCATAATTACAGAAAAATGCGACTGTTTTAAAATGCCCACAACTAAATAACTGTGCATCGTAATAAAACATGTGATATATGAAACTTGGGTAGAATTTCATGTAGTTCCACGATATCTAACTTTCATCCATGTTAAAAATGTTTAAAATTGTTGTTTGCGTGAATTTGCATAAATGACATGCTAAAATTGTTTATTTCATAACTAATTAACTGTAGCTCTGAATTAAATATTCTATATATGTAAATTGATTAGAAAAATGTGTCGATTAACATGGTGCACATTACTTTGTTATTTAACAACTTTAACATTGTGTTTTAGGTGGAATAGTACCAATTTCGCAAATTGCATATGGGGTTTTTCCGGAATCGTTATGTGTTATTTCTGGCCTCATTTAATCTTGCCTAGATGGGTAGTTGCATTATGCTTCACATATTGCCATGTTAAATAACATTTAATCTTGTCATGTACATAAACGGAAGTGAACGAAATAATTTAATGTGGAGTTTGTCAATGTGCAACTCGTTGCATATTGAGCTTCATCTAATGTGTAGTGATTGTTTGTGCATTTTGCCATGTTATGCCTATTTAAACCGGACATGCATCATACTTGATTTTGCATCATTCCATACTTATGCTTATGTGTTTACCGTGTTGTTTGCTTCTTTCTAGTTATGCTTTTTCTCGATAGTTCTGATATCGTTGCGAGTGTGAGGATTCATTTGTCTATGTTGGTTCGTCTACTCTATGGATTCGATCTTCTTCCAAGTGGGATTTCAGGCAAGATGATCATTATCTTGGCTATGACTACTATCTTTGTTTGCTGGTTGTCTCGATGCTATTGCTATGTCACGCTACCTACCACTTGTTTGTCCGCCTCCCAATGTGCCATGATAAGCCTTAACTCCCACCTTCCTAGAAAATCGTTGTTTGGTTATGTTACCGCTTTGCTTAGCCCCTCTTATAGCGTTGCTAGTTGCATGTGCAGTTGCAGGTTGTTCCATGTTGAGACATGGATATCATGGGATATCACAATATCTCTTATTTAATTAATGCATCTATATACTTGGTTGTGTGTGGAAGGCTCGACCTTTTGCCTGGTGTTTTGTTCCATTCATGCCGCCCTAATTTCCGCCATACCGGTATTATGTTCCTTGAGTAGCGTTCCTAACACGGTTGGGGTTTATGGCCCCCCCCCTAGACAGTTCGATTTGAATTAAACTCTTCCAGCAAGACCTAATTTTGGTTTTAAATTTGCCTAATAACAACTAAAACTTGCATGGAGACTTGTTGACTCCCGTGGATAATTAATCAATGACCCGGGCCAATGGTCCTTATGAGTGTTGGTTCAAAACAGAGCACCTTGTGGCACCCCCTTGCAAACTTGGGTCTCAGTTAATAGTAAGCTTCACTTATCCGTAGTGTCCTGAGAACGAGATATGTGACTCCTATCGAGACCATCGACACATCGGGAGGTCTTGCTGGTTTTCTTTTACCATTGTCGAAATGTCTTGTGCATCGGGATTCCTAGGATACTTTGAGCTATCTCGAGGTTGAGGTCTTTCCAACGCTGATCGTGAGAGTTTGTGATGGACTAAGTTGGGACACCCCTGCAGGGTTATATCCTCCAGAAAGTCGTGCCCGCGGTTATGTGGCGACTTGAAAATTTATAATATCTGGTTGTAGAGAACTTGACACTAAATTCAAATAAAATACACCAACCGCGTGCATAACTGTGATCGTCTCTTTTCGAGGGAGTTCGGGAAGAGAACATTGTGGGGTTATGTTTGACTTGTAAGCGGGTGTTCAGGATCACTTCTTGATCAATACTAGTTCACGTCCGTTATGCATAGTTTAATCTTCTTACTCTTGTACTCATAAGTTAGCCACATAAAAATGCTTAGTGCTTGCGGCAACCTCATCACTTAACCATTTCATACCCATTAAGCTTTGCTAGTTTTGATAGCCATGGTATTGAGATTGCTGAGTCCTCATGGCTCACAAATTACTACAACAACAGATGCATATACAGATAAAGCAATGCTTTGACGTGAGAGCGATGCATGTTTTCTTTTGGAGTTCTTATGCCGCTTCTCCCTCTTCTTCTTCTTCTTCTTCTTCTTCTTCTTCATCTTCGCCGTCGTCGATCATAGGATGGTTTCCTTGTTGGCAGCCTACGACTAGCATGGTGCACTACAAAAAAGACACATCTGAGAAATTATGGGCCGAACGAATTTTTTCCTGTCATGCTTATGACACTTCTATGACGATAATTGTGATAAAAACATGTATCATCATAGATGTGGTGGGCTCCTACATCTATGACAAAAAAATCATGACATAAAATGGTCTTTTCATCCTGGGCGGGTCGTAAACGCACCTGCATGACATTCTTTGGGCCGTCCATGACGGAAAATAATAATGGTAGAAGCGAGGGCGAGGAAAATATTGGGGAGTTACCGGTTACGGTGGGTGGTCGAGGCCGAGCGATGCGTTGTCGTTTGCGTGTTTCTCTCTTGTACACATGTGTGTGCGAGGCGTTGGCTCTAACTGAACCCGAGCGACTGCACTAGCTATGTTACTGAACCTGAGCGATCGGTCGATCCCTTGGCTGTTAAGTGAACCTGAGCAATTCATTCACCGCTGCTGCTGACTGCACCAGAGCGATTCCTTCACTGTTGTTGCTAATTGAACCCGAGCAATTGATCGTTGCTGCTGCTTACTAAAGCTGATTGAGCCTCCGTGCGAGATGTAGCCAGCCGGTGTTGGGTTGCCTCTCGATGATCAGTGACCATTGCTACCATGCACTGTATGTAGAACGAGTCGAGATGTGTGAGTCGAGCCGGTTGGTTGGCTGTGGATGTACAGTTCCCGATGGGGGTTGGATGAACAAGACCCCGTAGTAGTAGGCCGTTGCCACTGGATGAACAGGACCCCGAGGAGGCCGCCACACCCCATCCGGTTGAGGGTGGATGAATAGGACCATGTGGAGGCTCTATGAACAGTAGTTGGTGGAGGCTGGATGAACAGTAGCCTGTGGATGAACAATGGCTGGTGGAGGCAGGAGGAAGATGCGGTGGATGAAAAACAGTAGGTGGAGACTAGAGGAAGTCGACGATGGATAAACAGTAGCTCGTGGAGGTTGGAGCGAGGCGGTATATGGTGGATGAAAATTAGCCCGTGGAGTCCCCTTTTGCGGTATGCCACACCCCTCCCGATTAACAAGACCCTGTTTCGACCGTAAGCGCTCCAACAGAAGTCCGTTTCCTCCGTTTCGTGGTACGCCACACCCCTCCCGATGAACATGACCCAATTTCGACCATAGGCGCTCCAACAGAAGTCTGTTTTCTTTGTTTTGCAGTATGCTAGACCCCTCCCAGTGAACAGGATCCCGTTTCGACCATAGGCAGTCGAACAGAAGGCCGTTCCCTCTGTTCTGCGGTACTCCAGGCCCTATTTCGGCTGTTCCGTCCAAGCTAGTTGGCTCCCAATGAACAAGACGCATTTCGTTGCCTCTTGATGAACACGGCGCAATTTCTCCATTCTGACCCAGTCGGTTGGCTGCTGATGAATATGATGTTGTTGCTGCCGTCCCCTTCCTCTTCATGTACACACGCCCTGGCCATACATATGCATGAGTATGTGTTTGAGACCTTGTCTGTATGTACATACGTGTACACGGTTTACAAGGGACTGCCTGAGCTGCTACGTCGGGGGCTCTACTACTACACGTGTCACTTCTTGCTCGGCCACGGTTCATCGTTGAGACAGATCGATCCATCAGTATGTATGTACACGTTCATGACCAGACAGACAACGATACGTATGCTTCGACTGAGTGGGTCCCAGCTGTCAGGGAGGATAAGGACGCACTTCCTTCCGTACGAAGCTATAGCTGGTGGGTCCCAGCTATCAGGGAGAGGAATAATTTTTTTCCATGTAATATGGAGGCACTTCCTTGTGTTCAAAGATGAAGCTGGTGGATCCAACTGTCAGCCTCACCGACTACAGTCCTCTTTCGATGACTGTCGTTTGTTGACCCTGTTGATCAGGCCGTGCCGAGAGCATCAAGGCGGTGGACGACGACGAGGCCTAGGAAGGGAACGACGCAGAGACACGAGGAAGGTGGATTCCCACGCGGAGGGGAGTACGAGGGTTCACTAGCTCAGGTGTGGTGTAAGGTTGTCGTCGCTGGAGAATAACAGGGGGTGTGGGTGAGTAGAGGGAAGGACTGGCCAGTGGTGGGAGTAGGGTGGGGCGGTTATGCCTGCATGGCATCACAACCGTCCACCGGAGGCGGGAGGAGGTAGTACGGCCGAAGCTGGTTTGGGCGGCTGGAACAAACAGATTAGTGGTTGAAGAAGCAACACGACGATTGGATTAACATTCAACGGTCACCTCTTTTATGCATGACTAAGATAGCTTTGTATTTCTCTCTGATCTATTGATTTGGTTTTGCCAACTAGATTTAGTTTTCTTTCCATGGGAGAGGTGCTTTGTAATGGGTTCAATCTTGCGGTGCTTATTCCCAAAGACGGAAAGGGACATATGACACATATTTGTATTGTTGCCATTAAAGATAAAAAGGTGGGGTTTATTCATATTTATTGGATCTATCCTTCTACATCATGTCATCTTGCTTAAGGCCTTACTCCGTTCTTGTCAACTTAATACACTAGATGCATGCTGGATAGCGGTCGATGTGTGGAGTAATAGTAGTAGATGCAGGCAGGAGTCGGTCTACTTGTCACGGACGTGATGCCTATATTCATGATCATTGCCTTAGATATTGTCATAACTATGCGCTTTTCTATCAATTGCTCAATAGTAATTTGTTTACCCACTAATGATGACATGTACCTAGGGTAGGGTCTTAGGCTTGCCCTAGACACCCTACCCTAGGCCACTGCCCTAGAGTCAAAGACATTCAAAGACCAAAAGAAAATACCGATTGAAACAACCCCTAAATGGAATCCACTCGACGAAGTATTCCACTCGGATATCCCAATTCCACTCGACCATTGTAATGCCACTTGACCATATGAAGAATCACTCGGAGCATAGAAGGCCAACAGTCCCCCAGGATGGCAATGGTCAGACATTCAATCCGTAGTCATAAAGATAATTAATAGCAGGCGTTACCAGTAACGCCCCTGTCTTAATTCACATTGAACCCTATGTAACCGAGGGCTGGAGGGGCCTGGCGCACTCTATATAAGCCACCCCCTCCTCTGGCACACGGGTTTGCACCCTCTGTAACTCTCACACATAATCCAGTCGACAAGCCTCCGAGGCACCAAGACGTAGGGCTGTTACCTCCTCCGAGAGGGGCCTAAACTCGTAAAACTTGCGTGTATAACCTCACCGTAGCTAGGGCCTTGCCTCCTCCTACGTACCCCTTACTCTTACTGTCAGACTCACTCCCACGACAGTTGGCGCCCACCATGGGGCCGGCGTCTTAGCGACTTCTGGTGAGGTTGCAGTTTTTCTGATCCCCACCAACATGGTTTCTGGCAGTGGTTTGGCTTTGGGCCATGAGATCCGTCTCGGTGCGCTCGTATTCATCACTGATGACTCCGCTTGGCTCCAAGAAGGCCCCCTCAACGTCGAGGCCCTTCCCATCCGCGGGATGGCACACTTCCACGCGAGCACCTGCAGTTTCCTGCTGCGGTAATCGTTGACCCAGTATAGGTCGGCTCCTGCAACGTCCATGCTCCTCGCTGTATGCCGTCACAAGCGATCGATCGATCGCGGCTCCAGTCGTGGGTGAAGCAGGTGGTGGCTCGCCAGTCGACCACCTCTCAAGTCGCGGCAATCAAGCCCGACGAATCTCTCTATGGGCCATTCGATCTGTCGACTAGTTCCGCGAACACAATTTCCGAGTGCGAAAGCAGTGACCCTGTGACGGAAGTCCTCTTGGTCGACTCACATCGCAGCCCGCCCAGGTTCCATCGCAGCGGAGGTGGCGGCAACGGTGACGGCCCGTCGTACGATCATGACGAATATCATCCCCAAGCCCTCACTTCGGAGCAGAGGGAAGAGCTGCATCGCCGCAACGTGGAGGCGCTCCAGATCCCCATCATTGGGGAGACCTCTGAGGCTCGGGCCTTGGAGGCTGCACGCCTGGTCACCTTGGCTAAGCGCGCGCGTTTGGAGAATATCCAACATTCACTCGATGAACGTGCCCGTCAGCGGATCCTTGGATCCAGTCGACGGCCACGACAACTATTTCCGCCTGAACCTCAGGTATACCGCACTCCGGTCCAAAATCTAGCAGCTGTGGCACGTATAGCAGAGTCAATTCAGCCGTCTCGTTCAGAAGTTGGTAGAGGTTTACTATAGATCCGAGTGCTGCACTGAGTGGCGGGTGAACAGAACTCAGCTGTTTCTCAGTCGCGCAATAGAATCCATAGCAGATTTGTGGTTGAAGATACAGTTCAGTCGGCACATAGCCCAAGCACGCCTCCGCGGCGTGAAGATTGTGGTTACCGCCAAGATTAGTACCTTGGTCAGGGCTACGAGCAGTTTGATCCTCGTGATGACCGTCGTCGAGTGCCTATGCCTCCTCTAAGAGGCGGGTCATACGCGCACCGGCGGTATGATGACATGCGCCCGTATGGTGATGAGCGGAGAGCTCCAATCGACCCAAGAGGGCCTGGATTTGATGCAAGGTCTGTTCTTATTCAGGGTTTGGTCGACAGAGGCAGAGCACATAGGGAAGGTCAGGAAAGAGATCGTCCAGTCAATAGCAGAGCATTTGTTTTAGGGCCGAGTGTTTCAGGAGGGCCATCAGGGCCGCTGAGATCCCTCCCAACTTCAATTGGCCGCCGGAGTAAACAAGTTCACCGGTGAGTCGAAGCTAGATACTTGGCTAGAGGATTACCGAGTGGCAATTCAGATTGGTGGGGGTAACGACGACGTGGCCATGAAGCACCTCCCCCTGATGCTTGAAGGTTCGGCCAGGCTTGGTTGAATTAGTTGGCCCCTCGGAGTATTCTTTGCTGGGAAGATTTGGCCGGAGTGTTCATCAAAACATTCGAGGGCATGTGCAAGCGACCTACTGGGCTAACCAAACTGCAACATTGCGTTCAGAAGCCGAATGAAACTTTGAGAGATTTCATCCAGAGATGGACTACCCTTCACCATGTGGTGGAAAATGTGTCAGGGCACCAGGCAGTCTGCGCCTTCAAAGAGGGCGTCCGATACAGAGAGCTCATCCTGAAGTTTGGACGATCCGGAGACATGTCTCTGGGCCGAATGATGGAAATAGCCACTCGGTATGCAAATGGTGAAGAAGAAGACTGACTCCATAATGGTAAAGGGAAACCATTTGACCAGGACACCAGAGGTGGAAACACCAGTCGGAAACAGAAGCGTAAAGCAGAAGTTGCAGGTTCCACAGAGGCTGCAGTTCTGAATCAAGGAAAGTTCAAAGGAAAGCCTAAGGGGCCGTGGGTGCCCAAAAAGGTGAAAGATCAGTCAGGCAACAACGTCCTGGATTTACCATGTCATATACACACAAAAAGGACAAAGAGGGTAACCTGATTCTGCCTAAACATACCACTCGACAGTATCGGCTCCTGATGCAGCAGTTCTGAGAGGGCCAGCCCCCGGAGAAGGACTCTGATAAGGAGGAAAAAGAAGAAGAAGATGATGGCTACCCCAATGTAAATGCTACTTTGGTGATTTTTGCTGACGTTGAGAGCAAAAGTCGACTAAAGGTTATCAACAGAGAAGTAAACATGGTTGCTCCGACAACTACGACGTACTTGAAGTGGTTGAAGACTCCCATTACATTCGACCAGTCCGATCACCCAGCACAGGTTGCTACCCCTGGGCGGCAAGCATTGGTGGTTGACCCAGTCATTGGGGGCACCCGACTGACTAAGGTTCTCATGGATGGTGGCAGTGGACTGAACATTCTGTATGCTAAGACCCTCCGAGGGATGGGCATTCTGATGTCCAAGCTTAGTGAGAGCAACATGCGGTTCCATGGAGTCATCCCAGGAAAGAAGGCAGAGTCACTCGGACAGATCGTTCTTGATGTGGTTTTTGGTGATTCCAAGAATTACCGCAAGGACAAGTTGACATTTGAAGTGGTGGATTTTCACAGTGCCTATCAAGCTATTCTAGGCAGACCCGCATATGCTTGTTTCATGGCCCACCCATGTTATGTGTATCTTAAGTTGAAGATGCCTGGATCCAAAGGCATGATCACAGTCACGGGGAATCGACGGAGAGTAGAGGAACGCCTCCAGAAGGGCTGCAAAATTGCTAACGAGCAGATGGCAGCGGTGGAGCTGGAAGAGTACAAGAAAAACGCCGACCCGAGTGATTTGTTGCGGGCTAAGAAACCTGCCTCAGAGTCAGCATTTCAGTTGGTCGGGGAAACAAAGCCAGTCCACATTCACCCGGAAGATCCCTCCGCAGCTCCAACTCACATTTCAACAACACTCGATAGCAAATAGGAAGAAGCACTCATCCAGTTCCTCCGTGAGAACTAGGACATCCTTGTATGGAAGCCATGTGACATGCCAGGTGTACCCAGGGAACTGGCTGAGCTCCATTTGCGTGTCGACCCAAAAGCAAGACTCGTCAAGGAACATCTCTATCGGTCCGCCATGGAGAAAAGGAAGGCAATTGGCGAGGAAGTGGCTCGGCTCCTGTCAGCTAAGTTCATTCGCGAGATATACCACTCCGAGTGGCTCGTGAACATCATCATGGTCCCCAAGAAAGATGATTCACTTCGTATGTGTATCGACTTCAAGCATATCAATCGGGCCTGCCTGAAAGATCATTTTCCTCTCCCCCGCATCGATCAGATTTTCAACTCGACTGCGGGGTGTGAGCATTTGTATTTTTTGGATGCATATTCCGGGTACCACCAGATCCGTCTGTACGGGACCGATGAAACAAAAACGGCCTTCATCACCCCATCCGGGTGTTTTTGCTATGTTACCATGCCTTTTGGTATCAAGAATACTGGTGCGACATTCATGCGCATGATTCAGAAGTGCCTGCTCACTCAAATCAGTCAAAACGTGGAAGCATACATGGATGATATCGTGGTCAAGTCACACAAAGGTTCCGACCTACTGGCTGATCTCGCTGAAACATTTGCCAACCTAAGAAGATATGATATCAAGCTCAATCCATCGAAATGCACATTCGGAGTCCCAGGATGAAAGTTACTCGGTTTTCTCGTTTCCGAACGAGGGATCAATGCAAACCCAGAAAAGATTGGAGCAATTCTCCGAATGAAATGCCATGTGCGTGTGCATGACGTTCAGAAGCTTACTGGTTGTTTGGCTGCATTGAGTCGGTTCATTTCACATCTCAGTGAAAAGGCGTTGCCTCTTTACCGATTGATGAAGAAATCTGATACTTTCGAGTGGACTCCCGAAGCTGAAACATCGTTTCTAGAGCTCAAAATCCCTGCTTTCCACCCAGTCGGTGCTTGCTGCCCCAGTCAGCAAAGAGCCTCTATTGTTGTATATCGCAGCCACTAGACAGGTTGTCAGCACAGTGCTCATGGTCGAGCGGGAGGAAGACGGCAAAGCCAACAAAGTTCAGCGCCCAGTATATTACATCTCTGAAGTCTTGACTCCGTCCAAGCAAAGGTATCCGCATTACCAGAAGCTAGTCTATGGAATTTATCTGACCACGAAGAAAGTTGCACATTACTTCGCCGACCACTTTATTTCAGTCATCAGCGATGCTCTATTGTCAGAAATTTTGAACAATCGAGATGCAATCGGTTGAGTGGCCAAATGGGGATTGAACTCCTTCCTCTGGATATCAAGTTCGAAGCAAAAAAGGCGATTAATTCTCAAGCAATTGCAGATTTCTTGGCCAAGTGGATTGAGTGGCAACAACCGACTCAAGTTCACTCGGAACACTGGACCATGTTCTTTGATGGATCTAAAATGTTGAATGGTTCTGGTGCCAGAGTGGTTCTAGTATCCCCAAGAGGCGACAAGCTCAGTCACGTTCTCCAGATTCATTTTGATTCCTCCAATAATGAAGCTGAGTACGAAGCACTTTTGTATGGGTTGCGTATGGCCACTCACTCGACGTCCGTCGCCTGATGGTTTATGGCGACTTAGATTTGGTAATCAATCAAGTGATGAAGGAGTGGGATATCAGGAGCCCTGCCATGACTGGATACTGCAATGCAGTGTGAAAATTAGAAAAGAAGTTTGAAGGGTTGGAGCTCCACCACATTCCCCGACTCAAGAATCAAGCAGTTGATGATCTGGCGAAGATAGGTTCCACTCGGAAGCCTATTCCCAGTAATGTGTTCTTGGAGCACCTCCACACCTCATCAGTATAAGAAGATCCCTTTACGGAAGAGCCTCCACAACCAATAAGTTCAACCAATCTGACTGAAGTTGAAGTGCCAGCGGTGGTCGACCTGATCATGGAAGTTTTAGCAATCACCCCCGACTGGACAGTGCCATACATTTCTTATCTGCTCAGGTAGGAGCTTCCAGAGGATGAGGATGAGGCTCGTCAGATCATCCGCAGATCCAAAGCCTTTATAGTTATAGGTGGACAGCTTTTCAGAGAAAGTGTAACTAGTGTAGCTCAATGATGTATCTCTCTAGAGGAAGGTCGACTAATCTTGAACGAGATTCACTCGAGGACCTGTGGTCACCATGAATCCTCTCGGACCATCGTGGCTAAAGCATACGGAGCTGGATTCTATTGGCCACGGGCGAACGAAATGGTGAAAGATATAGTTGACAAGTGTGAAGGTTGCCAGTTTTACTCAAACATGTCCCACAAACCTACATCAGCTCTGAAGACTATCCCACTCGTCTGTCCATTTGTGGTGTGGGGACTAGACATGGTTGGGCCTTTGAGAACCGACAGAAGTGGTTTCACTCATTTGCTCGTGGCAGTCGACAAGTTCACTAAGTGGATTGAAGCAAAACCTATCAAGAACTTAGACTCAAGTACGGCCATTAGTTCCATCAAAGAATTGGTGTTCTGATATGGGGTTCCACACATCATCATTATGGACAATGACTAAAACTTTGATTCTGATGAGTTCAGAGCATATTGTGCTTCCAAAGGCACTCGGGTCAATTACGCATCCATTGCGCAACCGTAGTCGAATGGGCAAGCTGAAAGAGCAAATGGTTTGATCCTCCAAGGGTTGAAACCCCGATTGATGCGCGACCTCAAGCATGCACATGGGGGTTGGGTGACCAAATTACCATCCGTTCGGGTGGGATTAAGGACGACTTCCAATAGGTCAACTGGTCGAACCCCTTTCTTCATGGTGTACGGGGCCGAAGCCGTGCTTCCGAGTGATTTGCCGCACAACGCCCCTCGAGTGGAACTTTTCTCAGAGGTCGAAGCAGAGCAAGCACGAACATATGTTGTTGACCTTCTGGAAGAGGAACGAGAGATGGCGTTGATCTAGTTGACCATTTATTAGCAAGACCTTCGTCGATTCCATGCCCGAAACATCAAAGGTCGAGCATTTCAGGAAGGAGACCTTGTGCTCTGAGTGCATCAGTAGAAACCTCACAAGCTTGCCCCTGCTTGGGAAGGACCCTTCATCATCACCAAGGTACTCCACAATGGGCCATATCATCTTTACAATGTAGCCAAGTGATACGTCCATTTTGGATCATGCTTTTATATCGATATTTATTGCATTATGGGCTGTTATAACACATTATGTCACAATACTTATGCCTATTCTCTCTTATTTTACAAGGTTTACATGAAGAGGGAGAATGCCGGCAGCTGGAATTCTGGGATGGAAAAGGAGCAAATATTAGAGACCTATTCTGCACAACTCCAAAACTCCTGAAACTTCACTGGAGCATGTTTTGGAATATAAAAAATACTGGTGAAAGAATTTACCAGAGGGGGCCCACACCCTGGCCACGAGGGTGGGGGCGCGCCCTACCCCCTGCCTCGTGGGCCCCCTAGCAGGCCTCCGATGCCCATCTTCTGCTATATGAAGTCTTTCGTCCGAGAAAAAATCATAAGCAAGCTCACGGACGAAACTCCGCCGCCATGAGGAGGAACCTTGGCGGGACCAATCTAGGGCTCCGGCGGAGCTGTTCTGCCGGGGAAACATCCCTCCGGGAGGGGGAAATCATCACCATCGTCATCATCATCGATCGTATCATCGAGAGGGGGTCAATCTCCATGAACATCTTCACCAGGACCATCTCATCTCAAACCCTAGTTCATCTCTTGTATCCAATCTTTGTCTCAAAACCTCATATTGGTACCTGTGGGTTGCTAGTAGTGTTGATTACTCTTTGTAGTTGATGCTAGTTGGTTTATTCAGTGGAAGATTATATGTTCAGATCCTTTATGCATATTAATACCCCTCTGATTATGAACATGAATATGATTTGTGAGTAGTTACTTTTGTTCCCGAGGACATGGGAGAAGTCTTGCTATAAGTAGTCATGTGAATTTGGTATTCGTTCGATATTTTGATGAGATGTATGTTGTCTATCCTCTAGTGGTGTCATGTGAACGTCGACTATATGACACTTCACCATTGTTTGGGCCTAGAGGAAGGCATTGTGAAGTAATAAGTAGATGATGGGTTGCTAGAGTGACAGAAGCTTAAACCCTACTTTATGAGTTGCTTTGTAAGGGGCTAATTTGGATCCATATGTTTCATGCTATGGTTAGGTTTACCTTAATACTTCTTTTGTAGTTGCGGATGCTTGCAAGAGGGGTTAATCATAAGTGGAATGCTTGTCCAAGGAAGGGCAGTACCCAAGCACCGGTCCACCCACATATCAAATTATCAAAGTACCGAACGCGAATCATATGAACGTGATGAAAACTAGCTTGACGATAATCCCCATGTGTCCTCGGGAGCGCTTTCCTTTATATAAGAGTTTGTCCAGGCTTGTCCTTTGCTACAAAAAGGATTGGGCCATCTTGCTGCACCTTATTTACTTTTATTACTTATTACCCGTTACAAATTACCTTATCACAAAACTATCTATTACCGATAATTTCAATGCTTGCAGAGAATACCTTACTGAAAAATGCTTATCATTTCCTTCTGCTCCTCCTTGGGTTTGACACTCTTACTTATCGAAAGGACTACGATAGATCCCCTATACTTGTGGGTCATCAAGACTCTTTTCTGGCGCCGTTGCCGTGGAGTGAAGCGCCTTTGGTAGGTGGAATTTGGTAAGGAAACATTTATATAGTGTGCTGAAATTTACTGTCACTTGTTACTATGGAACATAATCCTTTGAGGGGCTTGTTCAGGGTATATTCACCCGGACCAGTAGAGAAAAGAGTTGCTCCTCAACCTAGTGAAAATGTTTACTTTGAAATTCCTTCGGGTATGATAGAGAAACTGCTAGCTAATCCTTTTACAGGTGATGGAACATTACATCCCGATTTGCACCTAATCTATGTGGATGAAGTTTGTGGATTATTTAAGCTTGCAGGTATGCCCGAGGATGTTATCAAGAAGAAGGTATTCCCTTTATCTTTGAAGGGAAAGGCATTGACATTGTTTAGGCTATGTGATTATATGGGATCATGGAACTACAACCGATTGAAATTGGAATTTCATCAGAAGTTTTATCCTATGCATCTTGTTCATCGTGATCGTAATTATATATATAATTTTTGGCCTCGCGAAGGAGAAAGCATCGCTCAAGCTTGGAGGAGGCTTAAGTCAATGTTATATTCATGCCCCAATCATGAGCTCTCAAGAGAAATTATTATTCAAAAAATTTATGCTCGGCTCTCTCTCAATAACCGCTCCATGCTTGATACTTCTTGTACTGGTTCTTTTATGATGAAGATTGTTGAATTCAAATGGGATTTATTGGAGAGAATTAAATGCAACTCTGAATATTCGGATCTCGACAAAGGTAAGGAGTCAGGTATAACCCCAAAGTTTGATTGTGTTAAATCTTTTATGGATACCGATGCCTTTCGTGAATTTAGCACTAAATATGGACTTGACTCTGAGATAGTAGCTTCTTTCTATGAATCCTTTGCTACTCATGTTGATCTCCCTAAGGAGAAGTGGTTTAAATATAATCCTCCCATTGAAGTAAAAGTAGTTGCACCTATTAAAGTTGAAGAAAAGACTATCACTTATAATGTTGATCATGTTGTTCCTACTGCTTATATTGAGAAACCACCTTTCCCTGTTAGAATAAAGGATCATGCTAAAGCTTCAACTGTGGTTCGTAAGAGTAATACTAGAACACCTACACGCTCTGAGCAAATTAAAGTTGAACCTACTATTGCTATGGTTAAAGATCTCTTGGCTGATAATATTGAGGGGCATGTTTTTTTACTTCTGTGATGAAGCTGCTAGAATTGCTAGACCACACACTAAAAATAAACATAGACCAGTTGTAGGCATGCCTGTTATTTCTATTAAAATAGGAGATCATTGCTATCATGGGTTATGTGATATGGGTCCTAGTGCGAGTGCAATACCTCATTCCTTATACAAACAAATTATGCATGATATTGCACCTGGTGAGATAGAGGAAATAGATGTTACAATTAAGCTTGCCAATAGAGATACTATTTCACCAGTTGGGATTGTTAGAGATGTTGAAGTCTTGTGTGGTGTCGGTGTCAAAACCGGCGGATCTCGGGTAGGGGGTCCCGAACTGTGCATCTAGGCGGATGGTAACAGGAGACAGGGGACATGATGTTTTACCCAGGTTCGGGCCCTCTTGATGGAGGTAATACCCTACGCCCTGCTTGATTGTTCTTGGTAATATGAGTAGTACAAGAGTTGATCTACCACGAGATCGAAGAGGCTAAGGTATGATTGTTGTCCTTGGTCCTACGGACTAAACCCTCCGGTTTATATAGACACCGGAGGGGGCTAGGGTTACACAGAGTCGGTTACAAGGAAGGAGATCTACATATCCGTATTGCCAAGCTTGCCTTCCACTCCAAGGAGAGTCCCATCCAGACACGGGGCGCAGTATTCAATCTTGTATCTTCATAGTCCATCAGTCCGGCCAAAGGATATAATCCGGCTATCCAGATACCCCCTAATCCAAGACTCCCTCAGTAGCCCGTGAAACAGGCTTCAATGACGATGAGTCCGGCGCGCAGATTGTCTTCGGCATTGCAAGGCGAGTTCCTCCTCCAAATACTTCATAGAAGATTTTGAACACGAGGATCGTGTCCGGCTCTGCAAAACAAGTTCCACATACAACCGTAGAGAGAATAATATTTTCACAAATCTAATCTGTCGACGCATTCCGCAGTGTGACATCACACCACAGCCAGGTCATCGTTCGAATCGTTTTTCACAACCAACCTTAGCGTGTTTCGCGAGGCGGTTTCCTTGGCATGTATTGTCGAAGTAGAGATCGTGTCCCCTTATTATGGGATTCCCATCAATACGGACGTGGGTAGCCCAACCGCGCCATCAATTACGGCGCTTGGGGGATAAGCGAGTTTTACCAAGCTGGTGGGGGCGCATAGTTTCGTCCGCCCTTATAAACGGATAAGGGTTCACCTTTTTCTACCCACACCTTCTTCCTCCTTGCTCATCCATTCTCGCGCACTCGAGCTCCAGCGCCCAAGTCCACATCCTTCTCCTCAACCCTCTCCAAACATGTCCGGAGCGGGAGGCAAGTGGATGGTCTCCTCCGTTACGGAGGGAGACATCAAAAAGCTGCACGAGGCCGGATACTTAGCCGCGGATATTGCGCATCGGCTACCAGCTGCGGGGCAGATTGTCCCTACCCCGGAACCTTACGAAAGGGTGGTTTTCCTCACCCACTTCGGACGCGGACTAGGGTTTCCCCTCCATCCATTCGTCCGCGGCCTTATGTTCTATCATGGGCTGGACTTCCATGATCTAGCTCCGAATTTCATCCTCAACATCTCGGTGTTCATCGTCATGTGCGAGGCTTTCCTCCGCGTCTGGCCCCACTTCGGCCTGTGGCTGAAGACCTTCAATGTCAAACCGAAGGTAGTAGGCGGCCAACAAGCGGAATGCGGCGGAGCCATGGTGGGCAAAATGCCCAACGTTACATGGCTCGAGGGCTCCTACGTGGAGACCATAAAGGGGTGGCAATCGGGGTGGTTCTACATCACCGAGCCGTGCGACACCAACTGGGTGGTGGCCCCCGAGTTTCGATTCGGAATCCCCACGCGACTCACTTCCTGGAAGGAGAAGGGCCTGTCCTGGGGCTCATCGGTGGAGCTGGACGGACTCCAGAAGTGTATCCGGAACATGATAGGCAAGAAACTCAAGCTTGTCAACATAGTCCAGGTCATGCTCTTCCGCCGGATCCTCCCGTGTCAACGACGGGCTTTCAATTTATGGGAGTTCGACCCGGCCCAGCACCAGACTCTACGCGAGCTCTTCGACACGATGCATAAGGACGTTTGGAAGGTGCTGTTCAAGGGCGGCGAGGCCCCCCTCCCCTTCTGAGGACCGCGGGCTAAGCACGATGCGCCCTGCGAATCCGGTAAGTTCTGTACACCTCATAGGGTATTTATTTTCCATAGTTTAACCATGTGCGGGGTCTGAGCTCCCATGCCTTTGACAGGACTGGGTGGAGACATCAGAGCAGATTGACTGTCCGGCCCCTCTGCTCGAAGACCCTGCAGACGCTCTCTTGACGGAGATGCGGACTCCGACTCCTTATGAGGTGCCGAAGAAGAAGATCAAGAAGAAGGCCACGGGAACCTGAAAGAGTTCCCAGCGCCAGGTGGTATCGGACTCATCGTCCGATAACTTCAAGATGCACTCCTCTCGTGAAAACGAGGAGGGGGAAGATGACGGTTCTCCCCCTCCAGCCGGGGGAGGCAGGAAAAGGAAGGCCGCCCCAACCGGGGAGACCGGAGGGTCCAAGAAGGGAAGGACTCTCCTTCCGGTCTGTTCCACCATCGCCGCCGACAATGAAGACGAGTGGTTACTCAGGGCCAAGCCCCTGGCGAAGTCATAAGTATTCGGATACCAGAGTAACTCATAGCATACTTTTATTGCACCGCTTCTCCTAACGTCGAATATGATCATGCAGTCCGCCCTGAGCCCGCATCGACGTATCCTCGTCGGACGGTTCCTTGGACTCGTCGGATATGAATAGTGAGTCACTTCCAACCGCCTCCTCTCCTCGCCCTACGGACAATGTCGAGGTATTGTCTCAAGGGGCACCGAACCAAGGGGAGGTAGTCCTGGAGGCGCTTCAAGGCAACCTTCCGGACTCCAGGCGCAAAGGGAGCAAGACTCCCAAGGGCTCCAAGTTCGGCCCTCAGCCGAACACCGCGTCGGAACCTCCAGTGGTTCCAGACTCCGGCAGGCGGCCCCCTTCCAAGAGGGGCAAGCCGCCTGTGCCGGTGACCTCTGTCCATCCAGAGGCACCGGACAACCTGTTGGGAGCGCTTCGTGGCGCTTCCATCGATGAAGAGCACCGCACTATTATGAGTGCGGTGATCAAGAAGGTTCAGTCCGCCAAGAGCGGACTGACTGAAGCCTGTGCCAGCCTTCTAACAGGCTTTGAGGTAAGTATTTAAAATATAGGAAAATATTACCGCATAGACAGTAGCCCCTGATGCTCTGTTTAGTGTTCACAAAGAAAAGCCGAATAGAGGATCAAATAATATCTGCAGGAGTCTTGTCGGGGTAAATAGCCATGGGTAGCCCAGCCGGCTTCCCCTGGCCCCTCAGAAAAAATTATGAGCCCATCCGACTCATAAGAAGACTCAAGACCTGGGCCGCCTCCCCCCTAGCCGACTACCTTCCTAGCCGGCTTCGGGGGCGGCCCGCCCTTTACCCTCATGAAGAAAGCTGTGGAGGGCCGGCTACGGCAAGGCCGGCTACAGCCAGGCCGGCTCCCATAAAAGCAGTCAACGCCATACCCGCAATGTACGCGTCCACTCTGCGATGATGAAGCGGGGCGTGGCAACAGTGGAGCCTGCCACCCCCAAAACCCGGAGCACGCCTGGTACAGCGCGCCGTGCAGGCAGCCACGGCCCGCCCGGCGCGGCACTGTAGCCACGGTGGCTCTGACGCCATCCACGACGGGCCGCCAGCGTGGCCCCCGAGGCGATGGGCCCCTTCGGGCAGAGAGATGCCGAAGGCGGCCGCACCTCCTCTCAAGCCGGCAAGATAGAGGGCCGGCTTCACATAGCCGGCCTGCCACCCTCCTCGAAGGAGACGCCCATTAAGGAGACAAGATGCGGCGGGGCTACAGTAATCGCCCGCCAAGGCGGCATTACTGTAGCCACGCTTACCCCGACCAAGCCTGCGTCAACAACACGGAGCAACAGTAACCAGCTGCCGACCAGGCCCTGGCCGGTGGGGCCGGCCTGTCGACCCAGGAGCCGGCAGTCGGCGGGACCCACCAGCCGGCGGGCCCCAGAAGCCGGCGGAGAAGCCGGCGAGCATAGTCACAGACAGCTGGGCCCAGCGCCCAGTCGGATTACCATTGTACCCCCGGGGGGTAGGCCTATATAAACCCCTCGGTGCACCCATGCAAAGGGTTGGACTCTCATTCTAGACCTAGACACTACACAAGGAGAGAAAGCAGGCTGAGCCGAGCCCTTCTTCCTCCTTCCACCCAAAACAGCTCAAGGAGCATTGTAGCTACTTGTTCACCTAGTAACCATGCGGAGACCCCGTAGAGCAGCAGTAGGGGTGTTATCTCCCCGGAGAGCCCTGAAGCTGGGTAAGATTCGCCGGCGTGCATGTCTTCGCCTCATCCCGTTTCCAGGCACCGGCGATGTTCTATTGGCCCCCGCAATGATAAGCCACCCGTTGGCATATGTCGCTCCTACCACCCGACATTTGGCGCCCACCGTGGGGCCAGGTGCACCGTCGTCCGGAGACCTGTTCTGGACGGGAACCCTTTTCCTTCCCCGCGAGCGTAGCCAGCCTGGCTCGCTCGATGGCGCTTGCCGCGACGTGCTGCATGGTGTCACCAACATCTGCGCGGCTAGCGGCCTCGCTGACCTGTTCGACAAGGTCCGCATCTCCGACGAGCTTGCCTCCGGTGCGGGCACTGATCACCTCGCCAACCTCCTCGCCCAGCTCCACGTCTCCAGCGAGCCTGCTGCGGATTTGGAGTCGGTTGGCTCGACCGACCCGATGCCTGTCGACTCCGACACGGCATCCTACGATACCTTCCCCACCAACGTCACGGTCTACAACGACCCGCTCCGTCCGGCTGGTGATCGCGATTCTGTCGCCCCCGAGGTGATGGTTATCGGCCTTGACGGTCCGACTGACGAGGGCGCCCGCGACGCTCCACTTGCGGCTGCCAAAGACTTGTCTGCCCCCCTTCCGGCTGACGCCAGCGACGAAGTTCTGGAGGCACGCCGCCTCGCCCTCCTCGCGGAGGGCCGGCGGCTAGCCTCCGTAAGACGCCTCACCGAGGCCTACCAGCCCGAAGCTGACCGCGCCGCCTTCGGCACACCGGCTCCGGCTGGCCCTAGCCGGGCTGGCGTTGTCAGGCAACGCGGCGCCGTCATCGCCGACACACTTGGAGTGGATCGCCTGGTCTATGCCACCCCGCTCGAGAACCTGCGCGCCGCCCAGGCGGCCGTAGACGAGCTGGACGGCTTGGAAGCCGAAGACCTCCCTCACATGACGCGGCGCATCCAGCAACTAATCGATGCGGCCGCACGACGACACGAAGACGACGCCTGCGCGGGGAGCCCTCCCCCGCGCCGCGAACACGGTGCGACTTCTCGGCCGCCGACTACGAGCAACACCCGCGCGCGGCGCGAGAAAGAGCCGGCTTCCAGCCGAAGCCGGACCCAAATCTCCATCGAGCGAGACGCGGACGGCCGCCCCCGAGCCATGGAATGGCGGGGCACCCCGCCTCTGCCTCGAGCTCGCGGAGAGAGATATCCTACCCCGCCTCCAGTGGCTCACCCGACTCTCAGCGGCCGGCTTGGTTGCCACGAGGGAGTCGGCAAAAACGACGCCCGCCACCGGATCGACCGCCTGGCCCGATCCTTGGCGCTACAAGAAGAAGACAATGTCAGCCCGCCTTGCTTTGGCCCCCGCATCCGCGACGAGCCCTTCCCCAAAGGGTTCTCGCTCCCAAGAGACACACCCAAGTACAACGGCTCGGTGAAGCCGGAAGATTGGCTGACCGACTACTCCACAGCCGTCAGCATCGCCAATGGCAACCGGCGCGTTGCCGTAAAATACGTGCCCCTCATGCTGCAAGGCACGACACGGACTTGGCTTAACAGCCTCAAGCCCCTCAGCATCAACAGCTGGGTGGATTTCACTGAAGCCTTCGTTCGCAACTTCACCAGCACCTACAAGCGGGCTCCCAAGCCCAGACAGCTCTCCCTGTGCGTACAGGGCCCAGCCGAGTCCACTCGCGACTACCTCACGCGTTGGGCCGAGCTCCGCAACTCCTGCGAAGGGGTGCATGAGGTGCAAGCCATCGAATACTTCACTGCCGGGTGCCGAGAGGGCACCCTCCTCAAGCACAAGCTTCTCTGCGATGAGCCGACTACCCTCGATGAGCTCCTGAACATCGCCGACAAGTACGCCACCGCCGACTCCTCAATGAAGACTGAGCTCCGGGTGGACGCGTCTGGAAAAGTGCTCAATCCGGCGCCCCAAGCGCCGGCTGGAGACGGCGGCTGACGCCAACACCAGAACGATCAGAAGCGCAAGGGCCCTGCGCTGCCTCCCGCTAGCCGGCAGGTGGCCACGGTCGAAGATACGCCGCCTGAGGGGCGGCCCGCGCCCAAGAAGCCCAAGGGCGGCCGGCCGGCTTGGCAGCCGGCCTTCTCCTACGAGCAAACCCTTGATGCCCCGTGCAAGTTCCACAGCGGCGCGAAGCCGTCCAACCACATGACCCGCAAGTGCAACTGGCTCGCCCGAATCTCCAAGGGCGAAGGGCTCACGCCGACTCCGCCTGCCGGCCCGCCGCCGCCGGCTCCGCCGCCCAAGGCCGCCCGGCCCACAGTCGACGCCATGCAGGACGAGTTCCCTGATGAGCAAGCATCTTATGTTGTCTTCACGAGCCAGCCCGAAGACCGGCGCAGCAAGCGCTGAGAGCAACAAGAAGTCAACGTGGCCGCCACCAACCCAGCCGGCCACATGCACTGGTCCGAGAAACCCATCAGTTGGAGCCGGGCCGACCACCCAGAGGTGATGCCGTCCCCCGGCTCCTATGCATTGGTCCTGGAGGCCACCCTTGCAACGGATACGCGCGCCACACGCTTCTCCCGCGTGCTGATCGACGGTGGGAGCAGCATCAACATCCTATACCGCGACACCATGGAGAAGCTGGGTGTCAAGGCAAAGCATGTTGCGCCGACTCGAACGGTGTTCCACGGCAACGTACCCGGTTTGTCCTGTGCCCCCATCGGCAAGATCAAGATCGATGTACTCTTTGGGGGCAAGGATCATTTCCACCGGGAAGCAATCTGGTTCGAGGTGGTGGACCTGGAGAGCCCTTACCACGCCTTGCTTGGCCGACCCGCCTTGGCCAAGTTCATGGCGGTCCCCCACTACGCTTACCTCAAGATGAAGATACCAAGCTCCAAGGGTGTCATCACCATCGCCGGCGACTACAAGAAGTCCGCCGACTGTGCCGCGGCCAGCAGCCGGCTGGCCGAATCCCTCGTGATCGCATCAGAGAAGAAGACGCTGGGCAGGGTCGTGGCCCTGGCCAGCAAGCAGCTGAACCAACCCGCCGACTCCAAGGAGTATGATGCCCAAGGATCTTTCCAGCCGGCCAAGGAGACCAAGAAGATACAGCTCGACCCCGAGCACCCCGAGAGGTTTGCCGTCATTGGGGCGAGCCTGGATAGCAAATAGGAAGGCGAGCTCGTCGATTTCCTCCATGAGAATCGGGATATCTTTGCATGGTCCCCCAAGGACATGCCAGGTGTTCCGAAGGATTTCGCCGAGCACAAATTGCACGTGCGGGAGGATGCTAAACCAGTCAGGCAGCCCCTCCGCCGACTGTCAGAGGAGAAGAGAAGGATCGTAGGGGAGGAGATAGCCCGGCTTCTCGCAGCCGGCTTCATCATGGAAGTTTTCTTCCCCGAGTGGCTCGCGAACCCGGTTCTCGTGCTGAAAAAGAATAACAAGTGGCGCATGTGTATAGATTACACAAGCCTCAACAAAGCCTGCCCAAAAGATCCCTTCGCTCTGCCCAGGATTGATCAAGTGATAGACTCCACAGCCGGATGCGAGTTGTTGAGCTTTTTGGATGCCTACTCGGGATACCACCAGATAAAGTTGAACCCGGATGACCAACTGAAGACCGCCTTCATCACGCCGTTTGGAGCCTTCTGCTACCTGACTATGACGTTCGGCTTGAGGAATGCTGGCGCCACTTTTCAGCGTTGCATGCAGAAGTGCCTCCTCACACAGCTCGGCAAGAACGCCCACGTTTACGTGGATGATGTTGTGGTGAAGACGGAGAAGCGCGGCACTCTGCTGGAAGACTTGAAGGAGACATTCGAGAACCTGCGCCGGTTCCGGATCAAGCTCAACCCGGAGAAATGCGTGTTCGGAGTGCCAGCCGGCCAGCTCCTAGGCTTTCTGGTCTCCGAACGCGGCATAGAGTGCAACCCTGTGAAGATCAAGGCCATCGAGAGGATGGCGGTCCCAACCAAGCTTAGAGAGATTCAGAAGTTCACCGGGTGCCTGGCCTCTCTAAACCGCTTCATCAGCCGGCTTGGAGAAAAAGCTCTCCCCCTCTACCGGCTCATGAAGAAGAGCACTCACTTTGAGTGGAATGACCAGGCCGACCAAGCTTTCCACGAGCTGAAGAAAATGCTGTCCACGCCGCCTGTCTTGGCGGCACCGACTGAGAAGGAGCCCATGCTCCTATATATTGCCGCCACTAGCCGGGTGGTCAGCACCGTCATTGTGGTCGAACGCCCCGAAGAAGGCCGAGCCCAGCCGGTCCAGAGGCCGGTTTATTACCTGAGCGAGGTGCTGTCCGCCTCGAAACAAAATTACCCACACTATCAGAAGATGTGCTATGGCGTGTACTTCGCCGCCAAG
This sequence comes from Triticum monococcum, assembly GCA_034509565.1. Taxonomy (NCBI): domain Eukaryota; kingdom Viridiplantae; phylum Streptophyta; class Magnoliopsida; order Poales; family Poaceae; genus Triticum; species Triticum monococcum. The sequence goes on from CM067844.1 coordinate 119,768,451, forward strand.
AAGCTGAAGCCGTACTTTCAAGAGCATCCCATCACGGTCGTATGCACCGCCCCGCTGGCCGAGATCATAGGCAGCCGGGATGCATCCGGCCGGGTGGCTAAATGGGCCATCGAGCTGGCCCCCTACACGATCTTCTACCAACCCCGCACCACCATCAAGACGCAAGCGTTGGCCGACTTCCTCGTCGACTGGGCCGAGACTCAGTACTTACCACCAGCGCCCGACTCCACCCATTGGCGCATGCACTTTGACGGATCAAAGATGCGCACCGGCTTGGGAGCCAGCGTCGTCCTTACCTCTCCAAAGGGCGACAAGCTCAGATACATGCTGCAGATCCACTTCGCCGCCTCCAACAACGTAGCTGAGTACGAAGCGCTCATACACGGGCTCCGGCTTGCCAAGGAACTTGGCATCCGCCGGATCCTGTGCTATGGCGACTCGGATTTGGTGGTGCAGCAATCTTCTGGCGACTGGGACGCCAAGGACGCAAACATGGCGAGCTACCGCTTCCTAGTGCAGCAAATCAGCGGATATTTCGACGGGTGTGAATTCCTTCATGTGCCGCGAGCCGACAACGAGCCAGCAGATGCTCTGGCCCGAATAGGCTCCATGCGGCAAGCAATACCAACCGGCGTCGCCCTACAGCGCCTCCTCAAGCCATCAATCAAGCCGTCTCCGGAATCCGACTCCATCTTCGTGCCGCCTAACCCCGAGGAGGCCAGGTCCGGCTCGAAGAATCAAGCAGCCGGCCCGGGGACTTCAATATTCAGCTCGGGGACTGCCGCACCCGGCTCGGGGACTGCGGTAGCTGGCTCGGGGACTGCGGTAGCCGGCCCGGGGACTTCTTCAGCACAGCAAGCGGCGACCGACTCCAGCACTGCATTACCCAGCCCGCCCACCCTGGTGGCTGTGGCCACATTGGTAGCAGAGGAAGTCGCCGCTCCATCATGGCCCAAACCATCCGCAACTTTTTGGTGAACCAAGATCTGCCGGCTGACAAAAACGAAGCAAGACAAGTCCAGCGCCGGGCTGGAGCATACACAATCGTCAACAGAGAGCTTGTCAAGCGCAGCGCCACCGGAGTCTTGCAGCGATGCGTCGAGCAGGAGAAAGGCATCGCGATCCTCAGGGATATACACCAAGGAGAGTGCGGCCACCACGCCGCATCAAGATCACTTGTCGCCAAAGCCTTCCGCCACGGTTTCTTCTGGCCGACTGCTTTGGACGACGCCAAAGAGCTAGTCAAATACTGCAAAGGCTGCCAGCTTTTTAGCTCGCAGCAACACATGCCGGCTTCGGCACTCAAGACCATTCCCATCACCTGGCCCTTTGCCGTCTGGGGATTGGATATGGTGGGCCCATTCAAGACGGCGCGCGGCGGCATGACACATTTGCTCGTCGCTGTCGACAAATTCACCAAGTGGATCGAGGCGAAGCCGATCAAGAAGCTGAATGGGCCGACTGCAGTGACTTTCATTGCAGATATAACAACCCGGTACGGCATACCGCACAACATCATCACCGACAACGGCACGAACTTTGCTAAAGGTGCCTTGGCATGATTCTGCGCCGTGCAAGGTATCCGGCTGGACCTTGCGTCAGTCGCCCACCCGCAGTCAAACGGCCAAGTGGAGCAGGCAAATGGCCTCATTTTGTCCGGCATCAAGCCCCGACTGGTCGTACCTCTGGAGCGTTCAGCCGGCTGCTGGCTCGATGAGCTACCGGCTGTCCTATGGAGTCTGCGTACTACCCCCAACAGATCAACCGGCTTCACCCCCTTCTTCCTTGTATATGGTGCCGAGGCAGTCATCCCAATAGATATCGAGTTCGACTCGCCTCGGGTAACCATGTACACGGAAGCGGAAGCCAAAGAAGCAAGAGAAGACGGCGTCGACGTGCTGGAAGAAGGCCGGCTGTTAGCCCTCAGCCGGTCTGCCATCTACCAGCAGGGTTTGCGCCGCTACCACAGCCGGAGGGTCCGACCAAGATCCTTCCAGGAGGGCGACCTTGTGCTCCGGCTGATCCAGCGAACAGCCGGCCAGCACAAGCTCGCAGCCCCCTGGGAAGGCCCCTTCATCGTCAGCAGAGCCTTAGGCAACGATGCCTACTACCTCATCGACGCGCAGAAGCCGAAGGCACGCAAGAGAGACGACTCCGGCAAGGAGTCGGAGCGACCATGGAACGCAAATCTCCTTCGGAAGTTTTATAGTTAAAATGCAGTATGTATTATGCCCACTTTTGTATTAAGTACGAAACAGTAGGCTCCCCGAGAAAGACCCGGGGACTGCCATCCTTTATTTTATGAATGAAAGTTATCATGCGTATGATATCACCTGTTCATTTATTTTGTCCGGCACCGGGTTCGACGAGTCGGCCCGGGGACTGGCCGACTAGAGTTATATTAGGAGCCCTGCCTGCAGTCAGACAAGTAATGTGCCGACACCCAGGCTTGGCTCTTGCCAAAATCGCACCTCGAAGAACCGACTGCCCAGCTGGCAAGAGTCACAAGCCGGAAAGGGTGCACACACGAAAAATGGCTAGGGACTAAACAGGCTCATATATAACAAAAGCCGGCTTGCTGCCTCCCACCGACCGACTACCAGAGTAGCCGGCCGGCCGGCTTACATTCAGTCTGCTTCAAATCCAAGAAAGCTCGAGTACTTGCCTTCCCAAAGAGGGAAGGTGGCAAAGGAAAGAGTCTAAGGACAAAAAAGTACACTTGAATGAAAGCCAACACATGCATATATTAATATTTACACAAAAGACCTCCAGAGAGGTCGACATCCAACATTGTTCGATACACCCCCAGTGGGTGGAATTGCGGAAACTTAAAATTGTTCGAAAAAGCAAAACAGGGACAAAAGGAACGGCTGATCAAGCCGGCAGGGCCGCGGACGAGCCGGGCTGGGCGGTGGAAGCAGTCGTGCCGGCTGGAGGAGCGGCCGGCTGGCCAACCTCGGCTTGATCGTCGCCTCCGACAGAGGGCGCGCTCCCGCATGGCTCGTTGCTGGAGGCACGGTCGGCTGGAGGACGGCCGGCCGTCTCACCAGTCGGCTCGGCGTCTTCGCCATCCTCCTCCTCGTCGTCCTTGCCCTCGTCGCTGGAGGCGATCTCCTCGGCCGAGTCCTCGCCGTCTGCCGGTTTCAGCCCGAACCATTCCTCCGGTTGGGCGGTGCCATCGTCGTTGAGCTCCGGCGCGAAGACGCTGGTGTCGGTGCACTCGACGATCGTCGAGGCGCGTTGCGCGATCGCCGGCCTCACCTCCTCCAGCTCCGCGTCGGCTTCCGACCGCCAAGTCCGCAGCTGGTCCAGGCTTAGCCCTGGGTACCACACGCAGACGAACTCCAGCGCACGCCCGGCTCCAAGACGGGCTGCGAACGCCTTCCAAGCCTCGAGGCGGCCGACTGCGACTTCGAGCCAGTCGGCCGTCCGGCTTGGGGTGCGGGGAATCGTCTGGCCGGGCCAGAGCGCGGCCAGCACCGTCGCCCCGGCACGTTGCAGCCGGCGGAGCAGCTGATGGGCCGGCTGCAGCCGCGCCTGGATGGCGATGAGCTGCTCCGACAGCGTCCGATTCGCATCCAGCGGAATCACAACTCCAGCTTGACGGCGCGCCTCGCGGTAGGCCTCGATGGCTTGGGCGGCGAGGACGGATTGGCCGGGAAAGTACTCTGCGCAAGACAGCAAACACAAGTCAAAACAAAACCGAAGGCGGCCGGCAGATGGAAGAAGGGCAAGAAAGACAGCCTACCATCGATAAGATCCTCGATCCGGCCGAAGCCTTCTTCCAGCGCCTGGCGCGTCTCAGCCCAGCTCGCCTCCCTGGCCTCGAACTCCGCCTTCAGGGCAGCCTCGCCGTCCTGCGCCTTTTGCAGGGCCGCCTTATGGCTCTCCTCTTGGTCGGCCAGTTTCTTGGCCAGGCGGTCGCGCTCCTGAACCAAGTCAGCGGACTCGGCGTCCTTGGCACGAAGAGCGGCCTGCACTTCGCCAAGTTCCCTCCGCAAGTCGGCGTTGGCCTCTGCGCGAGCAAAAGACAAAGAGAAAAAGCCAGCAAGGGAAAAGTCGTCAAGGAAGATCCGACCCGACTGCGTTGCAGTCGGCCCGAATCTCGGGGACTACACCCAGTGGGTGCGCTGTCGCGCCCCCACGAGAAACAAATAAAGACAAAATACTTACGCCGGTTGCTGGCAAGGTCTTCGGTCCTCCGGCTCAGCTCCCGAGCCTGGGAGTTCAAGGCGGCGGCACGAGAATTGTGATAATCCTAGAGATCAGAAAAAACAGTCAAGATAGTCGTCGAGTAAGATCCGACCCGACTGCGCTGCAGTCGGCCCGGATCTCGGGGACTACACCCAGTGGGTGCGCTAGCGCGCCCCACGGAAAAAATTCAAAGGACCAGAGCGGTCAACCAGTAAAGACTTACCCGGATTGCAGACCGCGTCGACAAAAACTCCTGAGTGAATTGCCTCAGGAGGCCAGCCTGTGCCTGCAGCCGGCTCCGAACCCCCTGAGCCGCGGCATTCAGCTCGCCGCTTCCTCCGCTGGGAGTCCACCCGGACGTGGCGGAGCTGGCCGCCTCCAAGGCGTCTACCGTCTGCTCGGCACCCGTGGCTCGGCGCGTGTCCGGCGGGGCCGTGCCCCCTCCGGCATGCCGGCCCGCCGCCAGCTCGATCTCAAGACCGGCTCCGGCCTCGGGCGCGGCTCGGGCCGGCTCCTCCGGCACCGCCGACGACTGGCCGCCTTCGCCCGCTCCGGCTGGCGCTGCCGGCGGCGTCCTCTCCGCGGAGATCTCGATGAGTTCGTCCCTCTGCACCGGCGGCTGTTCAGGGGCGATCTCCTCCGTCGTGGGCAGAGGGATGTCCGGATCCAAGGTTTGGAGGGGGATGGCGTGCAGCGGAGGCCGGCTACGTGCGCCCTCCGCCTTCGTCTCCGCGGCCGCCCGCTCCGACGGAGTCTCGGCCGCCGCGCTCACTCGCCCCGTCGCCGTCCGGGCGGCCTCCCGCCCTGCCGCCTCCCGCTCCGCCGCCTCCCTCTCTCGACGCGCCTCGCGAGCGTTCCGCTCCGTGGCTTCTGCAAGATCGGCGCGGGGGTCCACGCGGCGGGACCCTGAGGACCCAACACCCGGCCCGACCACGGAGCCGCCTGGGCCTCGCTCGAGGGAGAGCGATGCCCTGCTCAAGAAATCAGAGAAGAATTCAAACAAAGGAAGACTTCAAAACGACAAGCATGTAAGCGGCCAAGAGGGCTTACGCGGAAACTGACGGAGGCTTCTTCACCGCCTTCCCGAAGCGGGCCGCCTTCGCTGCCACCTCGTCACGCTTCGTGGCCGCGGCGGCGGCCTTCGTCTTCTTCGGCCGGCTTACGAAGAGTGGGAGCGCGGCCCGGCGTTTCCCCTTTCCACCACCAGCAGCCGGCGTGGCGGACGAGCCCACGCTGCGGCGGTCGGCTGCCGGCTGGTGGCGCGGGATTTCTTCGGCGTCGAAATCGTCCGGCCAGTCGTCGAAACTGGCCGAGAGCCCCGTGCCTCCGGGCTCGACGACGTCCCCCGTGGCGGCGTCCTCCATGGCGACTGCGGCAAGGTCCGGGTCGTCGAGGTCATCCACCGTGCGGTCCGGGGCATACTCGCGTTCGACTCCTGCCGCCCCGGCTGGCGGCGGGAGGAGAGGGTTCTGATAGAAAGGAAAAAGAGAAGAGCCGCCTGGTCAGAAACCGGCTGGCACAAGCCGGCAGACGACGAGAAGAAGGACTTACCACAGGCGGAGGATGGGCGCGGGAGTACGGCGCCTTGCCGAACTGCCAGTCGTCGGTGAGCTTCAGGTTGGCGATGTAGTTCACCATCAGAGCCACCTCGGCATGGGGCATCTCCCACGTGCTCAGCCGGCAAGGGTCGAACCAGCCGCTCATCTGGCACATCATGTGGGGCCGGCTTTGGAGGGGGAGAATCTGGCGCTCGACGAAGGCGGCTACCAAGTCGGCTGCGCGCAGGCCTTCCGACTGGATCATCACCCGAAGCCGGGCGATGGAGGCGTTCCCAGCCGGAGACAAGGATCTGGATCGGTAGCCCCAAGACGGCCGCCTCCCAGCCAGCAGGCCGGCTACGTAAGCCGGCAGATTGACGTAGTCGCCGTGCGGGGCGACGTTCTTGATGTAGAAATAGGACTTCTGCCAGAGTTTGACAGACTGGATCAGAGGGATGTGAGGGAAGGGGTTGTCGTCGCTTGCCCTCTTCATCGCAATGAAGGCCCCGCAGGGAGCCGGCACGCCGGCGGAGACGGTGCCGAGCTTGTTCTGGAAGAGTTCCGCCCAGAGCTCCAGCGTCGGCAGTACCCCCAAGAAACCTTCGCAGAGGGAAACGAAGGCCGACAGCTGCATCACCGCGTTGGGCGTGATGTGATGCGGCTGGAGGTTGTAGAATTCAAGGAAAGATCGCATGAAGCTGCTCGCCGGGAAGCCGAAGCCACGCAGGAAGTGCGTGCGAAAGACGACGCGCTCGCCTTCCTCCGGCGCCGGCGAGACCTCCGTCTCCGGCGCCAGACGCACCTGGACGAGGTTGGCGGCGGGCAGGCGCCGGGTCTGGCGGAGGAACTCGATGTGGTCCTCGTGGACGTTGGACCCGTCCCACGAGCTTGATAGCACCAGGGACATGGCGGCGTGGGCGGGCTGCGGCGCGAGACTGCGTCGGGCGCGAGGAAGAAGAAGGAGAAGAAGAGGAGCAAGGAGGGACGGGGAGCGGGGGAGCGAACGAGCCTTTGTCTCTCCCCCTCCCCCCCTACTTGTCGGCGCGTGCGCCAGAGCCGAGGAGGCGCGGCGTGGGGGATCGTGGGGATCGATCGTGCCCATCTCCCCCACGCCCGCGTTAAATGCGCCCCTTGAAGACGCGAAGAAACGTCCGCGGGGAGGCGAGCAGTCCCCTCGGGCCGCAAAAGATCTGCGCTCGGGCCGAGGCCAGGGAGTGGCGGGCCCGGGCCTGCGGCGGCGTCCCGTTGCGGGCGTGCGACGGCAGGACTTCTCCGCCACGTGGCTCGTCGTGGGGCCCGCGGCTAGCCCGCGGGTCAACCACGGTCACCTTAATAAACAAAAAGTGCTCTGAAGTCGGCTGCAACGACAAGGTCGGCCCCTCAGGGTGTGAAGCCGGCCAAGCTTCCCGTCCTTCCGTCCGCCGTGAAGCTCGCCCGGCTTCGGGGACTACTGTCGGGGTAAATAGCCATGGGTAGCCCAGCCGGCTTCCCCTGGCCCCTCAGAAAAAATTATGAGCCCATCCGACTCATAAGAAGACTCAAGACCTGGGCCGCCCCCCCTAGCCGACTACCTTCCTAGCCGGCTTCAGGGGCGGCCCACCCTTTACCCTCATGAAGAAAGCTGTGGAGGGCCGGCTACGGCAAGGCCGGCTACAGCCAGGCCGGCTCCCATAAAAGCAGTCAACGCCGTACCCGCAATGTACGCGTCCACTCTGCGATGATGAAGCGGGGCGTGGCAACAGTGGAGCCTGCCACCCCCAAAACCCGGAGCACGCCTGGTACAGGGCGCCGTGCGGGCAGCCACGGCCCGCCCGGCGCGACACTGTAGCCACGGTGGCTCTGACGCCATCCACGACGGGCCGCCAGCGTGGCCCCCGAGGCGGTGGGCCCCTTCAGACAGAGAGATGCCGAAGGCGGCCGCACCTCCTCTCAAGCCGGCAAGATAGAGGGCCGGCTTCACATAGCCGGCCTGCCACCCTCCTCGAAGGAGACGCCCATTAAGGAGACAAGATGCGGCGGGGCTACAGTAATCGCCCGCCAAGGCAGCGTTACTGTAGCCACGCTTACCCCGACCAAGCCTGCGTCAACAACACGGAGCAACAGTAACCAGCTGCCGACCAGGCCCTGGCTGGTGGGGCCGGCCTGTCGACCCAGGAGCCGGCAGTCGGCGGGACCCACCAGCCGGCGGGCCCCAGAAGCCGGTGGAGAAGCCGGCGAGCATAGTCACAGACAGCTGGGCCCAGCGCCCAGTCGAATTACCATTGTACCCCCGGGGGTAGGCCTACATAAACCCCCCGGTGCACCCATGCAAAGGGTTGGACTCTCATTCTAGACCTAGACACTACACAAGGAGAGAAAGCCGGCTGAGCCGAGCCCTTCTTCCTCCTTCCACCCAAAACAGCTCAAGGAGCATTGTAGCTACTTGTTCACCTAGTAACCATGCGGAGACCCCGCAGAGCAGCAGTAGGGGTGTTATCTCCCCGGAGAACCCTGAAGCTGGGTAAGATTCGCCGGCGTGCATGTCTTCGCCTCATCCCGTTTCCAGGCACCGGCGATGTTCTATTGGCCCCCGCAATGATAAGCCACCCGTTGGCATATGTCGCTCCTACCACCCGACATGTCTAATATAAGTATGTCTGTATGCGTATGCAGGCTTCGCTGCTGACCTCTGCCGCACTGACTGTGGAGGTCGCCGCACTGAAGCAGAACCTCGAGCGATCCGAGAAAGAGCTCGGCCTTGCCAAGAGGCATCTCGAGGAGAACAAAGGTAAGTAATACCTTATATATATAAAGACGTGGTTGCAAAATGATAGGATCATCATGGATGTGCCAGGGGCCACGACCGAAGTGGCGACCCTGAAGCAAGCGCTGTCCGAGGCCGAAAACAAAGCGGCCAATGAGCGCAACGAGAGGGAGAGACAGGAGGCACGGGTGGGTGAGGTGCAGCAAGAGCTCCAGGCTCTCGTGAAGAAGCATGAGACTTTGGAGCTTGACTCGAAGACGCGAGAGTCCGAGCTTGCCGCGGCCCTCGAGAGCACAAAGCGTGCCAAGGCTGAAGCCCAAAAGGCCCTCCAGGAAATTGAGGCCATGAGGAAGATAGCGGCGGGTAAGGCATTCATTATGCAAAGAAAGCATGTGAAAGTAAATTACTTGTTACTTACCCGAGTCCGGAGCTCTCCAGGAGCATTCCAGATTTGCCCCGCAGCGTGTCAGTTGCCGCAAAGTACTACTAGGCCGAGGAGGGAAGCTCGACGGAAAATTTGTTCTGGTCTCAGTATACTGGGACTGAACACCCGATGCCTGTGAGCAACCAGCTGAAGCAACTGGTTGAGCTGCACAAGGCGGTCGAACAGGCCATGAGGGGCCTTATAGTCTAGATGTGGCCTGGCGACTCCCTTCCCAACAGCTACTTCGGCCTAGTGAGGCGGCTTGTGGATGCCTGCCCATGGCTGGAAGTCATAAATCGGTCCGTCTGCATCAAAGGTGCACGCCGGGCTTTTGCCCGTGCGAAGGTGCACTGGGCCAAGATGGACGCCGAGAAGCTGGTGAAGGAGGGGCCGCCGCAGGGCAAGGAGCATCGCCACCCTGAAATGTATTATAAGGGTGTCCTGAAGGGTGCCCGTCTTGTGGCGGACGAGTGTGCGAAGGATGTAATTTTTGAATGAACTTGCTCGTGTGATCCTGTATTATGAAAACTTGTTCATGTGCGCTATGCAACGCTTGTTTGAATTTAAAATATTACCTTCTTTGCGGTTGTTTATCAAATCTGAGAGATGGCCAGTCGTCGGCTTCTGCCCCCATGCCACGAGTGCTGGGGTGTTCGGGATAAATCTAAGCACTCTTTTTCCCATTGTTGGGTCCTTCGAGGGAGGTGCTCAGCACAAAGAACAAGGCAATCGGACTATAATGCTTTATCACTCTCACTTAGCCATAGAAGTCTACAATTTTAAATTTTGGCGAAGCCCCTAGTATTCAGAAAGCTGACTCCTCGCCCTAAGCGGCATAAGTCTTTAGGGACTCGAGACCTCTTGAACAACGACCAGCTCTCGCCTTATCATGACAGTCAGTTTTAGCTTTCTCTACTTAGGTGCTTGCCCAAATGAACCGGGGCAAAATCGCAGTAGTTCTCCCAGTGCTACCTTAGCCGATATAGCGGAACGTAAGGTACAAAAACATGGGAGCTGGGCAAACCCAACTATTAACCCAAGACATGATTCGGAGCTGATACATATAATGCTATAAGTTCGGGGTGCCGCACTTGTGAAAGTGTTCGGACTTCTCACGCCGTATTATGGGGTATGCTTAAGCCCCTGGCGTATTGGCCATACCAGAGTGTACGGGTGCTGGATGTCATGAATGAACATATATATATATAATAGAATAGAGAATGCGGTAATAGTCTAGTGCTATGCATTGTTTATTCAAAAAGGTGCGTCGAAGCAGAATGATACAAGTAGTGCGATAAGCAAGAAGTAGGACTATTTGACATGTCCCCTCCAAGGGCAAGCTGAGGAATGGTATTTAAAGCTGGTATTTCACTCGTTATCAGAGACCACCTGGGAGTTCCATGGTCCGACGTAGCTTTCTGCCTGCTTGGTTGTTGTATCGTGTGTCCGACAATCGTACTGCTGGACGGGGTTTCCAGAGAGTAAAGTCCTGAAAGAGAGAAAAAACAACAAAGCGGGAAGCCCCTAGTGCGATTGAGCCGCGTTTTGGGGCGTGCCGTAGTCGTGCCCCCACCTATGCCCATGGTATTTTCAATGTGTAATTATGTACGTGTGGCACGGATTTCACTGTTTGGCTGGGACTGGGGTGGGGGCCACATTGCTATGCGAGCTCGGAACGTGTGAGGCGGTCTTGTTGCAGATTACTCCGGGCACGCTTGACGGTGTCCAGGTGTTTAATCACCGAACTGGTGGATTGCCTGAAGAGGCTGCTTTGTGCTTCTGCTGCGAGGGCTGCAATGTGCTCCTCTGTGCGGAGGGAGCGCTTTGTGTTTCCATTGACTATGATGACCCCCCGAGGTCCTGGCATCTTGAGCTTGAGGTATGCATAATGCGGTACCGCATTGAATCTTGCAAATGCGATTCGCCCGAGCAGTGCATGATAGCCACTGCGAAACGGGACTATATCGAAGATTAACTCCTCGCTTCGGAAGTTATCCAGGGATCGGAAGACCACTTCCAGTGTGACTGAGCCTGTGCAATGGGCCTCTACACCTGGTATGACGCCTTTGAAGGTCGTTTTTGTGGGTTTGATCCTTGAGGGGTCTATACCCATTTTGCACATTGTGTCCTGATAAAGCAGGTTCAGGCTGCCGCCGCCGTCCATAAGGACTCGAGTGAGGTGAAATCCGTCGATGATTGGGTTTAGGACCAGTGCGGCGAATCCGCCATGACGGATACTAGTGGGGTGGTCCCTGCGACCGAAGGTGATCGGACAGGAGGACCATGGGTTGAACTTTGGGGCGACTGGCTCCAACGCATATATGTCCCTTAGCGCACACTTCCGCTCCCTCTTGGGGATGTGGGTTGCGTATATCATGTTCACTGTCCGCACTTGTGGGGGGAACCTCTTATGTCCTCCGGTGTTCGGCGGCCGGGGCTCCTCCTCGTCATCGCTATGTAACCCCTTATCTTTGTTTTTGGCATTTAACTTGCCGGCCTGCTTGAACACCCAACATTCCCTGTTGGTGTGGTTGGTTGGCTTGTCGGGGGTGCCGTGTATTTGACACGAGCGATCGAGTATACGGTCCAAACTGGACGGGCCCGGAGTGCTTCTTTTGAATGGCTTTTTCCGCTGACCGGGTTTAGAGCCTCTGAATCCTGCATTAACTGCCGTATCCTCGGTATTGTCGCTGTTGATGCGCGCTTGTGTTTGTTGCGACGTGACCTGCCATTGCTATCCTTGGTATCCGAAGTACCATGGTTCTTTGATATATTATTTTTGCGAGCCAGCCAGCTGTCCTCTCCCGTGCAAAAGCGGGTCATGAGTGTCGTGAGGGCTGCCATAGATTTCGGCTTTTCCTGGCCAAGGTGCCGGGCGAGCCACTCGTCGCGGATGTTGTGCTTAAAAGCTGCTAGGGCCTCTGCATCCGGACAATCGACGATTTGATTTTTCTTTGTCAGGAACCGTGTCCAAAATTGCCTGGCCGATTCCTCTGGCTGCTGAATTATGTGGCTCAAGTCATCGGCATCTGGTGGTCGCACATAAGTGCCCTGGAAGTTGTCGAGGAATGCGGCTTCTAGATCTTCCCAGCAGCCAATGGATTCTGCTGGCAGGCTGTTGAGCCAATGCCGAGCTGGTCCTTTGAGCTTGAGTGGGAGGTATTTGATGGCGTGTAGATCGTCACCACGGGCCATGTGGATGTGCAGGAGGAAGTCCTCGATCCATACCGCATGATCTGTTGTACCGTCGTATGATTTGATATTTACGGGTTTGAAACCCTCTAGGATTTGGTGATCCATTACTTCGTGTGTGAAGCATAGGGGGTGTGCGGCGCCTCTGTACTGGGCTATGTCGCGACACAGCTCAAATGAGTCTTGTCCGCTGTGTTCGGCCCGACCGGATTTACTTTTACTGTATCTGGCGTGATGGTTATTGTCTCGCATAGTGGCGCGCCCTCGTGATCCGTAGATCAATCTTGCGTGTTTTGCTTTTTCCTCCAATACGTCTCGCAGGTCTAGAGTGTTTCCCCGTGGCTTGACATTTTTATTTGAGTGGCATCGAGGTGCGGGCTGAGATTTTGGCTGAAATGCCTCTCTGTCGCGGCCACAAGGTGGCCGATCAGCCGCGTCATACGCTGGAGATGTAGGTTTTAATGCTTCCTCCTCTAGTCGGGGTAGCAACCTGCGCTTTGGGTAACTCTTGGAGGGGCATTCAAGTTCATATTCCTCGGCCGCAAGGACTTTAGTCCATCTGTCAGCTAGCAAATCTTGATCAGCTTGAAGCTGCTGTTGCTTTTTCTTAAGGCTATTTGCCGTGGCTATAAGCCGGCGCTTGAAGCGCTCTTGCTCGACGGGATCCTCAGGCATGACAAATTCGTCATCATTGAGGCTTGCCTCATCTTCGGAGGGAGGCATGTAATTATCATCCTCCTCCTCTCCATCTGCCGCTTTCTCAGGAGGGCTGGCTTCTCCATCCTCCTGCTCTAAATCTTGTTGGAGGGGATTGTCATCATCTTCGGCACTGTCCGAAGAGCTATTATCTCTTGTGTCGGTATCACCGCTTTTGCCTTGGCGAGACTTAGAGCGGCGCCGCTGTCGTCGATGCTTGGGTTGCTTCTTGGAGGGGTCATCCTCCGCTGTCCCGTCGCCATTGCCTTCTTTGGGTGTGTCCACTATGTATATATCATATGATGAGGTGGCTGTCTAGTGCCCTGTGGGCAGTGGTTTCTGTTCGTCTCCTGCATTGTCGTCCATACCGTCGATGTCTTCAGAGTTGAAGTCGAGCATGTCGGTCAAATCGTCGATAGTGGCTACTAAGTGGGTGGTGGGTGGGCGGCGAATTTCTTCATCATCCGCATCCCAATCCCGTCGGACATAGTTCGGCCAGGACTCTCTTGACAAGGAGTGAGACCTTAATGAGTTCAGTATGTCGCCGAAGGGTGAGTGCTGAAAGATATCCGCGGAGGTGAACTCCATGATCGGTGCCCAGTCGAATTCGATAGGCATGGGCGCAGGCGGTTCGGAGTCCGTGGCTGGGAAAGAATCCGGCAGTTTGGTGTCACGACTCTTGTGAAGGGTAAGGTTGATACTTGGCTCGATCACCGCTGAGAATGCGGCCTTCGTGGAGGGGTCTATCCACCCGTCCATGGATGGCGCAATTGGCTCCGAATTGAGGGTCGGAGCGGTTGCCGGTGCGGTCTCCTGAAGACTGTCCGATGGTAGAGCTAAATGATGCTTACCGTGACCGTGCGGCGCACTCGGCAGGAGCTCGAATCCGTCGAAGATCAAGTCTCCGTGGATGTTGGCTGTGTAGTTTTAAGCTTCCAAACCTGACCTGGTGGCCAGGGGCGTAACTCTCGATCTGCTCCAGATGGCCAAGCGAGTTGGCCCGTAGTGCAAAGCCGCCGAATACAAAGATCTGTCCGGGGAGAAAAGTCTCACCCTGGACTGCATCGCTATCGATGATCGAAGGAGCCATCAATCCTAATGATGACGACACAGAGGAACTCTCAATGAAAGCACCAATGTCGGTGTCAAAACCGGCGGATCTCGGGTAGGGGGTCCCGAACTATGCGTCTAGGCGGATGGTAACAGCAGGGGACACGATGTTTTACCCAGACTCGGGCCCTCTTGATGGAGGTAATACCCTACGTCCTGCTTGATTGTTCTTGATAATATGAGTAGTACAAGAGTTGATCTACCACGAGATCGAAGAGGCTAAACCCTAGAAGCTAGCCTATGGTATGATTGTTGTCCTTGGTCCTACGGACTAAACCCTCCGGTTTATATAGACACCGGAGGGGGCTAGGGTTACACAGAGTCGGTTACAAGGAAGGAGATCTACATATCCGTATTGCCAAGCTTGCCTTCCACGCCAAGGAGAGTCCCTTTCGGACACGGGACGAAGTCTTCAATCTTGTATCTTCATAGCCCAACAGTCCGGCCAAAGGAGATAATCCGGCTGTCCGGATACCCCCTAATCCACTACTCCCTCATGTGGGAAAGTTAAATATCCTGCTGATTTTCTTCTTGGTTCCCCACAAGATGACTTTTGTCCCATTATATTTGGTAGACCCTTCTTGAATACTGTTAATGCTAAGATAGACTGCAAAAAGGATATTGTTTCTGTTGGTTTAGGGAATATGTCTCATGAATTTAACTTCGCTAAATTTCATAGACAACTCCATGACAAAGAATTGCCTAGTAAATATGAAATTATTGGTCTTGCTTCAATTGCTGTGCCTCCTAATGATCCTTTAGAACAATATTTGCTTGACCATGAAAATGATATGTTAATGAATGAAAGAAGGGAAGTAGATGAAGTATTCTTTAAATAGGGACCAATTTTGAAACACGACTTGGCTGTTGAAATTCTAGGGGATCCTCCTCCACCCAAGGGTGATCCCGTGTTTGAGCTTAAACCATTACCTGATACTCTTAAATATGCTTATCTTGATGAGAAAAAGATATATCCTGTTATTATTAGTGCTAACCTTTCAGAGCATGAAGAAAAGAAATTGTTGAAAACTCTGAATAAGCACCGTGCTACTATTGGATATACTCTTGATGATCTTAAGGGCATTAGTCCCACTCTATGCCAGCACAAAATAAAATTGGAGAAAGATGATAAACCGGTTGTTGATCACCAACGATGGTTAAATCCTAAGATGAAAGAAGTGGTAAGAAAAGAAATACTAAAGCTTCTGGAGGCAGGTATAATTTATCCCGTTGCTGATAGTCAGTGGGTAAGTCCTGTCCATTGTGTCCCTAAGAAGGGAGGTATTACTGTTGTTCCTATTGATAAAGATGAATTGATCCCACAAAGAATTGTGGCAGGTTATAGAATGGTAATTGATTTCCGAAAATTAAATAAAGCTACTAAAAAGGATCATTACCCTTTACCTTTTATTGATTAAATGCTAGAAAGATTATCCAAACATACACATTTTTGCTTTCTAGATGGTTATTCTGGTTTTTCTCAAATACCTGTGTCAAAAGAGGATCAAGAAAATACAACTTTCACTTGCCCTTTCGGCACCTTTGCTTATAGACGTATGCCTTTTGGTTTATGCAATGCACCTGCTACCTTTCAAAGATGTATGACTGCTATATTCTCTGACTTTTGTGAAAAGATTGTTGAGGTATTCATGGATGACTTTTTTGTATATGGAACTTCTTTTGATGATTTCTTAAGCAACCTTGATCAAGTTTTGCAAACATGTGAATAAACTAATCTTGTCTTGAATTGGGAGAAGTGCCACTTTATGGTTAATGAAGGTATTGTCTTGGGGCATAAAATTTCTGAAAGATGTATTGAAGTTGATAAAGCTAAAGTTGAGGCTATTGAAAAGATGACGTGTCCTAAGGACATTAAAGGTATAAGAAGTTTCCTTGGTCATGCCGGTTTTCATAGGAGGTTGATTAAGGACTTCTCTAAAATTTCCAGGCCTCTGACTAATCTCTTACAAAAAGATGTCCCTTTTGTCTTTGATGATGATTGTGTAGAAGCATTTGAAATACTTAAGAAAGCTTTGATTTCTGCACCTATTGTTCAGCCTCCTGATTGGAATTTACCCTTTGAAATTATGTGTGATGCTAGTGATTATGTTGTAGGTGTTGTTCTAGGACAAATGGCTGATAAGAAATTAAATGTTATCCAATATGGTAGTAAAACTCTAGACAGTGCCCAACGAAATTATGCTACTACTGAAAAAGAATTTTTAGCAGTTGTATTTGCTTGTGATAAGTTCAGACCTTATATTGTTGATTCTAAAGTAACTGTTCATATTGATCATGCTGCTATTAAATATCTTATGGAAAAGAAAGATGCTAAACCTAGACTTATTAGATGGGTTCTCTTGTTACAAGAATTTGATTTGCATATTATTGATAGAAAGGGAGTTGAGAACCCCGTTGCAGACAACTTGTCTAGGTTAGAGAATGTTCTTGATGACCCACTACCTATTGATGATAGCTTTCCTGATGAACAATTAGCTCTCATAAATGCTTCTCGTATTACTCCATGGTATGCTGATTATGCTAATTATATTGTTGCCAAATTTATACCACCTAGTTTCACATACCATCAAAATAAAAAGTTCTTCTATGATTTAAGACATTACTTTTGGGATGACCCACACCTTTATAAAGAAGGAGTAGATGGTGTTATTAGACGTTCTGTACCTGAGCATGAAGAGGAACATATCGTACGCAAGTGTCACTCCGAGGCTTATGGAGGACACCATGCTGGAGATAGAACTGCGCATAAGGTATTGTAATCCGGTTTTTATTGGCCTACTCTCTTCAAAGATGCCCGTAAGTTTGTCTTGTCTTGTGATGAATGTCAAAGAATTGGTAATATTAGTAGATGTCAAGAAATGCCTATGAATTATTCACTTGTTATTGAACCATTTGATGTTTTGGGCTTCGATTATATGGGACCGTTCCCTTCCTCTAATGGGTATACACATATTTTAGTTGCTGCTGACTATGTTACTAAGTGGGTAGAAGCTATTCCAACTAGTAGTGCTGATCATAACACCTCTATCAAGATGCTCAAAGAAGTTATTTTTCCAATGTTTGGAGTCCCTAGATATTTAATGACTGATGGTGGTTCACATTTTATTCATGGTGCTTTTCATAAAATGCTTGCTAAGTATGATGTTAATCATAGAATTGCATCTCCATATCATCCACAGTCTAGTGGTCAAGTAGAACTAAGTAATAGAGAGCTTAAATTAATTTTGCAAAATACTGTTAATAGATCTAGAAAGAATTGGTCCAAGAAACTTGATGATGCATTATGGGCTTATAGAACTACATATAAAAATGCTATGGGTATGTCTCCGTATAAAATGGTTTATGGAAAAGCATGTCACTTACCTCTTGAACTAGAACATAAGGCATATTGGGCCATTAAAGAGCTCAACTATGACTTCAAACTTGTCGGTGAGAAGATACTATTTGACATTAGCTCACTCGATGAATGGAGGACCCAGGCCTATGAGAATGACAAATTGTTTAAAGAAAAAGTTAAAAGATGGCATGATAAAAGGATACAAAAACGTGAGTTTAATGTAGGTGATTATGTATTGTTATACAACTCTCGTTTAAGATTTTTTTTGCGGGAAAACTCCTCTCTAAATGGGAGGGTCCTTACATCATCGAGGAGGTCTATCGTTCCGGTGCCATAAAAATCAACAACTTCGAACGAACAAATCCGAGGGTGGTGAACGGTCAGAAAATCAAACATTATATCTCAGGTAATCCCATAAATGTTGAAACTAATGTTATTGAAACCGTAACCCCGGAGGGATAAATAAGGGACACTTTCCAGAACGTTTCAGACTCCAAAAAGGAAGAGGTATGTGGTACGATAAGTAAACCGACTCCAAAACAGTTATAATAGCAATTTTTCTCCGTTTTGGAATATTTAAGAAAATAGGAAAATAAGAAGCAGTCCGGGAAGGACACGAGGCTTCCACGAGGGTGGAGGGCGCGCCCCCTGCCTCGTGGGCACCTCGTTGTTCTCTCCGGACTCCGTTTTCTTGCACGATACTTCTTTCGGTCGGTAAAAATTCATTATATAATCTCCCGAAGGTTTTGATCACCATACCACGCAAATAGCCTTTGTTTTTGTTTTCGAGCTATTTTTGCTGCAGATTTAGAGCAAGATGTCATCTCAAGACTCCGACGGAGAGTGCTATGTCTCACACCTCATTGCTGACCCAAAGACCTATGGGGACCTATCTCCTTGTGTCGAACTACGGATGATGAGGAAGATGCTCATTTAAGAAGGATCAATGATTCAAGTTCGGAGGAGGAGGATGTTCCTAGGGATATGGACATGAAGTTCAAGAAGTCTAGTCTCCCTAAGAGGGCTAAACTGTCTAACAACCGATCTGTTCCTTCTCGTTTTCGGCAGAAAAGCAAAGGAGATTTATGTGACAAGATCTTAAAACTGGAATCGGAGGTCGATGATTTAAAGGAGGAGACCGCTCTTCTCAATTACAATATGAAAAAGCTGAAGGCACAATTGTCATCATCATCACCGTCTCCTTCACCTCTGAAGAAAGAGTCATAAACACATGGTATGGGCACTCCCCTTGGCAACTGCCAAGCTTGGGGGAGTGCCCCGGTATCGTATCACCATCACACTCCTATCTTTACCGTTTTTCTTAGTTCGATCCTCTTGATAATATCTTGATCTAGTAGAATAAAGTTTTAGTATGATCTAGTATTGAGTTTTGCTTTATGATCCTTCTATGTAATCGAGTCCGTGAGCTATATATAATAACAGATTAGTTATGAGTCAAGGGCCTGGTTATTTTGCCATGATCTGGAGGGAATAAAAATAAAAGAGAAGAGAAAGAATAAAAAGAAATAGGGAGATCATATGGATCTTATGGAGAGTAATGACTTCACATATAAAGAGTATGATAAATAAAAGTCGTTGAGAGTTGACAAGCATAGTCTTGGTCATCGTTGCAATTAATAGGAAGTAATAAAGAAAGAGAGGTTTTTACAATAAATATACTATCTTGGACATCTTTTATGATTGTGAGCACTCATTAAAATATGACATGCTAAAGAGTTGATGTTGGACAAGGAAGACAACGTAATGGGTTATGCTTTCTTACATCCGAAATAAATTATATTGTCATGGATCATCCAACATGTTGAGCTTGCCTTTCCCCTTCATGCTAGCCGAATTCTTTGCACCAAGTAGAGATACTACTTGTGCTTCCAAATATCCTTAAACCCAGTTTTGCCATGAGAGTCCACCATATCTACCTATGGATTGAGTAAGATCCATCAAGTAAGTTGTCATTGTTGCAAGCAATAAAAATTGCTCTCTAAATATGTATGATTTATTAGTATGGAGAAAATAAGCTTTATACGATCTTGTGATGTGGAAGAAATAAAAGCAATGGACTGCATAATAAAGGTCCATATCACAAGTGGCAATATAAAGTGATGTCCTTTCACATTAAGATTTTGTGCATCCAACCATAAAAGCACATGACAACCTCTGCTTCCCTCTGCGAAGGGCCTATCTTCTATTCTTGTCTTATACTTCATACAAGAGTCATGGTGATCCTCACCTTTCCTTTTTACATTTTATCCTTTGGCAAGCACAATGTGTTGGAAAGATCCTGATATATATAGCTAATTGGATGTGAGTTTTCACGAAATATTATTATTGACATTACCCTTGAGGTAAAAGGTTGGGAGGCAAAACTATAAGCCCCTATCTTTCTCTGTGTCCGATTGAAACTTCATACCCATAAATATTGCGTGAGTGTTAGCAATTGTGAAAGACTAAATGATAGTTGAGTATCTGGACTTGCTGAAAAGCTCTTATATTGACTCTTTCTGATGTTATGATAAACTGCAATTGCTTCAATGATTGAGATTATAGTTTGTTAGTTTTCAATGAAGTTTCTGATTCATACTTGAAATTGTGAATGAATTGTTACTTTAGCATAAGAAATTACAAGACAATATGTATATATGTTGCTATTATAAGAATGATCATGATGCCCTCATGTCTGTATTCTATTTTATCAACACCTCTAGCTCTAAACATGTGGACATATTTTTCGTTGTCGGCTTCCGCTTGAGGACAAGCGAGGTCTAAGCTTGGAGGAGTTGATACGTCCATTTTGCATCATGCTTTTATATTGATATTTATTGCATTATGGGCTGTTATTACACATTAGGTCACAATACTTATGCCTATTCTCTCTTATTTTACAAGGTTACATGAAGAGGGAGAATGCCGGCAGCTGGAATTCTGGCCTGGAAAAGGAGCAAATATTAGAGACCTATTCTGCAGAACTCCAAAAGTCCTGAAACTTCACGGGAGTACGTTTTGGAATATATATCAAATACCGGTGAAAGAATTTACCAGAGGGGGCCCACACCCTGGTCACGAGGGTGGGGGGTCTGCCCCCTGCCTCGTGGGCCCCCTGGCAGGCCTCCGGTGCCCATCTTCTGCTATATGAAGTCTTTCGTTCGAGAAAAAAATCATAAGCAAGCTCACGGGACGAAACTCCGCCGCCACGAGGCGGAACCTTGACGAAACCAATCTAGGGCTCCGGCGGAGCTATTCTGCCGGGGAAACATCCCTTTGGGAGGGGGAAATCATCACCATCGTCATCATCATCGATCCTCTCATCGGGAGGGGGTCAATCTCCATGAACATCTTCACCAGCGCCATCTCATCTCAAACCCTAGTTCATCTCTTTTATCCAATCTTTGTCTCAAAACCTCAGATTGGTACCTGTGGGTTGCTAGTAGTGTTGATTACTCTTTGTAGTTGATGCTAGTTGGTTTATTCGGTGGAAGATCATATGTTTAGATCCTTTATGCATATTAATACCCCTCTGATTATGAACATGAATATGATTTGTGAGTAGTTACTTTTGTTCCTGAGGACATGGGAGAAGTCTTGCTATAAGTAGTCATGTGAATTTGGTATTCGTTTGATATTTTGATGAGATGTATGTTGTCTATCTTCTAGTGGTGTCATGTGAACGTCGACTATATGACACTTCACCATTGTTTGGGCCTAGAGGAAGGCATTGGGAAGTAATAAGTAGATGATGGGTTGCTAGAGTGACAGAAGCTTAAGCCCTAGTTTATGAGTTGCTTCGTAAGGGGCTGATTTGGATCCATATGTTTCATGCTATGGTTAGGTTTACCTTAATACTTCTTTTGTAGTTGCGGATGCTTGCAAGAGGGGTTAATCATAAGTGGGATGCTTGTCCAAGGAAGGGCAGTACCCAAGCACCGGTCCACCCACATATCAAATTATCAAAGTACCGAACGCGAACCATATGAACGTGATGAAAACTAGCTTGACGATAATTCCCATGTGTCCTCGGGAGCGCTTTCCTTTATATAAGAGGTTGTCCAGTCTTGTAATTTGCTACAAAAAGGATTGGGCCATCTTGCTGCACCTTATTTACTTTTATTACTTGTTACCCGTTACAGATTACCTTATCACAAAACTATCTGTTACCGATAATTCCAGTGCTTGAAGAGAATATCTTACTGAAGTCTGCTTATCATTTCTTTCTGCTCCTCGTTGGGTTCGACACTCTTACTTATCGAAAGGAATACGTGAAGGAAATATGCCCTTGAGGCAATAATAAAGTTATTATTTATTTCCTTATATCATGATAAATGTTTATTATTCATGCTAGAATTGTATTAACCAGAAACTTAGTACATGTGTGAATACATAGACAAACAGAGTGTCACTAGTATGCCTCTACTTGACTAGCTCGTTGAATCAAAGATGGTTAAGTTTCCTAGCCATAGACATGAGGTGTCATTTGATTAACGGGATCACATCATTAGAGAATGATGTGATTGACTTGACCCATTCCGTTAGCTTAGCACGATGATCGTTTAGTTTGTTCCTACTGCTTTCTTCATGACTTATACATGTTCCTCTGACTATGAGATTATGCAACTCCTGAATACCGGAGGAACACTGTGTGCTACCAAACGTCACAACATAACTGGACGATTATAAAGGTGCTCTACAGGTGTCTCCGATGGTACTTGTTGAGTTGGCATAGATCGAGATTCGGATTTGTCACTCCAATTGTCGGAGAGGTATCTCTGGGCCTTCTCAGTAATGCACATCACTATAATCCTTGCAAGCAATGTAACTAATGAGTTAGTTGCGGGATGATGCCTTACGGAACAAGTAAAGATACTTGCCGGTAACGAGATTGAACTAGGTATTGAGATACCGACGATCGAATCTCGGGCAAGTAACATACGATGACAAAGGGAACAACGTATGTTGTTATGCGGTTTGACTGATGAAGATCTTCTTAGAATATGTAGGAGCCAATATGGGCATCCAGGTTCCACTGTTGGTTATTGACTGGAGATGAGTCTCGGTCATGTCTACATAGTTCTCGAACCCGTAGGGTCCGCACGCTTAACGTTCGATGACGATCGATATTATGAGTTTATGTGTTTTGATGTACCGAAGGTTGTTCGGAGTCCCGGATGAGATCAGGGACATGACGAGGAGTCTTGAATTGTTTGAGACGTAAGGATTGATATATTGGAAGGCTATATTCGGACATCGGAAAGGTTCTGAGTGGTTTGGGTATTGATCGGAGTATCGGAGAGTTACTGGAATTCGTCAGGGAGTATATGGACCTAATTGGGCTTTAGGGGAGAGAGAGGGGCTGCCTAGGGCAGGCCGCACGCCCCCCATGGCCTAGTCCGAATTGGACTAGGGGGAGGGGCGGCGCCCCTCCTTCCTTCTCTTCTCTCTTCCCATTCCTTCTCTCCTACTCCTACTACATGGAAGGGGGGAATCCTACTCCCGGTGGGAGTAGGACTCCCTAGGGCACGCCATAGTAGAGGGCTGGCCCTCCCCCTCCTCCACTCCTATATATACGGGGGAGGGGGGAACCCCATGGACACACAAGTTGATCCTTGATCTCTTAGCCGTGTGCGGTGCCCCCCTCCACCATAATCCACCTCGGTCATATCATAGCGGTGCTTAGGAGAAGCCCTGTTCTGGTAGCATCATCATCCCCGTCATCACGCCGTCGTGCTGACGAAGCTCTCCCTCGACACTCTGCTGGATCGTGAGTTCGTGGGATGTCACCGAGCTGAACGTGTGCAGATCGTGGAGGTGTCGTACTTTCAGTACTAGGATCGGTCGATCGTGAAGACGTACGACTACAGCAACAGCGTTGTCATAACGCTTCCGCTTACGGTCTACGAGGGTACGTAGACAAAACTCTCCCCTCTCGTTGCTATGCATCACCATGATCTTGCGTTTGCGTGGGAATTTTTTTGAAATTACTGCGTTCCCCAACAGTGGCATCCGATCCAGGTTTATGCGTAGATGTTATATGCACGAGTAGAACACAAAGGAGTTATGGGCCTGGGTATATACATATTGCTTGCCGTTACTAGTTGTTTCTTGATTCGGCGGTATTGTTGGATGAAGCGGCCCAAACCGACATTACGTGTACGCTTACGCGAGACTGGTTCTACCGACGTACTTAGCACACAGGGTGGCTGGTGGGTGTCAGTTTCTCCAACTTTAGTTGAATCGGATTCAATGAGCAGGGTTCTTTCTGAAGATCAAAATGCAATCACTATACCGCGTTGTGGTTTTTGATGCGTAGGTAAGAACGGTTCTTGCTCAGCCCGTAGCAACCATGTAAAATTTGCAACAACAAAGTAGAGGACGTCTAACTTGTTTTTGCAGGGCATGTTGTGATGTGATATGGTCAAGACATGATGCTAAATTTTATTGCATGAGATGATCATGTTTTGTAACACAGTTATCGGCAACTGGCAGGAGCCATATGGTTGTCGCTTTATTGTATGAAATGCAATCACCATGTAATTGCTTTACTTTATCACTAAGCGGTAGCAATAGTCATAGAAGCAATAGTTGGCGAGACGACAACGATGCTTCGGTGAAGATCAAGGTGTCAAGCCGGTGACGATGCTGATCATGATGGTGCTTTGGAGATGGAGATCAAAGGCACAAGATGATGATGGCCATATCATATCACTTATATTGATTGCATGTGATGTTTATCCTTTATGCATCTTATTTTGCTTAGTTCGACGGTAGCATTAGAAGATGATCTCTCACTAAATTTCAAGGTATAAGTGTTTTCCTTGAGTATGCACCATTGTGATAGTTCGTCGTGCCGAGACACCACGTGATGATCGGGTGCAATAAGCTCTACGTTCACATACAACGGGTGCAAGCCAGTTTTGCACACGCGGAATACTCGGATTAAACTTGATGAGCCTAGCATATGCAGATATGGCCTCGGAACACTGGAGACCGAAAGGTCGAGCGTGAATCATATAGTAGGTATGATCAACATAATGATGTTCACCATTGAAAACTACTCCATCTCACGTGATGATCGGACATGGTTTAGTTGATTTGGATCACGTGATCACTTAGATGCTTAGAGGGATGTCTATCTAAGTGGGAGTTCTTAAGTAATATGATTAATTGAACTTTAATTTATCATGAACTTAGTCCTGATAGTATTTGCATAACTATGTTGTAGATCAATTGCTCGCGTATAGCTTCCCTGTTTTATTTATGATATGTTCCTAGAGAAAACTATGTTGAAAATGATAGTAGCAATGATGCGGATTGGATCCGTGATCTAAGGATTATCCTCATTGCTGCACAGAAGAATTATGTCCTTGATGCACCGCTAGGTGACATAACTATTGCAGGAGAAAATGCAGACGTTATGAACATTTGACAAAGCTCGGTATGATGACTACTTAATAGTTTAGTGCACCATGATTTACGGCTTAGAACCGGGACTTCAAAAATATTTTTGAATGCCACAGAGCATATAAGATGTTCTATGAGTTGAAATTGGTATTTCATACTCATGCCCGTGTCGAGAGGTAGGAGACCTCTGACAGTACTTTGCCTACAAGATGGAGGAGAATCGCTCTACCAGTGAGCATGTGCTCAGATTGTCTGGGTACTACAATTTCTTGAATCAAGTGGGAGTTAATCTTCCAGAGAAGATAGTAATTGACAAAGTTCCCTAGTCACTATCACCAAGTTACTACTTCCTCCGTTCCTAAGTATTTGTCTTTCTAGAGATTTCAACAAGTGACTACATACGAAGTAAAATGAGTGAACCTACACTCTAAAATATGTCTACATACATCCGTATGTTGTAACCATTTGAAATGGCTAGAAAGACAAATATTTGGGAACGGAGGGAGTAGAACTTAGTGATGAACTACAATATGCAAGGGATAACGAAAGTAATTCCCAAGCTCTTCGCGATGCTGCAATCGGCGAAGGTAGAAATCAAGAAATAGCATCAAGTGTTGATGGTTAACAAGACCACTAGTTTCAAGAAAAGGGCAAAGGGAAAGAAAGAGGAACTTCAAAGAAGAATAGCAAGCAAGTTGCTGCTCCCATGAAGAATCCCAAAGATAGACCCAAGCCTGAAACTGAGTGCTTCTACTGCAAAGGAAATGGTCACTGGAAGTGGAACTGCCCTAGATACTTGGCGGATAAGAAGGATGGCAAAGTGAACAAAGGTATATTTGATATACATGTTATTGATGTGTACTTTACTAGTGTTTATAGCAAACCCCTCGGTATTTGATACTGGTTCAGTTGCTAAAAGTAGTAACTCGACACGGAAGTTGCAAAATAAACAAAGACTAGTTGAGGACAAGGTGACGATGTGTGTTGAAAGTAATTCCAAGGTTGATAAGATCACCATCACACAATCCCTTTACCTTCGGGATTAGTGTTGAACCTAAAATAAATGTTATTTGATGTTTGCATTGAGCATAATATGATTGGATCATGTTTATTGCAATATGGTTATTCATTTAAGTCAAAGAATAATTGTAATTCTGTTTACACGAATAAAACCTTCTATGGTCATACACCCAAGGTGAATGGTTTATTGAATCTCGATCGTAGTGATACACATATTTATAATATTGAAGCCAAAAGATGAAAAGTTAATAATGATAGTGCAACTTATTTGTGGCACTGCTGTTTAGGTCATATTAGTGTAAAGTGGAAAATCATCGTAACAAGAAAATAAAGTTTCTACAATCTGATCGTGGAGGAGAATATTTGAGTTATGAGTTTGGTCTTCATTTGAAACAATGCTGAATAGTTTCACAACTCATGCCACCTGGAACACCACATCGTAATGGTGTGTCCGAACGCCGTAATCACACTTTACTAGATATGGTGCGATCTATGATGTCTCTTACTGATTTACCGCTATCGTTTTGGGGTTATGCATTAGAGACAGCTGCATTCACATTAAATAGGGCACCATCTAAATCCATTGAGACGACACCATATGAACTGTGGTTTGGCAAGAAATCAAAGTTGTCATTTCTTAAAGTTTGGGGTTGTGATGCTTATGTGAAAAAGTTTCATCCTGATAAGCTCAAACCCAAATCGGAGAAATGTGTCTTCATAGGCCACCCAAAGGAGACAGTTGGGTACACCTTCTATCACAGATCCGAAGGCAACACATTTGTTGCTAAGAATGGATTCTTTCTAGCTAGAGAAGGAGTTTCTCTCGAAAGAAGTGAGTGGGAGGAATGTAGAACTTGATGAGGTAATTGTACCTTCTCCCAAATTGGAAAGTAGTCCATCACAGAAATCAGTTCTAGTGATCTCTACACCAGTTAGTGAGGAAGCTAATGATGATGATCATGAAACTTCAGATCAAGTTACTACCAAACCTCGTAGGACAACCAGAGTATGGTCCACACCAGAGTGGTACGGTAATCCTTTCTGGAAGTCATGTTACTAGACCATGATGAACCTACGAACTATGAGAAAGCAATGATGTGCCCAGATTCCGCGAAATGGCTTGAGGCCATGAAATTTGAGATGGAATCCATGTATGAGAACAAAGTATGGACTTTTATTGACTTGCCCGATGATCGATGAGTCATTAAGAATAAATGGGTCTTCAAGAGGAAGACGGACACTGATAGTAGTGTTACTATCTACAAAGCTCGAATTGTCGCAAAATGTTTTCGACAAGTTCAAGGTATTTACTACGATGAGATTTTCTCACTCGTATCGATGCTTAAAAGTCTATTCGAATCATGTTAGCAGTTGCCGCATTTTATGAAATCTGGTAAATGGATGTCAAAATTGTATTCCTTGATGGATTTCTTAAAGAAGAGTTGTATATGATGCAACCAGAAGCTTTTGTCGATCCTAAAGGTGCTAACAAAGTGAGGAAGCTCCAGCGATCCATCTATGGACTGGTGCAAGTGTCTCGGAGTTGGAATATATGCTTTGATAAAGTGATCAAAGCATATGGTTTTATACAGACTTGCGGTGAAGCCTGTATTTATAAGAAAGTGAGTGGGAGCACTGCAACATTTCTGATAAGTATATGTGAATGACATATTGTTGATCGGAAATAATGTAGAATTTTCTGGAAAGCAGAAAGGAGTGTTTGAAAAGAGTTTTTCAAAGAAAGACCTCAATGAAGCTGCTTACACATTGAGCATCAAGATCTATAGAGATAGATCAAGATGCTTGATAAGTTTTTTCAATGAGTACATACCTTGACAAGATTTTGAAGTAGTTCAAAATGGAACAGTCAAAGAAGGAGTTCTTGCCTGTGTTGCAAGGTGTGAAGTTGAGTAAAGACTCAAAACCCAACTACAGCAGAACATTGAAAGAGAATGAAAAGTGATTCCCTATGCCTCAGTCATAGGTTCTATAAACTATGCTATGTTGTTTACCAGTCCTATTCTATACCTTAGCATGATTCTGACAAGGGAGTACAATAGTGATCTAGGAGTAGATCACTGGACAACGGTCAAAATTATCCTTAGAGGACTAAGGAAATATTTCTCGATTATGGAGGTGATAAAAGAGTTCGTCGTAAAGAGTTACGTCGATGCATGCTTTTTTACATCGATCTAGATGACTCTAAGTCTCGATCTGGATACATATTGAAAGTGGGAGCAATTAGCTAAAGTAGCTCAGTGCAGAGCATTGTAGACATAGAAATTTGCAAAATACATACGGATCTGAATGTTGCAGACCTGTAGACTAAACTTCTCTCACAAGAAAAACATGATCACTCTTTGGGTGTTAATAACATAGCGATGTGAACTACTCCCTCCATCCCAAAATAAGTGTCTCAAATTTGTACTAGCTCTAGTACAAAGTTGTACTAATCTTGAGACACTTATTTTGGGACGGAGGGAGTAGATTATTGACTCTAGTAAACCCTTTGGGTATTAGTCACATGGAGATGTGAACTAATCACATAAAGATGTGAACTAGATTATTGACTCTAGTGTAGGTGGGAGACTGAAGGAAATATGCCCTAGACGCAATAATAAAGTTATTATTTATTTCCTTATATCATGATAAATGTTTATTATTCATGCTAGAATTGTATTAACCAGAAACTTAGTACATGTGTGAATACATAGACAAGCAGAGTGTCACTAGTATGCCTTTACTTGACTAGCTCGTTGAATCAAAGATGGTTAAGTTTCCTAGCCATAGACATGAGTTGTCATTTGATTAATGGGATCACATCATCAGAGAATGATGTGATTGACTTGGCCCATTCCGTTAGCTTAGCACGATGATCATTTAGTTTGTTGCTATTGCTTTCTTCATGACTTATACATGTTCCTCTGACTATGAGATTATGCAACTCCTGAATACCGGAGGAACACTTTATGTGCTACCAAACGTCACAACATAACTGGGTGATTATAAAGGTTCTCTACAGGTGTCTCCGATGGTACTTCTTGAGTTGGCATAGATCGAGATTAGGATTTGTCACTCCAATTGTCGGAGAGGTATCTTTGGGCCTCCTCGATAATGCACATCACTATAAGCCTTGCAAGCAATGTAACTAATGAGTTAATTGCAGGATGATGCATTACAGAATGAGTAAAGAGACTTGCCGGTAACGAGATTGAACTAGGTATTGAGATACCGGCGATCGAATCTTGGGCAAGTAACATACCGATGAAGAAGGGAACAACGTATGTTGTTATGCGGTTTGACCGATAAAGATCTCCGTAGAATATATAGGAGCCAATATGAGTATCCAGGTTCCGTTGTTGGTTATTGACTGGAGATGAGTCTCGGTCATGTCTACATAGTTCTCGAACCTGTAGGGTCCGCACGCTTAACGTTCGGTGACGATCGGTATTATGAGTTTATGTGTTTTGATGTACCGAAGGTTGTTTGGAGTCCCAGATGAGATCAGGGACATGACGAGGAGTCTCGAAATGTTCGAGGCGTAAATATTGATATATTGGAAGGCTATATTCGGACATCGGAAAGGTTCTGAGTGGTTCGGGTATTTATCGGAGTACCGGAGAGTTACGGGAATTCGCCGGGGGGGGGGGGGGGGTATATGGGCCTTATTGGGCTTTAGGGGGAGAGAGGGGCTGCCTAGGGCAGGCCGTGTGCCCCCAAGGCCTTGTCCGAATTGGACAAGGGGGAGGGGCGGCGCCCCCTCTTTCCTTCTCTTCTCACTTCGCCTTACTTCTCTCCTACTCCTACTACATGGAAGGGGGGGAATCCTACTCCCGGTGGGAGTAGGACTCCCCAGGGCGCGCCATAGTAGAGGGCCGGCCCTCCCCCTCCTCCACTCCTTTATATACGAGGGAGGGGGGCACCCCATGGACACACAAGTTGATCATTGATCTCTTAGCCGTGTGTGGTGCCCCCTCCACCATAATCCACCTCGGTCATACCATAGCGGTGCTTAGGCGAAGCCCTGTTCTGGTAGCATCATCATCACCGTCATCATGCCGTTGTGCTGACGAAGCTCTCCCTCGACACTCTGCTGGATCGTGAGTTCATGGGACGTCACCGAGCTGAATGTGTGCAAATCGCGGAGGTGCCGTACTTTCGGTACTAGGATCGGTCGATCGTGAATACGTATGACTACATCAACCGCGTTGTCATAACGCTTCCGCTTAAGGTCTATGAGGGTACATAGACGAAACTCTCCCCTCTCGTTGCTATGCATCACCATGATCTTGTGTGTGCGTAGGAATTTTTTTGAAATTACTGCGTTCCCCAACACTATGATAGACCCCCTATACTTGTGGGTCATCACCAAGAAGCAAGACGAACCGCGCTCTTGGAATGCGGATCTGCTCCGACGCTTTTATACCTAAACACTCAGATCATCGAGTTGTAATAAGAATCCTTCAGATTGTTTATCAAAGACATAATTTTCCCAGTATCCTAATGATTGTTTTTGCATAAACATGTGTGTCCAAATTCCTAGTGGGTAGCTTAGCCACAAACCCGATTCGCCTAAGTTTCAAAACATACTCCGAGTGAAGAGCAACCCTCTCACTCAGGGGCTTAGTCGCGAACCTGATTCGCCTAAAAAAACATACTCCGAGTAAAGAGCAATCCCCTCACCCGGGGGCTTAGCTGTGACCCCGTACTCGCCTAAGTTATAAAAGATACTCCGAGTGAAGAGCAACCCTCTCACCTGGGGGCTTAGCCGTGAACCCAATTCGCCTAAGTTTCAAAACATATTCTGAGTGAAGAGCAATCCTCTCACTCGGGGGATTAGCTGCGACCCCGTACTCGCCTAAGTTTCAAAACATACTCCGAGTGAAGGGCAATCCTCTCACTCGGGGGCTTAGCTGCAACCCCGTATTCTCCTAAGTTAAACAACACTCCGAGTGAAGAGCACTCCTCTCACCCGGGGGCTTAGCCGCGTGATGTCCACTACACAACCTTCATAGATAGCAACTTTGTTCTCATAATCAATTGGAACCTCTTCCGAAATAGTGGAATCATTACTAAATAAAGTCATGACCTCTCCGAAACCACTTTCATCAACACAATCATCATAAATAGGAGGCATGCTATCATCATAATAAATTTTCTCATCAAAACTTGGGGGACAAAAAATATCATCTTCATCAAACATAGCTTCCCCAAGCTTGTGGCTTTGCATATCATTAGCATCATAGATGTTCAAGGAATTCATACTAAAAACATTGCAATCATGCTCATCATTCAAAGATTTAGTGCCAAACATTTTAATGCATTCTTCTTCTAACACTTTGGCACAATTTTCCTTTCCATCATACTCACGAAAGATATTAAAAAGATGAAGCGTATGAGGCAAACTCAATTCCATATTTTTTGTAGTTTTCTTTTATAAACTAAACTAGTGCTAAATCAAGAAACAAACATATTCGATTGCAAGATCTAAACATATACCTTCAAGCACTAACCTCCCAGGCAACGGCACCAGAAAAGAGCTTAGTTGACGGGGTGTTAGTGCCGCTTTCCTCGCCTCCCCAACAACGGCGCCAGAAACGAGCTTGATGTCTACTACACAACCTTCTTCTTGTAGACGTTGTTGGGCCTCCAAGTGCAGAGGTTTGTAGGATAGTAGCAAATTTCCCTCAAGTGGATGACCTAAGGTTTATCAATCCGTGGGAGGCGTAGGATGAAGATGGTCTCTCTCAAGTAACCCTGCAACCAAATAACAAAGAGTCTCTTGTGTCCCCAACACACCCAATACAATGGTAAATTGTATAGGTGCACTAGTTCGGCGAAGAGATGGTTATACAAGTGCAATATGGATGGTAGATATAGGTTTTTGTAATCTGAAAATATAAAAACAGCAAGGTAACTAATGATAAAAGTGAGCACAAACGGTATTGCAATGCGTTGAAACAAGGCCTAGGGTTCATACTTTCACTAGTGCAAGTTCTCTCAACAATAATAACATAATTGGATCATATAACTATCCCTCAACATGCAACAAAGAGTCACTCCAAAGTCACTAATAGCGGAGAACAAACGAAGAGATTATGGTAGGGTACGAAACCACCCCAAAGTTATTCTTTCTGATCGATCTATTCAAGAGTCCGTAGTAAAATAACATGAAGCTATTCTTTTCGTTCAATCTATCATAGAGTTCGTACTAGAATAACACCTTAAGATAGAAATCAACCAAAACCCTAATGTCACCTAGATACTCCAATGTCACCTCAAGTATCCGTGGGTATGATTATACGATATGCATCACACAATCTCAGATTCATCTATTCAACCAACACAAAGAACTTCAAAAAGTGCCCCAAAGTTTCTACCAGAGAGTCAAGACGAAACCGTGTGCCAACCCCTATGCATAGGTTCATGGGAAGAACCCGCAAGTTGATCACCAAAACATACATCAAGTGGATCAATAGAATACCCCATTGTCACCACGGGTATCCCACACAAGACATACGTCAAGTGTTCTAAAATCCTTGAAGACTCAATCTGATAAGATAACTTCAAAGGGAAAACTCAATCCATTACAAGAGAGTAGAGGGGAAGAAACATCATAAGATCCAACTATAATAGCAAAGCTCGCGATACATCAAGATCGTATCACCTCAAGAACACGAGAGAGAGAGATCAAACACATAGCTACTGGTACATACCCTCAGCCCCGAGGGAGAACTACCCCCTCCTCGTCATGGAGAGCAGCGGGATGATGAAGATGGCCACCGGAGAGGGATTCCCCCCTCCGGTAGGGTGCCGGAACGGGTCTAGATTGGTTTTCGGTGGCTACGGAGGCTTCTGGCGGCGGAACTCCTGATCTATTCTGCTCCTGGAAGTTTTTAGGGTATATGGGTATATATAGGGGGAAGAAGTACGTCGGTGGATCTCCGGGCTGTCCACGAGGCAGGGGGCGTGCCCATGGGGGGTGGGCGCGCCCCCCACCCTCGTGGGCAGCCCGGGACTCTTCTGGTCCATATCCGATACTCCGTCGGCTTCTTCTGGTCCAAAAATAAGTTTCGTGAAGTTTTAGGTCAATTGGACTCCATTTGATTTTCCTTTTCTGCGATACTCCAAAACAAGGAAAAAACAGAAAGTGGCACCGGGCTCTAGGTTAATAGGTTAGTCCCAAAAATCATATAAAATAGCATATAAATGCATATAAAACATCCAAGGTTGATAATATACTAACATGGAACAATAAAAAATTATAGATACGTTGGAGAGGTATCAGCATCCCCAAGCTTAATTCCCGCTCGTCCTCGAGTAGGTAAATGATAAAAACAGAATTTTTGATGTGGAATGCTACCTAACATATTTCTCAAAGTAATTCTCTTTATTGTGGCATGAATGTTCAGATCCATAAGATTCAAGACAAAAGTTTAATATTGACATAAAAACAATAATACTTCAAACATACTAACCAAGCAATTATGTATTCTCAAAATAACATGGCCAAAGAAAGCTATCCCTACAAAATCATATAGTCTGGCTATGCTCTATCTTCACCACATAAAATATTTAAATCATGCACAACCCCAATGACAAGCCAAGCAATTGTTTCATACTTTTGATGTTCTCAAACTTTTTCAATCTTCACGCAATACATGAGCGTGAGCCATGGACATAGCACTATAGGTGGAATAGAATGGTGGTTGTGGAGAAGACAAAAAGGAGAAGATAGTCTCACATCAACTAGGCATATTAACGGGCTATGGAGATGCCCATCAATACATATCAATGTGAGTGAGTAGGGATTGCCATGCAATGGATGCACTAGAGCTATAAGTATATGAAAGCTCAACAAAAGAAACTAGTGGGCGTGCATCCAACTCGCTTGCTCACGAAGACCTAGGGCGTTTTGAGGAAGCCCATCATTGGAATATACAAGCCAAGTTCTATAATGAAAGATTCCCACTAGTATATGAAAGTGACAACATATGAGACTCTCTATCATGAAGATCATGGTGCTACTTTGAAGCACAAGTGTGGTAAAAGGATAGTAGCATTGCCCCTTCTCTATTTTTCTCTCATTTTTTTGGGCCCTCTCTTTTTTATGGCTTTTCTCTTTTTTTCGTACGGAGTCTCACCCCGACTTGTGGGGGAATCATAGTCTCCATCATCCTTTCCTCACATGGGACAATGCTCTAATAATGATGACCATCACACTTTTATTTACCTACAACTCAAGAATTACAACTCGATACTTAGAACAAAATATGACTCTATATGAATGCCTCCGGCGGTGTACCGGGATGTGCAATGACTCATGAGTGACATGTATGAAAGAATTATGAATGGTGGCTTTGCCACAAATATGATGTCAACTACATGATCATGCAAAGCAATTTGACAATGATGGAGCGTGTCATAATAAACGGAACGGTGGAAAGTTGCATGGCAATATATCTCGGAATGGCTATGGGAATGCCATAATAGGTAGGTATGGTGGCTGTTTTGAGGAAGGTATATGGTGGGTTTATGGTACCGGCGAAAGTTGCGTGGTACTAGAGAGGCTAGCAATGGTGGAAGGGTGAGAGTGCGTATAATCCATGGACTCAACATTAGTCATAAAGAACTCACATACTTATTGCAAAAATCTATTAGTTATTCAAACAAAGTACTACGCGCATGCTCCTAGGGGGATAGATTGGTAGGAAAATACCATCGCTCGTCCCCGACCTCCACTCATAAGGAAGGCAATAAATAAATAAATCATGCTCCGACTTCATCAGATAACGGTTCACCATACGTGCATGCTACGGGAATCACAAACTTTAACACAAGTATTTCTCAAATTCACAACTACTCAACTAGCATGACTCTAATATCACCATCTTCATATCTCAAAACAATTATCAAGCATCAAACTTCTCATAGTATTCAATTCACTTTATAGGAAAGTTTTTATTATATCCCTCTTGGATGCCCATCATATTAGGACTAGTTTCATAACCAAAGCAAACTACCATGATGTTCTAAAGACTCTCAAAATAATATAAGTGAAGCACAAGAGTTCATCTATTTCTTCAAAATAAAACCACCGCCGTGCTCTAAAACGATATAAGTGAAGCACTAGAGCAAATGACAAACTACTCCAAAAGATATAAGTGAAGCTCAATGAGTAGTCGAATAATTATGGAACTATGTGAAGACTCTCTAACATTTAATCATTTCAGATCTTGGTATTTTGTTCAAACAGCAAGCAAAACTAAATAAAATAAAATGATGCTCCAAGCAAAACACATATCATGTGGTAAATAAAAATATAGCTCCAACTAAAGTTACCGATGAAAGTAGACGAAAGAGGGGATGCCTTCCGGGGCATCCCCAAGCTTAGGCTTTTGGTTGTCCTTGAATATTACCTTGGGGGGCCTTGGGCATCCCCAAGCTTAGGCTCTTGCCACTCCTTATTCCATAGTCCATCGAATCTTTACCCTAAACTTGAAAACTTCACAACACAAAACTCGTAAGCTCCATTAGTATAAGAAAATAAATCACCACTTAGGTACTATTGTGAACTCATTCTAAATTTGTATTGGTGTAATATCTGCTGTATTCCAACTTATCTATGGTTCATACCCTCCGATACTAGTCATAGATTCATCAAAATAAGCAAACAACACATTGAAAACAGAATCTGTCAAAAACCGAATAGTCTGTAGTAATCTGTATCAAACGTATACTTCTGGGACTCATACAATTCTCAAATAAATTGGTGGACCTGAGGATTTTGTATATTAGTCATCTGAAAAAATAATTAACTAAATAGCACTCTCAATTAAAAAATGGCAGCAAATCTCGTGAGCGCTAAAGTTTCTGTTTTTTACAGCAAGATCTCAAAGACTTTCCCCAAGTCTTCCCAAAGGTTCTACTTGGCACAAACACTAATTAAAAGCATAAAACCACATCTAAACAGAGGCTAGATGAATTATTTATTACTAAACAGGAAAAAAAGCAAGGAACAAAAATAAAATTGGGTTGCCTCCCAACAAGCGCTATCGTTTAACCCCTAGCTAGGCATGATGATTTCAATGATGCACACATAAAAGATAAGAATTGAAACATAAAGAGAGCATCATGAAGAATATGACTAGCACATTTAAGCCTAACACACTTCCTATGCATAGGGATTTTGTGAGCAAGCAACTTGTGGGAACAAGAACCAACTTGCATAGGAAAGCAAAACAAACATAACTTCAAGATTTTAAGCACATAGAGGGGAAACTTGATATTATTGCAACTCCTACAAGCATATATTCCTCCCTCATAATAATTTTCAGTAGCATCATGAATGAATTCAACAATATAACTATCACATAAAGCAATCTTTTCATGATCTACAAGCATAGAAATTTTGTTACTCTCCACACAAGCAAAATTCTTCTCATGAATAATAGTGGGAGCAAACTAAACAAAATAATTATCATGTGAGGCATAATACAATTGAAAACTAAAATCATGGTGACAAGTTTCATGGATATCATTATTCTTTATAGCATACCAGTCATCACAATAATCATCATAGATAGCAACCTTGTTCTCATAATCAATTGGAACCTCTTCCGAAATAGTGGAATCATTACTAAATAAAGTCACGACCTCTCCGAAACCACTTTCATCAACATAATCATCATAAATAGGAGGCATGCTATCATCATAATAAATTTTCTCATCAAAACTTGGGGGACAAAAAATATCATCTTCATCAAACATAGCTTCCCCAAGCTTGTGGCTTTGCATATCATTAGCATCATAGATGTTCAAGGAATTCATACTAACAACATTGCAATCATGCTCATCATTCAAAGATTTAGTGCCCAACATTTTAATGCATTCTTCTTCTAACACTTTGGCACAATTTTCCTTTTCATACTCATCAAAGGTATTAAAAAGATGAAGCGTATGAGGCAAACTCAATTCCATATTTTTTGTAGTTTTCTTTTATAAACTAAACTAGTGCTAAAACAAGAAACACAAAGATTCGATTGCAAGATCTAAAGATATACCTTCAAGCGCTAACCTCCCCGGCAACAGCGCCAGAAAAGAGCTTAGTTGACGGGGTGTTAGTGCCGCTTTCCTCGCCTCCCCGACAATGGCACCAAAAAAGAGCTTGAAGTCTACTACACAACCTTCTTCTTGTAGACGTTGTTGGGCCTCCAAGTGCAGAAGTTTGTAGGACAGTAGCAAATTTCCGTCAAGTGGATGACCTCAGGTTTATCAATCCGTGGGAGGCATGGGATGAAGATGGTCTCTCTCAAGCAACCCTGCAACCAAATAACAAAGAGTCTCTTGTGTCCCCAACACACCCAATACAATGGTAAATTGTATAGGTGCACAAGTCGGCGAAGAGATGGTGATACAAGTGCAATATGGATGGTAGATTTAGGTTTTTGTAATCTGAAAATATAAAAACAGCAAGGTAACTAATGATAAAAGTGAGCACAAACGGTATTGCAATGCGTTGAAACAAGGCCCAGGGTTCATACTTTCACTAGTGCAAGTTCTCTCAACAATAATAACATAATTGGATCATATAACTATCCCTCAACATGCAACAAAGAGTCACTCGAAAGTCACTAACAACGGAGAACAAACAAAGAGATTATGGTAGGGTACGAAACCACCTCAAAGTTATTCTTTCTGATCGATCTATTCAAGAGTCCGTAGTAAAATAACATGAAGCTATTCTTTTCGTTCAATCTATCATAGAGTTCGTACTAGAATAACACCTTAAGATAGAAATCAACCAAAACCCTAATGTCACCTAGATACTCCAATGTCACCTAGATACTCCAATGTCACCTCAAGTATCCGTGGGTATGATTATATGATATGCATCACACAATCTTAGATTCATCTATTCAACCAACACAAAGAACTTCAAAGAGTGCCCCAAAGTTTCTACCGGAGAGTCAAGACGAAAACGTGTGCCAACCCCTATGCATAGGTTCATGGGCGGAACCCGCAAGTTGATCACCAAAACATACATCAAGTGGATCAATAGAATACCCCATTGTCACCACGGGTATCCCACACAAGACATACATCAAGTGTTCTCAAATCCTTGAAGACTCAATCTGATAAGATAACTTCAAAGGGAAAACTCAATCCATTACAAGAGATTAGAGGGGGAGAAACATCATAAGATCCAACTATAATAGCAAAGCTCGCGATACATCAAGATCGTATCATCTCAAGAACACGAGAGAGAGAGAGAGACCAAACACATAGCTACTGGTACATACCCTCAGCCCCGAGGGAGAATTATTCCCTCCTCGTCATGGAGATCACCGGGATGATGAAGATGGCTACCAGAGAGGGATTCCCCCCACCGATAGGGTGCCGGAACGGGTCTAGATTGGTTTTTGGTGGCTACAGAGGCTTCTGGCGGCGGAACTCCCGATCTATTATGCTCCTCGAAGTTTTTAGGGTATATGGGTATATATAGGAGGAAGAAGTACGTCGGTGGATCTCCGGGCTGTCCACGAGGCAGGGGGCGCGCCCAGGGGGGTGGGCGCGCCCCCCACCCTTGTGGGCAGCCCGGGACTCTTCTGGTCCATCTCTGATACTCCGTGGGCTTCTTCTGGTCCAAAAATAAGTTTCATGAAGTTTCAGGTCAATTAGACTCCGTTTGATTTTCCTTTTCTGCGATACTCTAAAACAAGGAAAAAAACAGAAACTGGCACTGGGCTCTAGGTTAATAGGTTAGTCCCAAAAATCATATAAAATAGCATATAAATGCATATAAAACATCCAAGGTTGATAATATAATAGCATGGAACAATCAAAAATTATAGATATGTTGGAGACGCATCACCACGAACCAGATTCGCCTAAGTTCAAAAAACATTCCGAGTAAAGAGCAATCATCTCACTCGGGGGTTTAGTCGCGAACCCATACTCACCTAAGTTAAAAAACACTCTGAGTGATGAGAAATCCACTCACTCGGGGGCTTAGTTGCGATCCCATACTCTCCTAAGTATCAAAGAGGTGCGTCCTTGATGTCTACTACACAACTTTATTCTTGTAGACACGTGTTGGGCCTCCAAGCGCAGAGTTTTGTAGGACAGTAGCAATTTTCCCTGAAGTGGATGATCTAAGGTTTATCAATCCGTGAGAGGTGTAGGATGAAGATGGTCTCCCTCAAACGACCCTGCAACCAAATACTAGAAATCTCTTGTGTCCCCAACACACCCAATACAATGGCAAATTGTATAGGTGCACTAGTTCGGCGAAGAGATGGTGATAAAAGTGTAATATGGATGGTAGAATTATTTTTTATAATCTGAATAAATAAAAACATCAAGGTAGCAACTAGTAAACGGGCACAAAAACGGTGTTGCAATGCTTAAAAACAAGGCGTAGGGTCCGTAATTTCACTAGTGCAATCTCCCAACAGTGCTAATATAGTTGGATCATATGATTATCCCTCAAAGTGCAACAAAGAATCACTCCCGAGTTCCTAATAGCGGGGAACAAAAGATAGAAATTGTTTGTAGGGTACGAGACCACCTCAAAGCTATTCTGTCCATTCGATCTATTCAAGAGTTTGTACTAAAATAACACAAAGCTATTGTTTCCGTTCGATCTATCCTAGAGTTCGTACTAGAATAACACCAAAGCAAATTCATATTCATAATACTCAATCCACACAAAGAACTACAAGGAGACCCCAAAGTTTCTATCGGAGAGAAGATAATAAAAACATGCATCAACTCCTATGCATAGGTTACCCCAATATCACCGCGGGAATCCGCAAGTTGAGTGCCATAACGTATATCAAGTGAATTAATAAGATACCCCGTTGTCACCTCAAGTATTCATACCGCAAGACATACATCATGTGTTCTCAAATTTGAACATTCAATCCGACATGGCAAAACTTCAAAGGGTAAAGATTCAATTCATCACAACAAGGGTATAGAGGGGACAAACATCATATGATCCGACTATGTTAACAAAGCCCATGATATAGATCATGACAGAGAGATTAATCACATGGCTACTGGTACAAACCCTCAGCCCCGAGGGTGGACTACTCCCTCCTCATCATGGTGGCCGCCGGGATGATGAAGATGGCCACCGGAGATGATTCCCCCTCCGGCAGGGTGCCGGAACGGGTCTAGATTGGTTTTCGGTAGCTACGGAGCCCTGCGGCGGTGGTACTTCTGATCTAGGTTAACCCCGAAGGATTTCAGAATATTTGGGAATTTATAGTGCAAAGAGGGGGTACGGTAGGCTACCGAGGTGGGCATAACCCACTTGGGCACGCCAGGGGGCCTTGGCGCGCCTTGGTGGGTTGTGCCTCCCTCGGGGCACCCCCGAGGTGCAGCTCTGGCCCATTGGGTTCCTTTTGGTCAAAAAAAATCTCCAAAAAGTTTCGCGGTGTTTGGACTCCGTTTGATATTGATTTCCTACGATGTAAAAAACAAGCAAAAAATAGCAACTGGCACTTGGCACTGGGTCAAAAGGTTAGTCCCAAAAAATGCTATAAAGTTGCTATAAAATAATTGTAAAACATCCAATAATGATAATATATTGGCATGAATACTTCATAAATTATAGATACGTTGGAGACGTATCAGTCCTGAGCTACGCCACAAGTACAACGTCCGATTGCACTGTGAGCTGCACCACAAGTACAATGTCCGGTTGCACTTAGGGTTGCACCACAAGTACAACGTCTGGTTGCACTCTGAGCTACATCACAAGTACACCATCTATTCCGAGTGAAAAGCTATACTCTCAGCCGGGGACTCAGTTGTGATCCTAGTCAAAAATTCCGAAGACGATAGAGACAAAGCAACTATGTTCAAATAAAACAACCAAGTTCAGATAAATCCAGCAAAGCTCGGAACCACCAGCAGAAGTGCTCGGGCATCAAGCCCAAAAGAGTTTAATGATTACAAATCACTCGGCATTCCAAGGCAAATAAAGTCAAGTTATCACATTTTCACTCGACAGGAGAAGGGCTTGCTGGCTCAAAGAAAGTGTCCAAGTCGATGACGTCTGCAATGCAAGTGGCTGCATCGATGAAGGTCTCCATGAAAGATTGAAATTGAAGCTTCTTGGTGTTAGCCACCTGAAGAGCCTTCAACTTCTCTTCCTTGGCATCCTTGCAATGAACACAAACGAGTGATAAAGCCACACCAGCACCGCAGCGAGCAGCTGACTTCTTCCACGCCTACACTGGGTCAGGGATGCTGTTGAGTCGAGTCATTAGCGACTCGAGGTTGTTCATAAGCACATCCTCTGGCCATAACTCCTTGTCGATCCGGGACAGTGCGACCTTCAGTCGGGCGACGTAGTCCAAGACACTGGCAAGACAAGATTCCAGTCACAACACGTTCATGGCAGCCTCATCCTTGACGAGAGAGTTGACGGGGACCAGTCCTGTCTCGATCCGCCTAGTTTCCTCCTCAAAATTCTGGCAGAACTCTGCACGCACAAAAAAGGTAATGAATTGGCAGCAACATGGTGAAGAAGTTATTTGTAATCAGTCGGATAAGGAAAAGCACCTTCAAGCATGAGAAACATCTTCTTGGCAAGACCACCCAGATAAGTTTCCAGTTCGTCCCTCTTCCGAGTGAGAATATCAACTTTGTCATCCAAAGCCACCTTCTCCTTCAGTTGCACAACCTCTTTATTTGCCTCGTCAACAGCAGTTTTTAGCTCGGCGTTCACCTCTTCCAACTTTCCGACTGAAGCCAGCTTCTTGTCAGCACGTTCAATTTTCTCACGTGCCGTCTTCTGCGCTGCCGCAAGATCAAGGTCCTTCTGCTCCAAAGCCTGCTTCATTTTGTCTAAAGAAAAAACATTCTTCAGACAAGCTTGGAGTTGATGGTTTTCACTACACACATCTGTTCGAGTGGAATCACTCGGTTCAAAGGATGAAAAGGAAAAGATGGCAAGGCGAGCAATCAACAAATTGTTACCTCCCATGATAGCTGCTTCGTCCTGGGCTTTCTTCAGGTTCTCCTTGGCTAACTCCGGGTCGAGATTGAGTTGGATCTGCTTCTTCTCCAACTCAGTGTACTTGGTCCCAAGTTCACAAGCTCTCTGCAATCAACAAAAAGACAGGTCAGTCGACGGAAACGAAGATCAATTACTTCCGAGTGGAAAGTGTGCAAGATTAAATGGCCACAACAAAAAGGGTTCTAAGACTGCTGCCGAATCGCACATTCAACGACAGTCTCGAGGACTACACCCAGTGGGTGCACTTAGCGTGCCCCCACTGGTTTGATTTCCCACTCAGCATGGTCCGCCCAGCCCAAGTGGAAGGAGTAAAAACATATGTTCTAAGACCACCGTCGACTGCCCGTAGTCAACAGCAGTCTCAGGGACTACACCCAATGGGTGCACTCAGCGTGCCCCCACTGGAACAACAACTCACTTGAAACGATATGTCTAATTAGAATGAA